>OU892286.1:19786458-21029052 GCA_917834065.1 Ceutorhynchus assimilis
CTGCACACTTGAAGGCCGGCTTCTACCCAATCCAATGTAGTTGTTTGGAAGAACTTAGTAGATTTAAAAGACCTAAATTAAATTAAAATTGGAGGTGTTTTTTTTTTTTTAATTTAAATCAGTGTTGTTACCTGAATAAATATCGCTTCTTTTGTGGTTTGGGAGCCCGGTGCTTCAAAGCATTCAATACATAATATTTCAGCAGTTTTTGATAGCTAACACGTACTTTAACAGGCTGGCCTGGCACACAATGCTCCATATACCAAGATTTTACTAGAGGAACATCTATGGCCCTTCTAGTGCGACCAGATCTCATATTGAAAGGCCTCGGAGCCCACAGAAGGGCAATACCGTTAGCTGTGTTATCAGTGTACAGCGGAGTCTCCTGTAGAAATGCTTGCACAGTTTCCGGTAATACAAAGACTTCGTCGTCATCGGGAAGAGGCTCCAGACTTTTTACAGCATGTCTGTGCGAGATTGGGTTGATAAGAGGGTCGAAATAGAATGCTGGCAAATCGGGATCCTCGGTTTTGATGTAGACAACATTTGGAGCGTGATACCTAAATAAATGTAATACATATTTATACATGAAGGGTGTTTCTGGCTATGACTAAGAGGGTAGAGACGAAAATCTCTAGTCAAACAACTTCGGCTGCGAAAATCACCACTTCACAAGAATTTTTGTAAACTTGAGAAAAATGTATGTGGTTTATCAGCATTTCCAATTTAAACCTCACAAATGAAAAACATATCGTCCACAAAAAAATAATTTGCCACAATGCCATTACACCCCATTTCTTGAATTTGAAAAGGAATGCAAATGACCTGTGGAGAAAAGTAATGTAATATTATGTTTGGACTTACCAAGATAAATGTACAAAATGTGGCATATTATTGTACAAATAAGGAAAAGCAATCCTATATTCTGTTCTTATAGGTTGCCTAATTATAATTTTATTTATATCGTTAAATTCGTTCCAGTCTTCATCCCTATAAAAAAAAAACATATAAGAATTCTAAATTATATAAAATAACTGAAATTGCTTACCCTGGATTCATATCTTTAATCAATGGTTCAAATTTGGGACCGCCAGGTATAGCCATATTTAACGCCTTTGCAGTGAAAAAACTTTTAGTATCAAACAAGTAAAAATAGTTATAATCAACCAAATCAGTAAGAAGCTGATTGGCTAGACGATAAAGAGTCGCCATCATTGGTAAAGTTAAATTCCATTTCCTATAGGTTGACCCATTTACATATTTGGTACCCACCTAAAATAAATTTGAGATTTTATTTCTTTTTTGTTTTTATCGCTTTCCGATCCTTGACTGCTTTCCTGGTTAAACCTTCTTAATTTCAGCAGGGGCAGGATCCGAAATCATCATAATCTTTGAACACCAAATTACTTTTAGGCATACAAATACAATAATAATTTGAAATAATGATAACATTGATAACCTTAACACACACAAAATTATCTTACTAGAGTTTTATGGTCATAGAACCATTTAGCAATAGCAGAATCTTCATCCTGATCTAATTCTATTTGAATAGCTTCTAAAGGTTCAACATCCAAAACATTGTCAGCATAATCGAGAGGAGGTTCTTCATCGTCAAAAGGTGGAAACCTCATTCTTTTGAAATGACGACGATCACGTTTTTCTCTTCTCATCATAATCCACATGGTACTGAAAAAAATCACAATAAAACAATCGTTATGAAAATTGAAAACTAAATCTTACCCCCATTGTGCAATGTAAACTGGTTCAATGACCCATGGAATTTCATTGACAAAAGTGATAGCTCCTGTAATATGATATAAAACTTTTACATCTCTAATTTGTTCCCAAGGCATTGGCATGTTTTCCAAAAGTTTCATTACTGCATGAGGCATGTATTTGAGTGCCCTAAAATCAAATTTTTAATAATAAAAAATTGTTTATTTTTTTGTAACAAACCCTAAATAAACACGTTTATCGTGACGATATTTCCTGCTGCTCATGTCACCATGATCTCTGATAATCTTTCTTATGTGCTCAGGGGGCATATCTTCCTTTTGAGCTTCAATAAAGCCCAATTTCCTTTTGTCTGCAAATCGTTTTGATTGCAGCTGATGCCATTTTTGGGCTAAAATATAGCAAATTAGTTTTGAAAAAGTTAATTAAATCTACGGAGTAAGTACCCTTTTCCTGTAACTTATCCTCGGTCATGACGTCAGGTTTGGGATGCGGTGGAGGCATTTGTTGTTGCAAAGCAGCAGCATGTGCCTGAGCCGCGGCAGCGGCAGCTTGCGCTTGAGCGTGGGCAGCTGCCAATTGTTGCTGGGCCATCATTTGAGCCCATGGGTTGGGACCCAACAAATAGGGTGGCATAGACATTTTGAAATGTCTTTAGTTGATTACTGTAAAAGAACAGATTAATTTACTTAACATTTAGTTTCCAGTTAGCTGGGTGTTTATTCACTACCTTAAGTCAAGATGGAATTAATTTTTGTCTATTCCAGGCTCCTGAATTTTAATTTGTTCAGAAAAAAAGAGGAAAATTAAAGAAACGAATAAACAAAATATTTAGACAGAAAAAATGGGAATCAAGAAAAAAAAAATGAAAACGCTGCAGAATCCTCTAACAAAGATATTCAGCAGTATATATTATGCAGCAACCTGAGTGCTAGTGAGTAGTCTGAAATAGTTGTTAAAGAAATAAGATCTGATAGCAGAAAGAAATCTTTGGGAGCAATATTTAGGGAATTTAACTTCAACAACTGTGTAACTATTGATGTCATGGATGTTTATGATAAGATTTTTCATTTAAAAGACAATCTAGGTAGTGGACCGGATGGCATTCCTTTCTTAATCATGAAGAAATGCATATGTATTTATTGTGTCAAATTTAAAAAATAAACTGGAATGCATAGGTTTTTATGATAGTTTCTTGGATTGGATTGTTGATCAACTCTCAGGAAGAAAGCGAAAGGTTAAAGTAGAAAATGTTATCTCAACTGAGATTGATATACCTTCTGGGGTTTTGCAAGGCGGACATTTATCTCCACTTCTATTTAACCTCTTCATGAATGATCGTTAAGAAGGTTTTCACAAGTTGCAAATTTTTAAATTTTCCGATGACAAAAAAATATTTCTTATTGTTAAAGATATCAATCACAGTGAGACCTTTCAAAATGAAGTTAGGTAATCAATTTTATTTGTGGCGTGGAAGGAATCATTTAGACCTTAATTTAGACAAATGCAAAATTATGTCCTTTCAGAGAATGAAAAGTCCTTTTATTTTTGATTATTCAATTGGAAGAATTGATCTGGAGACAGTTTATGTCATGAGGGATTTAAGATGTAGAATTAAATTTTATAGAGCACATTGAAAGAATTTCCAACAGAGCTATGAGGTTGTTAGGATTTTTATTATGTAGTTTGAAGGATTTTAATGATATATTTACTTTAAGAAATGCCTATTCATCTATTGTCAGGCAAGTGCTGGAGTATTCTAGCCCTGTTTGGTCACCCTACTATGATAAACATAAATATCAATTAGAGAAAATACAAAGGAGATTTTTAAGATTTATTGCTTACAAATTGAGTATAAAGTATGATTCTATTGATTATGATGAACTTCAGACTCTTCTAAATATGCAGACAGTACAACAAAGAAGGGACCAGCAGGACTTGTGTATTTTATATAATAGTTATTTATGTATCAAGGGAATTATGAGGGTGTTAATACCCAAGGGCAAAGTTTGTGTCCCGAGGGCCTTCGGCCCGAGGGACACCAATTGCCCGTGGGTATTAACACCTGATAATTCCCGTGGTACATAGATAATTTTATTTCCTACTGAATTTACTGTATTTTGTCCATTTTTATAAAGAAATAAACAAATAAACCAAAATTTCTATTTTTTGTCAAAGGTTCACCTATTCAAGGTAAAAGCGGAAGTTATGGAAATCCTTAACTCCCTTGGGAGTTATGATATCCTGAACTTCCGCGCGGGAGTTATGAAATCCTTAACTCCCTTGGGAGTTGAGACCCTGTTCATGATTATCGTAACCAAGGTATTATATGGTTATAATAACAAATGTCTGTATGTTTGAGGTGGATTTATAATATTACCTTGCATTTTTTGGGACTTACACCTCAATTGAAATTAATACCAGAAGTTTCTTGATGTTGATACGAATTACTACATGTCATAGATTTGGTACCGAAACGTCAGCAAAAAATCCAGAACTCATACCACCGAGCCTAATCAAGTATTATTTTATTGAAATAATAAAACTCGATTCGTTTATAAAAAGTCGATTCGGGTAATTTATTTTATAAAAATAATCTGATAGGTAAAATTGCTCTAATCAGGTGGCCGATCCTCGGGCCAGGGAGTAGAGCTCCCCGATAGAACGAATGTTTTGTCCTTCTCAACGTAATCGAAAAGTGAACGAGAATGATAAAGACGAAAATTTTGTTCTCTCGGGAGTTCCACTCCCTGGCCCGAGGATCGGCCCACAGAGAGCTTGTAGTAATTCGTATCAACATCAAGAAACTTCTGGTATTAATTTCAATTGAGGTGTAAGTCCCAAAAAATGCAAGGTAATATTATGGTTATAATAGTTATATACCGGGTGCCCACGAGATTCCTTTCCGGCTGCCATTTTTTTATTTATTCATCGATATTAACGAAACTTGCTAGGCTTGATATTCTAATGAAACGCCATTTTTATGCATGTTTGACAAGTTTTCCTTTTCGGTTTTACCGGAAATTACCGAAACTTTTAATTTTCAAATGGCACACCCTGTATATTTTTTGTTTTTCGGATTCTACAGATCGTTTTACGTCCTAATGTACCACTTTTAAATCGAGTTTTGTCCAAATTTCGTTTTCAAATTAAATTTTAAGTAGAAAAAAAAATTACCTACAAAAATATTTGAACGAAAATTAAGAAAAATGTCATAGTGTATTATATCGTTGGATTCGCTTTAAAATACTGCATTTAGTAATGGTATGAAAGTGATATGTTTCTATTCTAGTTTTTGAGCTAGGGCAAAAATACTGAAATAATGAAGTTTACAGTCCTCTATCAAAAAAGTTTACAAAGATAAAATTGAATTTGTATTTTTCTAAAATTAAGTAAAGTATGTGGAGTCATTTTAGGATGATCATGGCACTCTAGTTAAAAAATTAAAATTTAATTAAAAAACAAAATTTGGACAAAAATCGATTCAAAAGTGGTGCATTAGGATGTAAATCGATCTATAAAATCCGAAAAACAAAAAATATACAGGGTGTGTCATTTAAAAATCAAAAGTTGCGGTCATTTGCGGTGAAACCGGAAGTTAGGAAAACTTGTCATAAATGCATAAAAATAGCGTTTGGTTAGAATATCAACCCTACCAAGTTTCGTTGATATCGATACACAAATAAAAAAATGGAAGCCGGAAAGTGATCTCGTGAGCACCCGGTATATTATATCTGACCCACAACTTTATATCTTATGGGGCGCCATATGTTCCATAATTATTTCGTCTTATATGTAAAATATTTTGCAGGAAAAACAATATATAGATAAAAATGACCACTATTTTGCATATATTTAAAATAAAAAATAATATTTATATCGAATTTAGCAGCATGCAAAGTTCGATATATATAAAATAACTTTGAAAAAATAAATATATTGAATTTGGCCCCATGCAAAATTCAATATTTATAAAACTTGAAAAAATATTATATATATTGAATTTGGCACAGTGCAAAGTTCGATATATATAAAACTTTGAAAAAATATATAATATTGAATTTGACCCATGCAAAATTCAATATTTATAAAATATGAAAAAATATTATATATATTGAATTTGGCATTGTGCAAAGTTCGATATAAAACTTTTTAGTTTGAAAAGTCCCCGAGAGATGGCGCTACCTTTGATCATAATTTTTTTTTGTGTATGGTGTGTTGGATTGAAATAAGGTATTTTGGAGGGCCGTTGATTTGTAATTTAAATAGCTGCAATTAGGGTGCATTGATAATTGCGTGATGATAATTATGTATTGTCATAAGCGCGGCAACGGCAACACTGGTGAATGATAACTGAGGTTGTGCTGTGTTCCTTTCCTTCCGTTTGAGTGCCCGCCGCGCTCGCGTACCGCCTAAAGTTTGTTTTGTGTTCCCTATGGATTTTTTCCATGAATATATTGATTAAATTATTAGTTTTTTAATTGAAACAGACGAATTAAGAAACATAACCATTTGGGACATAAAGGGTCAATAAATTTAGATTATGCAAAATCTGAATATCTCATAATTAAAAATTTAAGTGTCAAATTGTGTATGATTTTTCTTCATCAAATTGATAAATGAGGCAAAAGAAACTTCCTTAGTGTTTTCCTCTTGTTGAAGGCCAATCAATAGTTGGCGATTTTCAGTATTATCATTTGATATTAAACCATTATTTAAGTTGACTGTAGTAAAATTTTCAGGACTTTCATCCACATATTCAGTCATGTTTTGACTTGCAACTGCAAATGACATATGAAAATCTTTTGACTGGACATTCTCTCCAAAAGCTAGCTGAGCCAATAAATACCTTGAATCGACGCTATAGCTTGGAGTATTCGAACATGTTTTTTGAAAATAAGTTTACATGTTACGTGTTTTCACTCACATTAGAGTAAACGAACGTTGTGGGTAGTTTTATATCATAAGTAATTAAAATGTATTCGCATAAAATAGAGCAATGGGCGACAAACAAACAAAACATGCGGCACTTCTAGCGGACAAGTGCAACAGGCGGTCCCGACATTTTGACCCCTGATCTAGCCCATGTAGTAACATTATGCCGCTCAAAATAGCCATATCGAATTTGATTGGTCAGATTTCCGGGATATGGCTAGATTGGGCGGCAGAATGTTTTGATGCGATAGGTACAGAAGTCAGAACTTTGGTAAGCTAACTCCTAGTTGATAGGTATAGAAATCAGAACTTTGGTAAGCTAACTTCTAGTTGAGCAAGTTTGGTATTGGGCTTTGAGCATTTGGCTGCAAATATTTCCAATGACTTCCTCTTTAAATGATTACCGAGATGATTACCATTGTTTACCAGTTGAAGTTGTGTTTCACTGACATCCAGGACAACAATTCGTGGTTTGATTATTTATTTTTGGTAATTGGTTTCCCCTGGGGAGGCCTAATGCCATAGTTGTCCTGGATCCCATTTGTTACATGATTACACTATTTAGGGTAAGTGTAGCAGTGGGGCACTACCGAATGCCGGTGAGAAATGGTTGGATCATGATTTGTTGTTGGGTGTCAGCTGCACGTGATTTCAAGTGGATTAAGCCTACTTAGTACTGGGTCATATAAGAATAGCCGAATGCTAAAGAACTTTGCCAGGCAAACCAAGAATTTAGATTTCTGAAAACTTTGAAAGGTCCTAACTTTTTTTCTATTGTTATTTAAGTTAGGTTAGCTTTGTCAATAAGATTTTTGTATTCTTGGACAATAAAGCATATTCACTATAGATAGAAAGTTGAAATTTTCAGCGATTCTTATCCTAATAGAGGCGACATTACATTTTATTTACAACAAAAAAGCGACATATTCACCTAATAAAACTTCTGTAGGAATATCGGGTGATATTGGTATTGCTAACTTGTTATCAAGCTAGCACTACCAGGGTATTTAGAAAAAAAAAGCAACAACTTTTTTTTGAACAACAAATTTATGACAAAAAAGCGACCTATTATTCACCTTATCTACGTCGGTGTAATTATGACACATTTAGCATTGTCATTTGAATGTCATTAGGTCCTTCATAATAGCACTAGTGCGTTTAAGAATTCATGAAAACACTCAAATTATGAAATGAAAAATCGAGTGAAAAATATACAAAAAGCCATAGTGATCCAGCTCCTGCAGCAGTATTTCGTGATTCACACAGTCAAGGGCTTTTGAGAAATCACAAAACACTGCCAAAACCGAATCGCCCTCGTTAATATTGAGATAGACTTCCTGCAATAGAGCGAATATAACGTCATACATGCCTTTTTTTTGTTGGAATCCAAACTGAGATTGTGCGATGATGTTAAACTTTTCAAAGTGAGAGGTAATTCTTGTTTTAGCAAGTTTCTCAATAACTTTGGAAAGAGAAGATAATAATGATATAGGGCGAAAGTTTGATGGGTCCTTCAAGTCGCCACCTTTGTGAATTGGTAGAACAAGAGCCTGTTTCAAACAATCTGGAAAATAGCCAATGATGAAGGACTGATTGATGAGTTCCACAAGAACTGACAGAGTAGCATCTGGAAGGTGCCGCCTTGGTGGACAAACCATCAATGCCTGAGCTAGTTTTGTTTTTTACTTGGTTCTTTACCATGTTTAGCACTGGCTTTACCTAATGTTAGAACTTCAGGAATATTTATATGCTCCAAGAAGGAAATAGGATGTCAAAATTGTCAAACTTTTATTCAATGTAATGCCAGACAATTAATTTAAGATCTTAAAAAAATAAAATGTTTCATGTAATAAAAATTGATTTTTTATTTTATTGATTTTATACTTTTCATTTATTTGCTGAAATGTAATACCTACTTAATTGTTATTTCATGCAAGTTCCCCCTATTCCTTGAAAATTAGAAGAAAAAAAAAATCTAATTATTTCACAATAATTTGTTTATCTGCCTTATCAGAGGAACCTACTAATTAGAGGGGTAGATCAAGGCTCTTTTATTGTTTTCCAATATTCTAGCATAATTTACCTAAGCCAATTGGCAAAATTTTGGTAGAATAACCCTGGAGAAATGTACTTTCTATCTATTCCAAACTATTTAATCATTTAATAGAAGATACATCATTTTCCATTTTAAAATACATAATTGTCGCCAGTTGTAGGCAACGAGGAGCTCACTTCACAGATATTAAATTCAATGGGCTTTCGAATATCAACACAGCCAGTGTTTTGGACTTGATTGTATCATATCAAGTAAGTCCAAAACATTTAATAGATGAGTCGGCCCAAGAAAAAGAAGCTTAAGGTAAGGGGTTTTTCACCTTGTTAATCAGTGTACAAATCACTGGTTAATAGGTTTGTTCGGACTTAGTTCAGAATCAGTTCTGAATTGACATAAATGAACAAATGCACAAGCGCAGTTCAATTTAGTACTGATTTTCAACTAATTCCGAACAAACCTAATATATGTCAATACCAGGTAAATAGTGTCAATATTATGCAATACCTATTTGTTAATTATGTAGGTAATATACAGTGTGTCTCGCTTAAGGACTGACCACCCTTCTAAAATTTTTATTTTTTAACCGATTCAATTCATTTTTTTTTTGTATTATATCTACTCTAATTCAGCACTTATTTGGCTCATAATTTTATTTCTGCGGCAGTACTGGTGTACAGGGTGTCCACATTTATAGGCTCAAATTTCAATACGTACTTATATGGATTTTTTTAGAAAAAATCTGATGGCAGATTCAAATTTAATGGACCAAACCGGAAAAATGTCATATTTTGAGGCCTTGAGAACAACAAAACTTGAACCAACATATAGTCCCCAGTACATCGACCTTAAAATTTTGTAACTCATGTACACGCCCAACTTCCGGAGCGGCTTCATAACACCAAGTCGGACAATATTTTTTATGTCTCCACCCTGGGCGATGGGACATTGCTGCGCTAGCTCTTCGTGAAGTTGTGTTCTCTATGAACAGCAATTACATAGCAACCAGCAACCGGTCGCTAGTTGCTTTTTTTAAATGGAAAACTCTCGTCAAATAGCGATTTGACAGTGACAATTGCGCAATTCTCTCGGTTGCAAGTTACAGAATAAGGCTGCGGGTCTTCAAAAAAAAAACAATCAAAGATTGCTTTGATTACGAAAACGTATGTCGCATTACTGTTTCTTTATTGGTCAGGATTTTTGACATGTCATTTTGACATTAAAATTCATTGATAAATTAAAGAAAAACATTGCTAAGACATACGTTTGAAAAACCATGGCAATCTTTAATTGTTTTTTTTTTTTGAAGACCCGATACCTATGAATATGTCAATATCTAGAATTCTGGCAAGACAAATATTTGATTTTAGTCTGTCATCGGTGTACAAATTTTGTTACGTGAAAAACCCCTCTGCTTAAGAGATCCGCATCATTTTCCATTTTAAAATACAATATTGGGTGGTATGAATAAAAACAAAGTACTTGCTACTACTACAAGTATTAGTATATGCTACGGAGTATTTATTTATTTATTTATTAATACAGTATCAACAGTAAACTAGTAAACAATAATTATTTGAAATTTAAAATTTACATTGTGACAATCATGAACACTTCACATTAAATATATGAGGCTTCCTCGGAGCTCTAACAAGCAAAAACCCTTTCAAAAAACAAGATTATAATGGGGACTATACTATACAGGGTGTCACGAAAGGCCCGCCACAAACCTCCAAAAGAAGCATTTACTTTAGGGATAACAAACTATCGATAGGGATATCGATACTATCGATAGTTTTTCAATTTTCGATAGTATCGATAGACCTGTACCAATATCGATAGTTCCAATGTAGCCAAAGGTAAATGAAAACATCTGTATATTGAGGGAATTATAAAGAAATCTGTAGTTTTTTTGAGAAATCTGTAATTATTTTTGGGGATAGACATGCTGTGCTGCCAATTTTTCGGTTAGGAGGAATTAGGCAATTCAATCCATCTGTCAAAAAGGAAAATTCAATGTGGCGTGGCGGCCAAGCAAGTTTGTTTTGAATATGTTTTTATGCGTATTTTAAATTATTTTGCATAGAAATTTGCTTACAACTATGATTTTCATTATTTAATGAAATATTTGTTAACTAGGTACTTAAACTATTAATTCGGACAGAAACTAGATAATTTTTTGGGAGTGAATCCTACGCCTACCGGTAGGTCCTTTTTTATCCACCGATTGTGCGCCTACTGGTAGGGTAGGTCCTTTTTCGTCAATTGATCAAGCGCCTACTGGAAGGTGTTTTATTACTTTAGAATCCGTATATCCTATATCCTACCAGTCAGCTCTTGCTAATGCTAAATACGTTGGTAAAATATTGTTTGTTAGTAATAGTATAGTCATTAAGAAATTCGTCCACATAAGCCTTTATTAGTATCTTAACATTTTTCCAATTTGGGCTTTAAACTTGTTGATGTTTCGAATCTGCTTCATTCGCTAGACGGCAACCTATATTCTATATTGAAAATCTTTCTGCACACACCTTGAGTTTGTTTTTGAGTCTTCGATGGCTCACTACTCTCGCCAAACCTCAAAGAGAGGATCCTTGGGAGCGCAAATCCACCAAAAACGTGAAAAACCTTTATTAAATATAACATCTTGAAATTTTAATCATTTTTAAGTCTCTGATTGCTCCCTCCGCTCGCCAAACTTCAAAGATAAGATCCTCGGAAGCATAAATCCACCAAAAACTTGGAAAATAATTTTCAAATAGGGTCAAATATTGATTGGCTTAGATCTATTCGCCAACATGAACTTTAAACATTTTTAAGTATGTTAACAGTAACAACAGTGTTAATAACTCAAGAATGAACATTTTGTGGATTACGGCCATTCACAACTAGGGCGACGAGTGTCACCTTCTTGTAAATGCAGGTATAGTTAGGTTAGATAGGGGTAGGCGACGGATTCTTGAATTAATATGAACCTACCGGTAGGCTCAGGATTCTTTCAACAAAGAGTACCTACCGATAGGCGTTATATCATGTGCCAATTGGGGACCTACCATAATGTTTTCGCGGTATACATAAACGGTAGGCACACAATCAATGAAACAAACAGCACCTACCGGTAGGCGCAGAATTCACTCCCTACTTTTTTTGTGTTTTTTGGCCCATGTATGGCCGCCACGCCATCTTGAATGTCACGTGGTTTGAATTGCCTAATGACGAGTGACTTTGATGGACTAATGGAGGTTGGAGGTTAATGTTTATCGTAATTAATTACAAATTTGGTTACTTTGGTCAGAGCAAACTATCGATAGTTACTATCGATGGGTAGGCCATTCTATCGATATCACTATCGATAGTTTTTTTTTCGATAGTTTGTCAACCCTAATTTACTTATTTTTGCTGGTTTCGAAATGTAGTATCTACTTCGTTTTCAAGTAAATACTACGGAGAATCTACTAATACTTGTAGTAGTAGCAGATACTTCGTTTTTATTCATACCACCCATTGTCGCCAGTTGTAGGCAACGAGGAGCTCACTTCACAGATATCAAATTGAATGGGCTTTCGAATAACAACACAGCCAGTGTTTTGGACTTAATTGTATCAAGTCCGAAACATTTAATAGACAAGTCGGCCCACAAAAAAGTAGCTTAAGGGGCCCTCCCTCTTAAAACCATTTCACTTTCTAGTTCCACATGTCATAGAACTCTAGACAAATAATATTTGATCAAATTTTGTTATATTTACTTTCAAATACCCTCTAGAGAACACAATGCCCACTCACTAAAAATACATATACCTTTTTTTTCCAAGATACGCGAGGTGATGAATAAGTAGAATACCTAAATAGTCTCATGATCATGATGCTAAGCCCAATTTATACTAGAATCCATGTAAAAGGCTTATAAAAGGAAAGAGAAGCCTACATTTATGAGTCTACAAAATATAAATATTGATACACTATACACTGCATTTATAAGAATATCAATACATATTTAATAGGCAAATTCAATAGAAAAATTAGTATTTATTTTGAGATGAGGGTAGAAGCATGAGGTTATGTTTACACTGAAAGGGAAATTACTACTATTTTATTAAAATAAGGTTGCTTACCGGTTTCCAAATTTTGTTAGGGTAAAATATTCATCCTCATCAATAATAAAAATAGCTATTTGGTTTTAAAACGCATTTCTTAAATCAACGTTTGAGAAACGAAACGAGACAACATCAAAAAAATACCGCTTGTAGGAAAACCGTCATCCGCCATATTGGAATTGAGAGAGGAGACGCGAAAGCAAAACGTCAATTAGACTAGAGATGGGTAGAATTATCGATAATAACAATATCGATAGCTTCGCTCACATTGTGTATTCCGAGCAGTCACTGTATTCCGAACTGATTCAAAAATAATTATCCGCATGTGCAGTGCAGTTCATACGACATTCCTAAAAAATAGTTCTGTTCTAGGGATTCAAGAGCAAAGTTCCAAGTATAGCTTCATTCTCAGTTGCGCGAAATTCGCTCTTTTTCTGACATTGTTCCGACAATTTGACGTTTTATGCGTCTATCAAACAACACATAAATAACAGCGAATTTCGTGCAACTGGATGGCGATTTTCATTTGTCAGTCAGTACGCACTGAGTGTATCCGCATCTTTTTCTAAAAACATGTAACATGTAAGGATAAGGATACATTTTTTTTGCACTGGTTCGACAAATGGATATCGCTGTGAGAATGAAGTTTTGGCTGAGTTCGGCTTTACACTCTGTAAACTCTGAGCGCGTTCGAAACGATAAGATCCTAGCCGGGGCCCCCCCTGAAATTGAGCTGGCTCCCCCTGAAAACTTGCCCTCGCCCCTCATGTCGATAACAATGCAATGCAACTTGAGTAACCTCTGCTCTGCTCTCTGGTTAATTTGATATTTGGTGGGCGCCAGGCAACCGCGACTATGCTTTCGCTTTTCTGGGATTCCCCCAAACATATTTATTGTGTCGGCAGGTACAGGGTTTTCCTGTGTATTTTTGGCACCTCACCTGAAGGCCGGTTTCTCAATAGCAAGCAAGTCACCCGGTTAGAGCAGTTAACCATAATTCCAGGGTAAACATTGCAATTGGACACGTTTACCCTGGACTAACTATCGAGAAACCGACCCTGAACTGTTAATTGAATAGGTATCAAGAAGATTTACCTATATAGGGTGTCCGTTTTTGGAGAGCAATCATTGAAATATAGGAAACGGTAAGAGATACAGGTTCGGTTAAATTGAGACAAAGTTGCGCAATTTCTTGTTTAACAAAATGCTATACTTCGAAATTTGGAAAATTCCGAATACTTCCGGAGATACATGGAAATCAAAATTTTGTAAAATCATTTCTATATTTTCCTGGACTCATTTGTAAAGGTATTTCAAATAAACTTCACTTTATTGGGGCAACTTTCTCCCCTCTACATAATGGTGTAACCAAATTTGAAATCCGACGTTTCGTCTTTTGCCGATCATCATCAACTTTATTTTTTTAAATATCTAGAGGTTTGCATTTTTATGAACTGTATTCGGAGTTTCTTGATCTCCCAAAAGCAGTAACACATTTGGCCATTGATTCCGATTTTGTATCTCTTACCGTTTCCTATATCCCAATGATTGTCCTCGAAAAACGGACACCCTGTATACAAAATCCAAATAAAAACCTTTTTGATACATTCAATTAAGCTGTTCAGGTGAAGTGCAAAAATATACGGGTAAACTTTGCAATTCCAATTTTTTATTTCAAAGAAGAAGAGCCATAAAGTTAGAACAAGTGCCCCCCCTAATTTTTTCTGGCCCAACCTGGCCCCCCCTAACGTAAAACCCTGGCGTCGCCACTGACTCGAATGGTTTCAAAAATCGCACCCCAGAGCATTTTCTAACCTAAGTTAGCGTTTTCGATTTGAATTTGTTGATCAGTGTGCGTGCACTGAGTGCATTCTAATCTTTTTCTTAAAGCATGTAAAACATAAAGATAAAAATACATTTTTTTGCACTGATTCTGCAAATAGAAAACCCTATCAGTTATTTTCTTCAAGTTAATCAGAAAGTAGTTTGATCTCAAGCAGCTTCTGTTCGTTTTAGCTCTCAGAGTTTTCTCTTTTGCGTTCGGCTAATAACCGCGTATGACGTCACGATATCCATCCCCATATCGTTCTGCTCCGTGGAGTGCAAAGCCGAACTCAGCCTGTGTGTTTTATGTACTCTACTATATTCCTGAATGTTCCAAATTAATTTGGAATGCGATTTGCGAACAAAGCTATTGTCGGTCGATAAAAATATGCATAAAGCTCACCACAAGTGCAAGTGACAAAATCTCATCCCAGGCAGGGCACAACTGATGAGTAGCGATTTGTAGTTTTCTTCATTGTGGAAGGGAGTTAAAGCTGGGCTGGAATTGGGCTGGATATTCTAATTTATATTTTTCTTCCTATCTGCTTATGTTCACAGTTATCGATAATCGAACGTACCTTTTCGAAAGTGTAACATCTCTACGTCAACCACATTTGAGGACGTAAACACAACAGTGACAGCGCAGCGTTCCATTTTTTCATCAATTTTCAAGTCTCTAGTTTTACTGGTTTTTCGTTATAGAATGAATAAACCAATTTATAATGGCACGTTTTAATTATAGATAAAATCTGATGGAAGTGAAAAAGTGCTTTGGCTTTAAGTTCTACTACACATTCCTAGAGAAATCGTATTCGTAAAAAATTGAGCACGCCCCTGTCCTTTCCACCGACAGTTATCCGATTGTCATTCGAACGAAATCGAACTGTCAAAAAACGCTTGTTTGGGGCTTGTGGTGTTGTGTCGCAAATTATAATGGGCAATTTTTCGGAAAATCGAGTGAAAAATAAAACATTTTCTTGAAAAAGACTGAAAATCAGTCTCAAAATAATGGTGTGACGGACGACGAGCGAAATTTCCTGAGTTTGAATGTATTGATTCAGGTCCAGGTTATGTTTCCAACTTTCATAAGCATACTAGGTGTGTTGTTTGTGTTTGTTTATTATTTAATTATTTTTTTACTTTACCTTCCATTTCAATTTGTTTAGTGTCCGCGTTTTAGTGCGCAAATAATTATGTACCTCCAGGAGAATTCCCCCAATCGTTGCCTTATATACCACATTTCATCTCCTAGAAGTAGAGTTGAAAGTACAAAAGATTTTCTTAATAAATCTGCTTTTTCTTCTGTTCAACATTATTTATGTATTTAGGTATCTCGATTTGTATTTATATTTTTATTTAAATATACCTACACAAGTACATTCCCTAAAACGTTTTAAATAATTGTTGAAGTCTTCTTTGTAATAGTAATAATTATCAGATCAATGATGGTAAGTGATTTATTAGAAAATATATACCCCTACCCTACCTTTAATAATATAATAATAAATTGATGCATAAAATAATAATAATTTTGTAAGTGTAACTAGGTATGCTATGCATATCAATTAAAGAAATTATAATTATCACAAGTTGGGCTTGTGCAGCAATTTCATAATTTTTGAAATGGTCAATGCAAAGTAGTCTTGGTCACAAAAAAAAAAAACCTATAAAGGGTGATTTATGTAGACCAGATGGTTCACACCCACACTTACATCAATTTGTACACCAATTACCCTTTTTTGGTTAGATACAATGTTAAAAAGCATAACAAATAGATAATAGATTTATTTTTAATAGTATTTAATATTTATTAATTAGTTCTGTTCTGACATTGTTCAAGAAAATAGGATGAAGTTTAAAAGCGCATTGATAATAATTTCAGAAGAGGTACAAAATCTCTTCAAAAATGACCCTGAGTGCAAAGGAACTTCAAGTTACTTCAAGTTAATGCGAGGTAATAGGTATGTATCATGGCTTCAGATATGGAAGAAAGGCTGAATGTTGAAAAAATTGTTTACTTATTTTCAAATTTCTGAAAAAGGAATAAGATACATTCGTATAGGCTACTCAGCCTGACTATGCCGAAATGCAGATTAAATTTATTTTTTATGGTCTTGTTCAACTTTCAGAAAAAGGCCCATTTAAAATAGAAAGTGACAATATGCCCTCAATATTGTGAAACAAAATACATACCCAAGTTGTTTAAAAAATAGCTACATGCGTTTTATACTTGCTATTTCTAATAAATAAGTGCACAACGAGGTGCACAATATACCTACATGAGGTGTTTCCTCGCGTCTCAAATGTTTTAAAATCTTTTTCAAAACCGGTTTCAAACAGTGTCGCATGACGTCATAACTACTTGGCGCGAAAAAATAGTTTGAAAATGTGGATTGGATTGTATTTCGAAACGGTTTGAACCAATTTTAATGTGAAGTCACGGGCGCATTGCGGGAATATACCGTTTCAAAACTGTTTTGAACCAGTTTCAAATTAACATGAGAAAACAAATATGGTCTTCCATTTAAAAAAATATAACTTCGCTCTGCTACACTTTTTTGACTCACCCTGTATGTTCAAAACAGTCAAAACTGACTCAGTTGAAAACTTTTGACAATTAGGTACTTAAAACTTTTTTATTTGACACTTCTGTCAAAAAAGTCAAATGAAAGAGTTGAGAGCGGTTGAGATTAATAATGGATCACCCTGTATAAGGGATTCCACAGAAATCCAAGAATTGCCAAAAAAATCCAAAAAAAGCCAAGGAGTTCCAATACATGCCAAATAATTTCAAAAAATGCCAAAGAATTCCAAAAAATACCAAATAGTTCCAAAAAATTCCACAAAAATGCCTAGTTATGATTTTTCTGCTAGCCAAAGTACAAAAAATTCCACAAAAATGCCATTAATACATAATATAATTATCCTTACTGAAACCTGGTTGAATAATGGAATATACAATAATGAGTTGGGACTCAATTTCCATGTATTTTATTGGTAGTAAAAACAAATTTTAAAGCCAGTTTAATGCAAACACCATATCAAGCTCCGTTTCATGAGGAGATTTGGGTAAGAATTCTTATTAACAATTCTTTATTGATTTTCTGTGTAGTATATTCCCCCCTCAATCTAAATTGTCCGAATATGAAAATCATGCAAATAACATTGAACACTTTTCTAATTTACTAATATTGAAAGTCATACATACATTTATTCAACTTATACATAGCCCTTCCACTGAATGCTTTACTGCTGCATTATGCTTTTCTAATCTTTTTCTAGTAAACGATGTACCAAATGCTAGAAATGGGTTCTTGAACTTAATTTTTACTAATAGATGTGATTTACTAATTGAGATTGCTCAAGACACCATAGTGAGTTGTGATGATCATCATCCTGCCTTACTTCTTGATATTGATGTTAATAGTCCAAATTTTGTTCAGCATAACAATGTGGAGTTTCGATATAACTTTAAAAACTGTGATTTTAGCAATATCAATCATATCTTGTTGAATATTGATTGGGATCTCATAATTCTCATATTGGATTGTGATGTACAGGGTGCTGCAATTTGGAGTGTTTCAACAGGAAAAACATACTTCCAGACCAGATAGAGGAAAATTGACTTAGACGTCATGGGATCGATTTTTGAGAAACGTCAATTGTCAAAAACCGTAACACGATATCTTCAATGGTACCATTGATACAGGGCGATTTTCGATTTTCCCCTATTATGAAAAATAGCTATAAGTTTTTTATTTATCAATTTTTTTTATTTCTGTAAAAACATTATGGAGACACTTTTTTAAGCAGAATCCAGTGGCGAACTCATTTTTTTTCTATGTCGCTTCGATTTCGAGATATCGACCAAATTCCGATATTTTCAAATGAAATACCCTATACCGGGTGACCACGAGATTACTGACCAAGCTCTAGTTCAGGCATGAATATCAATATCGATTTCAAGTTTTGAGGATGTATATTATTGATATCGATGCAGAATTTCGCTATAAAAACAATCGACTATCGCTTCTGGTTTGACCGCAAGTGCCATCAACTTCTTTATTTCAACTAGATCACCCCCTATATTATTACATTTTTGGATTCTATGAGAAATTCTAAGCATATTTTATGTATAATATCCTATACCTAACTTTAAGAGTTTTCAAGAAAATCGCGATTGAAAATGTCGAAAAATAATTTTTATTTTAGTTTTGACAGCAAACAATGGAAAGAAGGTTGAAGCTTTTACGATATTTTTAACTCATTTTAGAAGCACTAAAGGATCCCACCACAAAAATATCAGTTCCGGTTCAATCGAAGGTTTTCGGTCGGTCTACTTTTGAGGTTATGTTACTGCAATAATTTCAATGGTATCCCATACTTAGAACTGAAAATTCGTATTCTAGGAACAATTTTGAATCTTTTTTGTATACGCTTTCCTATACCTAAAGTCTACTGTTTTTGAGATATTTTACACTTGATGTAAGGATGTCTTTGGAACAACGAATACCAAAAACAGTATTAACAGCATTAATTTTAATCCTTTTTATAAGTTTATTTAAATAGATCACACAGAATGCAGTTGTTCATTTGTTGTGTTCCTTGAATCCCGATTTGCACTGTTACCCAAAGGTCGCAAATAGTCCAAAAAGTTAGGGACGCAAACGTGAACAATACTGACGGCGGCCATGCTAACCCAAAATTATCCAACTATTGCCATTTCTTTTAACGTGAGCGTAAACGAAAATCGTGTGGTAGAAAATAATCAGCGGCCATGAATGTTCAATGTTGACAGAATGACAGGTTTTTCTAGAGGTGTATGCCATCAATATGCAAATTTTGGTCATCGATTTAAATGAAAAAGGGACAAATACCTAGAGTAGCACACCAACAATAAATTTCCAAAATTTCGGATAGTAAAATGCTGGAAAAAATTAATAGGACAGAATTTTCGAAAATTATGTTTTTATCAAAAAATTATTTTCGTTGTTCCAAAGACATCCTTACATCAAGTGTAAAATATCTCAAAAACAGTAGACTTTAGGTATAGGAAAGCGTATACAAAAAAAATTCAAAATTGTTCCTAGAATACGAATTTTCAGTTCTAAGTATGGGATACCATTGAAATTATTGCAGTAACATAACCTCAAAAGTAGACCGACCGAAAACCTTCGATTGAACCGGAACTGATATTTTTGTGGTGGGACCCTTTAGTGCTTCTAAAATGAGTCAAAAATATCGTAAAAGTTCCAACCTACTATCCATTGTTTGCTGTCAAAACTAAAATAGAAATTATTTTTTGACATTTTCAAACGCGATTTTCTTGAAAACTGTTTAAGTTAGGTATAGGATATCATACATAAAATATGCTTAGAATTTCTCATAGAATCCAAAAATGTAGTAATATAGGGGGTGATCTAGTTGAAATAAAGAAGTTGATGGCACTTGAGGTCAAACCAAAAGCGATAGTCGATTGTTTTTATAGCGAAATTCTGCATCGATATCAATAATATACATCCTCAAAACTTGAAATCGATATTGATATTCATGCCTGAACTAGAGCTTGGTCAGTAATCTCGTGGTCACCCGGTATATTAATATCTCATTGAATAGCTCTGTTTTTGCTGATTTCAATGATATAAAGCTCGATAGGTTTATCTCTAACAGTTTTCGAGAAAAAAAATTATATCTGTTTTTTGTCGTAAGAACGAATGTGTTAGAAAAGGATTTTATACGTGTAAGGAAAATGAGGAAGGTCTCTTTCTAACACATTGTTTCTTATGTCTCAAACAGATATAATTTTTTTTTCTCGAAAACTGTTAGAGATAAACCCATCGAACTTTATATCATTGAAATCAGCAAAAACAGGGCTATCCAATGAGCTATTAACATATAGGGTGTTTCATTTGAAAATATCGGATTTTGGTCGATATCTCGAAACCGAGCGATATGGAAAAAAACTGAGTTCGCCACTGGATTATGCTCAAAAAAGTATCTCCATAGGTAATGTTTTTACAGAAATAAAAAAAATTGATAAATAGAAAACTTATAGCCATTTTTCATAATAGGGGAAAATCGAAAATCGCCCTGTAATAATGGTACCATTGAAGATATCGCGATCCGGTTTTTGACAATCGACGTTTCTTGAAAATCAATCCCATGATATCTAAGTCAATTTTCCTCTATCTGGTCTGGAAGTGTGTTTTTCCTGTGGAATCACTCCAAATTGCAGCACCCTGTACATACATAGATATACCTGTAGTCAGGTTCTATATTATTTATTAGTCAGTGTATTGATAAACTTGTAACAAAATATAAACTCAAATCTGATTTCAAATAAATAATAGTTATTTATGTATCAAGGGTACTAAGTAGATGATTATGACCTGAGGGCAACAGCCTTACAAAGCCGAGGGCCTCTGGCCCGAGGGTTCGTAAGTCGCCCGAGGGTATACATATATCTATTAGTACCCGTGGTGCATACAAACTTTTATGTCATACCAGGGGGACTTTATTTGAAATCGATGCAACTTTGCGTAGACGCAAACGACGTCATTTGCGGCGTAATTGTCAACCTGATGTTTAGAATGGTACATTATGCCCGCGCGGGCCAGAATGTGTACTTTATGCCCGCACGGGAAATTGAGAGAAATGCGAATTATTTGTAAAAGTTTGTTATAGGAATTACATACTTGAGCTGGAACAGAATATTAAAAACAACTTTCGAGCTTTCTGGAATTATGTAGATTCAAAGAAAGATCAAAGAAAAATCCCAAAATTAATGAAAACTGTAACTAGAGAAATTTCAAATGACTCAAAAATTGCTAATGTACTTATATCTCCGGAAGTATTCCAAAGATCCCCAGTGATGAGGCTCGATATTGGGCCTCCCTGTACAAAGATATTGAGATATATTAGGTCTGTTTCTGCAGAAATCACAAACCAGTCAGAGCGAATTTCATTGGTTGAAAACAGTCAGAAACAGCCAGAAAACAAGTTCCAACCAATAAAATTCACTCTGACTGGTTTGTGATTTCTGCAGGAACAGACCTATTGACTACAAGTTACATTTAAATGTCGAAAATGTAAACTATGACAATCTTGAATAAACTGTATCCATTCAAAGTATTAAAAGACGTAGAGATAATATCGACATTATTACTTGTTTTATTTACGACTAATGTATAATGTGCATATTATATTTGTGATTTTGGCAGTATAATGACATATGTTATTCCTCCAGGGATTAATGACGAGTAGCGGGATTAATGGTCATTATTCCACAAAAGTGTCAGTGTCAAACGTGTAGTGCTTGTGGATTTGTATTGAAAATTATGAGACGGATGAAATTTGTTTATTGAAAATCTCAAATAAGTTAATTTGTCGTAAATAAAGTAGAGTATACTACTCGCAATAATGGCTATTATTCCCTCGGAATGTTACTCCCTCGCCGCTAACGCGGCTCAGTTCGTAATAAGCCTCGGGAATAATAGCTATCATTATTGACTCGTGGTATAATCTACTATTAAATTGGTTAACAATGCACTGAATTGTCCTGCACTTGTTTCTAAACTTCAATTTTATATTCCACAAAGAACTCTTAGAAATTATAGAAGTTTTGAGACAAATTTGCATCGCACCCTGTACGGTCATTATTCTCTCATGTCAAGATTGATGAGGAACACAAATTCATTTGAGGGTGTTATTTTTATTGAATCTTTATTTTCTTTAAAAAATAAAATTAAAGAGGATGTAACTTTTCTGAATGTAATAACGTTGTTTTTATATACATTTTCGTTGTTCTAGTTTTGTATTTTATACCAATTTTATCTTAGTTCTTGAGTATTTAAGTTGCTGTGATTTTAGCACAGCATATACAAAAACAATCAGCAGGCTAACTCTCACGCGCATCTTTTCTGCACACGCCGCCATTAGGGGATACCATCCTGTCAAATTTAATTTTATTTGTTTATTTCTGACGTTGATCATAGGCGTGCGGTGTGGAGAGGAATTTTAGTTATGATTTTCGAAGTGATTTTAGTATATTCGTGTTGTCATTTATAGTGTTATCTGTTATCATTGTTGTATATTTAATAATAATAATAATAATAAATTGGTAATTATAAATGTTATTATATGTAACTATGAAAGTAATAATAAATTAGTTTATTTGAAGCCAATACGACTCTGTGACAGGAAAAAAAAAACCTAAATTATTGTTAATCAGACCCTGTTTCGTATCCCAACCAAAATGGCCGCTAGTGACATTTCGATGATGGGGTCTAGTACAGTTCGCCGCAGCCGATTCGCCGTGGCCTATTCGTCGCGGCCGTTTCGCCGCAAGCCGTTTCGCCGCAAGCCGTTTCGCCGCAAGCCGTTCCGCCGCAAGCCATTTCGCCGTAAGCCGTTTCGCCGCGTTGAGAATAATCCTAGATATAATTAGTAATGTAAGTTCTGGTCCAAATTTCCAGGCTTAAATTATTATTGATAATAATAATGAAAACAACCCATCTTGATGAAAAAAAAATTATCTGGTCAAAATTGCTACTTTCTGAAAAAAGGGTTAGTTGGGTTTTCTGGTAATTCAACAATAAAAATAACTTGGTCAAAATCATAGTATTGTCCTTTTTATTGGTACTTGCCCGAAACACATATGATGAAAGATACAGAACATATGATGAAGAAGAGAACTTGCTCCTCAATGACAGTGGTCCGGATAATGACAGGATTTTGATATTTGGACGGAAAGGAATATAGACCTTCTTCAGCAATCAAGGATCTGGTATGTAGATGGAACCTTCAAACCTGCCCCTCCTCTTTTTAGCCAAATATATGTAATTTTGGCCGAAATGTATGATGGAGTCCTTCCGGCAGTCTATGCTCTTCTGCCAAATAAGAGGAAAGCTACATATTGCAAACTTATAGAGATGCTACGACAATTACAGCAAGATCTGGCCCCTCAAAATATAATTTCCGATTTTGAGACTGCAGCATTTACTGCTTTTCAGGAGGCATTTCCAGACGCCCGGATACATGGATGTTTTTTTCATCTAAGCCAGAATTTTCACAGGCATTTAGGGCAATTGAGACTACGCCAGCAGTACATAAACGACCCAAATTTTGCATTAAATGCCAAAATGATTTTGAGCTTAGCCTTTGTTCCCATCAATTCATTGGATGCGGCAATAGACCAGCTAAGGGACAACATACCAGATGAATTGCAAACGGCTTTAGATTATTTTGAAGATAATTATATTGGACGGCCTAACAGACGGGGTGGTAACAACTATTTCCAGTTGAGATGCGGAATGTTCACACAAGGACACTGGAAGGTTTTCCTCGCACCAATAATCACGCCGAGGCGGCTAATAGAAGGCTACAAGCGGAAATCCAACTTGACCATCCAACGATTTGGAGATTGATAGATTCCCTCAAGCTGGTACAAAGAGGACGAGATTTATTTCAGCAACAACTTATTGCAGGAAATCTACCTCCGAAAAAATTGCGAAAATACATTCAAGCCGACGAGCGCATTTTAAGAATTGTCCGGGATTTTGCTAACAGAAACATTCTCGACTATTTGAGAGGCATATCACACAACTTTGAAATGCAGCACAATTGACAATAAAAAATATATATATATATATTTATCCATTAGAAACCTTTTGTATTATTGTATATAAATAATTATGTAAGATTTGGTCAAAATTTTCAGGTTTAAATAGTGAACAAAATTTTCCACCAAACAATAAAAATTACCCATCTTAATAAAAAAAATAAAAATAACCTGATCAAAATCATGGCATTGTCCTTTTTATTACTACTTTATGCAGAAAGGGTTAGTTTGCTTTTCTAGTGATTCTACCAAACAATAAAAATAACCTGGTCAAAATCATGGCAATGTTCTTTTTATTGCTACTTTATGCAGAAAGGGTTAGTTTGGTTTTCTAGTGATTCTACCAAACCATAAAAATAACCTGGTCAAAATCATAGCATCGTCTTTTTTATTGCTACTGAAAAAAGGGTTATAATTTCGGACACCCCAATTCACCTGATGTCTTATTTAATTGCTTCTCAATATCAGCCCATCTCTGTTTCAAACTACTAGTTTTGTCTCATAACGCAACAAACGGCGGGCGGCGAAATGGCCTGCGGCGAAACGGCTTGCGGCGAAACGGCTTGCGGCGAAACGGCCGCGATGAATCGGCCGCGGCGAACCGGCTGCGGCGAAAAGTCCCACCCCCTCGATGATGAATTCCTTTATTACACGGGCTGCCATTCAAGTTAGCCTGCTGATTGTTTTTGTATATGCTGTGATTTTAGTGTATTTTTAGTGTTGTCATTTATGCTGTTATCATTCTTGTCAATTTAATAATAATAATAAATTGGTAATTATAAATATTATTATGTATAAGTAATAATAGGTCTGTTCCAGAAATAACAAACCAATCAGAGTGAATTTCATTGGTTGAAATTAGTTTTCTGACTGTTTTGAACCAATGAAATTAGGTTTGACTGGTTTGTGATTTCTGCAGAAACAGACCTATTTAATTATTTTATCAGTTGATTCAATACTAAAAATTCTTAAGCCATAGCCAACGTTTTATAAAATTCCATTGTCTTCCTTCTAAATCAATAACTTTGTTAACTGTGACACGAAAGAAAAAAACCTAAATTATTGTTAATCAGACCCTGTTTCGTATCCTAAAATGGCCGCTAGTGACATCCCGACCATGAATTCCTTTATTACACGGGCCATAGAAAACACGGGCTGTCACTCGAGTTAGCCTGCTGATTGCAGCCCCACTTAGAGTATGCCGAGGAGTATGCAACAGCAGAAGTTTCTTATATTCATGGATCCTTAGCTTTTTGGTAATTATTGGTAGGGTATTTCTTGGTAATTGATTTGGTAATGATTGGTATTTTTTTGGTAATTGTTGGTATTGTTTTGGTAATTATTGGTACTTTTCTGGTAATTATTGGTATTTTTTGGTATTATTTGGCAACTACTGGTATATTTCTGGTAATTATTGGACTTTTTTTGGTATTTATTAGTATTTTTGGTAATGTTTTTTTGGTAATTATTGGTATTTTTTGAAGAAAGTGGTAATTTATTGTACACAATTTTAAGGGTGACTTACCCCTCGGATCAATCTCGGATAATTTTCTAACACAAAATATTAAAAATTTGAATAAAATTGCGAATATGAGACAAAAACATATTTTATATTACGCATGCATCATAATCAACGATTATTGCACGCTGCAGCGTGCATAATAGTATATTAAAGTATAAGTGGATATTAAGGTCTTTAAAACACGTGCGATTTTTCGAGCGCAGCCGAGTGCTCGAAATAGAGCAAGTGTTTTAAAGACCAGTTATCCACGAATACTTTACACTATTTTTTTTATTGGTATACGTTCAAATCATAAATTACTAATAATAATTGTAGAATGCTAAATTTGTGCTAGACACTTGTTTCATTTTAGGTGTGTTTGTTATATCCGTGTAGGGTAGGTCAGTGCAGGCTGCTGGTGTAGTTCATGGCCACCAGGGTAAAGGAAAACTACCAAACGCGTTAGTGCAGACAGTGCAGTTCGTGAAGCGATAGAAGCGGATATCTAACCTCAAAAAAATTATTATTAGGGTAAATTAAAGTGGAAAATGGAAACTAACCCAGAAAAAAATGTCCAATATTAACGAAAAAAATAACATATTTACAAGGTTTTATTGTCGGAAATTATAGATAAAGTCGGAAGATGAAGAAGATTCCTCAGATTCCCTATCTTCCAGCTCTGACGACAAAATAAATTCATGCAATTGCACTTTTGTATTTGTACTTTCACTACTCATTTTTTAGAGCATATCAATATATTTCATCTAACATTTAAGATTTAATTTCTAATGGCGATTTCGACTGGATTGCACTTTCGCACCCAGTGCTAACTTTTTTTGGCAATTGACGTGTAAAGTATTGTTTATCTGTCAATTTTTAAAAAAAGTTCGCACTGGGTGCGAAAGTGCAATCCAGTCGAAATCGCCATATAATAAATCTTATTTTAAGGTTTCAGGTTGGGAGCAACAAACAAAACAAAACAACAACATTGCCTCCTCCCCATTCTGCACTTGTTACACCTCCTCTTGAGCAGGTGTAGGTAGTGCATGATTGGGCACCCTACACTGAGATAACAAACGCCTTACACTATTTGCACTAACCGCATAACAAACGCCTCAGTGCCGAAAAGTGTAAATTATTGTGCACTAGTGGAGGATAACAAACAGACCTTTTATTTGACGTTATCTACAAGTACCTACTCCTGACAAATCAATAATTGACATTTAGACCTTTCTCGGGTTGTTGGTTGTTGATGTTGTCATTGGTAACTTTAAAACACGCGCGTTTTTGAATGTTGGATTTAAACACGCTGAGGAGTACTTTAAATAAGTGAAATAGGTTATCAATAAAAAAAAAAAGGTGTTTATATTACGCATGCATCATAATCAACGATTATCGCACACTGCAGCGTGCATAAAATGATGTTTATGATGCGCCTACCTTTTCAAAGTTTTGCTATAGAAGCGTTTGATCTACCTTCATTACCTAGATATACACCTGCCGTTTAAATTACTATTCATCAAAATGAATGAACACATTTAAAACATTTTTGAGAATATGATGCATTTGTAATATAAAATAGCGTATGATATGCGTGTATAAGAGGCCTTTAAAGCCCTTGCGACTTACAAAACACTCCGCTGCGCGTCGTGTTTTGAAATATGTCACGCGTGCTTTAAAGGCCCTCTTATACACCTCTTATATCATAATATACTATTAAAAATGTATGCAAACAGGCATAAAATTTATGATTCAATAGACCTATCTATTTTTACCTGTTATGCGCGCGCAACACGAGGCAATGCCTTTTTATTGGCTAACTAGTACAGGTGTGAGGTGTTCGTTTTGCATGCCCGGCATATCCTTGTCCTTGTTCATTGCCCGTGGTCTGACAAGAATAAAATTACGGTTAATATTCAACTTGGCATAGCTTGACAAGTGGCATTCAAAAATTTTTTTGACAAATACGTTCCACAACGCGCGGTCTTCCTCTTTCCCTTTTTAGCCCGTGCAAATAAGAAGGATGCATTGCTATACGTAAGTCTAACATAATTTGGTACGTTTTGCCTCGTCTTGCGCAATGAGCGTTTTGTGTCTTTTTTTATCTAATGAAATTTTCGTATTATTACCTCTTTGTCTGGTAAAATAGATAGGTCTATAATCAAGTTATTATTTATTTAAATACATTATATGTATATTATATTTTTGTGATTTAATAAAATAAAATGTTTTGGTGAAAAAAAAACCTTGTTTTTGAATCTTGGTGCACTTTGGGTATTTCAAAACCACGCTCAAAACTAAAACTTACATAGGTACTTGCATACAAAAGCGAAAAGCACTTCATCAAGTATTCCTTGTGCAAAAATGTGTAGCTCCAATTTCTAATGTAAATATGGTAGGATAGTAGGTAATGACGGCTGCATCTAATTGATCAAAACGAAATCTCATCTTTTATAGTAGCCATGTAGTTGTGGAACAAAGAAATTTGAACCTATTATTATGTATGTTTTTGAATAGATAATGCTAAGTTGACGTGTGGATTTTATCAATCAAAAAGTAATTTAGAAAATTCCAGAGCATTAGCAGATAAAGTTTCTGTAGCTTTGATACAATGAATTAGATTCAAATTCAAAAAAGCTTTATTGTCGTGAATTATAATGTAGGTATAATCAATAAAGCAAAACACCTACTAAAACAAAAAATATAAATTATTAGGTACACATTTCAATGTAAATTTGAATGAAGAAGAAACTCGAGAAGAAGAAATAATAAGCATTTTTATATTATTAAAATGAAAATGTGTAATTACGACAATTTTTTTTAATTCTGGCTTTATTAAAAGATCTGAAATGTTTGCCCTACGAAAAATTATTGTTTCTTTTGTCTCTTTGGTATAACATTATTGTTACTGTTACTATTAAGCCCTCGCCTCGGCCCTCGCTATCAGAAATACCCGAGGATACTACTTTATAACTGAGATCGTTTTTTTCAATATTACATATTACTACAGATATAATCGATTGCTGTGGCGGAGTGATTAAGTTATACGTGTTGGTTCGTTATAACATGTCAGTAAAGCTAGCTAAAAATATCAATATTCAAGTCGCCTGCCCTGCCAGAATTTTCTTTGCTGATAGAGGGAATCCAGAAAGAAATAATTCCAGCGAATTCAGACATTCCAATTACCCAACGGCAGTTTATGAAAACATTTATTTCTTAACGTGAACAGACTATTGAAAATTCCAATATCTACTAATAAAATACAGAGGTACCACTGGATAAAATACCATTTGCTAAACCAGCAACCAAAGGATTATTCTAAAATACTTGATTGAGTCGCTAGTCCCTGCTGAAATAGGGCAGTAGTATCCCATTTAAATCAAGAACAAGGAAAAAAAACTTACTTTTGTTGAATTTTCTTATATTTTCAACCCTTATGCTCTACCGATTTAAAAATCATTTTAAGGAAATATTGTAGAACGCTTCATTAAGCTCACACTTGAAAACCACAGTTTTGTAATACTTTCAACATTTCATCCCCTACCGAATATGTCATTGGGGTACCTAATTTCCAAGCCTCGGTATTACATGTACCAAAAAAAATCAAGAAATTATAATCAAATAAGTAAAAAATATATATCTAATAGAGGTAAGTATTTATGGTACTTCTTAATATTTTACTCAATATTTTATTATAGGTCTCGTTAAACTTTCTTATCCATAAAAAGGGCCATTTAATTTAATACGAATTTAACCCCTTTGTAATATTTTTTTAATTATTGCGGCGTTACATCACCCTTTTGCCTTCTCTCTTGAAAACTAATCAATTGCAGACATTAACTTGTTAGTCAAGTCTATAATCAAGTTTGGCGAAATTTGATGCAATGGCTATCTATTATCATCCTGGAGGGCAGCTCTAGCAAATAGGAAAAAATATTAGCACATACTTAACTGTTTTTTATTATTATTTTTTTTAATATTGAGGAATTGAAATAGTTATTTGTGTATCAAGGGAATTATGCAGGTGTTAATACCCCAGGGCAACGTTTGTGTCCCGAGGGCCTCCGGCCCGAGGGACACCAATTGCCCGTGGGTATTAACTCCTGATAATTCCCGTGGTACATAGATAATTTTATATCCTACTGAATTTACTGTATTCTGTTTATTTTTATAAAGGAATAAGCCATACATCAAAATTTCTATTTTTTGTCAAAGTGTTACCTATTCAAGGTAAAAGCGGGAGTTATGGAAATCCTTAACTCCCTTGGGAGTTATGATATCCTTAACTCCCTTCCTTAACTCCCTTGGGAGTTATGAAAATCCTTAACTCCCTTGGGAGTTAAGACCCTGTTTATGATTATCGTAACCAAGGTATTATATGGTTTTAATAGTTCAGTAGGATATAATAGTTATTTATGTATCAAGGGAATTATGAGGGTGTTAATACCCCAGGGCAAAGTTTGTGTCCCGAGGGCCTTCGGCCCGAGGAACACCAATTGCCCGTGGGTATTAACACCTGATAATTCCCGTGGTACATAGATAATTTTATTTCCTACTGAATTTACTGTATTTTGTCCATTTGTATAAAGGCATAAACCATAAACCAAAATTTCTATTTTTTGTCAAAATTTCACCTATTCAAGATAAAAGCGGGAGTTATGGAAATCCTTAACTCCCTTGGGAGTTGTGATATCCTTAACTCCCTTGGGAGTTAAGACCCTGTTTATGATTATCGTAACCAAGGTATTATATGGTTATAATAGTTCAGTAGGAAATAAATAAATTAAAACTTTCTCTGCATGTTTCAGAAACAAATAAAAAACAAATCCACCTAATTACTTTAATTAGTATAAAACCAATTTGCATTGAGTTCAGTTAACTTAATGAGAGTCCTAAGTGTCTTATTAAAAATTAATGAAAATTAAGTTGAATGTTGAGGTGAATTAGATGATGGCAGTATTTTCACTGTTTTATTTGCACATGACTCCCTTAAAAGTGAAGGCGAGTGAGCTTTTAGGATTAGTGACTGGTTTCCTAGACACTCCTTCAGATTATTCATCCAATATGCTCCCTAATTGTTCCATAATAGTTCTTTAGCTGTTGCATACTCAGAGGAAGCTGTTAGAAGTGTTTTTGAGCCAATCCTGATATGATATGAACATTGCTCATTATTTTGTCAATTGTACTTGTTGAAATTACTATATATCCCTGATCTTTCTGTCTGTTATAGATGTAACCAGGAATTGTAATTACTTTGTATTATTCCAGATATTCAGTCGTGGTGGGAGGTACCCAGCATAGCTCACTTTTGCTCTCTTTTCCGAACAGCATTTAATCTACTAGATTTTGACATCGAGGTAAGTGGTACCCAAATAAATTATCCCATTCAATTAACTAAGTCGGTGTATATTTATTAGGACTTGGAAGAAGCTCTTTTAACTGATGGCACAGAAGAGACTTCCTGGCTCCAAGAATTAATTGTACGACTTCTAAGTGGTTGTCTGCCCAACAATGAAATCTCCACATTCAACTATCAGATGTTCTTGAGACGATTGTTTCGGCAAAAATGTCAGGAGCATGATCGTTTTAATCCGTTTAACACTGATTGCGACTTTACCTTATTACCGTTGAGGACTAAGGTTGACATTTTACACGCTCTGTGTGATTTCAGATTAGACGCAGAAGATGTGCTCGATCAGTTAAAGAACTTAGAAGCTGATAGTTTACGAGTGGAACCATTGGGGTACGACAATAACGAATCTGCTTATTGGTACTTTTATGGTACCCGATTATACAGGGAGGATTTCGAAAAGAAAAATAACAAAACCAACGAGGTTTGGCAGGTGATTTGTTTCACCGAAGACGATTGGTTTCAGTTAACCAGAAAGTTTAAAAGTTCAACGGCGAAAAACGAAAGGGCGCTACACAGTACACTGAGCAAAAATTTCCTTCCAGAACTGCCGCGGTTATTTAAAGAGAAAGAGCGGCAAGCCCGAAGACGCTTGTTGGAGAATCAACCTAAAAGGACTTCCAATCGTACGAGAAAGTCTGTGGAAACTGTGGAAAGTGAAGCAGTTGACCCAAAAAAGCAGTTAGAGGAAACAAAGGCAAAACAAGAAGAGGAAGAACTGCAGAGGAAGAAGAATCAGGATATAAGGTAACAAATTTAACTGTGATTGGGTGTTTTTTTGTATTCAAAGAGAAGATTGGCTTTGCTTCAGTTGAGATACCAAATATTAACAGAAAACACAATTGAGAAGCTGTTTTTTCATATTCCTAATAATCACCTAAATAAAATATATAAAATAACGAATGTGGGGACTATCTCACCATTCTCTGATACAGAAGAAGGGACAAAGAATAAATATTGAACAAGTCGAACTTTCAACATTTAATCCAGTGGATAAAATCAGTCATAATCATTGTCTATATTGTCTACTGTCTAAAACCAATAACAAGAACAAAACATGGGAATGTTTCTACCGAGGGGTAGTTAACTGGTCAAAATCCGTGTACAAGTTGGTCGAAATCCCAGAAAATCTCATAAGATCTACTCAAAATCCCTAAAAATCTTTGAAATCCTTAAAAATTTAACAAAATCCCACAAAATCTCTTGAAATTGCATAAAATCCTACAAAATCTAACAAAATTTCATTAAAACCAAAAAAATTTTGCAAAATCTCATAAAATCATTAACATTCCTGAAAAATATTTCCTTTGAAATTCCCAAAAATCCTTTGGAATCCCCAAAAATCTGTCAAAGTCTCTCAGAATTCCATAATTTAGTGAAATTTCGAGGAATTTCGGTAAAATAATTATGTTATTCTGAAAAAGGAATTATGTGAAATTTTTGCGGAGTTTCCATAGAATTCACATTAAATTTTATATCCTCTCGAATTACACGAAATCCTAAATGAATTACATGGAGGAATTATATAAAATTACACCGAAATTCCCAACATGAAATTTCAGTTCTTACTGAATTTTAGTAAAATTTCAGAAAAATGCCGAGGAATTTCCGGCTAAAAACATGGAATTTCGGTGATATTCCGAAAAATTCCCATGTAATTTCAATATATTTCGGTGAATTTTCAAGAAATTACTTGAAGTTTCATTAATATTCCCAGAAATTCCTGACTATTGAAAGAAAATTTCAGTGAAATTCCGAAAAATTCTCATAAAATTTTAGTGAAATTCCGAGAAATTTCCAAGAAATTCCAGGAAATTTCAGTGAAATTCCGAAATATTTTATTAACATTTTGTGAAATTCCAGGATATTTCAGTGGTGAAGTTTTGGGGAATTTCAGTAAAGTTTTTAAAAAATTATGGAATTTGGAATTTCTATAGAATTTTGGAGAATTTCAGTGGTGTTTCGAAAAAAAAAAATTATGAAATATTCACAGAATTTCCATCAAATTATATATAATTTCACGTTGTGTCGACTTACATAAAATTTGGATGAAATTTTGAGTAAAATTCCAAGGAATTCTCGTCGAATTACATACATAGAATTCCTTGAAATCTTATTGTGGAATTCTAATGAAATTACATTGAATCCGCAGAATTCCCTTGGAATTAAACAGAATTTCCGTGGAATTTCCATGGAACCACCAAAAATTTCGGCGGAATTTTGAAGAATTGAATTAAATTTTAGTGAAATTCTGAGTAATTTCTGTCGAATTACATAAAATTATAGTGGAATTCCGAGATATTTCATGAAATCTTTTACTGTAATTCCGAGAAATTTTTGTACAAGAATTCCATTGAATTTTATCATGGAATCTTATCGTGAAATTCGGAAAAGTATTATGAAATCTTATGGTAAAATTTCTGGGACTTACTGTTTTTCTATTCAAATTTGTCATTTGAATGGAATTTCGAGGAATTCCATAAAATCTTCTAGTGAAATTCTGAGGAATTTCTATGGAATTAACAAAAATTTTCGCAGAATTCTCATGGAATAACTTGAAATTTTAGTGGAATGCCGAAGAATTTCATGAAATCTCATAAGTAGTGTAATTCCGAGGAATTTTTGTCCAAGAATTGCATTGAATTTGATGGTGGAATTCCATGTCCATTCCAGAATCATATGATGAAATTCGGAAAAGTATTATGAAATCCTATAGTAAAATGTCTAGGAATTTCCGTTTTTCCATTCAAATTTGTCATTTGAATTTAGGATTTCTAAAAACTTTTCAAAAACCCGAGCAAAAACCCTTAAAATGCTTCAGAAGAATCACCTAAAATTTTGAAAATCTAAAATCTTCTGAACTCCTGTAAAATCGTGTAAAGATTTTCAAAATTTCCGAAATCCTACAAAACCAATTAAGAATTAAAATGTGTTCATTATTTGATTTGGTCAAAGTGTTTTGATTGGTCAAAGTGTACAAGTCCAGAAAAACTTGTGGGATATATTTAAAATCCCTGAAAATATTTTAAAATTTAACAAAACCTCACAAAATCCCCTCGTAAATCCCTTAAAAATCACTTGAAATCACATAAAATTTTACAAAATTATACACATTTTATAAGAACAAAAAAAATCTGGCAAAATCTTATAAAATCATTAATATGTATTCGTAAAAAAAAATTCCTTCATAATTTCCAAAAATCCTTTGGAATCCTCAAAAATCCGTTAAAATATCTAAACATCCTTTAGGATCTCTAATGGCCGTTTCCACCAACTATTTTAGGGGAGCTTCAACAATAAGTATTCCTTGAAATGACAGTCTTTTATGGAGAAATGTCAGTTTAAAAAATACTTATCGTTGAGGCTCCCCTAAATTAGTTGGTTAAAACGCCATAAAAACCCTTTGTTAATTTCCTAAAATGATCCAAAATCACCTAAAATCTCATAAATCTAAAATCTTTTAAAATTCTGTAAAATCACGTGAAGTTTTTCAAAATCCTACAAAATCAATAAAGATTTAATTATCTACACATTTTGTGAAGTTAACTAAACTTCGAGCGGTTAATTGATGAAAATTTATATACAAGTTGGTCAAAATCCCAGAAAAACATGATATACTTAAAATTCCAGAAAATCTTTAAAAATCTAACAAAATTTTATTAGAACAAAAAAAATCCTGCAAAATCCTATAAAATTCCTTTAGTTTCCAAAAATCCTTTGGGATCCCCAAAAATATGTTAAAATCTCTAAAAATTCTTTTAGCATCTCTAAAAACCTTTCTACCTTCCCTAAAATGAATGCTCCAAAATCACCTAAAATCTTTTAAAATCCTGTAAAATCCTATGAAGATTTTCAAAATCCTCAAAATCAATGCAGTTAACCACCCCTTGGTTTCTACTTAAGTCATGATTTGCCAGCCAAGTACTTATTTAAAATAAGAATTAATTTCAGAAGAAGAGAATCCTACGAGAGACGTTCTAAATCAAAACTAAGTGAAGAACCAGAGAAGAAGGAAGAAAACACATCAGAACCTCCACCGAGGCATGAGATGGCATCGAAAAAACGAAACAAAGGACGTCAGAGGAAAGTGTCTAGTGAATCAGAGGAAAGCAACAAAGGTTCGTTAAATTTCCAATTATTCAATACCAGAAAATATCTAAACGTGTGTACTGTTTTAGAAATAATTTCTGCACCAAAACGTAAAAAGACGAAAAATGATGAACCTACCGTAACGGCACCAGCTAAACCTGTGGGAAGGCAAACCAATAACTCTTTGTCCGCTCTGGATGGTCAGATTGTCATCCAACAGCCAGCGCCACCTGTAGCATCTAAAAAAAAGAAATTAAAGACTTCCCAAGTGTAAGCTTCATTTTCATATTGTTTCCTAGAGTCAATTATACTACTATTTGCTTTTGTTTTCAGATTCCAACAAACAGACGAAGATCTGCTAGTGGGCATGCACAAAATCCTGGATTTTGTTAAAAATCACGAAGATTCCTGGCCGTTTCTCGATCCAGTGGAGGAAGAATATGCTCCCAATTATTATACTATAATTCGTAGGCCTATGGATCTGACCAAGATGGAGGATCGACTGGATCAAGGCTACTACAAAACTTATGAGAAATTTAAAGGCGATTTTCAACTGATTGTTAATAATTGTCGATTGTATAATGGGACAGAAAATGGTATGATCTAAAGTCAATACATACTTTGAATTATAATTTTTATAAACATTCAATATTATTTACTTATTTTTTTGTTTCTACATAGAATATACTGAGATGGTGGACAATTTGGTGCAAGTTTTTGAGAGGGCCACTCAAAAATACCTTGATCAGATTTCTTCTTCAGATGAGGAAATCGCAGTAGAAAACCTCAATTCTGAAGACGAAGTCATAAAGAGCCTTAAAAAGAGAAGCAAACGTTCAGAAAGTCCTGTGGTAGCGCCAAAGACAAGGAAACCTGCTTTGGCAGCTCAAGGCAGAAAAAGAGAAAGGCTCAGTGAAGAAGCGAGTAGTGAAGAGGAAGAGGATGACGAACCAATATCGAAGAAATCAAAAAAAGAAGTAAAACAGTCATCAGATAAAAAGACTGAGAAAAAAAATTTGAAAGAAATTAAAAAGAAAAAGCCTGAAAAAGAATCTAAAAAGCCTGAAAAAGAATCTAAGAAGCCTGAAAAAGAATCTAATAAGAAGCCTGAAAAGGAATCTAGAAAGCCTGAAAAAGAATCAAGAAAACCTGAAAAAGAATCTAAGAAGTCTGAAAAAGAATCTAAAAAGCCTGAAAAAGAATCTAAAAAGCCTGAAAAAGAATCTAAAAAGCCAGAGAAAGTACCTAAAAAGCTAGAAAAAGAAAAAGAAGTGCGGACCAACAAAAAAATAGAAGAAGAAAAGGAATCTACTAAAAAACAATTGTCAACGTCAAAGGCGAAAAAGGCTGAAAATTTAAAAGAAGAAAAGAGAAAGCCAAAGAAAAGAGGCCGTAAAAAGAAAAAACTCAGTCCAGTAAGGAGTGAAAGCCTTGATAGTAGCAGATGCCCAAGTCTGAGCCCACCTAGAAGCATTTTAAGCACGCCTCCTCCTTCTGACGTTGACGAACGCGAAGAAAAAAATTTAAATACAAGGGACCAATCAAAACCAATAGAACCTAATAATAAAAACTCAATATTTCCTTGGGATACGCCCTTAGACGAGCCGCCCCCTTGCTCGCCTCCAGCAACTGAAAAACGAACAATGGAGGATCTGCCGCCTTACTCTCCAATGGGTTTCAAACCGGCCAAAGATAAACACAACAAATTAAGGGAGACTATTGAAAAACTTAAAGCAAAAAGTAGCGAAATTAGCCGAATGCAAAAGCCGCTTTACGAGTTCGAAGGCCCTGATGATCATTTAAAAGAGAATAAAGATAAAAATAAGAAGGTTATCAATAATGAGCCGCATAAACACGCACAGAAAGATAATAAATTGTTACATCAAGTGCATAAAACAAAGAAAAATCACCAACAGGATGTGGTCAGTGAAGACACAAGAAAGCATATGTCTAAAAAGAAGGAATTTAGGGATTCAGAGTGTAGTGCGTTGTCAGCAACTACACCCAAACCAGCCCAAAAACAATCGAACTTCGAGGCTCTCAGTTTGGCCACAGAACAAACCTTAAAAGATATCAACAAATGGCTGGATGACACACCAAAGTTCGCTGACTTTAGCTCGGCTAGTAACTCGCCCTCTAATTATTTGGCCCTTGACGATTTCGATTTGCAACTGCCCACGCCGCGTCCGTCGTTGCCTACACCTTCTTCAACTGACCCGAAAAAAATGAGTGACAAACCCACCGGTGTGCCTTCTCCAGTACAAGCAGCCAAAAAAGACGGAAACAATGCAACGTTGCCTACATCAGGTTCCACAACTACTAAAGATGGCAACAAGAAAAAGTCTTCGTCTTTTCGAGACCCATCGAAGTTTTTCAGTAAACGTAGAGAGGTGCAGAGGACCATAGATCGTCTACAACCAGGTTTGTTTTTCATCCATTTTTTATGGGATTGGTAAAATCAATTTGGGTGTTTGAGGTTACAATAAGTCTTGACTGGTTGTCTCTGGGTGGAAAATGTGTTTTTTTTTTTTTTGGAAATATTATGAAAACTCCAAACAAACAGTGAGAATTCCACATTTTTCTTAATATAAATGCTATTTAGGGGGTCAGTAGTTCAAATTTAAGGGCATTTTTGGATTCAAAAATGTTCAATTTTGGTTGCCAATTGGGGTTGATTTAAAAATTCAACATTATGGAAAAAAATATTATATGATGTGGAGTAGGCACTACTATAGAACCAAATACACATACATTTCATACTCATTAATTAACTTGTTGATTGTCCTTTAACTATTGAATAGTTTTGGTTTACAGTCTACATGTTCAAACCAGAAATACTTGCAGTCACGAAATATTTGAAATTTCATTGCATCGATCCACAATTCGCACCCAACATGGGCCAACTTCTAGAGCAAGAATCGCCTTCAAATAAACTTTTTTGAGTGAATAACTTTACTTAAAATCAAATGAAACTTTTTTGTTTTTCTAGGCAAAGGAAAAGGCAATTTGATTACCAACGTGCAAAGCGCGACCAAAACTGACGAAACCTTCCCCCTCAATCCATTATTGAAATTGAAAGACACCAAAAACTCGCTCATAGTAAAAACAGATACAAACGCTCCCAAATTAAGCCTAGGGTCGGTACTAGACAGTTTCGGCAAGCACAAGTTTGCCGTTGACGATCAGAAAAAAGAAGAAATCGTAGACGCAAAAGAATCCACTCCGACAGAGGATTTGAAAAAGGAAGAAGAAAAGGATAAGAGTGAGGAAGTTCAGAAGGAAGAAAAAATCGAGGATAAAGAGAAAGTGGAAAAGGGAGAAGCTAAGATTGAACAGGTAATTAATACTCCTCTTCTGAATATATGAAAGCAAATAACATCAAAATCTAAACTATTTTAGGAAACAAAGGAGACAAAAATAACTGAGGATGAGTTGAATAACTCCGCTGGTGGCCCCACTCCCAATTTAAGTGCCTGGTTCAAAGCCTTCGGCGCCCCCAAAGCGCCTGCCCCGCAAAAAAAACCCGACAAGACTGACGCTAAAGAAGAAGAAGCTACTGGAGCTAAATCTGAAAGAGTGCCTCCTGGGGATCCTTCTCCGGTCTTGGAAAATCCTCAACCAATAGCCAGACAGCGTAGGATCAGTACTGGCAGTAGCATGTCAGAAAGGTATTGAAATAACTTATATTTTTGTAATTTTTAAAATTGCATTGTTTTTTTTTTGTAGATCGTCATTTAGCCAAGATTTGGACTCGCCAAGGGTAGGGATGGAAGAGAGGGGCGCGTATCCGGCTCCCTATCCATCACCTTTGCATAGGTAAGTTAGTGTTTCCAAATAATATTTCCATGCGACTTTTTTGCACGATAAACACTATGGAAGTAAATATTCGTGGTAAATTGATGAAAAAATGATTTTTCTTCTAGTAAGAGGGGAAAGTGATACTTTCCTATCCTATATTATGCCGGTTTCGGCCCAGCTGAACTGTATTTCCTGAAAATTTTGGGATTTTGGTTTGTTTTCCCACAAAGGACCCCTCGCATATTGTACCTATTATCTTTTATTTTTACGCTATTTATTTCTCATACCTATTGTAATAACTTGAAGTAAGGATATTTCCTAATATGTTTATTAATTATGTATTTTAAATTTTAGGTCACCTAGTAGCGGCGCTTCTCCCGTCACTGCTTCACCTCGTCCAGATATTTCACCGCGTTCCCAAGCCTACCCTCCCTTTAACGGAGGACCCATTCGTGTGGGTTTCTATCAAGACACAGTTGCTTCAAGTAATAAATCTTCACCTGATAAATCGTGTAGTCCACGTGAGACCCATCCCCCGAACAGTCCTTACAACAACAACTATAATCAGCCGATCACCGCACCCGAACATCATGTCTACGCTCCTAATACCACACCTGGTGGATACAGGTAAGACTTTTTTTACATATTAATTTTTGGTAGTAACTTTACTTTGATAAATCTGAGTAGTCAGACTTTTTTAGTTAGATTTCTTCAAGCGTTAGTTTTGAGTATAATACTGAGAAATTTTGTTTGAATTGTTTAAGAGCTCCTAAAATACATGCTTCTCTCAAATCAATATCCTACTTTGGAAATATATAATAAAAGTATCTCTATAAACTTGCTCAGTGGCAATTCAATCCCATGACCGTATAATAGCCTGATAATTGAACATTTGATGATCGGACATTGTAGCTTCCCCAGGAGCTCCTCATTATTAGAGATGAGTGCCTTAACGCCCTTAACAAATGTTCGAACGATTCTGATCTCAACTAAGAACTATATTATTTTTCAGTGCCTCCTATACAGCGAACAGTCCATACTACACCCACACAATGCCAAGTTATAGCAGCACAAATCCAACCCCGCCTTACAATTTGGATGGAAGCAGCAGCGCTTACTATGATACGAGCAAGATTGCTGAGCAGTACCAGGTAAACTATAAAAAACCAAAAATAATCATAAAAATTACCATTATTTTATTATTTAGGCAAAACCCTCTCAAAATTATACGGCTAATTCTCCATCAGCAAGCATTAGCAGTCAAGCTTCTCCCATTCCTCAGCCGCAACTGTCTCCCCACTCGCCCGTCATCGTGCACCATTCCCAATCTTCCCCAAGTGTACATTCACCCTCTATGCACTCGCCCAGTCTACATTCAGTACACTCGTCTCAGCACTCGTCGCAACACTCGCATTCACCGCAACAATCGCTCCATTCTCCTGGAATGAGTGTGGTGTCGCCTCACCCTCAAGTGAATTCTCCCTCTTCGGGGGTGACTCAGCATTCTCCAAGCATGACTGCTGTTAATTCACCGATGACTCCTGCTGAAACGTTTCATCCGCAACAATTGCCTCCACAGCAAGATGAAACGTCACAGCATTCCAACGGCAGTAGAGTGCCAGAGAGTGTCTTACCAATGGAAATCAAAGAACAACAACCGGTATTTCCAGTTAAAAAGCGGGCTTTCATGGATACTGATCTCACTTCTCAATTTGAAGAAATAATAGTCAATAGGACTATGCAGCCACTCAACCACCAACAAGATACCAATCGGGAACAATTATTGCAGAAACAACAACAGGATCAATTGATGCAAAAGCATCACCAGCAACAAATACTACAACAACAACAAAAGGCCCAACAATTATTACAAGAACAACAAAAGCAACAACTGTTGCAAGAGCAAAAGAAGATACAAGAGCAACAAAAGCAGCAACAGCAATTATTACAACAACAACAGCAACAGCAAAAGAATTTGCAATTGTTGCAACAACAAGCTATGGCGGCTGCGTTTAGCAAAGCGGCCGATCAGTCTCTTAGGACTCCGTCTCCCCCAGTTCAGCAACAGCAGCAACAACAACGCACTCAGCAGCAAGCTGAATCTTCCAACCTGAGGAGTACCAACATGGCATCATATCAAGCGGCAACGTCTGCCCAATATGCCGCGAATTTCGGTAATGGTAGAGAAGGTTATCCTCCCCTTAATGTACCGTCTGCGCATCAACCGAAATTGGATATGTCCAAGTTTACCAACATGGGTAAGTTTTTGTACTTTTCTTATTTACATACAGTGGAACACTCTTTCAATGGACATCAGGGTATCAAGTTAAATTCTCCATTATTATTTTTCAAAGGTTATTTTGTTCGAAACGCTAGTTTTTCAATTTTATTTGAGTTAAAACAAGAATGGACAAAATACATAATTTTTGAATGTTGAAATACCTAATTAGGTATTATAAGGTAGAGTAGAATATTAAGATATTGCTGTGCACCTAATTATCATATTCAAGGCACATAACACTTGGAAATGGGCCTTTGGCAAAGTTATCATGGCCTGTAGTTGCACAAGTTCGTATTTTATACTTTCCAGGTTTGTGTTCAGATGGTTCTTGAAGGAATTTTCTAGGAATTATGTAATTAGTACATGTGTTTTCATTAGTCTTCTGGCATTATTTACGCCAGTAATCATTTCTTTTATTTTGTTCGAATGAATTCCAGATATATCTGCATCACTTGGTTGCTGAAAACTACCAGGTTTTTACCTGTTTTCTTGGTATTCCAATAATTGCTTATTGAAAGATCTTGAGTCAAGGATTTTTTTGTTTTGTTATACATTCTCTTAGTATCTTGTGTATGAACACAAGTAGTAATTCTGAACCTAAACCTCCCTTTTTCGGTCCTTTCTGCGTACTGAAACTTCTTGATTTTCTGCTATTATTTGTGCTTACACCATATTTTTTTCTAAATGCTACTTTTCCATTATTCTTGCCACTTTCCCACCCTATATCCATCTCAGTTTTTCTCTTGGTTCCTTGTCAGAGTTTTAATGTAAAGACGAATGGGTTATTTATTTGAGTTACATATTTAGATTTTTTTTCTCATTTAGGCTATTCAGGACCGGAAGTTAATTTCACTAGAGCGTTACAGCAACAATATAGCAGCCGTTCGGATTTGAGCAGTTATGCGAGGACCACAGTGCAATCGGCCATTTCTCAGGCCTCTCAGCTTTTAAGTAAGTTTAATAATAAATTCGTGAATCTATTGCTATTCACAGACCAAACTTTCATATAATTGAATGAAAATCTTTTGTTTTTTTGGCATGGGTTTGGGCCAAAAAATCATTCATCATTCTAAGGGGTATCTGTTATAGTCAATTGAAAAATACTATAGTTTCTCTTTTCCTAGATTCTCAATCTTCTCTCATGACCAGTCAACCTGCGGCATCAACTACTAACTCTCTTCCCGGCTACCAGAAAACGGCAGCAACACCAGCGACCAATCAACAGACCCACAGCGCTGCATACCAATCTGGAACGAGTTCAAATCGCACCAGCGTGGATTCAGTAGCTGAAAGATTGGCTGCGCAGGCGCAACAGGAAGCAACTGCAGCTGCTGTTGCCGCCGCTGCAGGGTAAGTACATATTATTGCTGTTTAATTATTTATTGGCAATAATGTGTTTGAAAACAGGTATAAACAAGACAGCCGAAGCAGTTATAATTCAGCAGCCCTAGATCTGGAACAGGCGCTGGGTTTATCTCGAAATCTCTCAAATATGGTCGACCGTTACAGCAATGAGCAAAGGATGATGGCAGGGCTACAATCAGCGACCAATCCTTACTATAGCGACAAAGGTATAATAATAATAATAATAAATATTTATTCAACAACTAATTTACAAAGTTTACACTTAAGTAAACTTATTTTATATCTCAAATCAAAAGTTCATTACCTATTAGCCTTTTTAAGGGTCAATTTTAATAATTATTTTTGTGTTGTGTTATAGGGTTAAGTACGTCTGCGCACATGTTCAACAAGCAACTGTTCAGCCAAAGCAACATGGCGGCTGCTTACGGCCAGCAACAACAGCAGCAACAGCATTCATCGCATGCGATGCAACAACAGCAACAGCAGGCAAGCGCAGCACAAGCGCAGTCTCTTTACAGTCGGCAGATGGCAGCGGCCAGTGAGCTGCAGCAACACGATATTAAATCGGCAGCGGCGGCGACGTCGCAAGATCGGAAACAGCGCAAGAAGAAGAGCAGTAGCGCTGCTAAAGGTATGTCTTTCAAGATACTATCAAAAAATAGTGATAGACGAAAACGAATCATACACAACTTAAAATATATCCAAATGAAATTGGTTTAAATTATAGTATGTCCTCGATTTAAAATCATTTCAGCTTCCCAATATTATCATCTTGTATACCTCTATATGCATTGGAGCGGATAACTATACTTCCATATAATGTAGTTATTGAGTTCATGGGTAGAGCAGTCGCAATTTATTATAATTTGGAATGTTACATAACATTTCTTGGTAATCAAGGAGGGGGTCTCCAAAACAAACATTGTGGCAACCATGAGTACTAGTACCCTGACGAAAAAATGGTATGGAAAGCTCTCCTGTCTTAAGCTTGCTTACATTGAGGCTCATTTTTGCAATACTAGAAAGGATTTTATAGAAACTGTGACCCCTAAATGACACTCCGTATTCCAATATAGATTGTAAGAAAGCAAAACTTGTAAAAGGTAAAAATTTTGAGTTGACATGGAGGCCCAAAAACTTAATAACTCAACCTTGTACCTACCGTTCTTAAAGTACATACCATCAATATAACACTTAAGATTTCAAATCTTTGCTCATATTAAATGATAAACTGCTTGGAATCACACCAATTCTTGATTCTTGTTATATTTATTGATATTCAAACTACTTGAAATGGCCACTAATATCAATGTCCACTAATATAACTGGAACAACAAAGGCCTGAAAACTGTATCTCGGGGAACCCCGCAAGGATTCAACAGTGGTTCTGAATATTCCTTTGCCTGATTTCCCTCTATTTGCGTTCTAAAAAAGTAAGCCAATTCAGCCTTTGAATCCATAGTGCCAAAGTTGTCAGCAGCATCTGTTGATTCATGAAGCTAGGTTCAACTGATTATGACGAGGGTCTCAAATAATTTATTTGTATCATTACAAAATTTAAAAACTGGGAGGAAAGTACTTACTGCATTACTTGGGGGCCGAGCATTTCTAAAAAAAACTTTTTATGGATGAAATTATCAACGTGGAGAGAGATAAAACGGGTACTTATTTGAAGTTAGTTAGGAGCACATTATATCCCAATAAATCATACCAAATTAGCGGCTAATTCTGGAATCGGGGTGAGGGCATAACTCGTTTTAGTGCTCGTAATTCAGACGCAGACTTTTCTTGGAGTTTTTAGCCGTTTTGTTCATAAAACAATTAGAAAGAGAGATAAATTTGCTTTTATGAATCAATTAAAACATGCCATATTTTTGATTGGAGGCTTTAACAGGGATAATCAATTTACAAATGTGCAAGAAGTCTTCCAAGAAATGATCACCTTCGGACAAGTAGAACATGTGTATTGACCTGTGAAAATATCGATTAAACACATCTACACACATCAAAATAGTCTAGGGAACAAGAAATAGGTACCTATACTATCAGAAATTTTTGCTGATTTTATTTATAAAATATTTAAACTAAACAAGTTTGCAAAAAAGAGCCGATATGGTAAATTTGATAAGATTTGCTTAATAAATAATACCCTCGTTATCTTTAAAAAAAAGTTGTTGGGTCTTAAAATTGGAGGACAGATATTTCTTGTTCCCTAGACTATTTTGATGAGTTTATGTGTTTCTGCTTTAAACACCTTATCCTACACGATTGCTGTGACAATTGAAAAAAATATCAAAACCGACAGATAGAATCTGGAATTAGAACATAAAATCCAAGATTAAAATACAGAATCTATACATACAATAAATTTTTATTTTATTTTATTTATTTATTCATCAAGTATCAACAGCCAAGAGGCCAATCACAGATACAAACTTACATCTATTATAAGTAAACTTTAAATCTAATTCTAATCAAAAGATTCACAATATAATAAAGTAAAAAAGTCAAAAAAAAAACAAACGAAAACAATACTCACATTCGAAGCTTTTCATCAATAATTTTCTTAAAAGCTTTGATATTTATTGTGTCAATATCAATATCGAAAGCATACAAATTAAAAACCTGACACATTTTATATATGGGAGAATTTTTGTACAGATTAGTACGAGGATATGCCAAATAAAAAACATTCTGATTTCGCGAGTTGAATCGATTTATTGCAAATGGTAACTGGGCAAGCATTTCTGGACAATCAATTGTTCCCCTCAAAATATTGAACATTGTGCACAAAATCACCCTATCCCTTCTTTTGCTCAAGGAAAGCCTATCAAAAATGCTCAGTAGGTAGCCCTGATCACAACCTCTTTGCGGATAAATACCAAATTTTCGAAAATACATGCATTTGAGGAAATTTCGTTGTACCCTTTCTATTAATGTAACCCACACATTGTATTGCGGAGACCAAATTATGCTTGCATATTCCAAAATGGGAACCACCAAACTATCAAAAAGATGTAGACTCACCTCCATTCTAAAGTTTTTTGTGTTTCTCGAGATAAATCCTGCCACCCTCTGTGCACTTTCAATTTTAGATGCCATATGACCAGAGAACGACAAGTTAGAATCAAACACCACTCCAAGATCTCTCTGTTGGCCAACTCGTTTGAGATTAGTACCATTTAATTTATAGTAATAATTTATAGCATTGTGGTTAAGGGTAAAGGACATACAGGTACATTTTGCAATATTCATTTTAAAGCTATTATTTTCGCACCAATTAGTCACACTACAAAAATCATTCTGCAGTTGCACACAGTCTTCAACGGAATTAATCTGGAAAAAACATTTGAAATCATCGGCGAACATGAGGGCCACAGCATTTTCCAGGTTTCCAACAATATTATTTATTGTTGCCAAGAAGAGGAGAGGGCCCAAATTAGAACCCTGTGGCACACCAGAGGTGCTTTTAAAGATCCGTGATTTGCAACCCTTAACTTCAACATATTGAAACCTGTTACTAAGATATGACTGAGTTAGCCCAATCAAATACAAAGGCACGTCCATATTCTGGAGAGACTTAATTATTACGCAGTGTCTGACCCTGTCAAATGCCTTCTCCATGTCCGTGTAAATAACGTCAACCTGCGATTTATTATTTATGGCTTCATGCACATATTGACTAAATGTGGCCAAGTTGGTGAATGTTGACCTATGAGGGAAGAAACCATGCTGACAGGAGGTAATTTTTCCAGAAATTTCACTAAATAACAATTCAAATATAATCATTTCAAATACCTTGGAAACTGAACTCAGAATAGATATGGGGCGGTAGTTTTTAATATCCTGTCTAACACCAGATTTAAAAATCGGAATGACTTTGCCTATTTTCCATTTTTCTGGATAATTTGATGTTTTTATAATTAGATTGAATACAACTTGCAGGGGTTTCAATAGATGTTGGCTATAGCCCTTTAGAATATAGGCTGGTATTCCATCTGAACCAATTGCCTTGTTTCCCTTGAGCCTTTTGATTGCCATGTCTATATCATCTGTCGAGATAGACTTCTCACAAAAGAAAGATCTTGGGGCACTAGAGGAACATGAAACATCATTGTCATTTATATAAACAGATTTGAAGAAATCAGCAAAGCCATCTGCCACCCGCTGAGAGCCCACATAGGTTTTATCATTATTTATCATTTCCTGAAGAATATCTGGCGAGTCCTTGAGTCCTTTTAGGTATGACCAAAACAACTTAGGATTACTCTGTAAGCCCGATTGAACCTCCTGGAGATAATTGCTATAAGCCAGCCTGATCCTGTATTTTACTGTACTTCTAAGTGTAATATATTTTTGACGCCAAAAATTAGATTTATTCTTTTTAAATTTTAGAAAATATTTATGTTTTTGCTTAATCAGTTTAATGATTTCTCCATTAAACCAAACAGGATATTTCTTGTCTATTTGTGTAGATTTTGGTACACTCTGCTGAAATATATTATTAAGAATATTGTAGAAAGAATCAATGGCCAAATTGACATCAGCAATACTATCCAAAACAGCCCAGTTTTGGTTTTCGAATAATCTATACATTAAATGAAAATCAGCCTTTTTGAAATTAAATTTAGTTGTTGATACGACTTTACAGTGTTCGACAGGGGACCTAGTTTCCAAACAGATACTCAGGCAAGGATGATGTTTATCAACTGGCAATAGAGAATCCTCTGTTCTGTCAACCTGTACATTCTCAAAAGAGGCAATTACAAGATCTAGAATAACGTTATTATGATTCCGTATATGATTCAACTGTATGAGGTTATTAAAGGACAAAAATGATTTTAACAGGTTTAAATTATTGTTACATGATAAAGTGTTAACATAGCTGGGAATGTTAAAGTCACCAACTATGATAAATTCCGAATTATTACCATCAAGAAGATGCTCCATCTTTTCAAAAAATTTCTCATAAACATCACTTGGGCTCTCGGGGACAAAGTAAGCCACTACCACAATAAGAAAAGACACAGCATTTATCTTTATCTTTACACACAATGCCTCCTGATCCTCATCAAAAATCCTAACTTCCGAGACTATGAAAGTGTCTCTCAAGAGCAATAATACCCCTCCTCCTTGGGTTTTATTAGTTATTAATCTATCACGATCTTTTCTAAATGTGGTTCTATTCTGAAAACTAAATTCGGGATTATTTATTGACTCATTCAACCAAGTTTCAGAGATTGCTATAATATCATAATCATTACTTAATATATTTAACTTGAGTTTTTCCAACTTGGTTTTAACCCCTCTACAATTCTGATAAAAAATTGTTATTTTATCATTTAAGTACTGGCTAAGTTTTCTAGTTCCTGTTGAAAATTTATGCTAGTGGGATTTGGAGAAGTAAAACTAAGGACGGATGGCAATTCTGTTTCAGAGAAAGAAGTGTTGAGACCCTCAATAGATGAAACACTTGATAGGTTAATTGACGGGGGAGAGTTAACTTTATCACTTTGTGTACCATTTGCATTCATGTTTTGTTTAATATTAACGTAAATCAAATTTTTATTGTTCGAGGAATTCAGAGCATCAAAAATTAGTCCCGATAGCTTTGAATTTGTATGCTTTCTACCTAGTGCATTACAACTGTCAACAAACGAAACCCTGTTACAAGAAAATTTTTCAAAACTTTGGACTAAATATCTTAACTTATTATTGAACTCACAACATTTAAAATAATTCTTATGACATATAGGTGTAGATAAGACAACAACATTAGTATGCACACACATCTTTAACTTACTTAACAAATATACTAGCCTAGGGGTCAGACATGTGTACATACAAATAGGAAAAAAGTAAAATATATCATAAGTGTAAGTCGCACAAAAGTCTTATTAATAACATAAAACAATCATTAGACAAAATTATCATTAAAAAAGTCCTCAACACTATAATATCCCTTCGACAGTAGGAGTGACTTAACATCTTTCTTAAATTTTTTTGGGTCAACAGTTTTCCTTAAGTGGCAGTTTGTTGAAACATTTTTTACCCATATAGATCAGAGAATTTTTTATCGAAGATGTTTTGGGAATGAGCAGGCTGAAGTGTGTTTGTCTAGTAGTGCTCAAATTTTCCCCGATTAATTCTTTATGCTTTTTTTATATTAAGCACAAAATTTCTAACAGGAAAAGTGAAGGTAGCGTGAGAATTTTATGGGAAATGGAATAGGGTCTACATGAATCATGAATTGATCCTAAACATGAGCCCAATTGCCCGTTTCTGTAACACAAAGAGCTTATTGAAATTAAACTGTGGGCAATTTCCCCAGTCCATAGCGCAGATGAGATTCTATAAATGCAAAATATGCGTTCCTAGCTGTCTTAAAATCTCTCTTTACAAATTCTAAGAGCATAACAATTTGAAGCCAACTTTCTGGATAACTTTTTAATATGTGGCTCAAACTTGAGCTTGCTGTCTATGCAAACCCCCAAAAAAGTTTTTATCCCTGTTTCATAGATTATTCCACCGTCTAGGTATATATTATTTTCTATGCCACATTTGAAAAACATTATTTGTTTTAATAATATTAAATGTTAAACGGTTCGCATCTGCCAATCTTTTAATATCACCGATATCCCTTTGTATTAAGGTTTCAAGTTGGTCTGATTTTTTGCCAACCCAAAGAATCATGGCGTCGTCTGCAAAGAGTGTAAATTTACCCTGTATATTGATATTTGGAAGGTCATTTATATAGATGAGAAAAACAAGTGGTTCTAGCACTGACCCCTGTGGTATAAATAAATATTTTATCAAAATTAATTCTTTTTTCATTCAAGGTCTTTATATTCAGCATATTCAGTAGATGATCATAAGTACATGTTTCAACATCAAGTCCCAATCTAAATTTATGTGACACAAAAATTTGGGCTGCACTAGTACTTCTAGTCAATATCTGTGACACTGATAGTAGTATGGTGACCATACACAAGTATTATTCTCCAGTTGAGATCTTACTAAACACACATACAAAGTTTTGAGGCAAATACATTTTTGAAATTTTTGGTATGTCTTTTTACAAAGCCTTACATTTTCAGAGCTTTATTACATATATATTCAATATGATCCACAAAAGTTAGCTTGTGGTCAAACACAAATCCTAGATCCTTAATTGTAGTTACACCATCATGCCGAATATTTTGTATATGAATTACGTTTTGGACTTGATATTCTGCTAAATTGTATACATTTTCATTTACCTATGTTGAGGTGTATATTATTATAATTATATTATTATTAAATTCAAAATAATAATAAAAACTATATTTTTTGCGCTAGCTATTTTGCTCCTCAATCTTCAATTGCAGAGTATGAGGTTCACTCAGATAATATTGAATATTTCTCTAATATTTATGATACTGATTCAATATTTGTAATAGGTGATTATAATCTACCAACATTGAATTTTTTAAACTGTGATAGCCTTAGTTTGTCACAAGCTGGAAGTGCATCAACCAGTAATTGTCTAATTTCAGCTATTTGTTACTCTAATTTAAGCCAGGTTAACAATATTGCAAACGCTAATAATACTCTTCTTGATTTAATATTCACAAATCAATGTGACACAGAAGTGATACTTGCATGTGATAACTTAGTTCCTTGTGATAAGCACCACCCAGCTATAATGTTCAGTATTAAGATTAATATTGTTGTAAATACTAGAGGTTTTGGTGAGCATGACTTTATTTTTGATTTTAAAAATGCAAGTTATCCTGAAATTAATCAGTTTTTGCTGTATGTTAACTGGGGTGAAATTTTGGCTTGTGATGTCAATCTGGCCGTAGATAACTTTTATGTCATTTTAAACCACTGTTTAAACGAGTTTGTTCCAAAGATTAAAATTAAAAGTGAATTTAAATTTCCAATATGGTTTAGCCAAAATTTGAAAAAACTGACTATAGACAAAAAGATAGCTCATAAGAAATACAAAAGCTTCCCCTCACTAAATAACTATAAAAAATTCTCTGAGCTACGATTGGCTTGTGGAAGGGAATCACAGAGCAGCTATAATTCTTATATTCACCAAACAGAGAGTGACATAAAGAACAATGTAAAAAATTTCTGGAAATATATCAATTCCAAAAAAGATCCAAACACCATTCCTAAATTGGTGAAATATAAAGATCAAGAATTTAACACCCCACTTGATATTGCAAATGCTTATGGCAAACACTTTTCATCTGTTTATGTGAAGGATATCAACACCAATCTGACTAAACAACCTCTATCTCTCAATGATTTTAATTTAAATAATTATTGTTTTAGAATTTCAGACGTCTTTGAAAGATTAATCTCTGTAAATACCAATAAGGGTGCTGGGCCAGACGATGTTTCCCCAATATTTTTGAAAAATTGCTCTTTTTCTCTTTCAAGACCACTATGGATCCTTTTTAATAACTCAATGAGCAGTGGTACGTTTCCAACTAAATGGAAATTAACTCATATTACACCCATTTTTAAAAATAATGGTAGTAAAACTGATATCGAAAACTACAGACCAATTTCCAAAACATCTCAAATCTCAAAAATTATGGAATCAATGATCACAGACTACCTGGAAAATTGCTTTAAAAATATCATTATACCGAATCAGCATGGCTTTATGGAACATAAATCAATAATTTCAAATCTGCTATTATACACGAATTATATCTCAGAAAAAATAGAATCAGGAAATTGTGTAGACTCAATATATACAGATTTCTCTAAAGGATTTGACAAGATTAATCATAAAATATTGCTGGATAAGTTATCCTTCTACGGGGTCTCGGGAAATCTTTTATCGTGGATAAAGTCATATTTAACAGATAGAATACAATTCGTTAAAATAGATAATACTTTTTCTAACCCTATATATGTTACATCTGGTGTTCCCCAAGGTGGTCATTTGTCTCCCCTTCTTTTTAATATCTTTATTAATGACGTAGAAAAATGTTTTTTGAATTCTAAATTTATTTTGTATGCAGACGATCTGAAAATATATAAATGTGTAAACAATGAAAATGACACCATAAAGCTTCAGGAAGACCTTGACAGATTTTATGAGTGGTGTAAATCAAACACAATGGAATTGAACACTGACAAATGCAATTACATAAGGTTTGGAAGAGCTTCTGAGAAAGACAGTTCTTACAAACTAAATGGAAATAGTTTGAAGAAGGTTGACACTGTCAAGGACTTGGGGGTGATGATTGACTCAAAACTCTCGTTTTCCGCCCATGTGGACAATTGCTGTAATAAAGCCCTTCGAATGTGGGGTTTATTAAACGCAACACCAGGGATTTTGTGGATATCACGCCAATCAGAGTCCTTTACACCTCACTGGTCAGATCGCAATTAGAAAACTGCTCTGTGATATGGAATCCTTTCCATCAAACTTACATCAACAAGCTAGAGCGTGTACAAAGAAAATTCTTGAAATATATAGCTTTTAAACTGAATATACCAGCAGAAAATATAAATTATAGCGAATTGGAAAATACACTAAATCTACAAAGTATACAAAAACGGAGAACTATAGCAGATACAATAATATGCTTTAAGATAATTTCCAATCAAATTAGCTGTCCTGAGCTCCTGGAAAATATAAACTTTCACGTTCCTTCAAGAACATTGAGAGAGAACACTACTTTTAAAACAAAATTTCACAGAACATCTTATGGACAAAATTCTCCTCTAACAAGAATAATTAGAACAGCAAACTCGTTTAATGGTGATTTTTTTAATATAAGTTTGGGATCCTTGAAAGCCAAATTAAAAAGTGTATAGACTCGATTTTAGATTTAAGTATATGCGCAATTATGCACTACCTACGTTCAGGAAACCTCTACTTTTTTTTTTCTTTTTTGATGGAAAGTTCTGTATTCAATGTTTTTATATTCTATTTTATGTTTTTTTTTTTATTGTTTCTATATAATATCTTATAGTTTGTTTCAATTTTACCTATTCTTGGATACTATCTTCTAGTTTTAGTACTATTGTACGATTGGGTTTTAACCCGTTTGTTATTGAATAAATAAATTATTCTCGCACCATTTTTCAAAACGTTTAAGGTTTTCCTGCCGGAGTACTGATGCATCTGGTGAGTCAATCATCTTAAATAACTTTAAATCATCTGCGTACAATAAAACATTACTATGATGGAAACAGTTAACAGTATCATTTATTAAAATGTTAAAAAGTGATGCGGCAAGATGACCCCCTTGTGGTGTTCCAATTTTTACCCTTTGCTTACGACCTATCAAACATAATTCAAGCCATTCTAGCAATATACCATTCACACCATAATCAGAAAGCTTCTGCAACAAAATACCAAAATCAACTCTGTCAAAAGCCTTTTCAAAATCTGTATAAATGGAGTCAACTGTGAATCCATTCTCAAGCGCTTTAGAAATTACTTGTTCGTACAATAGCTTTATAGTTCATTGGTTGGTGAACTATAGCTAAAAACTGGAATGCGCACACATTGCCATATCTGCCAAAAAAATGAAGCCATGAAAGACAGATGCCACAAGGGGGAATGTTGTTTTTTTCTGTTGCTCGCTGACATATGACGTTTTCGAAAGTTTTGTCATATTTCCCTTCACAGGTTTCATCAATTGGAATACGTGTTGGAAGCAATTTTCGCCATTTAACATAATGAGTGCGACAAAAACAGGTATCCCCTCCGCAGCAGCCGCACTAGGCTTCAAGTTCGTCCTTATGTGTTAGCATTCCAGTTTTTGGTTATAGTTCATTGGTTTTACCTCAAGGCGACTGTCAATAGTGTCAAACTGTCAGATCGTGTACTTGCCCTATACATTTGATATTTGACAAAAGCTGTGTAACCTAAGTTTATCGGAGAATTTTTTTGTTATTAAAGCCAGACACACATTAGGCGAATTTGAAAAATACCTATTGCCTGTACCAGTTTTATGTTTGGCAAAGTGTACGTGTGACGCATCATTGTGAAAATTTGACAAAATTGACGTGTCTCGCAGAAATAGAAAAAGATACCTTAAATGTAAAAAATACAAGTTAGAAAGTAATAAAAAATGACATGCGCGCGCAACTCGTGGCTGCAGTGTAGCCAGATTGTAGTTTTGCAGAACAAATTAGACAATACAAATCGAACATTATAACATTAAAGAAGTGATATATTCTCAAGTGTTTTACAACGCCTTAAATCAAACAAGAGAAGAGCTCTAGAGTGTATGTTAACATCGATGGCACTTTTATTTTGATAAATTTTTCAGCGGCTACATCGCACAATGAAATTGCAAAGGAATATGTCAAGTATAACGTAAAATGACACTGCGATAAGTTCAAGTAATACGTAAAATATTAGTTGGCTCTTTGTCGAATTACACGTTACAAAGAGAGAAGGAACGATTAATTCTGAACTTGTCCCTGAATACGAATATGACGCAAGCCCGTAACAAACTCTATTTTCATTGGACATTCACCTGCAACCCACGAGTTGCGCGCGCACACCAGGTATTACGAGACACGTCAATTGCGAAAATTAGGCTCATTTTGATGTTTATTGCGGATAAAATGCAGATGCAGATACATAAAACAGGTTCTTCTTCTGGTTTATATATTATTGGGAGTGGTGAATCCGAATATCAACCCGCCCGACCCGTACAGGTGACAAAAAACTGCGAAAATTGAGAAAAAAAAATATACAAAATTCGACCAATTTTTACGATTTTTCCACTCAAAAACCTATTACCGTATTTCTCACCAATTCTTCATCTTTTTTTTTGGGTCTTGCATCCGAATTTAGACGTCCCAACCTTAAAGACAACGGAAGATGATACAAATTTATGAAAATGGCTGAAATATAGCCAATTCTGGCGTTTTGTTATCCGTAGAAATGCATAATTAGGGTTTTTTTTTTTTTTTTACGGATATGCGCACTCGCAAGGAAATGTCCTATCACGCTCGAGAAGCGGCAAGTGCGCGGAAATGTCGGTGTATGTTGGTCTTGAAACGGTTCAGGTTGTAACCTGCAGGGAAAACCGTCGCAGGGAGTTTATTCCACAGCGATGCTGTTCTCCAGAGATATGAATTCTGATATAATGAGGTTCTTGGTGCCTCTAGTTTGACAGTAAATTCATGGTTACCGTCTGTTTGACGGGTTCGCCTGGTAGGTGCTACTCTCGGTGGAATCATACGTGCCAACTCTTCAGAGCATTTTCCGTGATAGTACCTGTAGAAGAGAGATAAATCGCCCACAGATCTGCGATGTTCGAGACCATCCAAGTTCCGAGTAAGTGCGGGGTCATTGATCAGCTTGATAGCTCGTTTTTGCACGGTATTCAAAAGCATTATGGTATGTTTGGGTGCTGCACTCCATATATGTGAGCAGTACTCCATAGTTGGTCGAATCTGGGCTTTGTAGAGTGTCAACAATTGGCTTGGTGTGTACAGATGTCTTGTACGAAATAGCACCCCCAGCTTTTGGGAGGCCCTTTTAGCAATATCTGCCACGTGACTGTGCCAAGACATGTTGGTCTCTGCAGTAACCCCCAAGATGTTCAACTGACTCTGTAATGTGACAGCACTTCCAGATAGCATGATGTTTGGTTCACCGGTACTGGTCTTTTTTGAAAACAGAGCTGCTTGGGTTTTCTGCGCGTTGAACTGTACAAGGTTTTTGTTACCCCAGTCCTCTATTATCTCCAGGTCGTTATTTATCTGCGATATTTGAGTTAGTCTAAGATGATGGAATTCACGTGCGGAAAGACCTGTGGGTGGTATGAGTGAGGAGACTACATTGCCATCGTCTGCAAAGCAATAAAGTGGATTTACTGTTTTATCTATGAGGTCATTTATGTAAATCAGGAAAAGAGTTGGCGAAAGGATTGCTCCCTGTGGCACACCAGCATTTATTTGGTAAGAGTTGGAGTTCTGGCCATCCAGTGCAACATAAATGGTTCTGTCCTTTAGGTAACTTTCAAACCAAGTGCAAAGTTTCGGCGATAATCCCATTGCTTTGAGCTTGTTGAGCAGATTTTCATGCCAAACTTTGTCGAATGCTTTAGATATATCTAAGGCAATTGTTCTTGTTTCACCCCGCAACTCAATCGCTTTTTGCCATAAGTGAGTGACGTATGTAAGTAAATCGCCAGTTGACCTATATTTTCAAAATCCGTATTGCTTATCGTTGATAATTTTGTACTTTTCCAAGTACTCTTTCCATTACTTTTGATATCACCGGAAGTAGAGCAATTGGTCTATAGTTTAATGGATCTGTCTCTTTTCCTTTCTTTGGAATGGCTTGTACTGCGGCAGACTTCCATGATGATGGATATACTCCTTGCCTGTAAGACAAATTGAATAATTTTGCGAAAGTTGGGGTGAGTTCGATGGCGCAATTTTTGAGTACTATTGCGGGAATGCCATCCGGACCCATTGCTTTGTTTGTATCCCAGCTTTTTTAGGGATTTTCGTATTTCTCTGTGACAAAAGGGTACCTCTGGCATACTATGGGAAACCCTTTCAATGAACGGTGGAGTTTTTCCGTTTGGCACTGTTAGGTTGGAGTTGGAGGAAAACATTTGGGCAAGCATATTGGCTTTTTCCTCTGATGTTGTGGCTAAGTGATTATTTTTATCTGTAAGTGGTGGTATGGATGACTTGGTGAAGTTAGATCCAACAGCTTTTGCAAGAGACCAAAAAGACCTAGAACTACTTGGACAATTCAGCAACCTGTTTTTTATTCTTTGGTTGTATGTTTCTTTAGCGGAGTCAATAGTAATTTTGCAACTATTTCTGGCTTCTATAAATTCTGTGTGGTTTTGAGCGGTTTGTTGTCGTTTCCAAAGGTTATATGCTCTGTGTTTTTTCTGTACAGCCGTTTGACACTGGCTGTTGAAAATAGTGGGATCAGCTGTTTTAAAGCAAACCTCTTGCCATAGAAAATCCAGGTAATACTGTTTTAGGTCATTCCATTTTGCCGATTTATAGTGCCACATTTTACGAGGAAGTGGTTGTAGGCTTGGTGGGATGAGCATTTCGCACTTTGTTATTATAAGTTTATGATCGGACGAACCAAGTGGAGCATCTACTTGAATTGTGTACGAGTCAGGATTGGTGGTTAGGAACAAGTCTAAAAGCGCTGCAAATTCGCCTCTTTCTGAGATACGGGTAGGTTCATCGACAAGCTGCGTTAGACCACAACTTATGGCAAAAGCTTCTGCTTCTCTGCCTTCGTTATCTGTTTTGTTCTCGATCAATGTTCGTTCTTTTTGGGTTGCTGAATCTGGAGGTCATCTTTTCAGCCTCTTGGGAGCCACGAAACATTGTGAAAATTTAATAAAAATTAAAAATTTACCGCATTTAGAAGGAATAACGAATCATAAAAAAAGGGTCATCGTATGTACTGTCCGCCCAAGTTAAGAACACCAGTTAAAAGTATGTGAAGAATTTGAGTTCATAGAAAACATAGTTGTCAGGTACACTCACTACAAAAAAACGAGGCGTTTAATAACTGTTATTTGTTAACAATTAATAAACACCTCATTTTTTTGTAGTGAGTGTACCCGGTGATTGTCTATATTTTGCACACACACCTATCTCACCTGTTTAAAGAGATACCCAGAAATATCAAATGTGGAAGTTGTAGGTTATATCAGAGAGTTTTCAATGATGTTAGTTACAGGTATACAGGGTGTGTCAAAAAAGTGTGGCAAAGCAAAGTTATACTTTTTTAAATGGAAAACCCCATATATTATTGTCCCATTAGATTAGCCTTTCAAACCTGATTCCAAATATACTAGGTTTTTTAGGTTTATTCCTAATAGTCCAAGAGAAAATATGACAAAAAGGGGTGGAATAATTACATTTTTATTAAAAAAGGTGAAGTATAGAGACCACCAGCAAAACATTCATTTAAAAAATCCATATTATTTCTTCAAAATTGTATATTCAGAGGCTGGACTATGAGGATAAACCTAAAAAACCTAGTTGGAATCACGTTTGAAAAGCTAATCCAATGGCACAATAATATACAGAGTTTTCCATTTAAAAAAGTATAACTTTGCTTCATCACACGTTTGTGATACACCCTGTATACTTGTAACTAACATCATTGAAAACTTTTTGATATTCAGCCTTATTCACGTGTCCGCTTGTTTATTGAAATTTTCCAATATTGGATATTGAGACATTTCAATATTGAAGAGCATTTCTTATTCACGTGTACCCCTTAAAAACGGGATTGTTGGAAATTGGAAAACTGTTCTTTAATTGAATAAGTTAAGGCGGCAACACTGTAAAATTGTCAAAAACCTTAAAAATGTAACCTCATTTTTCATTTTGTTGTTTTGTTTATGAGTTTATTTATTTATTTTAGTGCCTCGTGCCTTGCCTGATTTAGCTGACTTCGATTGGAATTTAAATAGTTATTATTTCTTCCTTAGTTATTTGAATTTATGTGTCAATTCTCATTGGCATTTTTTGTGACTCTTTGTTATACTCATTCATACCAGTGTTGCCAATCTGAATTTGTGAAATTACACGATATGCTGGTGAAATTACAGGTTTTTACACGCTTCCAGTTCTCAGAATTACACTATTTTTACACACGATCTTGGTACCTATTTTGTAAGTAACATCAAGCGTGGAAAAGAGGTTACTTTTGGCGGCCTCAGTTTCCTGCAAGGATACTAACTCGGATACTACACACTACTACTACAGGATAGCCTATCCTCATAACGTCATGTAGTTCAAATCTCAAGGACCCCTGCCATGCCAAAGCACCAGTGATGACGTAGGCAGCGTGTCATTTCTCGTCTTGTTTTAAGGTGTTTGCACCACTGCACCACAGGTTATGATTCCGCGAGCTTTTGCTTCATGCAAACTTGGTTTTATTCTAAAGTTTTACTACAATTACTAGATTAGTTACCATTCTAAAACAACACTCTTTTTCATATCTCGTTCACATCTTCCATTTTCGCCTATTATGTTAATCAAGATTAGATAATATTTTGCATCATAAATTTAAATTTTAAACTACGACCGCTGGCGCAAACAGCTGTCGACTTAGTTAATGACGTCGGCAATTGACCGCGATCACCAAAAACGAGGCCGATAAGCAATCCTTAATAGTGTGTATTATCCTTGGCCATAAGGGTAGTCACTTGATTTGACAGACAAAAGATGATGGAATGGAATGCAAGTCCTATTTATGTCCAAATGGGGCCGTGGCTTTAGATTGGAAACCGTGAAACAGAAAAAAAATAAGCGGAATGTCAAATTTTTCAAATTACACGCTTCTTGTTTATGTTCGAAAAGTACACGCAAGCCAATCAAAATACACGCAAATCCTGTAATTACACGCTAATTGGCAACACTGCCACTTTTATAATGGGGTAAACCACAGCCCTCTACACTTACAAGCCATGAAGTTAAAAAGGCAACACCGCAATCTTACCGCCAAGTGGTGCTGTTTTATTTAACCTCAATTCCGCGTATGGTTTATTTACTTTTATTGATGATATGAATTCTTATCTCAATTACATAAAAAAGTAGTTTTCTTTGAAAAAATATTAGTAGTTAGTAAAATTATTGTAATATTACCAATATTTTGTACATATTAATCACACAAAATGCATCATATTGTACTAAAAAGTAAAAACAGTAATTCAATGAATAATATAAATATTTGTGTAAATAAGAACAGTAAATAATTGATTTAAATAAATATATTACTAGATTCTAAAGTGTTATAATCCTATATCTATTTTATATGTACAAGGTCTTGTCAAACAATTCTATACAACTAGCAACTACCTATCATGTTAAAAAAATAAATACTTTCTAAGAATTCAGGAAAGCTACCCTTAAAACATACCTCTATTATTATTTTTAGTACCTAGGTACATTTTTTTTCTATTTCAAAGTGGTTAGTTTTCTTTTTTTACTTGAATCTGTTTTATTTTTATGACATTCACTATTTTTAAATTTTGTGTAGTTGTTTAAAATAATATTACTCATTATCAAAGAAGCAAAGGAGTTAATTTTTTTTGAGTTAGCACCACATTCACAAATTTTGTTCAAATCAATATTAAAGGTATCGGACTCTAAAGCTAATAAAGTAAGCTGCGATAATAAATTATGATGATCATTTGTTTTCAGGAACATACTTTCAAGATCTTTGTTATTAATTATATACTCGAAGATAGCACAAAGATGAAAATAAATAAACTTGGTTTCTTGAGTGGCAATACAGAGACCCCCTCTCTGCAGAGAATTAAAATATGTATGATCCGTCTGGATGCCTTTTGCTAGAACTACTAAACTTTGACATTTATCACATTTATTATTCTTCAAAACTGATCGAGCCACGTATCCACAGATGTATTCCTGCACAGAGTCATCAAAATTACTGTACAATTTTAAATAATCACTATGCAGAACAAATTTGAAATTGTTAATTTCCTGCAAACTTACATCATAATTTTCCCTAGGCAAAGGCAAAATATTTTTTATATAATTTAAATCATGTTCTAGGTTACAAGATTTTAATAAGTTTTGAAGAAATTTTTTTCTCCGATTCTAAAATTTGGCAGTATGAAACATTATAGTTACAACCAGACAAATTTCTATATCTTCCAAACCTCTTTTCCAAATTGTCCGTTTGAAATTTTCCTGCTAATATGTATTTGAGATTAAACTTTTGAAGAGAATATTGTACTATATAGATAAGGTTTTGGGTACTTTGCTTAATGGCATTATAGGTATCTCTGGTGAAACCCACATTATTGCTGTCACTATGCCAAGCATCAAGCCAACTACAAAATTTTTTTAAAAATTGAATTTAATCGTCGGTTTCAGAATATATTGCAGTACAAAAATCATTTCTTTTTATTGTCCCCTTCAGTATGTTTTTAACATTAACAATACTCCACCAATTTTTTATTATTTGAAGAAACTTTGCTGTCTCTATACAAGTTTCATTGGATTTCAGGGCTGCTATAGTAGAATCATGGAAAATATTTTCAGATAACATTACGTTTTGTCGCTCCAGGTTGTTAGGATACATTGTTTTGTCATTAAGTCGATAAGCTTTTTTGGTGATTAAATTAAATTCCAAGTTATAAAAGTCTCTTATTTTACTAAATGACGCTTTATTTTTAAGGTGAAAATTTTCAAAGTCTGGATAAATGAATGTTTTTTCAAAATTTTTAAGATTCATCCAGTTATAATATATATTTTTAAATATATGTACAAAGTCGTACAAAAAAAATATTTTTTCATCTGGAAATTGGGGATTTCTCATAAAAAAATGCTGTGAAAGACTAGAAAACATTTTTTGGTTAACTCTATTGTTATCTGATATAATACTTATAATTTTAAATCCTATGCTTTGTATATGTTTAATAACTTCAAGTGTTTTTTCTTGAAGTTCATTACCTGTCATTTTATTTACAGGAATCAACCGAACAACTTCTTTCATATTTGAAAATGGAGAAGATATCATATAAGTTTGAACCGTTTTGGCAAGCTGATTAACATTGTTTTCAGCATACCCTTTAATATTTTTTGATTTATACTGAAGGCCACTCTTAAGATATATCTCATCAAGCATAAGGCTAACAATTTTTTCTCTTTCATTTAGAGTAGAAAACATATATGAAAGATAATTATTATTCATATCAAGATTATTTTCTGGAGAAACATGTAGGTCTGCTGTAATTTGTTGTAAATGTCGACTAGAAGGCAAAAAAAAAAAATCTCTTATTCTTTCATAGGTAGATGATGACTGACAAAAAATAATAAGTGAAAACAACATAGTTGGCATGCTATATCTTTTCTTTTTACAATCAAGTAAAAAGAGTTGATTCAATAATATTCCTAATAAGTTTTTGTACTCACAACCTTCATCAAGTTTTTTGATACCTTCTTGAAGATAATACTGAGCTTTTTTAAAACAATAAATTGAATCTAAAGAAATGTCATTAACAAAAGTGTATCGAGTCAATAAATTTTCTATTTGGGACCACCTACTGAGTTTTCTACTACTCGGTAGAATCCACATAAGGTCACTACTTGTAATCTCATTGTCTCCAAAAAAAATACTTACCACTAATTCTTGGCTAACACTTACACTGGAAACAATTTTCAAATTTTCAATATCACAGTCATATCCATCACGATCAATATTTAACATATAAAAATGTACAAATGTCGAAGCTACTTTACATTGCCATTTATTCAGAGTTATTTTAGTTTCAAGAAGTTTTACAAAATTTTCAAAGCTTGGAATCAGATCACTTTGAAGATAATTTTCTACAGTTTCGGTATGTCTTTTAACAATATCACTTTTTCTAGCTTCAGGATTTTTTCGGATGGTAGGGGCAGGTCTATTTAAATATTTGGGCTGGTTTTCGAAAATATGTGGTACAGCGTTGCTTTTGAGGATTGGATGTTTAAGTTTGTGTTCTCGACTTACTCCTTCTTTATCTTTGTATGTTTCAAATCTAATGATTTCATTTTTTTCAAAATGTTTCGCACACACTACAGAATTTTTTGTTACCGTATAATTATCTCGGTGTATAGCTTTTAGCCATAATTTCTGTAATTCGGAAGTTTTTGGAAATGAAAATGTTGTTTGCAGTTCCTCAGTCTTCAGGGAACTCCTATAGTTGGATTTGCACCTCGGCACACAGCAGTTTCTTGGCATCTGGAACAAGTTTAAATATCTTAGATAATAATAATATCGAGACCTATACATGTGCTCTTGCACTTTGCAAAGTGGAAACAAATATTATATTGTTTTTATTTGCTTTTACCTTAACTCACCTTAATTTTTGCTCCTGTACCGATTGCAGTATTTGCTATAAATTCACAATCAAAACACAACTAATAATGGCATAACAGGTATGAACCAAATATAAACAGTAAGTAAACAATATATTGGTGTTTCTAGCCACTTTTTCGTTTGAAAATGCACCTCACTCTAGCAATAAACAATAAAAACAATACACAGAAACATATAACCTCAATAGCAAAATAGCACCATTGGCGACGTTGCCGTTATTTCCAACTTCATGGCTTGTAAGTGTAGAGGGCTGTGGGTAAACGCATATCAGAAATACAATAAAAATGCAATGCGCTTAAAATAATCACAGATTTTGGGATGCAATGCGGACGTTCTGCATCTGGAAGAAATTGCCCAATTTCCTCAATTAATTAGATTAGATACCTTGCAGTATTTTTTGAAAACCTGTAGATGTTTTTAAACAAGTTTTGAAAACTACTTTTTTCGCACGGCGAGACAGTTTGTTGGACCGAGCCGTAGGCGAGTTCCACAAGTCGAGCGACTGTGAAAAAAGGTTTTCAAACGAGTTTTTTACAATACTTTTCCTACAACTACAACTGCATAATAAAACAACCAAATATGTAATTTTTATTTGTTAGAACAAATCAACATCAGAAATTGGAAATTTGGGACAATCGCAAGTCATGATGTCATGTTATGTGAGGATGATAGAACTAAAATAAATAGAAAACTGATAGCAGCGTGTGAAAAACCATTTTTCTACGAGCGTGCGGGAAATGGCTCTTCTCGCACGATTTGCTGTGCGGGAAGACTTTCTTCCCGCACCGGTGCGGGAAGAGATTTTTTCCCGCACTCAGTGCGGGAAGAGTTTGAAATAATCATTGTGACATGGAATAGGCTCCTTGCATCAAATTTTTTTATTGCTGATTTCGATAGTCCATGAAAAATAAGTCAACACGTGTTTTTTCTTTTTCTTCTTAGTCAAAAATTGACGGAGATACAACACTATGAAATCTGCCTATGACGTCATTTGTGTAATAAATTAGTGACGTTGCACATGCTCAGTATATCTATATATACAAAACTTAATATTTGAATAACTTCCGGAATAATCATAAGGTTCGTTCCAACCCAGCCAAAAACCGTTCAATGTACGGTCACGGTCATGCGCCATAGGTTAAACGCGTTCCAACCGACAGATGATCGTTTACCGTACAGTTTCGTTGGCGTTCCAACCAAACCTGGGATCGTTCGAGAACTGGTTTTAGCACCGTCATTTCGATCCCGAGTGGAAAGCAAGAACCGCGTGGACTGATCCATGACTGACATGCGTAATTCAATTTTTCTCACCTGTTGTTGTTGTTCATGTTGTTGTTAAACAACCAATTTCCAATCTAACTTATAAGACTGTAGCATTTTTATTTTTTCAAGTGAAAAAAAGTACAAAATTTATTATCAGCTATTTGCTAATCCTTGGATGTTATCAGCTCGCAAGGATTCAGTTTCAGATTCTTGATAATGAATCAGCGTTGGTGTTCGATTTTCCTTTTTTATATATTATTTTGTAATCCTAATCCTATATTCTTCTATTTTAATTTGCAAACAAACAAATTTAGGGTTAAAGTTATTTGAACTGTCGTCATTACGAAAACGATCATGAAACCGTTCCAACTACCCGTTGTTTCTGTACCAAGATAAAACCGTGCAAGGTCAACGCATGCGCCTGCAATCGATCCTAACAGTTCCGAAACCGTTTCATGACGATACGAAAACGGGGGGTTGGAACGAACCTATATTTGGCCGAAATAAAAAAAAAGTAACGATTTTTTTTCGATTTCCTACAGTTTGCAATAAACAATAATCAATTTAATTTTCCATGCAAGTACCCTATTGTTTGTATTGTTGATACACCTATACCTGTATCTTTACCTTTTTATAAATACCTTTTATTTACGACTAATGTATAATGTGCGTATTATATTTGTGATTTTGGCAGTATAATGACATATGTTATTCATCCAGGGATTAATGACGAGTAGCGGGATTAATGGTCATTATTCCACAAAAGTGTCAGTGTCAAACGTGTAGTGCTTGTGGATTTGTATTGAAAATTATGAGACGGATGAAATTTGTTCATTGAAAATCTCAAATAAATTAATTTGTCGTAAATAAAGTAGAGTATACTACTCGCAATAATGGCTATTATTCCCTCGGAATGTTACTCCCTCGCCGCTCTCACGCGGCTCAGTTCGTAATAATCCTCGGGAATAATAGCTATCATTATTGACTCGTGGTATAATCTACTATTAATACATTTTCAATTCTACCTTTCTGCATAATCGCATTTTATTTAAATCAAACTCTTCGTAACATCAGCTTTAGTATGCTTGTAGAAAAAATATAGTTCCTAACTCTTGCGGGAAGAAATTTCCCGCACTCGTTAGGAAAATAGCTATTTCAGAGGCAGTTGTAGGAAAAATATTTATTGGCAAATCCAGAGGGTTGCTTGTCTCCCGGAGGTTCTTCTTTTTCTGATTGTGTTCAAGTCTAAAAAGTATAATATGATCATAGTTATCCAAGGCACTCTGCTTGTTGATTTTCTTCATTTATGATTTTTTTTATAGCTCATAATATGTACCATTATATGACCAGGAATGATGAGCTTCCTAACCTTCGATTTTCTTCTTTTAATGCTACAATTAGCAACGGAAAATTATCTATATCTATATATATAAAAATCAAAGTTCACGGGGTATCCGGATATGCGCTCCAAAACCACTTATCCGATTACGATGAAACTTTGGTAGGTTGTTATGGCCATCCCAAGGAAGGTTTGTGGATAGGTTACGCATCTCGGAAAAAGAAATTAATTTTGAATTAATTATTAATTTAATTGTAAACAAACTCATTCAAATTACATAACAACATAACGCAACTTTTTTTGACAGCATGAAATAACGTTGCTATATTTCATTTATTTAGGCTTGCATTCAACCGACGTAACTTTATTATTTTTTGAATTCAAGAACGGCTGGACCGATCTTGAATTAATACCACGTATCTCTATATAAGGTGAATTCGATTGACCCAGATTAGATCGATTTGGGTTCAATTTAAGTGAACTTCTTCTGATCTAGATCATTTTTTTGTTGATGAGGGTGCACTGATCCAGCTTGAATCGAACACAGTGTGGTTCATTTAAATTGAACCAGATCGATCTAATCCGGTCAATCGAATCGGCTATAGAGGAGAGTGATATAGGCTATTTTTTATCCCGAAAAAAAAAGTTCGGTTACATGAAACTCTGATACACTGGAACGCCTATAAACAGCCCGGGGCGCTCTAGAGCAGCTCTGGAGTGCTTAAAATGCGTCACTGGACTCACTGGCAAGCGACTCTGATATCATTGCCACACAACAAGATGAAACTATTTTGCTTTGAACGGAGAAAATTTTCAATCTCTGATTCAAATTATTGAATAAAAATGGAATATGTCAAAATTTGTCAAAATATGATGAAAAAGTGGAAGTGAAGCGACGCTGCCACATGTCAAAAGCATGGGATATTTTTTTTGAAAAAGAAATGTAATTTCAAATCCTACTACTGGCAATTATACGTTAGCGAGGCACACGATTTTTTTTTCCATTGTTGGAAGCTTTTTAAAACAAATGGACTGTACTTTTTATGTATAAATCTGACAACAGCATTGAACGACAGCGCCTCTGCCGTCTGTAGTCGCAAGCTTTTAGCGGAACAAATTGCGCCATAAGAGTTGCACATGCATGGTCATTAGCTAGTTGAAAATAAAATACCAGTCACTTCCAAATTCTAAACATAATACAAAAATCAATAGTTTTCCAATATCCAATCTATCAAGCCGGTGCCTGAACGAGCTGCTTACAAAATATGAAACACTGAAAACTGTTATTGGAAAATATAGTACACCTGAATAAGAAATTCAATGTCAATTTCAATAACCAATATGTATATTCGACAACCAAGGAGCACCTGAATAACAATCCACCATATTTTTACAGTTTTCCAATAACCAAGGCAATAACCAATATCCAAGGACACACGTGAATAGGGCTGATTACCTACAGCTTTCACACTTGACATTTCTGAGTATCTCTTCAAACAGGTGAGATAGGTGTGGGTGAAAAATATAGACAATCACCCGGTACGTGACAACTATTGTTTTCTATGAACTTAAATTCTTCACATTCTTTTAACCGGTGTTCCTAACTTGGCCGGATAGTCTTGACAATAGGGTAGTATACAAGTGATTTTTAACTACTGCGTAGTGATATACTCGACGTATCATACTATTTAGCGTAATCAGTTGCTTTGTAAATACCACAATACACTGGAATTATTTTTTTTCAATTTCCTTTTAGCCCCGCCCCTACGTGAGAATAAAAGTTCGTGACGTAGTTAGTTTTTCCAATCTGGCAACACACCACGGTTTTGAGAACGTACAAGTTGCACTGACATTGACCGTTAAGAACGAAACGTCAAATTTTAAGTGTCAGATGTCACACGATTCACACGACAACACGCGTCGTTGAACTGTTGAAGTCAGCTGTCGTTTTGAAGTATTTTGAGCAGCGTTGCCAGTTAGTCTGCGGCTCGAATTCTATTTGTCGCCGCTGTGGCGCTAAATTCAAATTACAGTTTGTTTTTCTCTGACTAATTCGATAGACCCTATGCTGGAAAATTCAAAATTCAAAATTCTTTATTTCCTGTTCTGACAATTTTATACATTGTCATTGTATGAGGAATAGTCAAGCGATAATTTAAATCTAAAAACTAATACTAGAAAGCATTCATAGACAGACACACACACACCCAGAATACATGCACTCACACAAGCACAGAAATATATAATATATAAAAAAAGTCATAAAAGAGAGAGACAATAACGGTTAACAATAAAATTCGTTTACACTATAAAAACACTTTGAGATTAAAAACTTTTTAAGACTAGATTTAAATACAGTACATGTTTTACTTTCCTTAATTTCTAATGGCAACAAGTTAAAGAAGCGGGGTCCTACAACATTTGGACTTTTGAACGCAATCTGTCCACGCGCTAGCGGGATATGGAGAGTATTATTTTGTCTCGTATTAATTGAATGAACAAAACTGATTAAAAGAAACTTATTTTTGTTATGAAAATGTAGACACATATCTCAAAAATATATAGACTTGGTAATGTCAAGATTTCAAGCTTTGTGAAGTATTGTAGGGAAGGCCGGCGATGTTAGTTTACAAAATAAAAGAAGTTGCGATTCTATTTTAATTAACTTTTATTGGAAAAACTGGCGATTAACGGTTTGTTTCGTGGCACGTGGTTGTTGTTCTTCTTGATTCTAGAAAAAACCTGGTCTGTGTCAAAAGTCAGAAATGTCATTCATAAATGACATTTCTATTACGTCACAGGACAGGGTTGCTACCTTTATGGTTGCTACATAACCTAATGAATGCTTCAATATGGCGCACAGATAGGATAAACACTATGAAAGTAAGGAAATTGCTAAATTGCTTACAACTCGGTCGTCCTGACCCTCAAAGCGTCCTCGCTTTGGTAAAGAAATGAGTGTATGCACAATACTAACAAAGATTGCAAAGTACAAAATAATATGAAAAGATATATACATAAAAAAATAACATAAGACTAAGACATAAGAATATTACATAAAAATGTGATGTAAGAATATTACATATTAAGCTAACATAATGCATAACATAAATTTTTTTTTTTTTTTTTTTTTTACGGATATGCGCATTCGCAAGGAAATGTCCTATCACGCTCGAGAAGCGGCAAGTGCGCGGAAATGTCGGTGTATGTTGGTCTTGAAACGGTTCAGGTTGTAACCTGCAGGGAAAACCGTCGCAGGGAGTTTATTCCACAGCGATGCTGTTCTCCAGAGATATGAATTCTGATATAATGAGGTTCTTGGTGCCTCTAGTTTGACAGTAAATTCATGGTTACCGTCTGTTTGACGGGTTCGCCTGGTAGGTGCTACTCTCGGTGGAATCATACGTGCCAACTCTTCAGAGCATTTTCCGTGATAGTACCTGTAGAAGAGAGATAAATCGCCCACAGATCTGCGATGTTCGAGACCATCCAAGTTACGAGTAAGTGCGGGGTCATTGATCAACTTGATAGCTCGTTTTTGCACGGTATTCAAAAGCATTAAGGTATGTTTGGGTGCTGCACTCCATATATGTGAGCAGTACTCCATAGTTGGTCGAATCTGGGCTTTGTAGAGTGTCAGCAATTGGCTTGGTGTGTACAGATGTCTTGTACGAAATAGCACCCCCAGCTTTTGGGAGGCCCTTTTAGCAATATCTGCCACGTGACTGTGCCAAGACATGTTGGTCTCTGCAGTAACCGCCAAGATGTTCAACTGACTCTGTAATGTGACAGCACTTCCAGATAGCATGATGTTTGGCTCACCGGTGGTGTTCTTTTTTGAAAACAGAGCTGCTTGGGTTTTCTGTGCGTTGAACTGTACAAGGTTTTTGTTACCCCAGTCCTCTATTATCTCCAGGTCGTTATTTATCTGCGATATTTGAGTTAGTCTAAGATGATGGAATTCACGTGCGGAAAGACCTGTGGGTGGTATGAGTGAGGAGACTACATTGCCATCGTCTGCAAAGCAATAAACTGGATTTACTGTTTTATCTATGAGGTCATTTATGTAAATCAGGAAAAGAGTTGGCGAAAGGATTGCTCCCTGTGGCACACCAGCATTTATTTGGTAAGAGTTGGAGTTCTGGCCATCCAGTGCAACATAAATGGATCTGTCCTTTAGGTAACTTTCAAACCAAGTGCAAAGTTTCGGCGATAATCCCATTGCTTTGAGCTTGTTGAGCAGATTTTCATGCCAAACTTTGTCGAATGCTTTAGATATATCTAAGGCAATTGTTCTTGTTTCACCCCGCAACTCAATCGCTTTTTGCCATAAGTGAGTGACGTATGTAAGTAAATCGCCAGTTGATCTATATTTTCGAAATCCGTATTGCTTATCGTTGATAATTTTGTACTTTTCCAAGTACTTGGTTAGGTGATTGTTCAGAACTCTTTCCATTACTTTTGATATCACCGGAAGTAGGGCAATTGGTCTATAGTTTAACGGATCTGTCTTTTTTCCTTTCTTTGGAATGGGTTGTACTGCGGCAGACTTCCATGATGATGGATATACTCCTTGCCTGTAAAACAAATTGAATAATTTTGCGAAAGTTGGGGTAAGTTCGTTGGCGCAATTTTTGAGTACTATTGCGGGAATGCCATCCGGACCCATTGCTTTGTTTGTATCCAGCTTTTTTAGGGATTTTCGTATTTCTCTGTGACAAAAGGGTACCTCTGGCATACTATGGGAAATCCTTTCAATGAACGGTGGAGTTTTTCCGTTTGGCACTGTGAGGTTGGAGTTGGAGGAAAACATTTGGGCAAGCATATTGGCTTTTTCCTCTGATGTTGTGGCTAAGTGATTATTTTTATCTGTAAGTGGTGGTATGGATGACTTGGTGAAGTTAGATCCAACAGCTTTTGCAAGAGACCAAAAAGACCTAGAACTACTTGGACAATTCAGCAACCTGTTTTTTATTCTTTGATTGTATGTTTCTTTAGCGGAGTCAAATTTACAACATAAGGTTTTTTTTTTTTTTTTTTTTAGATAAGTTCATAATTATACATACATTCCTGAATGGACATAAAATCATAACTGGTCATAAGGTCAGAGGTTCATAAATACATAAGGCATAATCATCATAATAGTTTCATAAGACATAAACATAAGGTTTTAATTTCAAAAATATCATACTACCATAATACACATAAATTATTTCATCATAATAATAACAGAAAGAAGGAAGGCATAAAAAAAACAATAGTAGAAATATTAAGTATCGAACATCATAATATTTTATTCTGGAGATTTCGCCCAAAGGCGAATATGATCAGCACTAAAGATACCCTCAAAAGGTCTTTGAGTGACCTGAAATCCGTCTATATCAGTAATAACGTATCGTTCGTTAGGTAATATTTTTTTAATCACATAAGGGCCTTTAAATTTTGGCAGTAATTTTTTGTTAATTCCAGGAGTAACGTCAACGTTCGGTATTACCACATAATCGCCAATGTCATACAACTTAGCTTCTTTATGTCGTTGGTCATAGTAAGTTTTATTGTATTCTTGGTTTCGCTCTATTTTTTGACTTGCCTCTTGCCTTAATTTATGAATATCTTCAAAGTTTTTATTAATAAATGAGAGAAAAAATGTCAAATCATCATTAATCTTGCCTACTTGGTTCATTCCAAATAGCAGTTTGGCTGGTGTCTGACCTGTAGATCTATTTACGGTGTTGTTTATAGCAAATTCTACCTGATTTAAAACTTGATCCCAACGGTCAGGAGTTTCTGTCAATTTGGCAACCATGGGAATAATAAAACGATTAAATCGCTCGATTTGACCGTTTGTGCGTGGTACACCTGTAGCAATTAAGATATGAGTGATATTCTGAGATTCTAAGAAATCTGTGAAAGCTTTAGAAGTGAATGCTGATCCACGATCAGTAATTATTTTTGAGGGTTTGCTGTAATTGGAAAAATATTGAGATAAATGTTTCAGGACTTCAGAGGTGTTAGTTGTTTTACATGCATAAATTTTCACAAATTTTGAAAAAGCATCCACCACCGCAAATATATATTTGTTGTATTTTTGTTTGGATTTTTCCAATGGACCACAATGATCCAAATGCAGTACATTGAAAGGTTGGTCACCCTTTGGGATATTATGAAGCATACCTTCTTTTTTGCCACTATCTGGAGAATAGACTACACATTTCAAACAGTTCGAGATGTAGGCTTTGACTTTGTTACGCATATCGGGGAACCAATAATGTTCCTTAATGGCCAAACAACATTTATCGGTGCCCACATGACCAAGATCATCGTGGCAACTACGAATAACATTATTCTCCATTGACAAAGGGACATAAAATAGAAGTAAATCATTATGTTTCCTATAGACTAAACCGTTATTTAATTCAAACAATTTTGATTGATTTGTTTCTAAAGAATTTCTTATTTCCAAAATTTTTGAGTCTTGTCCTTGTTTAACTCCGAGATTTGTTTCGAAAGAAGTCTCTTCTAACACTAAAACATTTGCAAAACAGCGACTCAACGCATCAACATGTTGCATTTGTGTTCCACTTCTGTGTTCTAATTTATAGTCAAAATTTTCTAAAATAAGACTCCACCTCATAATTTTAGGGTTTATGTCTTTTTTCTTTAGAGCCGCATTAACACTATCACAATCAGTATAAATTTTGAAAGAGATGCCCTGAAGATAAACTCGAAATCTAGTCAAAGTATTAATTATTGCTTTCAATTCCAAAATGAAGCTGTGTTGTTTTGACTCCGCTTCATTCGTACGTTGACTATAAAAGAAAACTGGATGAAACTTTTGATCAGTTTGTTTTTGTAAAATAATTCCAGCGAAACCATGAGAACTGGCATCACAATGGACTTGAGTTTCGGCAGTGGGAGAGTATATAGCTAAGACAGATTCGGAAATTAGTAAATTTTTCAAAGTGTTAAAACTCTTTATTTGTCCAGGACCAAAATAAAAAGGTACATTTTTCTTCAACAAATCATATAAGGGACCGGCTATTATTGAAAAGTTCTGCACAAATTTTCTGAAATAGGACGCCAATCCTATGAAACTATGTAATTGTTTTGTAGTTCGAGGCATCGGGTAATTTTTTATAGCTTTCAAATGTGCATCATTAGGCTTAATCTGAGAGCCGTTAATTAAGTAGCCTAAATGATTAATTTCTGTATAAAGGAAAGAGCATTTATCCAGTCTTAGTTGTAGGTTATTTTGTACCAATAAATTGAATATTTCTTTTAAAATCATTAAATTTTCTTCAATTGTTTTTGTTGCTATCAATAAATCGTCGATATAAATTAAAAGTTTATTCTGTTCTAATAAATCTTGGAAAATTGTACGAATAAACCTCATAAATGCTGAAGGGCCATTTTTTGTACCAAATGGTAATTTCAAAAATTCATATTGAGCATCAGGTGTCACAAAAGATGTGTATTTTATGGATGACTGTTCAATACTAATAGAATAAAATGCATTTTTCAAATCTAATTGGGTAAAGTAGTTTTTATCTCTTAATTGATCGATCTGATCCTCAATTAATGGGATAGGAAAATTATCACGTAAAGTAATTTTGTTTAAAGACCTGTAATCAATACAAAGTCTATAGTCCATAGTTTTTTTCTTAATAAGCACAACAGGCGAGCTATATTCAGAATTGCTTCTGCGAATAATATTCCTATCTAGTAAATCCTTGGCTATTTCTTGCACAGCCTGTCGTTCAGAAAAAGAAAGCCTGCGTGGTTTGTAAAAGAAAGGAACATGGTTAGGATCTACCACAATTTTAAATTCGTATTTAGTCTGTGGCTCAAGAGGCCTTGGTGGATTTAAATAATCAGAAATAAAAAGGTCGGTTAACTTTTTACTTTGAGTTGGATCCAGAGATAAATTTATATTCAAATCAATTTCATTTTGCTCTACATACTCTATATGCAAAATTTCTTCGGGACACTCAGATTTGCTTTTACTCAAGTTTAAAGGTGAAGGCAAAATGTTTACTTGTGTACCTGTAAAAGATATAATAATTTGATTGTTTGTCATAAAGTCACGCCCTAAAAGACATGTATAGGGTATAGTATTATTTGGGACCACATACAAAAGTAAATCAAAAACAATATCAGCAACATTAATTTGAAACAAAACTGAACCTAAGATTTCTAATTTTGTCTTATTTATGCCTTCATAAGACCTATTTGGTATTTCAGAAAATTTGAAATTAAACATTTTAATAGTATCATAAGTTATCAGTGATATTGCACTACCTGAGTCCACAATAGAGTTTACATAAATAGAAATGTTTTCCTTACTCAATTCAATTGGCAACATGTATCCACTTGTGACGCTTGGCTCCACTAATAATGAAGAAGTAGATGCATGTTCCGTCTTAGGCCTAACTACAGTAGGCGTAAACTTTGGGCAATCTTTTTTCTGGTGCTGAAGCGACCCACAAATATAACAGGAGCCCTTTGCTCTTGGTGGCTTAATGCACTGGGAAGCACCATGACCTAGGATATTACAGTTAAAGCATCTCAAAGCACTACCATTTCCAACTGCAGGCACGCCACTGGACCTATTAATTTCGGGCTTAAAAATTTGTGCAGGTTTTTTGTCTAATTGAGGTTCCTTTCTGTCCTTAATTCTGGTTTTACGTGCCAAAACAATCCTCTCATAATTAACGATGTCTTGGAACAAACTATCTTCGTCATAATGGCTTTTCGACATGATGAAATTGCTCAACTCTTTGGACCAGAGCCCTATCGCTACTTGCTCTTTAATTTCCTCAAAGCAAAGTTCCAAGTTTTTGCATAATGCTACTTTACAATGGAAGTAGATTGAAACCCCCTCACTTGACAGCTGTACTCGTTCTTGCATTTTCTTCCAATTGTCTGTTTTGTTTTGAATGAAAACAAACGTTTTTTTGAAGGCATTCTTAAAGCTGGACCAATCAACAAGCTCTGCACTACGACCCATGAACCAATACTTTGCAGCACCTTCTAAATTAGTTTTTGCTGTTTGAAAAATAAAGGCATCCGGCCAATTATGTAGCAAGGCTGTGCTTTCAATTTGCTGCAACCATATTTTGGCCTTACTCGAGTCTTCTTCACCGTTGAATTTGTCTATGCTCTTCGAAAGGTCAGGCATAATATTAAAATTTGAAATATTACCAGCTTGGCTTTGGGAGTTCCTAGCAAAAGGGGTTGTAGCTGCTTGATTCTGCTGCAACTGAAGCATTTGCAGCATTTGTGCATTCTGTTGTACCAGCATATTAACAACGTTCACCAATTGAGCTGGATCTTGCACAGGATTCGGTGGTGCGTGCTCGGCATTATTATTATTATTTGGTTGCTGCTGTAGCCGCTCCGCCATAAAATTTTCAAAGTCCTCGACACTGTTCACATCCATTTTTATTTTTTAAATAGGATAATCGCTCCTTAAAGAAAAAAAAAATCACAGGCAAACCATAATTTTGCCCAGAAACATAATTTTCACTATACTGCACTAGACGGCTCAAACTTGCTGTAGCCCCCGAGTGTAGACTGTAGACCCCGACATGAACAATGCTGTAACCCCACACCTGAAGTTGTAGGGAAGGCCGGCGATGTTAGTTTACAAAATAAAAGAAGTTGCGATTCTATTTTAATTAACTTTTATTGGAAAAACTGGCGATTAACGGTTTGTTTCGTGGCACGTGGTTGTTGTTCTTCTTGATTCTAGAAAAAACCTGGTCTGTGTCAAAAGTCAGAAATGTCATTCATAAATGACATTTCTATTACGTCACAGGACAGGGTTGCTACCTTTATGGTTGCTACATAACCTAATGAATGCTTCAATATGGCGCACAGATAGGATAAACACTATGAAAGTAAGGAAATTGCTAAATTGCTTACAGTATGGTTTACATGAATCCAAATAGGTTATACCTGTCATACTTCTTAAAATAGATTTTTGTGCTAAAAAGACTTGACTAGCGTTAGTTGACCAACCCCATAACCAGCCACCGTAACGCAACCTTGATTCCACTTCCGCGCAGTAGATTAACTTTTAACTTAAATAATTTAGTATCCCACTATACCATCACCATTCAGCCTATAGAATAATGTCGAGCAGTTTTTTCACTGATTTTCATACATAGTATACTACCCCATTCATTTCTTTATTACGTTCGGTTCTGGATCTGAAAAAACAGAGAGATGATTAGGCTAAGATCAATGCAACAGTATACGGGTGTTTGGTACATCGATAGGAAGATTTCAATGAGAGTTTGGTTCATTTGGAAGCTGTTTGATCATATCTACCCTTATGCAAAGTTTGGGTTAGTTTTTGATGCTCGTCGTTTTTTGGGATTTTGGGAAGTCCATCATGTGATTGTGCCACTCCGTTGGAGGGTCCAGACTGAGGGTCTTCGTAACCTAGAAAAAAAAAAGTGAACTCGTGAGATGATGGCAACAAAGGGTAGGTGAGCAACATGAAAAAGTATAATACCACTAGCTGACCCGGCGAACTTCGTACCGCCTCTGAATTATTAAATATACCTATTAAATGTTGTGTTAACGGATCTATTAGCTGAATTAAATTCAGTTTTTTTCGATGGTGAATTTGGCTTTGGTTGAAGAAAATTAATGTTTACTCTCTGGATCAGAAGTCACCTAAAATTAAAATTTTACATCATCCTTTTTTAGGCAGCTTGTGGGCATTATTCTTGTAAAGTGTACCACCAAATAAATAAACTCAGGCACAGGAATGTTCAAAGAATGTAAAGAAAACAAAAAAAATCTCTAGCGCAGCCCTGTTTCACTTTATCTGCACTGCGTGCACTGCACTACTCCATCTGTTCTACTCTATTTGCACTACTGTATCTGATCTACTCTTTCTGCGCCACTCTATCTGATCGGAATAGTGGAATAGGTCTCTTCGAAATAGCTCCAGTTCCTGAGCAGCATTGTTCTACTGTATCTGCAATGCCGAGCTTTGTTCCAGGTATCAGAGATGGCGCGGTTTACAAAATACAAAATAAACTTGGTATCAGTTATAAGAGATGGCGCAATATGCTGGCTTAGTAAATTTTTTTCATAAATAAATAAAATAAGTAATGAAATGACCACATTAATGACATAACAACATGCTGGTACTGTCAACGCTGAAAAAAGTTTCAATTTGACAGCAAAATCCCCATTAACAAAATGATCCTCCATTTATCGAATAATTCATTTTTTACAAAAAATGTGATAAATGAAGAACCGCTCGACCGATTTTGCGCAAACTTCACATAAACCATCTAATAAATAGTCCGAACAAAGCCTATACATTTGGTTTGGCTAGGTGAGCCCGTTCTTGAGTTATAGAATTACAACGAAAAGTGGCAATAATTTTTATATATATACACATAGATTCAAAAGTTTTGCATCACCTTGTATTTAAACGAAAAAAAAATTTAGCGGCAGCAATTTTTTTTGGGTTTGTTTATCAATGTTTATCTTCCTAAATAGTCGCATATTTGTTGCCCGAAAAAAATGTTTAGAATTTTTTTTGTAAGTTCACATTTTTGGTGCGACTAGTTCTAGAGTCAAGACAGTTGAATTTTACGAATTCACGCGCAAAGATGCCTCGACAAGACATAAGTGAGATTGATCGTGCAAGAATAGTGGCTTTAATTGAAGAAGGTCATTCTCAAAGGTTCGTAGCTAATAGAGTTGGTGTTTGTCAAAGTGTTGTGTCTCGCACCTGGAATCGCTATCTCCAGAATAATTCTCTTCGTGATAGACCTAGAAGCGGTAGAAGACGTGTCACTAATCAACAACAGAACCGTTATATTCACTTAACCATCCGAAGAAACCCGACCATGGCAATACCAGCACTCCAAAGAGATATGCGTCATGGCTTGGGAGTTCAAATATCGGTCTCTACATTGCGGAGACGAATACTCGCGACAGGTTTAAGGTGTCGTCGACCACTTAGAGTACCTCGACTGCAACCAGAGCACAAAGTTCGTCGGCTACATTGGGCTCAAGAGCACGTGGCTTTACCTGCAAAATTTTGGAACTCGGTGTTTTTTTCTGACGAAACAAGAATTTGTTTGGTGCAGGATAGTCGTCGCATACGTGTATGGAGAGAGCCAACAAGAGCTGCCCAGCTTGCTCATGCACGCCCCGTGCCACCCTTTGCAGGAGGAAGTGCTATGTTCTGGGCTGCTATCATGTCTAATGGTCGCACAGAATTAATTTATGTTCAGGGCACAATGACTGGAGACAGATACATGAGAGAGATTCTAGATCCTTACGTCAGACTATGGCGAGGAGCAGTTGGTGATGCTTTCGTTTTTATGGACGATAACGCCCGACCCTACCGTACCAGAGCTGTAAATGAGTATCTGGAAACGCAAGGCATCAATCGTTTGGACTGGCCCGCACTATCGCCAGACATGAATCCCATAGAGCATGCTTGGGACATGCTTGCCAGGGCAGTGGCAGCCCGCAGAAACCCACCCAGGACTCTACAAGAGCTTGTTCATGCTGCTCAGGAAGAATGGCTAAATATTCCTCAACAACATATCACCAATCTGATAGACAGCATGGGCAGGCGTCTCCAGGCTTGCATAAATGCTAGAGGTGGAAATACCCAATATTAAAGGTTTTCAAGTTCAATTTTTTAAAGAAATCCATCAATTTGTAAATTTTGATTTTTGTTTGAAAATACTCCTATGTTTAAAAAAAAGTTTTTCAGTGTAATAAAATTTTTCTGCAAGTATTGTAGACGTTTTCTTAATTAAAACTAATCAATTAATAAGTCTCTAATTTATTTTTCCTGATAAAAAAAATACTTTCGGAGATTTAGGGTGATGCAAAACTTTTGAATCTATGTGTAGATTAATACCAATACCTGAATGTAATCTTTCACCTTCAGTTGTAACTGTACTGCTCACTGTACTGGTTGTACTGGTGCTGTTTGACAAAAGTTGGTGTCTTCATCGTCGAGTTCCTTGAAATCGTGCGGAGCCTGTGTTGGCGTATTTGCTCGCACACTCAGCGCAATTGTTCGTGTAAAATAATCCTGTTCGCCTGCAGCCACAGTTTTCCATGCAATTATTTTTGCGAGGGCAAGCAATTTTTGTTAACACTTTACCAGGTGCTGGTGGCAAGAGTGTTGTGATAAAAGGATCAGGCCGTTTTTCGGGGATTTCCATACCCACTGATTAGCATCAAGTTGATCATTCCCCAGCCACATCTGTGAATTGAAGCGAGGTTGGAAGATCCTTTGGTAAGCAGATATTAGATACTGTTGTACCTTAGTTTCTGCCACATGCTTGTCAATGGTGGTTGGAGGATGGAACAAGAAAGGCAATGCTTTCCCTGGCTTCAAGAAACTACACGTTGGGATATGTACTAATTCCAATCATTATTACTAAAAGGTCAACATCTTCACCAACGACTAATGGTGTTGTTTTGTGAATTTATCAGTGTTATATATGTTACGGTTAATATGCAAACTTGGTTAGTTTGTAAACTAGCTGGATAGTTTACAAACTAACCAACCCCTTGGCTATTTTGATAGAAAACGCACTTTTTACTAAAATAGCAGCTAGTTTGCAAACTAACGAAAAGTCTTGGCTAATTTACTTGAAATTATTAAGAAAACTAAATTAGCTGGTTAGTTTATAAACTATCCAATGCAGCCTGGCTAATTTGAAAACCATGATTTCTAGTAACACAAAATAGCCAAACCTTTGGCTAGTTTGTAAACTAACCAACCAATTTTCTGGCTAATTTACAAATAAAGTTTAATGTTCATGGTATTTGTTATTCGATAAATTAGAGATGAATAATATGAAAATATCAAAATAGCCAGTAGGCTGGTTAGTTTGTGAACTATCCAGCTAGTTTACAAACTAGCCAAGTTTGCATATTAACCGTAACATATACGCAAAATCAGGTGTGCAGTATAAGGACATACAATTGCAATTCAAGCAATTCTACCGGCCTTGTCCGCCATCTTAGTACCATTTTTTTTTTTTTTAAATTTTAACCATGTTCCCATGCCTTTACGAGGCTATGATGTCGAAATTCGGAATCAGCGCCCGAAAATATGGAGAACTGATGGGAAATATAGCAATAGGTTTTCGTTAGTTTGAACAGTCTAAAATGATTAATTCAGGCCAGATTCAACATCTCTAAAGAAAGGATCTTCTGAGTTAAACTTCTAAAAATTTTGAAAAATTATATTTTCAAGTGTGTTATATTATACAGGGTGAGTTACTAAGAGCCCGGTGGTCCATATCTCGTATACTAACAGAGATCGAAGAAAAAAGTAAATACAAAACTTGTAGATAAACATGAGTACTACATTCCTAAATTATTTTCCAGTATACACTGTGGCCCACTAAGCAGTGGTGTTACAAGGTTATGTTTTTTTTAAATGACTAGCCCTGTATATTATGGCATTTCTGGATTCTGCGGAAAATTCTAGACATTCCATGTACAATATCATATACCTATCTTCAACTGTTTCGAAAATATTGACAGTTTAAAATTGACTTTTTTGCATCTTTGACATACTGTAAAACCTAAACGGTTGATTTCACACCAAAACCGATTTTACATTCTTAGTTTTTCATAAACTATCATTTGACACCAACTTTGAATTTAATCCATGATTAGAAATTCCGCTTAAATTTATAATATCCGGTTAAATTCAAAGTTGATGTCAAATGATAGCTTATGAAAATCTAAGATAGGTATGTAAAATCCTCGGTAAAATCGGTTTTCCTCTAAAATTAACCGTTTAGGTTTTACAGTCTGTCAATGATGCAAAAAGTAAATTTTAAACTGTCAATATTTCCGAAACAGTTGAAGATAGGTATATGACAATGTACATGAAATGTGTCTAGAATTTTCCGCAGAATCCAGAAATGTCATAATATACAGGGCTTATCATTTAAAAAAACATAACCTTGTGTCACCACTACCCTTTGGGCCACCCTGTATACTGGAAAATAATTTAGGAATGTAGTACTCATGTTTATCTACAAGTTCTGTATTTACTTTTTTCTTCGATCTCTGTGAAGATAGAAGATATGGACCATCACGCGCTTAGTAACTCACCCAAACATCAATTTTAATTTTAATAATGAGCTACGAGAAAGAGAGATAGGTGGATGCCATTTTTCTGGTCACTTTCCTTGAAAACTTGTTTGGTGGTGGTGGTCTCCGTTTTTGAATTGGAACACAATGTGGGACTTTTGAGGTTTTTTTGATTACAGTGGTTCAGTTTGAAAAAGAATTTCAGAAACATTGTTTTGATATGTTCTTTTGTAATGGATGCGATTAAATGTGCTCAAAAATATATTTCACTAGCATCTGAAGTTATTGAAAAATATAGTGAACTTCTCTATAAGTTCAAAGAGCTAAATGAAACATGGAGTAAAATGGTAGTAATATATGAAATGAAGCTGTAACTCAAGGAATCTAGATAAAAACCACTTTTGGCGGTGATAGTAATTATTGAATTATATCATGGGTAAGTCATAGAAAAACTGTATATTTAGCAGGATACATTTGTCTCCATCCAACCTGTCTCCTAACAATCTAAATATTTTCTTTTGCTCTATAGCTGGAGCTCCTTCGTCCCAACTGGACTCCGGGGTATATCCCTCAGACTATTTGAAAGACAAGAATGTCTCAAATTCCTTTTTCTTGGCTTGAGTCGATTAGTCCGGGGGCCGAGGACCTTTTTTCCAAATCATTAATAACAAGCTAGTTTTTTCAATGCAGCTTCATTTCACCGAGACGCCCAACTTTTTTCTCTTCGAAAATTGCGAAAACAGGTAGCTAACATACTGCGCAGGTGTAAAACATGTCGATTTGGTGACTATGAAAATTTAATTAATAACAGTTAGTTTTTCACCTAAATGTTGAGATAATTTTATGAATAATTTGAAACAACATTTGTCCGACAAAATAAAGGGTTTGGTCTACGATGTCCCCCACCTCAAACATGTAGCAATTACGTTGCATAAAAAATGATTAATAACAAGTTGATTTTTTCAATGTAGGTTGGTAAATATTATTACAATTAAATGGTCACACTGTCCTACAAATAAACAGGTAGCTATTTTCAGTCCTACACTCAAAAGTTGTCGATTTCACGATTTAACTTTTTTCATTAATAACCGGCTAAATCTTCGTGAGTATCTTCATTTTGATAAGACGCCCAAATTTTCTGTTGCGAAAATTCCAAAAACAGGTAGCTAACAGAGTGCGCAGGTGGAAAACATGTCTATTTGGTGATCATACAAATGTAAATAATAACAGTTAATTTTGTAGCTCAATGTTGAGATAGTTTCATAAATAATATGAAACAACATTTGTCCGACAAAATAAATGGTTTGATCTAGGCTCTCTCCCTTCTCAAACATGTAGCAGATACGTTACATAAAAAATGATTTATAACCAGTTGATTTTTTTAATGTAGCTTAGTAAATATTACTACAATTAAATAGTTACACTGTCCTACAAATAAAGAGGTACATTTCTCCAGTCCTACACTCAAAAGTTGTCGACTTCACGGTAATACTTTATTCATCAATCACCGGACACCGGCTTAATCTTCTCGAGCATCTTCGTATTGATAATACGCCTAACTTTTCTATTGCGAAAAGTTGCAAAAGTAGTAGCTACTAGAGTGAGCACTAGTGAGCACATATAAAATACCTTGATTAGGTGATTATGCAAATGTAATTATTAACAGTTAACAGTTAATTTTTCAGGTGAATAATGAGATAATTTTATAAATAATTCGAAATTCGATTTGAGTCACAAAATAAATGGTTTGGTCTGCAGTGTCCCCTTTCTCAAAAATGTAGCAATTACTGGCTCATAAAAAACGATATATAACCAGTTGATTTTTTTACTGTAGTTTGGTAAATATAACTACAATTGAATGGTCACATTGTCCTAAAGAGGTAAGATTTCTCAGCCCTACATTCGAGAATTTCGAAAATAGCCTTATGCATATTATAATAATAATAATAATAATAATAATAATAATAATAATAATTGAGGGGATGCGTTAATTTGTTGTTGACGTGTTCCGGCGATTTCCCGAAATCTGTCTCTTTAGGCAGATAACGTGGGTGGCAAATTTCGAAATGAAAGCCCCTGTATGTACATATGTACGTATACAGATGCGTGTATAACAGTATATGTGTTATGTGTATGTACACATACCTACATTTTTGTCGATGGTTTCCATTCGCATCGACGCGCATGCTCGTAAATAACACAGTGGGCGCGTTTGGGTTCACGCTCGGTGCGCTCAGAGCTTGCACTTTTGTCTCTCTTCCGTTATTTTTGAAGCTCCGACAACGCTTGATTGTGTTTGGTTTGACTTATTTTGAGCGCTCAGAGCGAGCTCGATAAACTCCGAGTTTGTGGAGTGGGCAGCTGGAGGGTGCATGCGCAGATATGTGTTTAATCTGTTTAGTATAACCTAACCTATTTTCCATGACATGATAACATAAATAAACAATCCTGAATTTCAACATTTATTTGTTAGCTGCATAGTTTTAGCTATTTTGTTTAAATGTTAAGAATTATACAGAATACATTCTGCATAATTGTGTACTTTTAATCAAATTTTCTCGGTATTAGTCCTCATCACTGGTATTATTGAACATATATTTCCAAGGGAACTTGGCAGCCTCAGTGGTTAGGTCCATTATTGTTTATGTAGCACAACATTTCTAGCAGAACACAAAAGAAAATGGGGCAAACGAGAAAACTCAGTGGAAAACTCTGGTGCAAATGCGGAATACGGACTCGGACTCAAAAAGACATATCCTAAAAAAAATAAACAATAATCAGCTGATCGCTCAACCCAGCACTTTTGCAGGAGTTTATTTGGCTTGACACGGTGTACTCCTTGGGACGTCACGCTACTCGGTAATCGCTCTGCTCGCTCCGCCGAGCTTCAACCCAAACACGCCCAGTATCGTAGTATAGGGTGATTCAAAAAGCGCGCCAGATTTGAATTGCTCGAAAAAGAGTTTTGGTATGCCATCAAAGTAGAGGGGGCCATGCCCTTTGTCATTTTCCATACCCAGATGGAGAAGGTTTGATCCAACCGGTTCATCTTAATTCTAAAGATATTTAAAAAAAAATAGAGCTCCTTTTTTAATGTATTAAATCTGGCGCGCTTTTTTGCTGTATATGGGGTGAATACAGGGTGTTTTCTAAGTTAGAGTTTCTCTTTTTAAATAACGTGGAACTCAAAAAAATACATTTGGGAAACTCCCAAATAATATTTTCTCGACAGCTCAAAAATAAAAGAGATAGATAGGTATGTTCATTTCAAATAATATCAAAAATCAAATATTTTAATAATTATATTTTTCAAAATACAAAAGGTAAAATTCTTGAATTTAATCTTTTTTTCCAGAAATCTGTCTCTTTACGCAGATATCGTGGGTGGTAAGTTTTGAAATGAAAGCCCTGTACATATTTACGTATAATATGCATAAGGCTATTTTCGAAATTCTCGAATGTAGGGCTGAGAAATCTTACCTCTTTAGGACAATCAGGCCTATGATGTATCCTGTCCTGTTATTTTAACAGTTGTGTTATAGCTCAAAATCTATACCTGTTTCTAATTTTACGTGTAAAATAAACAGTGATAGATAACTTAACGTTGCTGTTAAGATAACAGAAAATGATACATCATAGGCCTGAATGTGACCATTCAATTGTAGTTATATTTACCAAACTACAGTAAAAAAATCAACTGGTTATAAATCGTTTTTTATGAGCCCGTAATTGCTACATTTTTGGGAAAGGGGACACTGAAGACCAAACCATTTATTTTGTGGCTCAAATCGAATTTCGAATTATTTATAAAATTATCTCATTATTCACCTGAAAAATTAACTGTTAACTGTTAATAATTACATTTGCATAATCACCTAATCAAGGTATTTTATATGTGCTCACTAGTGCTCACTCTAGTAGCTACTACTTTTGCAACTTTTCGCAATAGAAAAGTTAGGCGTATTATCAATACGAAGATGCTCGAGAAGATTAAGCCGGTGTCCGGTGATTGATGAATAAAGTATTACCGTGAAGTCGACAACTTTTGAGTGTAGGACTGGAGAAATGTACCTCTTTATTTGTAGGACAGTGTAACCATTTAATTGTAGTAATATTTACTAAGCTACATTAAAAAAATCAACTGGTTATAAATCATTTTTTATGTAACGTATCTGCTACATGTTTGAGAAGGGAGAGAGCCTAGATCAAACCATTTATTTTGTCGGACAAATGTTGTTTCATATTATTTATGAAACTATCTCAACATTCAGCTACAAAATTAACTGTTATTATTTACATTTGTATGATCACCAAATAGACATGTTTTCCACCTGCGCACTCTGTTAGCTACCTGTTTTTGGAATTTTCGCAACAGAAAATTTGGGCGTCTTATCAAAATGAAGATACTCACGAAGATTTAGCCGGTTATTAATGAAAAAAGTTAAATCGTGAAATCGACAACTTTTGAGTGTAGGACTGAAAATAGCTACCTGTTTATTTGTAGGACAGTGTGACCATTTAATTGTAATAATATTTACCAACCTACATTGAAAAAATCAACTTGTTATTAATCATTTTTTATGCAACGTAATTGCTACATGTTTGAGGGGGGGGACATCGTAGACCAAACCCTTTATTTTGTCGGACAAATGTTGTTTCAAATTATTCATAAAATTATCTCAACATTTAGCTGAAAAACTAACTGTTATTAATTAAATTTTCATAGTCACCAAATCGACATGTTTTACACCTGCGCAGTATGTTAGCTACCTGTTTTCGCAATTTTCGAAGAGAAAAAAGTTGGGCGTCTCGGTGAAATGAAGCTGCATTGAAAAAACTAGCTTGTTATTAATGATTTGGAAAAAAGGTCCTCGGCCCCCGGACTAGATGTTCCTGAGATCAAAGAAACCTTTATAACCCTCAAAAACAAAAATTCCTCGGGCTATGATGACATAGGTATCCATTAAGCTATTACTCTTTTTGTGATGAAGCTTTCAAAGAATTTTGAAATTAAATTTGATAATGCATATGGCTTTGATATGGGTAGTAGTTGATGAGGATGAAGGGGATTGTTGAACTTTTTGGAATAAACCTGAAAGATCCAGCCAGCGAGAATCAAGTTGAGTTCAATTCCTATAGCAGTTCTTTGAAAGTAGTTATTTGCATTGTGAAATTAGATATGCAAAATCTGCATAATTGTGAGGTCAGAGCAATTCCATTTCCTATGAACTTTGATTTCTAGAGAACTAAAAATGTCTTAAGTTTAATATTAAGAAAATCTCTGACTGGACTGCAGCACTTCTTTGTTAGAATGAAACAATTTCTTGATGTTGGACAAAACAGCATAGAATATAGTAATCATGCATTTTGAAGTTGAAGCAGATGATCCCAGTCCACCATGCCCAAGTTTCCATTCTTAATCTATAGTCAGCATTCCTGAAATCGTAGTAGAAATAATCTGGTTCTGGTTGAGGGCCTCGAGTATTTTGTTGTTAGGGATATCCATAAAGAAATGACGAATAATAATAGACGAAACTCTCTACTCATTTCACTCTCAAAGATGGTGGTATAAGTTATTAGAACAAGATTGAGTACCACAGCATTATCCACCTTGTATTGGTTGCTTAAAGGTGTATGTGCAATATGAAGAAACACTAAATTTCTATTCAAGGGTTTTGTAGCTATAATAAGAATTATGGCTTCACCTGCTATCAATTGTTTATATGTTTTTATAATGAGACTTTATTATTGAAAAAAAAAATGTCACTTCTATAAAATCTAAATTCATTTTTTTCATTGCCTATGTGTCTGATATATTGTCTTCTATAATTTCAGGTTTTAAAACTAATACTCTAAATAAATCAAAATTCACAGCGTCATCTGAAACCAATACATCTCACTCGACCACAGCATCTGCAGCAACATCCCAAAGTGTGCCTAACCAAGGCCAGGCACACCAACAGCAGCCGCAACACGCCTTCCAGTCATACGCCGGACTCAAGTCGACCAATCAGGGTTCGATACCATCTAGCGGCACTTCGGCAGCACTAGACGCTCTAAAAAACACAAGTGGGGTGCCTGGCAGCGCCTTCAACTTTGGCTCGGGCCCTCTTGGCATGCCGCCCGATTCCTATCCGAATCTGCTGGAAGACTTTCGAGGCACGTCGAACTATTTCATGGGCGGCGCCAATGGCAAACCTGGCCAATCGACCGCCCAAAGTTACCATCCGCCGCCGTTCCTTAATCCGGCGGCTGCACATCAAGGCAGAGGGGCGGCGTATCCGCCTTTAGGCGGTCCATTTATGGACAGCGCTGGGACACAGTTGTACCAGCACTATTTGCAAGCGGGGGTGCTGAATCAAGGACTGTTGGGGGCGGCAGCGGCCGCTGCTGGCGGGTACGCGCCGCCCTCGTACCATGCAGCTGCCGCGCTGGCAATGCGGCAACCGTACGACTCAATGTCGCGACCGTCGTGGCTCTAGTACAACCGGTTCGTTAATTAGGAATAAATTTAAGCATAAATTTTAAACAAAAACGTTAGCGTGATTAGTAGATACCAGCTTGGTTGGTTGGTTAATGTGTTAATTTTGCAAAATGTTACTTTATACTTTAATTTTATAAACTGCATTTTATTTATTAACTGATCGCTCGTGGTTTGTACGGGGTGTTTGAGCAACAACGTCGATTGTTTTTCATTAGTGTAAAAGAATAATTTTTTATTGTACATACAGGCTGACAAAGAGTTATAAATATTCGACATCCCAGTTGGGTCCATAAGACCTTAAAACAAGCATTGACCATTTTGTCATAATAAAGTTTTATTTTTGATTATCATGAGTAATTTTTCTTTTTAGTAATTTAAATGATGTTTATAAGCTTTGTTCCAACGCAGCAGGAAACTGTACAATGCACCTGAATCTGAAAGTGTACTGAGTAGTTCATGGGATGGTTTTTTGACGTGTTGGAACAGACCTAATGACTGAGAGTTGGTGACAAAGAATCTGTTTATTCTGGTAATGAACATTTGTTTATACTTTGTGGTGAAAAAAAATCCAGAAAAAAATGTCAAAATTCTTGCTTTGATGTTTTAACCAATCAGTCGTTCACAGCGCTAATTTTTTTTATTTTTGAAAATGAATAATTATGTTAGTGGGAAATAGATAACGACTGGTAATGAGATTTTAGGCAAAGCCCTAAAGAGACTTATTATAGGGAGAGGAAAAAACGATATGAAAATACACAGTTGCAATAAAATAGAGCGTGATAGAAATATTAGTTCGCATATTTGCCGCCTTTTAATTCTCGCTGGTCGCACAATACTTGTTTGGAAATTCTTATTTGTCTAGTTTGATTCCAGGTAATAGTGTATTACAGTACCGAATCTGTGGATTTGGTAATGTTAAATAGACTGTTCCTCTATAAATTGAAATAATTTAATGGATGTTGTGCCATATTCCAGTGTATAATAAAAATTGTTTTAAAGGTGACGAGGCTCTTAAACACCCCCAACACAGTGGTGCTGTTATTTTTCAATACCTAGTGCAAAATCAAAAAATTAAACTTTATTTTTTATTTGTTTTTTTTTTGTGTATTTTACCAAAGACATTGTTGTCGCACTGTGTAAATAAAATAATTGAATATATACATAGATTTTATAGTTTAATTTTTATTACAGATCAATTGTGTAATATTATTTCATGTTATTGTTGTATTTTTATTAGTACATTTTCTCTCTATTTAACTTTATACATTATATATATTTTTTTAAATTGTTTTAAGGTTTTCGGCTGACATAAATGTACAAAATCAAATAATTTTTTGGTTGGCATCTTCTATATCAACTTAAGTGATGTATTGGCTAGACAAATTTTATCCCGAAGTAGAGAAATATTATTACCTATAATAGACGAAAAAAATTAATTTTACATTATATTGTGTACATAATAATAAATAAATTTTATTATTATATTGTATTGATATTTCTGTGTTTTATTGGACAAAATTGATGGGCATATCCTATTTTTAGAGAATAATTTTTATTGGTTTTAAAATCGGTAGGGGATGATATCAAAAAATTCAATGAATTGAATTTTTTTATTAGTTTTCTCAAGATTTAATTCAATTCAACTTGGAGCAAAATATGTAATGCGATCTCTAAGCACCAGCACGGCTTTCAAAATAAACGACTGCAACGAACTTGATATCTTATTTGTACTCCTGAGCTAAAAGTTTTGATCAGGGCAAACAAGTAGACGTGATCTATTTGGATATTGAGAAGGTGTTTTCCTCAGAGTTCAGTAGGTAGGTACTTGGACCGTTGTTATTCTTGGTTTAGCAGCAGAGATACAAGATCATCAACGGGCCACTTTTACATTTTTCAAAAACATATTTAAATTATTCTTTTAGTCATTCTAATACTATCTGTATACTTTTTTTCTGAAAAAAAAACGCTTATTTTTGAAAAAAAAATAATTTAGAAATCGGATTTTTAAACTGGCGCGAAAACACGAACTTGGTTTATGACGTCACAAACCAGAGAATCAACAAAAACGCGAGGATGCCAAATTTCTCATTAGTAAATCATTACACATTTCACTAGCTAGAAACTATTTTCGTCCTTTACTACATTATAAAAAAATAGAGGATAGGTATAATCCTTATTAACTCATTTAAATTTCGCATTTCTACATGTGGCAACAAAAACGTCAAAATCGGCTTTAGCCAATCAGAGGGCATTTTCAATCCCGTGATTTTTCTTTTGAATTTTTAGTTTTTATTTATTAATTTACATATTTAATAATCTGACTAAAATCTTGCAAAATATTGTTCATTCTCGGTTGCATTGATGTATCTGTGTCAAAAAATATCATAATTTGCCATATTCCCGGCAAGTGAAAGTGGCCCATTCCTCTGAGGACCCATTCTATTGGACTTTGTGCTGATCACACAGAACTACAGTCTATTTTTCCCAAGATAGATTTTGACATTGTCAACTTTGAAACATAAACAATGCTGCTTATTGGTCGCAAGATGCCATTTGTATACGGCATGCATTGTAAAACTCATGTCAACCTGCAGGGACACCTCATTTTGCGACCAATCAGGGCCAAGAGGTATTGTTTATGTTTCAAAGTTGACAATGTCAAAATCTATCTTGGGGAAAAAATAGACTATATAATTACCTATGCAAACTCCGACACAAATTATGAAGATATTGAAAAAATAGAACTGTGGTGAGACAAATGGAGGATGAAACTAGTGAAAAAAAGTGTAGGAATGTACACTTCTTGTATGGGTTCTAATTATTGTGTGAAGTTACCTTACACACCATAAATAATGTAGTTTGCAGTTTTAAACTAAACTGGTGGACAGTTGCTTTGCAACATGAAAAATTTTACCCAAATTCAAATCTGGATATTTTCGGAACGGAAAGAGATATCGAGTTGCGGTATTCGGGAGATTCTTCAACAACTCTTTGAGAACACGTACAGGGTTCGACTGGTATATTTATTTCATTTATCCACTTATACAGGGGGAGCAAAGGAAGTCATGTTTTTTTTAGTAAAGTTTGGGGCTATGTCAGATTCTCAATTTTTAATCTTGGAAATTTTTCTATGCAACTTTTTGATCTTTGGACTATCCTAAAAATAGTATATTGTTGTATTAGAAGTAGAAGCTTCACTTTTTTGTGCTGAAGCGGTAGGTTTGCAATACTGCTGAAGCACAAAAAAGTGCTTCTACTCCGTATGCAACACGCTATTTTTTCTCCAAACGAATGGGGTAAGCTCGGGGGCAAGTAAATAGTTGAGCGGCAGTAAAAGCACGAGCGGCACTAAAATTACTTTTACTGCCGCTGGGGTTGCCAAGCAGCATAGAAATTAAATTTCTACCACCTCGACAGGTGTTAACCCGCTGGATTCGCCTAGCAGCATAGAAATCAAATTTCTGACATCTTGACAGGGGTTAACAAAGTGACGTTTTTCTGACGTTTGGAGAAAAAAGTAAATTCTCAAATTTTTGCCGAAAGTTGGCTATATATAACTCAAATTAACGAATTTTTAAAAAAGGGTTACATTTATCCCTAAAAAAGGGAGTTTTTCGGGGTTTCTCTTGAGAATGGGTATTTTTTTTATTCTGTTACATGAAGTGGAATTTCTTACGCACTCATTGAACATTATTGCCTTCAGTGGTGTGCAGAAAAAAATTTCTTCTCCGACTTTATGTAATTTAAACCGAATTTTTCAATTCTACTATGCAATTAATCAGCCAACTTAATGAACAAATCCAAGTTACTACTTTAGATACAGGGGTGTATTCCAGTGGCATAACATCAAGACCATTTTTTGGTTTGGTAACAAGTGCTAATAACCTAAAAATTGTTATTTTTCGAAATGATATGATGCTGACCTACACTAGCTGCTTACGAACATTACATTTTCAGACCTAACTTCAAGAAAAAAAAACCGAGTTGCACGTGCGATTTGACACAACTAAGTTAGAATCTTACCTCCCTTCTTATGCCTGCTAAGACACCCGTATTGTCGGCTAAGATATCTAAGCTGACATTTTGACAAAGGGTCCTTCTTTGGAAAACTTTCCGCAATAAATGTATTTCGGCTTGACCTCGTTTTTTTTTTTTTTTTGTCATGGGGTATTGTCTGTCGATTTTAATCTGATAGATACTCCAAAAAAATGTGAGCTGGTGGCTCCCTACATTAAAACATTAGAACGCCAATGGTCACCTGACGTCACACCTGTTTTTGTCGTATGCTTCACCCCCTCGCCCCTCATACGGAAAGTGTCAGATTAAAAACGACGGACAATACCTTTTTTTTTTAATCATGAAATTGACGTGTCTCCTGAGAAGTAATGGAGACCGACTTATACACAATAGTCAGTGTTGTAAGAGATAGCGTTATTGCTGCTCGATACACTTGTAGAGACCTTTTAAGGCGCGCGTCCACTAGGCGGATCGGGCCGGAGCGGATCGTATCGTAAAAATCCGTCTGCCATAGATTCAAATGGAATTGCGTCCCGTGAAAATCCGTAAACAATGAACGCAGTTTCATTTGAATCATGGTAAACGGATTTTTCGTTGCGATTCGCCTCGACGCGATCCGCCTAATGTACGCGAACCTACCTCAGAACTACTCAGAAGTTCATTACTTTTTAGGAGACACGTCAATTGACCTTTTGTTTGGACGCCATATTGCGATGCGCGAACATAGTTGCCAAAAGTAGAAGAGAAAAAGTTTCTAGCGTACTGTCAACATTGAAAACATAAGTTACTGAATAAATTACATTTGAAATTTAAATTTGCCGCCTATTACGAATGTTTTTGAAAAGAAAAGCCATCAATTTTAGCTTGTATTTAGCAGAATACCTAGAAATAATAAAATATCTACCTATTTACTTTCATCAATCAGAGAGAGAAAGTAAACGAATGAAAAGGATAGCGAGGATCAATCATTTAGTTACTTTTGTTTTTAATGTCGACATCCCGCTAGTAATTTTTGTTTTCTTCTTTTGGCAACTATGTTCGCGCACCGCAATATGGGGTCCAAGCCAATGAACTATAGCTAAAAACTGGAATGCGCACACATTGCCATATCTGCCAAAAAAATGAAGCCATGAAAGACAGATGCCACAAGGGGGAATGTTGTTTTTTTCTGTTGCTCGCTGTCATATGACGTTTTCGAAAGTTTTGTCATATTTCCCTTCACAGGTATCCCCTCCGCAGCAGCTGCACTAGGCTTCACGTTCGTCCTTATGTGTTAGCATTCCAGTTTTTGGTTATAGTTCATTGGTCTAAGCAAAAGGTCAATTGCATGATTGAAAAAAATAAATAATAAGTACCCTAGCAGTGTTGGCCAGCATCATAGTACGAAGGCGCTGAGCTGCCATCGTAAAGATTTTTGTAACATAATTTACACTCCTATCTGTAAATGTTTTGTTGTATCTGTAAATTTACACTTCTATCTATAAATTTACACCTGTATCTGTCAATTTACATTTCTATCTGTAAATTTACACTTATATTTGTAAATTTACACTGTTTAAACAGACATTACCAAACTTACCGATAATAACCCGGTTAGTTTGCAATTTTAATCAGACATCACCAGATTCACCTACAATAACCTGGGCTGGAACTCTGTAACGGATAGAGATCATTATCCCTATCGCTATGGCATTTGCTGTCTTCTTCTCTCTTCTCGAAGTCAATAGAGATAGAGAAAATATATTTATTTGTTACAAAGTTCCAGCCCTGGTTAGTTTGGATTAGTTTGCAATTTGCAAGTTTAGTAACGTTTTTTTCTATTTAATCTTATTGAGATATTACGAAACTTAGCGATAATAACCCGGTTAGTTTGCAATTTTTATCAGACATTTCCAAACTTAGCAATACTAACTAGGTTCGTTTGGGTTACTTTGTAATTTGAATCAGACATCAACAAACTTATCGAATGTAATACCACAAGAGGTTTCATTGGTTTCAGGATTACCGGATAATACTTTTACCTGTCACGAAACGCATTACGCAGCAACACCACGACTCCGAAGGAGGAGTGGTGTTGCTGGTAACGCGTTGAGTGTCAGGTAAAAGTATTAGGTAATCCTGAAACATCGATTGGTATTCAAAAGGTTATACAACGAACTAAACTTTAATACACCTAGCGCGATAATCCCAAAAGGCTTATCACTTTTTAAGCCTCTCGTATAATATGGGAATCATGTACAGTGAGTTGTATAACTTTAATGCACCAAGCGCAGGGGCGTAGTCACCGGTGTTCCGCGTGTTCCCCGGAACACGGGACCGGTAGCTCAAGGGGTCCGGTTCCACATGTCAATATATATATTTTTTTTCTATCAAGCAAAAAAATAATACATTTGAAGCTAATTTATATAAAAATAAAAATCATGTGTAGCATCGTACGCGTGTTAAGAAGTGAACCTTCTTAAAAACTACTCCCTCCCTCATACAACTTTTAGACTTAAGAGTATGAGTCATTTAAAACACTGATCGGGTTAAGACGAAAGGCCACACAAAAAGGAGACGCGCATCTTCAGTGACGTCCCAAAGGTATCGGCGCTTGACAATAATAGGCAATCCTCTTTGCTCATAATCCTTGGTTTGTGTCAATATCGTTCGTCAGCTATCATTGTCATTGGCGGTCATTGGCTATTTTTCCCTGTCTCTCTAGATCAGTGGTTCCCAAACTTTTTTCTTTTGCGCCCCCTTTCTGAAATCAAGAAGTATTCACGCCCCCCTTCCTTCCTCCATTATACAAAAACATTTTTTTTTTAACTTACTGTAACTCCTCTGAACTGGACTTTGGAAGAGGAAGAATGGACATGACAGTGGGCAGCGAGCGTGCGCTGTAGCAATTACTGTATTCCTTTTATACATCGAGTTACACCGATCGTGTCGCTCTAGAGCTCCTCGGAGTCACTCCCAAACACACAATTCAGAATAATTGAGACATTATCATTATACTTTAATATTAACATTACCTAATAGTTATTTATGATATAAGTGCTAAAAGTGACATTTTATTTTGTGGAAAGGGAAGTTTGGGACACGACGCCGAAGGCGGAGTGTTCCATCCCTTTGAACAAAATAAAATCACTTTTAGCACGAATATCATACACTATTTTTTCTACAAACGCACTAAAAGTGATTACTTTTAGCACTAGTGCTAAAAGTAATCACTTTTAACACCAGTGTCATAAAATGGCATTTTAGACACTGACAGCATCCCTTAAAAATTACACTTTTAGTGACGTTTGTAGAAAAAAAAGCTTATTGCACCCCCCGCAAATTTGGTGCATCAGGGGAAAGGGGGATGCACTATGAGCGACTCGAGTGCTTCCACGCACTTTTGAAAGCAACGTTCATGCTTTTGACACTAAGCAGCTCCGAGTAACTGAACGGGTAAAAGGAATACAGTAACAGATAGCATGGCAAAGCTGCTTTGGCTTTTGTATGCGCTGTTGTAGGATTGTAGACATCTTTTTTTAAATTTTATCTGATTTTTTATTTTAAAGTTTAAAATTTGTATTAATTGTTTAGAAGACTCACGCCCCCCTCAATGTTGCTTCACGCCCCCTCAGGGGGGCGCGCCCCCTAGTTTGGGAACCGCTGCTCTAGATTATATCATATCTTTCTTCTCTCTTGTCTATCGTGTAAAAAAATTTCCAAAACGTGATGTTACGTGACGCGTCTTTCAAACCAATCTCTATTCTCTTCCAAATATCAAACCGCCGTCAAAGGGCCGGTTTCTCAATAGCAAGTCACCCTTGGGTTAAGTATAACTCCAGGGTAACCATTGCAACTGGACACGTTTACCCTGGAGTTAAAACCAACCCGGAAGTGACTCGCTATTGAGAAACTGACCCTAAGAAGTTTCACTTCAATAAAAAAATAATATATTTATATCTACGTAGGTGAAGTCGTCATTTCTTACATTCTTATGTAGACCCTTTTGACTTATGATTTCTTTTATTCCCTTATAAAAACTGATTTTACCGCTTGTCGCGTGTCGCATATCTTCAAAATTCATTAGACGGCCGAACCACTCCATAGTATGCCAACTCAAGATCCTGCAATTCCTGCATTGCGCTTTGCTTTGCTCAAGGTTGTTCGAGAGAAGTAGGTTGCCTGATAACTTTATGACGTCATCTGGGGTGCCGAAACATAATGCATATGTCCATAAGTGGCATTCCAGATGAGTCATCAAGTTACCCATTACTAGACAACCTATTAACTTTAGGAACCTTGGTTGTGTTGCCCTCTAATGAGGTGTGTTCAGCTTCAACATAAAGGCTATTTCTAGCATGAAATTGTACATGAAATATGTATAGAATTTTCTGCAGAATCCAGAAATGTCATAATATATAGAGTACAGAGGGTGCCATTTAAAAAAAAATTGATAACGGTACAGCTGTTCTTGTATAAAAACGTTAATGTGAAAAAATCTCAAGCAAAAATCAACGTGTCCGAAAGTTTTTCCGAAATTTTTTCATCTCGCATGAGTAGGGGCCTGGTAAAATTTTCGAACACGGGCCCGGAATATCGTCACTACGCCACTGACCAAGCGCAATTATCCCAAAAGGCTTCTCACTTATTAAGCCTCCCGTGTCATATGGGAATAATGTACAGTGAGTTGTATAACCGATAATAACCCAGTTAGTTTGCGGTTTTTAGAAGACATTACCAAACTTGCAAACTAATCCAAACTAACCAGCTTATTGGCGGTAAATCTGGTAATGTCTGATTAAAATTGCAAATTAACCGGGTGATTATCGGTAAATTTGGTAATGTCTGTTTAAACAGTGTAAATTTACAAATATAAGTGTAAATTTAAAGATAGAAATGTAAATTTATAGATAGAAATGTGAAAAAAGTGAGCTTTACAATAGCAGCTCAGCGCCGTCGTATCATGGCATTTTGAAAAATGACAATTTTTAAGTTATTAGCACTTCTTGACAAACCAAAAAATGCTCTTGGTATTATGCCACTGGAATACACCCCAAGTAGTAACTTAGATTTGTTCATTAAACTGTTTAATTGCATAGTGTAATTGATAAATTCGGTTTAAATTACATAATGTCAAAGTAGTAATTTTTTTCTGCACACCAATGGAGGCAATAATGTTCAATGAGTGCTTTAATCTTTTCTCGGTCGCAAGAAATTCCACTTTATGCAACAGTATGAGAAAAAAAACCCATTCTCAAGAAAAACCCCGAAAAAGTCCCTTTTTTTGAGGATAAATGTAACCCTTTTTTAAAAATTCGATAATTTGAGTTAAAGCCAACTTTCGAAAAATTTGAGAAATTACTTTTTTCAGGATAGTCCAAAGATCAAAAAGATGCATAGAAAAATTTCCAAGATCAAAAATTGAGAATCTGACGTAGGTAACCCCAAACTTTGCTAAAAAAACATGACTTCCTTTGCTCACCCTGTATAAGTGGATAAATGGAAGAACTATACCGGTCGAACCCTGTACGTGTTCTCAAAGAGTTGCTAAAGAATCTCCCGGTTACCGCAATTCGATATCTCTTTCCGTTCCGAAAATATCGAGATTTGAATTTGGGTATAAAAGCAACTGTCCACCACTTTATGTGCAAGAACAGGAGGACCTTGGAGTTCCGGCAACAAATAATCTGAAATCGAAAAACATAATGACACATTCAATTTTTTTGACAAATTAAAATAAATGACTTCTGGTTTAAGAACCGCCGAACGCTTTTGACGTAGTTGATTTGTTTCAGTCAATTTCTATTTGGTAAAAAAGGGAGGCAAATTATGTCAAACGTATAAACCGGTATAAACCCTCGTGAAACAAAATGTAGATAGATTGTCAGTGTGTTACATTATTATAAATTTCTCTTTAAATAAATGTTTCAACTCCTTGGAATATATCAAATCTTCCCAAGCTCGAATCTCACACTAAACGTAATAGGTTATGGGCCCAGATCACCCAAAAAAGTAATAACTAATTTAGAGAAGAAGCAAGACTTCAAATACAAGAAAAATTAATGTGATGAAAAACCAGTCAGCAGACACTTTGGAAAATGTTTTAGACAACTTCACAGCGGATAAAGAAAAATCTTAGTTTAATATTAGATATGCAAAGGCAATACCAATTATTGTACAATGCATAAGTGACAAACACTTAGATATAATGAAGGACTCCACATCAGCAAAAGAAATAAATGTTTAAAGCACTGGAAGATGTATTCCAAAGAAGTGTATTTACTAAACGATTACTGACCTTGAAACACAAAAGAAACGAAAAGCTAGAAGACCATTTCCAGATTTTCGATGCTAATTAAAGAACTGGAATGAATCGAGTCAAAAGTTGAAGAAGATAAAGTACCTATTCCATCTTTTATTAACCCTAAATGAACAATATGACTCAGTTATTACGGTAATAGAAACAATGGACAGTGAAGTCATTATCTTCTTCTTCTTCTTCAGCCTTTAGACGTCCACTGCTGAACATAGGCCTCTTCCATCATTTTCCAGGTCGATCTGTTTTGGGCGGTGTGCATCCAGTTCTTCCCGGCTAGCAGCTGTAGGTCATCCCGCCATCTCGCCTATGGTCTACCAACACTTCTTTTTGTCTCTCTGGGACCCCACTAAATTATTTTCTTGGTCCACTTCACGTCATCGCGGGCAACATGACCTGCCCATCGCCACCTCGATCTTGCAATCCGTTCTATGACATCCGATACATTAGTGCGTTTGCGAATTTCCGTTTTGCGTATTTTATCCCTCAGGCTGATACCCAGCATCATTCGCTCCATTGCTCTCTGGCAGACTCTTAAACGGCTTATGCTGTTGACCGTGAGACCATAAATTGCAACGGGGAGAATGCACGCATCGTACACTTTTCTCTTGAGGCAAGTTGGGACTTTACGGTCTCTGAGAGTATGGTTCAGTTTTCCAAAGGCAGCCCAAGTCAAGCCGATTCGCCTTGTGACTTCCACTGTGTGGTTGTCCTTGCCCAATTTGATATTATGTCCCAGATAGATGTACTGCTCCACGGTTTCCAGGTGGTGGTTATCTAATGTTATTTGGACATTTTCATTAGATTGGATTTTGCTCTTCTGGAAGTTCATCTGCAGGCTGCAGGCCAACATTTTCTGGAGCTTGCTTAAGTTCGTTTATCATTTCCTCCAGTTCGTTTATGTCTTGGCTCATAATTACAATGTCGTCTGCGAAACGTAAATGATTCAGGTAATTTCTGTCTATACAAACACCTTTTTATTCCCACGTCAGGTTTTTGAATATGTCCTCCAGAGCCAGGGTGAAAACTTTTGGAGAAATCGTGTGAATGTTATTTTTTTCGGTTCGTAGATCTTCCTTGATGTTAACTTGGAACGTTGCATTTTTATAAATATTTTCATTTCAATCAAGTCCAAGTATTTAGAATCGATTCTTGCCCTGTTCATGGCATCCAGCACTGGCCATATCTCAATAGAGTCGAAGGCCTTTTAATAATCAACGAATGCCATATGCAGAAGCACGTCATATTCCGTCCGTGCATTTCTCTATCAGTGTGCGAACTGCTTGAATATGGTCGATTGTGCTGTGCCCTTTCGAAAACCGGCCTACGGCCTACTCTATAGGTTGGTAGAAATCGAACTTTCAGTCCAGGCGAGTTGTTAGTATCTTCGTCAGCAGTTTGTACAATGTAGGTAGTTAGTAAGCTGATTTGACAGTAATTTTCGACATTTGTAGGGTCACCTTTCTTGAATAGAAGTATTACCTCGGCATTTTGCCACATCTTGGGGATCTTGCCCTCTTCGAGACATTTGTTAAGCAATTTAAGCATTGTTTTTTCCAGTGTTTCCGATCCAGCTTTCAACATTTGGCTCGTTACGCGGTCCTCTCCAGGTGTGTGTGAAGTCACTATGGACTTTGTAAAATCCCGCTTGCTAGATGAAGAAATGAAACGAAACCAAAGAAAAAACAAGGTCAAAGTAGTAACCAGTTAGAAGCATCTTATAAAGCACAACCTTACCTGTATGTACTTGTTATAATTGTGGGAAAGTTGGGAGGTCGGAGAAATACTTATAAAGGTTCTCATCAATATGGTAGAGGTAGAGGACAACCACGAACCAATAAAAGTCATAGTTAAGCAGGATCCCATGCAAACCAGGCAGATGAAATTTCATTTATTGCATTAACGTAGGAAAATCGTCACGAATTTCAAATCGTTTCATTTTAGATTCAGATTGTACCTTGTACCCATAGTAATGGGCGAACTAGAGGAATATATGTTAGACATCAAGGAACTTGGACAAGAAGTTAAAATAGGGACAGCCAAAGATAAAAAAAAAATTGTATGCAAGAAAAAAAGGTATAACTAAAAAAATTTGCGAATTTGTCAAAAAAAGTAATAACCATATAGAGGCATTGTTAGTAGGAGGTATGTCTCATATAATATTATATCAGTGAAGTGAAGATGAAAATAAGTCAAGTGAGAGTAATGGGAGTCTGGAGAAGCCGAGATAGAGAAATAAATAAATCAAAATATTTAAACGAATATGAGATCTACAATATGTATAGGTACTGTTTAATATCTTCAAATCAAAGTGATCCATTAGAGTATGAAGATGTGGTAAAAATGAAAGAATGGAAACAAGCTAATGATAAAGAATTACATTATCATGAAGAACTTAATACTTGGGCAGAAGCAAATTCACCAGATGAAAAGACCGCTATTCAGACAAAATGGGTACTTAGCTTAGAACCGAAGAAGACGGTGCTAAAAAAGCCAGAATTGTGGCAAAAGGTTTTCAGCTGAAGCAAGAGGGTCTATTCAGCTCAGTTTATTCACCAGTTACCAGAATATCCAAGATTGTTTATGTCTATGGCATTGCAAGGGAACTTAGAAATACGATAATTAGTCCTCGCAAATAATAATAATAATAATAATACATTTATTGTCATAATGCCATAAATTACAAAAATGGTTTACAATTTTATTCTAAAAGTAACACATGCATTTATAGCCGACAATAGGCCTTAATAAATATGCAGACATCTGGAAGTTCCAGATACTGTTCAGGCCTCAATTTAAAATGACAATCTAATATTATATCAATTTTAAAACATTATTAACTGCGAGAAAAAAATACAAGTACACGATCTATCATTATTAAAAATTACTTTGATTCCAAACACAATTCTTAAGGGTAAGGAGAGGACAATGGTAGGAAAAATAGGAAATAGAGGGGCTATTGCAATGTTTACGGAGTGGTGTTTTTATTTTATTTTTATTTTTTTTCAATTATTAGATACTTTTGTTTAAATTTATTTACTGAGACTGAAGTAAATATTTTTTAAATTGTTTTTTGAAAGTATGACATGACAGTTCAATATTTGAAAAGTCTAAAGAGTTTAATAAATTCGGAACATTATAAGAAAATGAACGTTTAAATATTTCTTTTCGGTGTTGTGGTATTCTTAAAGTATTTTTCCTGCGTAGATTCACATTATGTATATCGGTGCGATAAGTTATTTTCTCATATAAATAGGGTGGAGATTTGTATTTTAAAATTTTATAGTAAAATGTGGCTCGATAAAGTTTAAATCTATTCAACATATTTAGCCATCCCGACTCGGACAAATACTGTGAAATATGGTTACGTCTTTTAACACCATATATAAGTCTTAAACACGAATTTTGCACTTTCTGAATTCTATAACGATCACCACTATCCAGACACGGTACATAGACACTACTACAATGATTAAATTGAGAAAGAACAAGGGCATCACAAAGTAACTTTCTAGTATCTAGGGGAAGGTAGTGCCTATGGCTGTAGATATTTTTTAGGTTACCGTATGCCACTCTTAATTTAGCTGTAACGTGTTCTTTAAAACGTAAATTAGAATCTAAAAATAATCCCAAACTTTTACTGGTATTTGAATAAGGAAGCGGTACACCGTTCAACACAATATTCATGCTGTTTTTAACTTTAGATATTTGAGAATCATTACCAAAAATCAGGACTGACGATTTACCAGGATTCAATTTCAACAAATGATCCGCAGCCTTCTTAAAAAAATTATCTAAGTCAAGATTAATTTTATTTTCGGAATTTTCGATATCCTCATCGGTAAATGAAATAGCTATTTACCTAACAAGTGCGGAAAATGAATTTTTCCGCACGCGGCTGTCGTTCACCGAACGACGCGTAGCGGAGTTCGGTGAAGCAGCCGAGTGCGGAAAAATATTTTCCGCAAGTGTTAGGTACAATATTTTTCCTACAGGCGTAAAAATGTAAAATTTTTCTTTCTTTTTTTGACATATCAGTGCGGTAAAAATTTTTCCGCACTGACAGCCGTGCGGAAAAACTTTTTCCGCACGGCTGTAGGAAAAATATATTTGTATATCATCTGCATAAAAATGATATTTACAATGCCTAAGAGAGGTCAAAAAATCCGAAGTATAAATAGTGTAGAGTAATGGTCCCAAGATGCTACCTTGAGGTACCCCCTTTTTCACGTATAAAATTTCTGAATGTATATTGTTGATTATTACCCTTTGCGAACGATCCGACAGAAATGACTTCAAAAAGTTACAGGAATTTGTGCCAAATCCGGCAAAATGCAAAATTGCTAAAAGTAGCTTATGATTAAGCATATCAAACGCTTTACTAAAATCTAAAAGAACCAAAGGTGTTCAGTTTCGTCTACGCGCCCTGTATATAGTTGTAGAGTTGTGTGTGCCATTCGTGGGAACATGCTGACCATTGCATCGCCGACCTAAGCAGTTTCTTGAGAACTGTGTAAGCTTGAAACCAGGATGCCCCATGCGAATAAACTTTTAACTTTCAGTTAGACATAGACTTTGAGCTGTTCACAAGTACTTTTGCTTTATTATTTTTGAAGTTGTAATTTTTAAATTAAAGTTAATTTTTTAAAAAACGGTTTCTTTATTACCGGAAACGTAAAGTGGCGCAGTCGGTAGGATTCTTGAAAGGGCTTTCTCGTCGAAAAACCCTTCGGTCCTAATCGTTAATTCAAGAAACGAACCTTGAACCCGGAAACAAAAACTCTGTTAAACGGACAAGAACATTGTGTATTGTGTAAGACTTGTGTGAAATAGTTGTGAAGAGAGGTGAAGATTGAAGAAGAAAAATGAAGAGCTTCCTATTGTAAGTCCCTTTTTCTTTACATTGTCCTTTACCTGTCTATGTCTAACTCCCCGGATTTATCTGATTCTGAGACGGAAACCAGTGAAAACGGGTCAATTTTAATTGATAATAGTAATTATTCAAATCAGTTAGATTTAAATACTTCTTTACATTTAGAAAATTAATTTTCAAATATTTCCATAAGCGAGAGAATCGAAACGATGGCTCCACCACATTTCGAAACCAAACTACTCGAAATAGTACCAAAATTCGATGGCAACCCTTTAGAGTTAGCTTCATTCCTTGAAATAAGTCAAAAACTGATTTCGACTTATTGAGCCGAGATACCGTAGAAATACATTCTATTTATGACAAAAAGGATCTCCCTTATGTTAAAATAGCAAATCCACCCTTAAAGCTATTAATAGACACAGGAGCTTCAAAATCCTTTATCAATCCGGAAATTGCTGAAAAATATTTCGAAAATTTCATAAGAAAAGAGCCATTCACAATTTCCTCTGTTTTTCAAACCACTACTAGAGACCAATGTGCCGAAATTCCAGCTTTCGAAGAATTCAAGTCCGAAAATAAATTGAAATTCTATTTATTCAAATTTCATCATTATTTTGATGGCCTTATTGGCTATGACACTTTAAAAGATCTTAATGTCAAATTGGACTTACAAAATGACTTACTTAAAACACCTAAAGCTCAAATTAAATTGTCACACTATGAAGCAAAGTCAAAATTACTATTTTTTACCCGAATTGAACCCAACACTATAGAAATATTAAACATCCCTGTAACAATACCAAACGGCGACATTAGTATTTACAAAACCTCGTTGTCTAACTGTATTTTAAAAGAATGCTTAACAACTGCGAGCGACGGCTATGCCCCAGTAGAAATTCATAACAATACTGATAGCGTCCAGGAAATATCTTTGTATAACCCAATTCCTGTACAAGCGTTCAATAAAGCCGATGTTGAAATCTATAATATTTCTATAGAAAACACACCTAATGAATTCCCTAATAGATTCGATATTGTCGATATCATTCGAACCCAACACATGAACGAGGAAGAGAAGTTTCACATAGAAAAATTATGCCAAAAATATTCGGACATATTTCATCTCGAAAACCAACATTTGACTTTCACTAATCAAGTAAAACATAGGATAAAAACTACTGACGAACTTCCGGTCTATACCAAATCGTATCGATATCCGTTTATACACAAACCTGAAGTAGAAAAACAAATCGGTGACATGTTACAACAAAACATCATTAGACACAGCGATTCTCCGTGGTCCTCACCAATCTGGATCGTACCCAAAAAAGCGGACGCCTCGGGTAAGAGGAAATGGCGTATCGTAGTGGACTACCGGAACGTTAACGCCAAAACCATCGACGACCGTTATCCGACACCTAACATAACGGACATACTCGACAAATTAGGCCGTTGTCAATACTTTTCTACCCTAGACCTCGCGAGCGGATTTCATCAGATAGAGATGCATCCCGACGACATAAAAAAGACCGCATTCAATGTCGAGAATGGGTATTACGAGTACGTAAGAATGCCCTTCGGTCTCAAAAACGCCCCCGCTACGTTTCAGAGGGTTATGGACGGTGTCCTTAAGGGCCTACAAAACCGAATATGCTTCGTATACATGGACGACATTATTGTCTACTCGACCTCCTTACAAGAACACATGACAAACCTAAAATTAGTCTTCTAACGACTACGCGACAGTCACCTAAAAATCCAACCCGATAAATCAGAATTCCTTAGAAAAGAAGTGGCTTTCCTAGGCCATATCGTGACAACAGAAGGCATAAAACCAAATCCTGACAAAATCAAGGCGATACTAAAGTACCCGATCCCAAAAACAACTAAAGAAATCAAAGAATTTCTCGGACTTCTGGGCTACTATCGTAAATTCATTCCTAATTTCGCCAAAATAACAAAACCGTTTACTAATTGTCTCAAAAAGCACGCGACCATTAATATAAACGATCCCACCTACGTAAAAACATTCGAAGACTGTAAAGTATTATTAACTAACGAGCCGTTGTTGCAATATCCCGACTTCTCAAAAGAATTTAACTTAACTACAGATGCAAGCAACTTTGCCATAGGTTGTGTATTATCACAAGGTCCGATCGGACAAGATAAACCAATAGCCTATGCATCTAGAACATTAAATTCTGCCGAGCAAAATTATTCAGTAATTGAAAAGGAGCTCTTGAGTATTGTCTGGGGAACGCGCTATTTTAGACCATATTTATTTGGTAGAAAATTCAAAATTATCACCGACCATCGTCCCCTTCAATGGCTAATGAACTTAAAAGAACAAAATTCAGGTTCACGTTTAGTTCGATGGCGTCTGAAACTCGAGGAATTCGACTATCAGATAATTTATAAAAAAGGCAAAAACAATACAAATGCCGACGCGCTATCTAGAGTCGAGATAAACGCAAATGAAGTAAATGATACTTCGCCAACACCACCTGAAAATAACGACAACAGCCTTGACTCAAATTTACCGCCTGTTTTGCAGTATATGCAAGAATACAACAATAATCCCGTTCTAGACAATCAGCTTCCGAGCACAAGTCACGGACCCAATGATCAAATTACAACAGCTTTTGAAAATAATGAAAACAATCCCGATGTTGCGACCGACAACCAGTCAATTGCTGGCCAAGCTGACCCTGACGAATTTAATGATAATGACACAATACATACCGATTCTGAAAATCCCATTTTATCTATTCACATTAGTGAAAAACCAATAAATTATTTTCTTTGTCAAATAGTCATTATAAAAGTCGAAAATAACCCCCGAATTGAAATAAAGAAAATTTTCCAAAATCCTGTAAATAGAACCCGATGGTATATTTACGTAACAAACGATTCTTTCCAAGCACAAATTATCCAATACATAAAAGAATACGTAGAACCAAAAAGGCAATACGTCTTTCTTTTTCAAAATGACGAAGACGAAATGCTGTTTAAGCAAATGTGTAGGTTTATACCGCAAACATTTAAACATGCATCTTACAAGTTTTTGAAATCTAATAAAATGCTTTGCGATGTAACTAAAGAAGATAGGCAGAAAAATCTCATTAAAAACCAACATGAAGGTATCACCAATCATAGAGGCATTCACGAAACGATTGACCAACTACGCCTAAAATATTATTGTCAGAAAATTCATAAATAGTTGCTCAATCTGTCAACAACTGAAATATGAACGTCACCCACCATTGATAAAATTGCAATTAACACCCACGCCTAAAAAACCATTTGAAACCATTCATGTGGATACTTTCAAATTTGAAAAAACTGTTGCGTTAACAATTTGTGATAGTTTCTCGAAATTTGGACAAGCCTATGTCCTACCAAGCTTATCTGCCGTACACGTCTATCAATCTCTCTTACAATTTGTCTCAAATTACAAAATCCCGGAAAACATCGTATCTGATAATGGTACCGAATTCAATCAAAATCTTCTTAAAGAATTCGCCAAACTTTATAAAATCAATTGGCATTACACCTTGCCCTTAAACCCGAATAGCAACTCTATTGTTGAACGATTTCACTCTACACTATTAGAGCACATGCGGACTCTAGTTTTGTCCAAACCAAACCTAAATCCATTTGAAAAATTGAACTTTGCTATTATAGGGTATAACAATTCAATCCATTCAGCAACAAAGCAGAAACCAATCGATTTAATTTTTGGTCACCTTCAATTAAAGGAACCAATCGATATTGATAACGATACCCAATTAATTAATCACGAACTAAATAAGCATAAAGAGATAATCTCAGATATTTATAAAAACATTCATAATAAAATGACCGAGCATAAAGAAAAAGTAATTTCTAAAGCCAACGAAAAACGAAAAGACCCTGTCGAAATTCAACCCGGAAAAATAGGTTATAAAAAACTAACCGACCGCCAGGGCAAGACAAATCCTTTATATAAACCAGAACACGTCTTACAAAGTAATGACTTAACTGTCACTACCACCCAAAATACTTATCACAAACAAGTATTCCACGAAAATTTACTGACCAAACCCTTTTACAGGTTGATGGCACTACTTCACCTGACGAGGGCACAGAAAGTTCAGATACAGAATCTTGACAACATTCCTGGCATACTTCCCTTCAAACTAGGAACTGCCAAGATGAAAATAGCCACCCACACATTCTTACATTACATCGATTTGACATCTTTGCAAAAGCAAATTGATTCTATAACCTATCAATATGAAAAGCTAGAAAACATCATTAATTCCTCTTTAATTGCGCACAGACTTCCGTTACTTGAAACTTATAAACACTTAAGCTACGAAGTAAACGTAGTCAATCAGAAATTAAAATCAATCAGTCCAGGACATAGAGCAAAAAGAGGCTTAATTAACCCTTTAGGCTCACTAGTGAAATAAATTACTGGTAATCTGGACCAAGAAGACGCAAAGGAAATACATGATAATATTCTGGAACTCGAAAGTAAACAAAACAAAATAATTGAAAAAGTAAATAAACAAATATCTTTAACCTCTAACCTAATGACAAGTATCAATCAAACAATGAGTGTAGTTTCGAAAAATCAAAAAGCAATCGAAAATAAAATTAATGACATTGCTAGTGATTTACAACAAACAAAATCCAATTACGTGCATTACCTAGAAATTCACGAAATAATGGACCAAATTAAGTTAAATTTGGACTCTGTGCTTAATTTTCTAAACGATATAGAAAATGCCATAAGTTTTGCTAGTTTAAAAACCTTACATCATAGCATAATTCCACAAAAAGAATTAAAAGAAATCGTCAAAGAATTTCATAATTCTCACCACCACGCACAATTGTTATTTTCACAAAACGAATACATGAATTATTACGAAGTCATAGAAACAAATGTTTTTGCGATAGAAAATAAAATCGTGTTTTCACTGGATTTCCCTCTTGTGCACTCAAATATTTTCGATTATTACCACCTCTTCTCCGTACCTAATAAGAATCAATCCATCATAATACCACCTTCGAGCTACCTCACCCTAAGTACGGACCTTTACCAATACCAAAATGAAGAATGCATTGACCTCAAGCCAAACTATTTCTGCAAACACAATCGACTTCTACCTATACACGAAAACCCTGATTGTATCACGTCACTGCTGACATTAAACAACAATTTGGACCAATGTCAACAAGTACCAGTACATATCCAAAAAGCCATGATGGAAGAAATCGATTCCGCCCACTATATTGGAATCTTTCCGGAAGAACAAAGAATTCAAACAGACTGTGTAGAAAGCGAAGTAACTTCAATAACAGGAACCCGCCTTTTCACAGTCCCGCCAAAATGTTCAATAAAAATGCCTAAATATGTCTACAAAAATGAAAAGGACATATTTCACGGTCATCCAGTCACCCGCAACGAAATAAAATCAGTTCAAATTCCAGTGTCAAAGACCGAGAAGATCAAATTAGAGAAAATCCCTTTGGACAAGCTACATGAACTTCAACTTCGGAGTTCAACAGAAGATTTTCTAGAATTTACCAAAATTCACCAAAGTACATACATGAATTGGATTCCATGGATCCTAATAACTGCAATATTGATTTGCGGCATATATTTCGCAATCAAAAACAACAAGATGAAAATTTCAAGAATCCTGAGAAAACCTCCCGCTACTGAGACCATTGACGAAACACGAGTGATTCCACCCTCGAGTTCCTTTTAGGGATGGAGGAGTTATGTGTGCCATTCGTGGGAACATGCTGACCATTGCATCGCCGACCTAAGCAGTTTCTTGAGAACTGTGTAAGCTTGAAACCAGGATGCCCCATGCGAATAAACTTTTAACTTTCAGATTAGACATAGACTTTGAGCTGTTCACAAGTACTTTTGCTTTATTATTTTTGAAGTTGTAATTTTTAAATTAAAGTTAATTTTTTAAAAAACGGTTTCTTTATTACCGGAAACGTAAAGGTAGGAGGTTAAATTGGGTATTTATGATGTCAAATCCTATTTGGGAATAGAAATTGATTCGTTTTTTTTTTTCTTTATTTTTGCTTCATCTTATTGTAATTGAATTGCGCTTGCTTTATGCCTAAGAATGTGATACGGCTTTGCTAAATTTGGCTTTTAAAAATGCGCTCGTTAAACACTAAAAAAGAATACCGGCAAAGTCCTTACACTGCCGACAAGTAAATCAGTTGCCAAAAACACTCCGCCCGCTCCGTGTGGTACGATAAAATAGACCCGCGGTTTTTCGTTTGCCGCGACCGGTTAAATCAAGACGGTTTCGTTGTACTCCTTCGCATTGGACCTGAACTTCCTGAATGAGCTGGCCAGCTGAGTGGAGTTTGGAAGTAGAGCCAGGTAAGGTGAAAAAATATCCTTTTCAGTTTCGATATCTTTCACTTTCATTTTGAAATCTTTCATCGATTACCATTCTATCAGCAACCTGTGGATTTTCCAGTTTTAATTTCGCACATAAGGTGCGCAAATTTTTGTCTACCAATTTTTCCCAACTTTAAATTTTTTATCCAAGCTTTCCCAACTTTGGATATATTTTAGGAACTTGGCTCTGTCCCTGTTCCGATAGTTCTAACCCGGAAATAAAAATCTCTTTTTAGAGTAATGTTTCAATAGTGTTCAAAACCTTCAACCAAAAATCATGTAACTATAGTAGACCCAATACCGAACAATATATTATTCGAAGGTTTTTATTAAATCTTTTCAATATTTCTTATTGTAAATCCTAAAACCCCTGAAATTTGTTTCTTGCCAAAATTATACAAATCTTCAATCTAAAATCATTCAACTACACCAGAACAATATTGTTCAATGATCATTACACATTTTACCTAAGTGAGTTTTTTCTATCCCCTAGATATGACGTTAAATAAATCTTTCCAGATTCAATACCACAGAGTCTGGAGTCTGGCTATCTAAAATTCCGATTCTACATCGATAATCCCAAACTTTTCGTGACAAGAAAGTGACGATTGGTCGCATTCCATCACACTGATCCTTTGGCGGTATCTGTGCAAATAAAGAACCAATCCAGAAAACATTGTCAACTTCTATGTGAGATAAGATACGAATCCAGATTGTAATCTCAATGATGATATACATAATTGTATCTATGACAGTTGTGATTTTGGTATAATGTATTTCTATTTTTTATGTGTCTTTATTTTGTTGAACTACTTTATTTTTGTGAGGCTCGGTTCATTCACCTGCTGATAAACTATTAGTTAATGCAATCTATGATCCTATTGGTCGGCCAGTACCTATTCTGCCGACCAACAGGATTATAGATTGGTGAACTTATTTTGACAGTTGATAAATAAAACAGCCTTATACAGCATAAGTATATTATTTTTATTTAAACATAAAAGAAATACATACCTACATAAATGCATCTTTTAGAAAATAATATCTACCCCTAGTAGATAAATAAGAAAAATTAAATAATAATTTACAGAAACTAAATGTGCACTTATCAGTGGCGGCTCTTCCTTAGGTTTGCAGGTTTGCGCAACCCCCAAAACAAAACTTGAAAAATATAAAACAAAAATACTAGAACTAAGTAAATTTTAGTACCTAATTATATTTAAAAAATAAATTATACCAAAATTTGGGACCTACATAATACGCAGTCGATTAATAAAATAATTTGACCAACTTCGCCAAAATATCAATAACTGACAGCCCGCCGGCCGGCGACTTCGAGTCGCGGGATTGCAGCTCCAAAGCAAACCGATCTATTATATGACGGCGCACATTTGGTGGCCTGTCTTTGCGTGGATTCGAAATCCGCTCCATAAGCTCCAGCAGGTTGCAAGCTAAGTGCAAACTTTGTTTATTTTTTTTGCTCGCAGCGCAGATTAGGTTTGTTTTGTGAAATTTTGTCGTGTGGGGGGTGAAAAAAAAAATGAATTCTGTTCAAAATTTAATTGCCGAGACATTCTGTGGTCGTTCATCAACCGATAAGGCTGAAATAAAAAGACTTGGAAGGCCTACTCCAAATTTAAAAATTGAACAAACTGTAACTAGCAAAAAAAGGACTTTCACCAGGACATTTATTCTGGACCTTCACGAAAAACATGCATGATTGTACAATTGAAATTGCAACCCCCACATTTTTAATATACGAGCCGCCACTGGCACTTATACTTATTATATATTTATATCACAACACTTATTACTTTATTTATCGATAATAGAATATAGTTACACAACACAGAGATAAATACACTTTGGTGCATACACATTTTGGCTAATAGAGCTGCATAAGTTTCAAAAATAAATCAAATCACAATAATTAATGCGAATATTTACAGTTTTAAATAAATTTTGGACCATCTTATAGCCATATGTGCATGGTCCGTATCACATTTAAATGTTTATTTTTGTTTTTCGTTAATAATGACATCACAGTTTGGGAAAAGGCAACACTTAGTAGTAATAATAATTTATTGTTTAATTTCAACTAGGCAAATGAAATTTCAATAAGAAAAAGTACTTAATAGGAAAAAGCGCTTATAATAGATCATCGATCATCGAGTATATAAGTAGGTATTTTATATCCTAATAAGTGTTTTAAAAATAAAATAAAGTAGATTAGGTATACACGGGCCATATTGGGTATCATATTCCTAATATATTGAATAAGTTTACGTTATTTTAACCCTCTTTAGGAATACCAATAATTATAATAAATTATCAATTATATTATTAGATAGGTAGGTATCTATTTAATTATACATATATTGTTGTAGTTTACATTTAACACAGATACATTGATATTTTTAGTACATCGATATTATACAATACATTTATATAAATTTAGATATAAAATACAAAAATTATAATAGTTATCATAATTACAGAGTATAACGATATAGAAAACATTAATTTAATAAAAATATTATTATTTTTTTGTTCAATTTGCTTTGCATAATACAATATCATATCTATTTGTGTATCATATAATTCAACGTATTCTACCAAAATGTATACATATTTATTATGTTATTTAATACATAATCAGGATAGTGTAGAATAAATACATAATATGGTATAGTTGGTACAAATTATATATTTTTTTGATATCTGATATTGTCAGTTTTATATTTTTTTTCGAAGTTGATGATTGGCTAGCTATACAGAAATCGGATATATAAGGCCCAAGCTGTCTTTAAGACGATTAAATCTACTTTATATTATACAGGAAAATAGGGGTTGTAACAAACCCAAACCCATATTTATTATATCTCCATATTAGCTCTATTACCTATTACCTATCGCCTCATGCAAACTGGTAGAATTTTTTGTCAACGGGATTATCGAATGTAATACCACAAGAGGTTTCAGGATTACCGGATAATACTTTTACCTGTCACGAAACGCGTTACGCAGCAACACCACGACTCCGAAGGAGGAGTGGTGTTGCTGGTAACGCGTTGAGTGTCAGGTAAAAGTATTAGGTAATCCGGAAACATCGAGTGCTATTCAAAAGGTTATACAACGAACTAAACTTCAATACTTCAAAATTTTAAAAAATGTCTATAATAGAATTTGCCATAAATGCCCCCAAGCGCGATAATCCTACAAGGCTTATCACTTGTTAAGCCTCTCGTGTCATATGGGAATAATGTACAGTGAGTTGTATAATCAATCTTATTCTATGTTGTCAATCGATCAATCAAAATAATTTAAAAATGATAAAGTTTTCTGCGAAATAAAGTAGTCATATCAAACGAAATTTGTGTTAACAGTGATTTGTAATATTGGCGCCCAAACGAGGGACCAGAAAAGTGTCATAAACTGGTGAAGTGACTCTGGAAAGTTCCCACAAACATTGCAATTTTTGTTTTGTTTTTGTATGTAAGTATCTTGCTCGTTTATTTCATGAATAGTGCTGTTTTTCCTATTCATTGATATCTGAACTTTAAGACTTTCATAAATAATGCTGTTTTTCCTATTTATTGAAATCTGAACTTTAATACGTTTATGAATAGTGCGGTTATTCCTATTTATTGAACTTTGATTAAAAAAAAAAAAAAACTTTCATAAGAATTTTCATCAATAGTGCGAGGTTTGCTATTTATTGAACTCCGAATTTAAAGTCTTCGTACCTAAATAGTGCAGATTTATAGACACATGCCCGTATGCACCGTTCACTTTGTTCTATTCTTAGTTTCCCTTTCAACTTAAGTTTTAAATTTCGTATGCACCGCCAATCAAATCTTGTTAAGTTCTTCTCAAAGTTCAGTCATCGAAATCGTCGACTTAAGTAATAAAAATCTGTCTTTATTGTGATTGTGAGGTTAGGTTAGGACCGGTTAGGTTTGTTGACGTTGTTTGTTTACGAGTTTGACACAAGTTTGACGAGTGTCGTGTAACATAACAACTAGTTGGGGAGCTGGCGTCAAAAACATGCAAGAGTTTTCGCAAGGTGGATATTTTCAAAATAGGTCGTAATTAAGTGCTAGAATGCTAGTGTACAGTTCCGGGACAGCTGGCTCTGGGACGCGGGCAAAGTTGTAATTTTAAGAAGCATCTAAACTGTTTTCTCAAAGCTCAAAATTTATAGAAATTTTGCACATTATCTGTTTGAAGGTCACAGATAACGTATGTAAATCGTCAGACGTCTAGTTCGTAGCAAAAAGGGGGTCAGACGTCCTCAAAGTTTTTATTTTATGGCATTTTCTTCGGTTTCCTGCATAGAGAAATATAATAAACCAAGGTAAGAGTACCTGATTGATAACATGAAAGTTTGTATAGCGCTGACGTCACAGCGACGGTGGCGTCAATAGTGGCAGCCGGAACAAATACTGAAATGGCGGGAATTTTGAAATTTGACTTGAGTTGATTGCACAAAAAACTTACTTATGTTGTTCCACATCTTTTTTTCTCAAATCCGAATGAGAAAAATGATGTGGTACTCCATAAAGTTTTGTACCATTTTTTGATGTAGATTTTAAAAAAAGGCAAAATAAACACTAAATTGTATCTACTAGAAAAAATATACTTATATTATAGCTAGATAGGTCAAATACCTAAAGAGTTTACAAACACAGTTATTACATCCCTTATACATGCTTTAATGTATGTACAAGCTAAGCTGTCCAAGGCCTAACATTCTTTGGCCTAACATCTACATTTTATCTCTTCTGACTGAGGTCTCCTAAAACAGTAAAAAAAATATGCCGTATATCACAAAACTAACATGTATACTTACTGGTTCAGTTTATCCTAGTTGTACATAATATTATAGGTCCGCGATACCGAGTGCCTTAATAAAAATGACAATTTCTTCTTTTTGCTCTTTAGATTTTGTGAGTTCGAGTCTTCTTAGACGACCGCCCAATCGGTTAAAAATGACAAACACATGACAAATTTCAACACGGAAATGTCGTTATTTTAAGGTTAGGGTACTTATTTGTTTTCTCGGTCACAGTTTCTACAGTTATGGATTTGATAGGTTTCTACAAAACAGCTAGGAAAGCTCTGTAACTCATACTGTGTCCTTGTCTTGTGAATTGGTATGACAGAGAAAGATGAAACAGAATCGAATGATCGGAATGATCTTTCGTAAGTCTCTAGCTTTCCAAAAATTCCGCAATGCGCTATGCGCAACCGGATGCGCAGTAATAGTATAACCTATTTCGGCTATACTTTTGAAGGTCTTTTTATTTTTTATTGTCTATGGTTTCCTGTCAAAATATATTTTTGCAGGTATTTGACAAATATATTTGAAGAAAATGCCATAAAATAAAAACTTTGAGGACGTCTGACCCCCTTTTTGCAACGAACTAGACGTCTGAGGATTTATATATGCTATCTGTGACCTTCAAACAGATAATGTGCAAAATTTCTATAAATTTTGAGCTTTGAGAAAACAGTTTAGATGCTTCTTAAAATTACAACTTTGCCCGCGTCCCAGAGCCAGCTGTCCCGGAACTGTGAGTGCTGACTGTACACTAGCATTCTAGCACTAAAGTACGACCTATTTTGAAAATATCCGCCTTGCGAAAACTCTTGCATGTTTTTGACGCCACCTCCTGGACTAAACTATTGAACAAGATTTTTCATCCTTCGCTATACAAAAAAATGGAGTTCGACATGCTAGTTGAAGACGATTTTGATACTTCGGACATTTTCGATTATGGGTTTCCAAGAATTTTTAGTTTTAACTTTCAATGTAGAAAATTATTTCCAGTCAATGGATGGTTTGTCTTTTTTTCGGCGATTCAAGGTGAGAAAACCCACCGTCTCGCAAGTATTGTCTTCTCATTTTCAATTATATTAGCAAATTTGCTTATAATGGAAATGAACAGTTGCTTTTCGTTTTGTGAAAAATTAAATTCAGACTGTTTTCTATCATTCATATTTGAAACAACCCTTGCCTCCAAAAAACACCTCGAGAAACATAAAACAAAGAGAGGCCTAGAATATTTTATAGGTCTATAAACACGAAATAACAAATACATACATTAAAAAATACGCGGAAAGTGAATAATTTTTAAATTTTCAACCAACGAACCAACTAAAACTGTCAAACTCGAACTGTAAAAATTGACAAAAAATCAAAAGTAACCAAGAAATTGCAATGTTGTAAATTTTATCAGGTTCTTAGCTAAGAAACCAAAATTTCTTGACGGTGCCAGCTGTCCCGGAAGCATACGGGCATTATTTACCTATTTACTAGACTAACTAAAACTTAAATCATGCCTCCTAAGAAAATAGTAACTGGTGAATCGACTGCAGACTCAAAAGCTTGCACAGAAATAAGTTCAAACACTGTCACTTTAAGTAATGAACAATTTGAGCAATTAATCAATACTGTGCTCACCTCAGCTCAATCCAATGTACCTGCTACTCAGTCAGAGCCAGTGCTCGGTTTCAGAAACAAGGCAATTTCACTAAATGCACAAGCCGCTTCGATGCTTCGCCTTCAACTTCTGTTGAAGCCTTCATGGATGCAGTGGAAACTTATAAAGGCTGTGCTAACGTTTCAGATGGAAATGTACTCAAAGGATTGCCCATGTTATTGATTGGTTTAGCTGCTACTTGCTATCAAGGCATAAAACATACAATCAAATGTTGGGATGAAGCCATTCAGTTGCTTAGAGATGTTTTTGGCAGAAAGGAGCCAGCCTATAAGTTATTTCAATAGTTGTTTTCACAAACACAAAATGGACTCGAGATGGAACTGTTTATTTGCAATGCCAGAGCTATTTTGTTCAAGTTGCCTTATACACTAGATGAAATAGTCTGCCTAAACCTGGTATAGGTACGGCTTATTAGATAGGCGCATAAGAGATAAAATTCCTAGAAATGACTTAAATACGTTCATGGACCTATTAGTGCGAAGCCGATCCATTGAAATTATGTTTGAAGAAATCCAAACCACAAATATGAATTCAAGGCAAAATACACAAAGGTCAAGTGACAATAAAAATCGTGTAAGGCCAAAATGTGCTTATTGTCAACGTTTAGAACACCAGGTTGAAGAATGCAGAACCAAACAAAGAGATGAACTTCCTAGGGAGAAAAACGAATAAAGAGGCCAAGATAAGAGAGAAAAAGTTACTACTATACATGCTATGGTTGTGGAACACCAAGAGTTATTAGGACAAATTGCCCAAAATGTAAAAAACATAACCAAAGAAGTACTTCAAATAATCAAAGCCAGCAAAAACCAGCCACACTATTTGGAATCGATGTCTTAAGTGATTCTTCCAAGCCGTCAAGACCTGTTCTTCCAATAACAATTTTTGGTGAAAGTGGGCTCGCCTATGCCAAGCCTATGCAGACACAGAAGCCTCAAGGAACATTGCAGAAAAACGACTTTTCGAGATTTATAAAACCCATGTTGAGAAATCATCAGAAATAAAATATGAAACAGTTATAGTCCCCAGTACATCGACCCCAAAATTTTGTAACTCATGTAGGTACACGCCAAATTTCCTGAGCGGCTTCATAGCACCAAGTCAGACAATTTTGTTCATATCTCCAACTCGTGCGATGGGACATTGTCGCACTAGCTCTTCGGGAAGTTGTCATTCTGACGTCCCTGAGAACGGCGATACATGTATATGTAATTTTAATTCTAATCGACTGTTTCTATGTTATATTAACGATATCAAATTTGTCGGACAAAAATCTCGTGGCATTGTGGGGGTCGGACACCCCCAACAGCAACATGTTAAGGTCGTTGGACCCCTCCAATGCCACGAGATTTTTGTCAGACAAATGTGGTATCGTTAATATAACATAAAAAACAGTCGAATGGAATTAAAATTACATGTACATGTATCACCATTCTCAGGGACGTCAGAATGACAACTTCACGAAGAGCTAACACGACAATGTCCCATCGCCCAGGTTGAAGATATGAACAAAATTGTCCGACTTGGTGTTATGAAGCCGCTCAGGAAGTTTGGCGTGTACATGAGTTACAACATTTTAGGGTCGATGTACTGGGGACTATTACAATTACATTAGCAGATGGAAGCGTATCCACTCGTAAGGTACCTACCTACTTTTTCTACAGATGTGAACATAGAGGACCAGACAGTGTTGAAAAACTTCCTAGCTCTGCCTAATGCTGAATACACCCTACTTGGTGCCGACTTTATAAGAAATTCTGAGATTGTGCTGGACCTATTAAACCGATCTTGGCAATTTGGAGCGAATTCCCAAAATAAATATACTTTTCCGGAGATTGTTGATGTTACATCCAGTGAAACAACTTCACCGGCCATCAATGACTTGCACATTAGAACCCAGCCTAATGTTATTCCAATTTCTTTACCACCCTATTAACTTAACAAAACCAAACGAGAAATATTAAAGGTAGAAATTGATAAAATGCTTTCTTACGACATAATTGAAGAATGTGAGAGCCCATGGGCTGCCCCTGTTGTCATGGTGCCAAAACCCAATGGTAAAATCAGAGTGTGCATCGAATACCAAAAGCTCAATAGCATTACAATTAGCGACAAGTATATCCAATGCCCCGAATAGATGACCTTTTACAAGGAACAAAACAGACGAAATACATGTCCACAATAGACTTACAGTCCGAATTTTGGCAAATATCAGTAGAGGAGAAGGATCGGGATGAAACGGCATTTGTTACCCCTATTGTTCTATTCAGGTTTAAAAGAATGCCGTTCGGTCTTAAAAACGCTCCGTCTGTATTCCAGAGGCTAATAGATAAATTTAAGAGTGGTCTTGATGTCATAATATTTTGCATATTTGGATGATCTGCTAGTGTTATCAGAAACCGATTTCAAAAATTCAACCTACGAGCTAACAGAGAGGAATGTACCTTTGCACTTACATTAAATATCTTGGTCATGTATTGACTTCTGAAGGTATTGTTGTAAACCTCGAGAAGATTTAAGCAATTTCTGATCTGCCAAGTTTCTCGAAAAAAGGCACAATGGATTTGGAATTAGAAAGAAAAAATCATTTCGGACTTTGAAGCAGGCCTTAACCACCGCTACAGTCCTTAAGCAAGCTGATGAGAACTTACCTTTTATAACTGACCAGTGATAATGTTGTTCAATTTGTCAGCGAGGTGCTGCAACATGTGTGTACTGTATTAGGAATCGACCAAAGATTAACCTCATTTTACCACCCTTCGTCAAAACCCGTAGAACGAAAGAATAGGGACCTTTAACCTCCGCTTGCAATTTTAGTGAATGACGACCATACCACATGGGACCAATATTTAGCCGCTATTCGATTCGCAATGAATACAGCTGTTTGTCAGAATACAGGACAGACAGTAGCATTCCCAACCTCTGGAAGACAACTCAGAACAGCCAACGATGTTTCCTACGACTTATGAGCAATTATACAGTAGGAGAATTTTGTCCCTACCATAACTCCTTATTTGCTTGGTCTAAGCAATCATTTAGAGAAAGCCAAAAATAAAATGGAAACAGAGCAAGACCGTCAAAAAGAAATAATTGATAAAAATCGAACCCAATCCATCATATAAAATAGGCAAGCCTGGATTAAGGGGGGTTCTACCGGTTCTATAGAACCGGGCCTAACGTTCCAAGGGGCCCTCGCGAGATCGAAGATTAGACAAAAAAATTTGAACTTGACTGTTCAACAAACATTTCCAAAATTCCCCCAAAAGCTGGCTTGACAAGATTATAAACCATCAGCCTATAACCATTGTCTATAACTATCATTGAGAATAACTATGTTGCCATATTGACCATGGCTCAGTGAACCAATAGTTACACTCTGAAATCCGATATATTCATATGGAAAACGCCGACATTTTGGGCCTTACCTCTTGCTAATTTTATATATGAATATATTATAGGATTCAAATGGACATCCATGATAACAAATTGAATACAACGTATTTGATGTACATACCTGATTATTATCATTAGATACATTATTGTTTAAATTTTTTTTATGATAGATGTTCATTTAATGGCCGTTTGCACCATGTTTGCACCGATCATTTCAAGGAAGCCTTAGCGATAAGTATTCCTGAAGCCCAGTTTCACAATTGGTGGTAACCTGCACTGGTTATCAAACTAAGGGCCAGTTTCTCAAACACGGTAACCCAACGGTAACTATAACACACTGGTAATGCACAATAGGTATATCCTGTTTCATAATAATATGTGGTTTATGGCCGTTTCCACCAACTATTTTAGGGGAGCCCTAACGATAAGTATTCCCTAAAATTACATTTTTACATGGAGAAATGTCAGTTCAAGGAATACTTATCGTTAAGGCTCCCCTAAAATAGTTGGTGGAAACCTCAGGTAGAAACCAAGGTTAGCCAAACCAATATCATTAGTCACGATACTAGGGTTGCCAGATTTTCAAAATTGTAAAGCGGCAGGTAGCGGGAGTGAAAAATAATTTTTTTTGAGGTCCCACACCCTTATTTTGTCACATTTTATTATTGTATACTATACAGATTGTAGGAAAAGTAGCGGGACGGTCCATTATCACTGAAACCAGTGGTGCAATTTGAACAAAATCTGATGAATTCAAAAATTGTATCGACGTTGTTGCCTGTCTTACCGATAATAAACTTCTGGACAATTGCTTTCGAGCAAGGAAACTTTTTCACCTAACTTTCAAGCTCAATATTTTTGAAATCAGACCAAATATCGCCCTCCGGTTTTCACGGGCTGACAGATTGACTTTTTGTGAGAAAAACTGCTATATGGAAACCAGAGGTCAATATTTTGGCTGGACCAAGTAAGTTGATACGATTCAAGTATCGTCCAAGTGAGGCGTGCGCAGCTTCCAAAACTACAAGTATACTTGGACCGTGTAAATCGAACCTGGTTTAAATAAAGTGGAACTTGGCAGATAATTCTTGTAGCTCAAACCCCCCTTACAATCTGACTGTAGATTGTACAGTCAGCGTCACAATACAATACCTTCAATTCAGATTAGATGCCCAAACTCTCCTAAATCGCCTAAATCGGGAGGGTTGGCAACCCTACACGCTACAGAATATTTAACTCAAGACTTATTTTGCAAACTTGTGGCTACCACCAATTGTAGAATTGGGCCTAATTGTTAAATAACCTGAACTTTGATCAATGGTTTTGGCTCAACGACTCAACGACACATTATGAAACCAGATATATTGTGGGTTACCTATCATGCCTATGAAACAGGCCCTTAAAATTACATTTTTACATGGAGAAATTTCACTTTAAGGAATACTTATCGCAAACCTTAAAATGGACTGTAATATTAAATACAGGAAAGTGAGGGAAAGACCATATACATACCTATTATACTGACGTATATCGCGCCTTTCCTATTTACTTAATGTGCAATGTGCGGATTTTGAAACAAAGGAAGGGAAATAGAAGTATATGATCTCGCATATCTATCTTTGTCAAACAAAGTAGAACGAGGTCATGAACTGCGCATGCGTTAAATGCTAGATTCTTATTGGCCGGCGGTTGGCATTTTGTAACATACCTCTTGTGCGGTGCTGCCACGTCAAGTTGAGGATATTATGCATCATTTTGACTTGCTTTGTTTTTCTGGTGGTTTCTTTATTAAATGTTTTGACAGGCAAGCCTGCAATTTCAGCTGCCTAAAATTGATGCTTATTGATGAAATAATTTTATATTAACGCATGCTTCCTAGACAAAGATGGCGATAATAATATGAGATGAAAGTCTCATATTGTTTGCTTCACCAGCTCGAAACAACCCGCGATATTTCTACGTCAGTATAATAGGTATGAGAAAGACGCACCTTCCTTTGATAGCATATAATCGCCATAATCATCAATAGTTCTAGGTTAGGGGATTCGTGCCTGAATCCCCGCGAAAGCAAGCCAAATTTATGTATTATGTTTTATTGAATGTTGGTGTTAGTAGGTAGGTAATGACTGATGATGTTTTTTTTTTTTCATTCCTTTCATTATCTAAAAAAATAGGGGCCCCAAAAAATAAATTGGCACCGGGTCCACCAGTGTCTTAATCCGCTTCTGAAAATAGATGACTACGTCCTACTGAAAACTAATGCTTAAGTAATGCAAGCAAGCAAAGCAGTTAGGTACTTCTAAGTTTTTTCGGAAACGAGATAGACCCTACGTCATATTGCAACTACATCCACCAGTCAGTTATGAACTTGCAAATCCTACTAAGCCAAACGAGTCAATTGGACGATATCACGTAACTGAGTGTGTGAAGAATCCTAGGCTGTCGAATACCCTAGAAATTACAGATGCCTATAATCTAGTAAATTCTACTTAATCGAGAAAAGGAGAGTTATCGCGTGTATTCTAGATTGTACATGAATGGATTTACGGCTATATAAAGCAAGCTGGTATTTAGAAGTTTTATGTTTAAGTTTGACTGTGATACGATTTAAATAGTGATTATTGTTGAGAGCTGTGAAGATTTTAGTTGTTGAGTTAGTTATTAAAGTAATTAGTGTAAGAGTGTATAGTTACATGGAATAAATTATTGCTGTGTTAATTGGACTTTGATTTTGGAATAAACGGAACAGACCCAAGATTTCGGTCACGTACTTCAGAGCCGTGACAATAGAGATTTCCACAAAAATCTAAGAACAAGAGAAATGTTTCGAAATAACTCCTCAAGAACGAAGACTCTCCCATCTCTCAATGCATTATTAATAGCTATTTTCCTATCGAGTGCGGAAAATTTCTTCCTGCAAGAGTTAGGAACTATATACGAGCACGAGCATACTAAAACTGATGTTACGAGAAGTTTAATTTGAATAAAATGCGATTGTGCAGAAGGTAGAATTAAAAATGCATTGAAAGGTAGTAGTAAAAAAAAGGTAAAGGTATTAAAGATAAAGGTATAGGTGTATCAACAATACAAACAATTCCACAATGATTATTTCAAACTCTTCCGGCACTGAGTGCGGGAAGAAATTTCTTCCCACACTGGTGCGGAAAGAAAGTCTTCCCGCACAGCAAATCGTGCGGAAAGAGCCATTTCCCGCACGCTCGTAGAAAAAAAAATATAACAGCATCCCAATTCCCGAAGACTATGTTATAGTATATTCATACCGCGCGGCATTTATATCTCCGACTTCAGAGTAGGACTTTGCCTTTAGATAGTAACCAATCATAATTATTGATAGAGTATTGAAACATTATTTCAAGCATAATAATGGAGAACTAAATTCTAATTTTTTTTCCACGGACAGTATTTTTATTTTGTTTTCAATTGGGACGGACAGTTTGCCACCGTATTTTTTTTTGCTAAATTGAAAATATGCATATGCTCTTATTGCTTTGTGCGCCAAAACTTAATATTAAATTTCATGCAAATAGACTACTTGATGTAACAAACATAGTCAGTCTTTACATTGTTCAGATTAAATACGTCTTCACACAAAATTATTATTTTAAAGCTTACCGAAAGGCTTATATTTTATTTTGGAAATTAATTAAATATATGTTTAAAAAATATTTTTGTTATCGACAGCCTTGATTTTTCAAAATATTTACAAAATTATTTGAACAGTACCTATACTTATTGCTTATTTCTAGAAAAAAAATTTCAAAAAAGCAGCAATATATCCACGGCCGGATTAAGGGGGGGCCAAAGCCCCGGGCCCCGAAATAAGAGGGGCTTCAAAACATCACCTCACACGGGGAAGAAATCATGCATATTACATTGTTTTAACTTGCAAGGTGGTAAAGTTTTGAGTGACGTTTGAATTTATTTCAGGGACCTAGGGGCCCCTTTTGTGAAAATAGCCTCGGGCCCCAAAAGACCTTGATCCGACCCTGAATATATCATGGAAGGAATGTACCCCGCATTAGTTTTTATGAAAATGTATAGCTGCTTTTATTAATGTGACGAAGGATGTAGGTGATGTACATTCAAGATGCAAATATAACGAACAGGTAAGTGATACCATTAACAAGCCTCCAAACTTTTCAAATTGTTTCAGTAAAAACTAGAATTTAAATGAGAAACTGGACAGAACCTACATCCTGCAATCTACCTAGACACTAATATAATCTACTTGTTGCTTTCCCTCAAGGTTAAATATCCATCAATCAGTAAACTTCCTGTTTTCTTTGCAAAATAAATTACATGCCTTGTAAAATATAAAATGGATTGATATTTTGTCATTGCAAAAGAGAGATTAAAGTGCATCTTTTAATCCTATCAATCATGAGGAATCAAGCTTTTTTTTTATTTTATACAAGATTCGACTTTATTTGACATTGTTTGTTTTCCTCCAATTCTTGTTGAAAAAACCAAAAATCTAAAGAATCTTGAATGTATCTTCATCCCTCAAGTATGTTTTTAATAGCTTTCTAAATTGAAACAAAGTTATGCTTATAGGGAAACTGATACATAGGTGATAATTCCTTTTGCCAAATTTACAACAACAAAAGCTCGTCAAATTAATATTTTCCACTATAGTTAAGGTACTTTCCACAACTAGATCCATACCCCATGTTGCTCAGAAACAATCCGAGCATGATCAGCGGTAGATCTCAACGCCGTTCCAATATTATCGCCTCATCATAATTCATAGACTTCTCTCCCATTGGCTCGAGCCGAAGAACACCTAAATAAATATACAATAAATTATTATAATAATCAATTTCCATTATTTGTTCACCTTTCAGTGAACCTTTTGCTTCTTCCTCCGCTTTCGTTGGCACGTTGAGGACTGCAATACATATTGTAACCTGGTATTATGTGGACTCTCACGTCACCAGAAGGCCTTAGACCTTCGGGTCGTTGTCTTCGCGAAAATGATACGGTCGTCTTGCAACAACAATACTGAAACGACACAAGAAAATGAATTATTGAACTACTTATGCAAATAAGAAATTTTTATTTCTGAAAAACAAACTTAATACATAATGGTTTATGTGCACTTTGCGTGTGTAGAAGCCACTGGTTGAAATAAATAAATTTGTTATAAAAATATGCCATATTCAGTGGTTGTATCAAGTAAAAAATTCTTAACTGGTTTGTTAATGAAATATATTTTTTTTCTTGTTTCAAAAATGCGCAGCAACAAAGATACACGGTTTTAAATGCTACCGGAAAATTTTCTACATGCTATTGTGGAAATAGAAGACATCATCGCTCTCTTTGTACTGCCCTGCATGCTACATGCAAACAATGCAGTAAAAAAGGTAATTTCTCTACTGTTTGTCGAAATTCAAATCGTGATACAACTGCATCTATTCTGTCTCAAAGATTGGCTTCTGTTCCTGGAAGTTTATCAAAAACTGCGGTGCCAGTAGAAATTAATCAGCTATCCGCGGATGCGTTAATAGATACTGGCAGCTCTGAGTCATTGAGTTTTATCCAATAATATCCCAATTCAACCAAGTAAAGGCTACGTGTTTATGGCTCAAACTTCTCTGCTTGCACAAAGCAAAGTATTTTGTGTTATCAACTTCAACATTCTTGATCATCAGTATGCAAACGTAATAGTTTCGGTTCTACCAGACCTCTAGTACTGATATTATCGTTGGTCATGACATTTTTGAGCAACATAAAATGTTGACCGTTTATTTTAGAGGACGAAAATCTGCCATGACTGTACTTGAAACAAAGCACTGTTCTCTAGCTCCTGCTAAAGTTAAGCCTCCTCAATTATTCGCTAATCTCTCATCGCAATGTAAATCAATTGCTACAAAATCGAGAAAATTTTCACATGATGATGCCAAATTTATTCCAAGTAAAGTACAAAACCTTTTAGAAGGTATCATTGAAGATAGTTTTCCTGGCGAGCACAAGTTCTTGTGACAACGAATGAAAATCATAAAAAGAGAATGGTTGTTGACTATTCTCAAACAATCAACAAGTTTACTTATCTTGACGCTTATCCTTTTCCTAATATCGAAGGGTAAATGAGAGCAGTCTCAAAGTTTGACGTTACTAGCACTATTGACCTAGAAAGTACGTATCACCAGTTCCCAGTTCCCTATAAGAGATGATGAAAAACAGTTCACTACTTTTGAAACTGATGGAAACTCATATTAGTTTAATCGTATTCCTTTTGGTATGACTAACGGCGTAGCTTGTTTTCAAAGAGTCTGATACAGTACATCAGGCAAGAGTAACAATTTGTGGAAAAAAATCAACAATAACGCGATAAGAATCTATCAACTTTTCTAACTACTATAAATAAAAGAAAAAGTTCGTTGAGCAAAAAGACAATTAAACTACTGGGAAACAGAACACTTAAACCTGATCCTGCAAGACTTGAACCTCTACAGAATCTGCCAGTACCAGTACCAACTGATAAAGCTTCACTTCAAAGAGCTGTGGGCATGTTCGCTCATTACTTTAAATGGATACCTAGATTCTCCCAATAAAATTCATAGAATTGTTAGTACCAGAAACTTTCCTATGCAAGAGCCTGCCATCACCGATTTTCACAACTTGAAAACTGAAGTAGCAAAATCAGCTGTCACTGCCATTGAAGAAAACATTCCATTCGTGGTGGAAATACGCCTCCGAACATTCAGTAGCAACAATTCTTAAGATACGGTTTGTTAGGACAGTGAGCGACGCACAACTAACATTCTGTCGAACGCCACGCACGTCTGCTAAAATCAACCGAGTGTAAAATTACATACAGCGTCAGCAGTGTGTCAATATCGTGTTAAACAGATTCTACTGACGTTTCCGTCGTGAGGTGTGCGTCGCGCATTGTCCTAACAAACCGTACCTAAGCCAGTCTGGACGATCAGTTGCGTTTTTCTCAAAAAATCTATCTTGTAGTGAACAAAACCACTCAGCAGTTGAAAATGAAGCACTAGCAATTGTAGAAGCTCTGAAGAAACGGCGTCACTTTCTTATTGCAAGGCATTTAAGTTGATTACAGATCAAAGAACGGTCTCGTTGAAAGATTTCCTTTTGCTTACGCCTGCCCTGATATGACTGCAGGAACTGTGATTTTTTTACAAATCTATTGTCAATATTTGAAATGCCCTCGTACGTACATTCTGATCGAGGAAGCTCTCTCATGTCAAAAGAACTGAAGGAATATCTTCATTCAAAAGGTATAGCCACTAGCAGAACAACTGCTTATAATCCGGAAGACAATGATCAAGTAGAAAGATAATGGTACAATATGGAAAACAATTTCGCTCGCATTGAAGTCTCGTGGTCTGAAAACAGAATAATGAGAGAGGGTACTCGAAGATGCATTGGAATCTATCCGATCTCTCTTGTGTGCTGCAACAAATCAAATACCTCATTAACGCATGTTGAAACACTCTTTCAAGTCTTGGCCCTGTTTAGATGGAAAAGAATGTTAGGAAAAGTAAATATGACCCGTTTGTGGAGGAGGTGTACTTGCTGGAAGCAAACCCAGATTATGCGTTGTTCGTTTTCCGTGAAAGTGCACCTGAATTTGATGACGATGACGATAGTGAAAATCCCTTTCAATCTCGTAACGAAGCCGAATAAGAAAGTACTTCTATAAAAAAGATGCACAAACACCTGATAAGCAGAATAATGATCAGGAAGAAAATCCACACTTGAACACATCCGAGATGAATTCATATTAGTCCGACCCAGAAGAAACCGTAATTGACAGATTATGTTTCAAAATAAGCTTGCTTGATATACCTTTATGTTTTAATAACATGTCTACCTGTATTTGTGTGTCATTCAAGATTTTGTCATTAATTATTTGTCGAATAAAGCCTTATTTCTAGGGTTTTTGCATTACTACACAGGTTAGAGAATGTTACATGGTTAGCTATTGTCCAAATCGATACAGACTTGTCCAAAAGAAAATAAAATTTATCAAGGTCATGATGTCAAACTTATTTACTACCCATCAACAACTTTAGGAGGGGGATAACTAGGAGTTATGAAGTAGTATCGCATGATGACAGCGAAGATAACACATGTAATCGAACATTAGAGTTACCAAACAATGGGATGCAGTACTGAAAATATGGAAAGTATACCTGGAAGTCACGACAGCGGTCAGAACAATCGAATATTGGAAAATGTGCGATCATAAGATGGAAAGTGATGATGAAAAAGAAGAAGAAGACTATGTAGCGCTAAGTGCGCAATCTTATGTAGATAATGTACCACATGAATTTCCTGATATACAAGGAAGAGATGATGTTAAGCAGTAGTTGGAAACTTTAGGCACAAGAAGTAATTTTTTTTTTAAATTAATACCATACGAAGTCTAAAACAGAATATTCCTCATGAAATTTTTGACAAAACCACTCGCCTGACGGCTCGTGGTTTTGTCAAAAATGTCATTCGCGAAATTGCCAAAAAGCAACAAACTTGAATAAAACCAAGAGAATAATTTTGCCTACATAATTTTTTCTTGAGTGGTATTCGGCTGGACTATTTCACGAGAGAAACAAGCCAAATTTTCATTTGGATTTCTTTTTTTTTTTAAGTGACACTTGTCAAACTCAATCAGCCTATCCAAAACACGTCACTTTGACAAGCAAACAAAAGGTTTGTGTGCCTCTTGGCGGACATTTTAATTTAAGTTTGACAGCATCTTGGATCAGGCCCTGCGATCTCTCATTGCCAGTTATAAACCACATAATAACTCTTTTCCGTTTTTCTAGATGTCGCTGACAACCACAGAATTGTCAAAATTGTAAAATACCAGCACATCGAGAACACGTCCGATGTCGATAACTGACATGTCAACCATAGACTAATGTCAACATATGACAATATGCCAAAATATTCATTTGATCATAACCACAGAACATATCGGGTCTTCAAAAAAAAAAAACAATCAAAGATTGCTATGGTTTTTAAAACGTATGTCTTAGCAATATTTTTCTTTAATTTTATCAATGAACTTTATTGTCAAAATGTCCTGTCAAAAATCCTGACCAATGAAAAAACAATAATGCGACATACGTTTTCGTATTCAAAGCAATCTTTGATTGGTTTTTTTTTTGAAGACCCGATATCACCTATAGAGAAATATCTCAAATGGAAGAATCGCGACAAAGGTTTTTAGTTAGGTTTTCATTCAACGATGGCGACACTGTCGGGAGATAAGAGAAATTTACAGGTATCTGTGGTGTGGACAGTGATTTGTGTTGGTTGGTTTTGTCATTTATTTTGTCACTTTAAAAGTCAAAATTTGAATTTTTAAATTATGTTGTTGTACCCCACGGTTTCCACGCGCGTTAAAGTGAAAATTCAAAAAGTTTTGGTTGAAAAAAAACCTAATTTTTGTTCGTATTTTTTTGTATTTATTCGTTTGTTTCGTTTCGTTCGTATTTGTATTTATTATTCGTATTTACTTTGCGATCTACCTATAACTGCGTGTCTCTTGCTAACTTACTAACTCTTTTTGCACTATGTTCGACATCGGAAACTTCCTGCCAGTCATAGTTTTTAAGAAAATGAGGCGAAAAGATCTAAGAAGAGTCAGCAAGCCAAATGCAGTTGAACATTAAAAATTATACAAAAATAATAAAAATATATGAAAAAAATCAATTCGCCTTTTTGTCAAGAATACTCGATTAGTTGGGTTTTCAGTCAACGAGGGCGCCGTAATTCATAACCGGTACATACCATTGCAGATACTTTTCTAGAGGTGATATGTTCTGTGATCATAACTAATAATTATTCATAATGTTTATTGTTCGCCGGTCTTGCATTTCATCTTTCTTGTGTTCTTAAGTAATTTCAAAGTTGTTTTGTGTGTTTCAAGAAGAACTTCAAACTTTATAGATTGGAAGATCTATTTTTATCTTTGTTGATTAGATAAATGACAGGTTCAATTAAACATCAATCAGATTTTTGAACAAATATGTTAAGGACACCCTTAACCATCGATAAAAAAACTGTCTCTTGATCTAATTAACCAATAATCAATTAGTTTAGGCAAACATTAATGCCCTAAAGTCTATAATAAACGAATTTTAACAGACCGAGAGTAATGCGAACAAGGCGCCATCTATCATAAAAAGTCCTATGTAAAGTAGGTGTCTGTAGCATCGATGCAAAACCAGTGAATAGTGATTTTCCGATATGGTAGATGGCGCTGGCTTGACTCAATTTTGTTGACAACAAAATTTACACTGAGATTCCATTCTCGACAGTTTATATAGTATTTATCTCTGATCTTGGATAGTCTAATAGTTTTTTAGATTAACCACACAAAATTTTGTCGCTGAAAAACCATCATGTTGGTTTTGTCCAGGCAGGAAGAGGTAGGAGTTTTTTAACTAGGAAACCGGCCGTTCCTATGACATTTTGCCAGTGTAAAACACTCTATAGTTCATTCCGCGAAACGAGATAGTAGAGGTAAACAAACAGGCGGAGCTCAAAAATTCAGAGAAGGACTGCAAAAATATGAATTACAATTAATGACATCTATTATTGTCAGTTTGTCACATGAGTCAAAAAGTTTAATGTCGTGTTTCCTAGTATTTTACAATTATTCAAATAGTGTTTGGTGAACTATTGTTAATTAGTGAGCAATTTAGATTAAAACAATTTCAAGTTCAACGGATTCCGCTGAAGAATTCGTTCCGAAATATATTCAGAGAAGAGACATACAAAACAACCTAAGACGGTCCTGCCTAGGGCGGAGTATAATCCTTTTCTAGCCAATAAAATTCGACTTACCTGTCAAAGTTTGTTTACTTTCACTATCTCGTTTCGTGAAATGAACTTTTTTTTTAGTGAAGTAGTCAATAGTAGAAGAAAAAATTTAATAGCTCACCAAATGGATGTGAGAAACGAATTTTTATATGGATTTGTGTACTTACATTAAGTTACCAGCTGGTTTTAGACATGAATCAAGTAAAACCTACAAGTTGGAAAAGTCGCTTTATGAGCTCAAACATCAAGCTCCAAGAGCTTGGAACTTTACATTGGACTCATTTTTGGAAAAGATTGACATGATACGGTCTGCAAATGAAAATCGTCCCTACTACAAATTTGAAGGCAATATCAACGACAACAATAATTGACAACGATATTTCAAAATTAAAAGAATGTAAAAAAAGTATACTTGGTAGGTACCTACTTACAGAATTTCAGATAAAAGATATGAGAGAACTTAAAAATTTTCTCGGAATAAAAATTGGATCTTCTGAAGGAATATTTTTGAGTCAAAAACCATATCTTGAAAATCTGCTAGAGCGTTTCAAATTGGAAAAATGTCACCCAATAAAAACGCCGATGGCATTTAAGATTTAAGCATCAATAGAGACGGAAGAATCTATCATTGGACAAGAACCTTACAGAGAAATAATTGGTTGTTTATTGTGTGTAATGCTGTCTACTCGACCTGTTTTAGGTTTTGCTCTAGCTTGGGGTTAAGATCTTTAGCTGAGGAGGGGTGTTGGAGATTGGAGAATGTTACTATGTGAAGTGATTGCTTTTACGAAGTTTTAAAATAATACAACAGTAAAGTTTTACATACTGTTCATTAGTCGAAACCAGATTAATAATTGATTTATATTTTAGTCTACCTACTTATATTAACAACTATTTCCAATACTTATACGTAATCCTACTTCAGCAATATTTACTGCTTACTGTATGTTTAACAAATAATAAGTTATTATGAAATTGGGTTAGGTCTTTGGCACCACATCTCCCCTTTTCAAAGAATGGACTTCATGATGGCTATTTTATGAAGAACATTCGTGTTAGAAAAGTTTAAGATCTGGAACATCAAGGACGCGTCTGCTCCTACGTTATCTTTTCCTTTAATGTATTCAATTTCAAAGTCATCACATAACTTTGAGGAAGGATTTTTCATTGCGAAAAGATACACTAATGGTCGATGATCTGACTTCACTAAAGATTTTTGTCCGAAAAGATAAGGTGTAAGTAAAATATTGAATTCCCCAGTGGATTGCAGCTAGTTCGTTTTCTATTGTGGCTTTATTAATTTCACCTTTGGTAAAAGATCTGGATGCATATGCAATAGGCATATCGGTTCCATCAAATTCCTGTGATAATATAGCACCACAATGTTCTTTTGATGCATCCGTGGTTAAAGTAAACTGCTTGGTAAAATCCGGATACTGTAATATTTGTGGGCTGATTAGACACACTTTCAGTTTTTCAAATGAATCTTAACATTGTTTAGTACATGTAAATTGTATATTTTTCCTTGTTAATTTATTAAGCGGAGCAGCTAATTCGGCAATTTTTTTTATGAATCGTCGAAAATAGTTTAAGAAGGCTACGAATCGTTTTACTTCATCGGCAGTTTTTGGCGTTGGATATTTGTCTATAACGTCATGCTTAGAATCGTCAGGTAAAATTCCATTGCTCGTTATTTTGTGACCTAGATAAGTTATATTGTTTTGAAAAAATTTACATTTACGAGGATTTAATTTTAAATTAAATTTTCTGCAAACATCAAAAACTTTTTTCAAATTCTGCAAGTGATGATTGTTTGAACAGCCTATCACAATAAGATCATTCATGTATAGAAAAGCTCTTTCTGGTGTTATTCCTGCAAAGGCAATGTTCATCATTCGCTGAAAACTGTTTGGACTAATTTTTAAACCAAACGGTAATCGCGTGAATCTATAGAATTTTTAATACCCATTTAGAATAACCCCATCCTTATTTATCAATCACGAATCAGACGAAACAAAAAGTTACCAACAAAAACGAACGTCGATTGCTAAGACGTCAATTTCATGTACAAATAGGAAATTTCTAACCTAATTTTATTTGTGTGTTCAAGAAGCGACATACGTTTAGTCACTAGAACGGCTGGTACTTCTAAATAGGTATTAAAAATACTATATAGGAGCCGTTATTTGTACTAAATGATGTCATATCTCGGGAATCTTCTTGTAAAGGTATCTGATGGAAACCTGCTTTAAGATCTAGGGTTGTAAAGTATTTTGCTCTGCCTAGTTGATCTAAAATGTCATCGATCCTTGGTAATGGAAACTTGTCGGTAATGAGATTTTTATTCAGCTGTCTAAAGTCTACCACCAGACGCCATTTTTTGTTGGTGCCTTCCGATTTTTTGGGCACCAATAGAATCGGGCTGTTGTATTCAGATACAGAGGGCTCTATTATGAAGTCTTCCAGCATTTTTGAAACTTGCAAATTTATTTCTTGCGTTTGCGAATATGGGATTCTATAGTTTTTAATATAAATTGGCGTTTTATCAGAAAATCTAATTTTTTGCTGATAAAAATTATTTGTGGTTAATTTGTCCGTGTCTAGGCCAAATATATCGGAATATTGTTCGCATTAGTTAATGGTTTCATCTTTCACAAACTGTGGAATATCGCAATTTAGTTCATTTAATAGATTATTACTACGATTTGAATTGTTATTTGTTATGGAATATACCTCGTAATTGCTTACGTTTTCAGTTTTAATTTTGAAATTTTTGATAAATGCACTCTCGAGCGTTGTATTTAAAATTTTTACGAAAGGACTTTCTGCTGACACTATCGTTCCTGCTATGAAAACTCCTGGGGCTATTTCATCCCTTTGGACCACGGCGCCATATTTTAAGTTTCTTAGATGATTAATTTGCCTAATGATTTCGCAACGAGGCGGTATTATTAATATATCGTCTTCTGGACCTACAAGTCTGGACTGTTATAAATTGGCCAAGTAATTTTATTTTCGTAAGTCCTAATGGTCATGCTCCAGTTGTAGTAGTTCAATTGACATTGATATTTTGAGATAAAATCTCTTCCTAAAATACCGTCTGCGGGGATTGGGAAATTTGAGCCCACTATGTGAAAGGTATGTTTCAAGGAGTAATCATTTAGGTGTATCTCTGTTTTTGTTGTTCCTATAGAATTAGTTAGTCCTTCTGTTACTCCTTTGATCCTACTTGCTACTTGCCTCTGACCAGTTGACAATTTGTTGATGGTTAATCTTGTCTCTCTTAAATTGTTGCAGTTGAAAAAGCAACATCGGCAACGTCGCACGTCGTTGTTCTAGAAACCTAATGTCAAAGAAAAAAAAGAAGTGATTCTGTCTCTGAAAAGGTCATTGAAAAACGTCAAGTGTTCGTTTGTTTTTGATTTCGGCAACAGAGGTTAGAAATTATTATTCCCTTTGATTTCCCATTCTCGACTAGTAATTAACTTGTTTCTCGATTAGTTTTGGCAATTGCGATTGCAGATTTTGTGCTCGAAGTAATAACAGAAAAGCTGAAGTGTTTTATTAAGAAAAAATCCTTTAAACCCTTCCTTATCAATAATAGGGTTTCTAGGTATCGGCGACCTGTGGAAAAAGTGAGTAAACTCGGATGAAAAGGGCAGTGGAAAATACAAGTTAAGTTTTGTAGTTATGCTGCAGAGTTTAGAAAACTTACTCATTTATGCATTGTCGACTGCTTGCGCCCTCAGAACCATGCTGCGAGACAGATCTCTTTTAAGGTTTCTTCTGTAGCTCTTTCGAACCTTTAGGGCCAGTAAAATTAGCAAGGCTGCTGTGATGAGGTACGCCATCACCCTAACATCTGTGGGCATCTGAATGGCTTCTTCTTCCACTATAAAATTTGAATTCACTACCCCGGTGTCCGTAACTTCCGCGTGTTTTAAGCTACTTTTTCCCATTATTAGGCAGGTTTTACGTCAAGCACTTGACACTGAAACTCGAACCGTAGGCAGGATCGCCATTTGAAGTTTTACATGCTGTTTATTAGTCGAAACCAGATTAATAATTGATTTATATTTTAGTCTATACCTACTGAACAACTATTTCCAATACTTATACGTAATCCTACATCAGCAATATTTACTGCTTACTGTATGTTTAACAAATAATAAGTTATTATGAAATTGGGTTAGGTCTTTGGCACCACAACTATAAGGAACTGTATAGTACCCTGTGCAGTATGAAAATATTGATTGTCCGTTTGTCGTTAAATGTTATGTTGAAGTTTATGTAATTTTACATGTATGTCATGTTACTTGAATGAATCTAATTAAATTAATTCTAAACATCGAAAAGCCTATTACACTGTCTCTACTCTGCTAATAATTATATACAGGGTGGAAAATTGAAAAGGATCCACGTGGATTTGCTCGAAAATTATCAGGAAAATAAAAAAACGCCGAAATACGTCGATTTTATCTGCAAGGGGACACTTTTTGGCTATTTCAAAATCTTCCTAGATTGCATCTCCGTACCGGGGTGAGCTGCACCCTCAAAAATTGAATAGGGAAACTGGGTCGAGTGATACCTTGTTTGAGAGGTATTTGAGATGACTTTACAGATATGTAATTTTTTTCGAAATCTTGCTTCTAGTTTTCAAGATATTCGCCTCGAAAGTTGCCATGGGGCGAAAAGAGAACATGTTTTTCATGAAAAAATGAAAAGTGGGTCATGTTTGAAAAGTTGTTCAAAAGGTTCAAACTAACAAAGAAACAAAGGTTCAAAATATCTGCAAAAAATTCTTCTTGATGTTAATTTGAAGACCTCAATAGGTATGTTTTGAAAAAATCCAATTTTTTTCTCAAATTCTAGAGGTCATCTGATATAGGAACGTTTGGCATGATACCTAAAATCTGTTTTTTTTTTTTTAAGGTAAAAGTCAAAATGACATTATGTTGGCAATACAATGTAAAATTGTCAATCTTTCAAATTTTTTATGTAGAAAAGGCTTGTGTTGCCAACAAAGTTACTAAATTTTTGACTTGGGGAATTATCTTTAAAAAAAAAACAGACTTTACGCAAAAATAATGTACCCTATACCGCGCATTATCGCTTAGTTCTTAGTCGAATACGAATAATTGTTATCTTTTTATTTAATTTTTTTACTAATCTTTTTATCTTTACAAGATTATTCTTCTCGGATCTTTTTGAATTTGATATTTGATATTTCAGTATTATTAATTTAATGAAATGGTTTACTCTACTGAACAAAGAATCGAACTCGTTCATATTTATTACCGAAATAATAGCTGTGCTAGAGCTACTGCGCGAATTTTCAACGCAAATCATCCAGAATCAAATGTTGGACATTGCTATGTTGGTAGGTTGATTCAAAAATTTGAAGAGATAGGATCTGTGAAGAACAAAAAACCGCAGCGTTTGCCCAGAGTAAGGGATGAGGGATGTAGCCACAGAAGTTGCCGTTTTAGGTAATGTTGAAGTGGACAGACATACTAGCACTCGTCAGGTGGCTCGTTTCACTGGGATATCCCATAAAACAGATGGTCAAATTGTGCATGCTCATAAATATCATCCCTATAAAATTCAGCTTTTGCGGGAATTTGAGGACGATAATGATCGAAGGCTGCAGTCTTGCGAAATCATGAGCGATCGTTTGATAAACAATCCACGATTGTCCAATGACATTTGTTTTTCTGACGAATGCACTTTTACCTTGGACGGGTTAGTAAATAGACACAATAGTCGTTACTGGAGTGACTCCAATGCACATTGGTACGCAGAGGCCCCCAGAAACCAAATTTATGGGCAGGAGTTCTTGGAAACTACATCATAGGTCCAATTTTCATACCTGGAAACCTAACTGTACAGATTTATTTTGAAGTTTTGGAGAACAAAATTGACAATTCAATAACCGAAGCAGTGGAAAACGATTCAGAGCACAATATCGGAAACTTGCATTTTCAGTGCCCTTCCGCACTATGCTGCGTTTGTGCGACAATTTTTGGATGATAGATATCCTGGGCATTGGATTGAAAGAAGGGGACCAATCGAATGGCCTGCACGGTCTCCTGATATAAACCCATTAGACTTCTTTTTGTGGGGATACTTAAAAAGTAAAGTGTTTCTTACCAGACCAGAATCCCTGCAAGAACTTCGTCGAAGAATTAATGAGGAGTGTAGGAGAATTACTCCAGAAATATTGGCTTATGTAAGAAGAGCCTTCGAACAAAGACTGTATTACTGTATGAAAGAAGATGGTGGTCATTTCAAACAATTGATAAAATAGGTATACCTAATCTAAATAACCTGAATTTGTAAAACGATTTTGAATAAAATTATTCAATTTGGAGGTGAATATTTTTTTTTTATTTATTTATTTATTTATTTATTTATTTATTCAATTCTTTACAAACACCATATAGAAAAACAGTAATTATATGCAAAGAATAGACACTAGGGTCTCAAAAAAAATACTTAACAAACTAAAACTAGATTAAAAATTATAAAAAAACAAAAGGTAAAAAAGGACATGATGTACATATAAAATATATCACACTAATTTATCACAAACAACATAATTGACCAGGTGTGTATAAAATCAATTCATAACTCATTTAACATTTAACACTTATATAATTAACAAGTAAACAGTAACCTGATTTCTTTGGCATTAGTTTTAAATATATCAAAATCTTTAGACTCTGACAAAGCATTACAATTTGCCAGCATATTATTTAGTGGAGATATACTTCCCTGAGTTACAAAGAATGTTTTTTTATTAAGGATTCTTAGATTAGGTTTAGGAACATTGAATTTAATGAAATTAATAATCTTGCAATAATTATAGTTTAAGTCATTTACAATAAAAAATACAAACAAAACTGCATTTTGATTCCTTCTATCAAATAGAGTTGTATAACTAAAACCCTCGAGCATACTCCTATATGAAAGCATGTAAGGATAAGTACCATATTCCCTGTAAAAGAGATACCTCAAAAATCGCTTTTGCACCCTCTCGATAAAATCAATATTAGAAGCTGCCGTAGGGCTCCAAATATTTGAGGCATACTCTATGTGAGGCCTAACCAGTGAGTTATAAAGCAACTTTATGGTTGAAGTGTTAAAATTTCCAGAGTTACGAGTAACAAATCCCAGACACTTATATGCTTTTCCAGTGGCGTAGCTAAAATGGTCATTAAATTTAAGATTTGGTGAAAAAAGTACCCCTAAATCTTTAACATTGTATTTTCTGTCAAGTGTTTTGTTCTCTATTTCATAATCATATACAACATAATTGATTTTCCTTGTATATGTCATTACATTGCATTTGTCTATGTTGAGGTACATACCGTTTTCATAAAGCCAATTTGATACCGCATCAATGTCAGACTGCAACTGAGCACAATCAGATTCATTTGATATTGTTTTGAAAATCTTTAAATCATCAGCATAAAGAAGTCCTGATGTTGACTCTTTTAAAACATTGGTCACGCCATTTATATGCAATAAAAAAAAGCAAGGGACCAAGGTTGCTGCCCTGTGGTACGCCGGATGTGCTGATGTATTCTTTAGAGAAATATTTACCAATTTTAACTTTTTGTGGCCGCTGTAATAAGTATGACTTGATAAATGTATATGCCCTTTCGGAAAAACCCAAATTGACAAGCTTATGCAATAGAATTTCATGGCTCACCTTATCAAAGGCTTTTGAGCAATCAGTATAAATAACATCTAGTTGTTTACCACTTTCGATTGCCATGGAAGCATACTCGGAAAAAACACACAGGTTTGTAGTAGTCGAGCGTCCCTTAAGAAATCCATGCTGAAAATTTGTGATTTCTGGTTGTACCAATTTGTTAATTTGATCGTATAATATCAACTCAAACAATTTTGCTAGTGTATTAATTAAAGTTATGGGTCGATAATTATTGACATCACTGATTTTACCTTTTTTAAAAATTGGTACTACAACTGCAGTTTTTAGTTCTTCTGGAAACTTATTGCAATTTATGGCCAAATTAAATAAGAAAGATAACGGTTGTGCAAGCTGTTCAGCATACCCCTTAAATATATAGCTAGGAATACCATCTACACCTGTGGATCTTTTTGGTTTAAGCAGCTTTATGCCTTCTTTCACCAAACTTTCAGAGATGCATTCAAATTCGAAATTGCCCCAATTCAGATTATCTAGTGAATGCATAGAACCATTTTCATACACCGATTTAAAATAATTTGCAAAGGCTTCAGCAATATCCTCTGGATCATTAAAGATGGCGTTTTCATATGTAACTTCTTCCGGTATTACATTCTGACCTCTCTTACTGCGAACAAATGACCAGAATCTACTAGGATCATTTATTAAGTTGCTTTCTACACTTTTTTGGTACTCAGCATATCCCTTTTTCACATCTTTTTTAATTTGCTTCCTAAGGTGAAGGTACTCATTAAATTTTTCATTACTAACTTTATTTTTCTTAACTAGTTTATGCAAATGATTCTTACGCTTAATTTTTTTGACTAGCCTATAGGAAAACCATAAAGGATACTTACATTTTATATCACAGTTCTCAGAAACAGCATATTTTGGTACCGCCATATCCAGGCATGAATACATTACATCATAAAAAGCTCTCAAACATTCATCGACATCTGTGCATTGAAAAACAGGCATCCAATCACAGACCGACAATAAGTGATATAGTTCCAGGAAATTTGCCTTTGGAAAATCATACAAGTGCGTTTTCTTGTGACCCTTTTGCGCTTTGTGCTTTTTTAAAAACAAAGAAAAAGTGAGAGATGGATGATACGAATCCTCACCTACTAATGGGTAGCCCGTTTTATGAATTGGGGAGAGCAACATGTTTGAGGAAACCAAATCTAAAATCCTATTAATACAATTTGGTACTGAGTTTACCTGGTCTAGATTATACATTTTTAAAAACAAATTCAAGGCATTACCTTTATCACAGTTGGAGTTATCATTTTTAATAAAATTTGGCAAGTTGAAATCTCCCAATATTAGTATTTTTGACTCAGATACATTTAAAAACTCGAAACAATTAAAATACTTTTCATATTGATCTAAAGGTGTGTTTGGTACAAAATATACGACAGAAACATAAAAAACATTAGTTTTGTACTTAACTTTCACCAGGATCCCTTCTACATCACAGTCTATGTTAATTTGTTCAAAAACCAAATGTTTTTTCAGTGCAAGCAAGACTCCTCCTCCTCTAGACTTTTGAGAGTTACGATCTCTTCTAATAATATTATATCGAGAGTCGAACAGTTCCTTACTACCAAAGTTCTCATTTAACCAAGTTTCTGTTAAAGAAATAATATCATAATCCTCTGATAAGGTACTGGTGTAAAAATCGTGAGTTTTCGTACGAAGGCCTCGTACATTTTGGTAGTAAACAACTAGTTCAATACAATTTGAAATGCTTCCATCTTCAGTATTGGAGACTTTTTCTAACAAAACACTTGGACTTTTTACACTGCTGATACTATTAACAACAAAATTAGTTTGAAGGTTATTTATGACGCCTGAGGATCTAGCTATTGCTCCTTGGTTGGCATCCTCCTCTTGAAAAAAAATTTAGAAACCACAGCGCCTACTGGCCATATTTCTTTACGCCAAGCTTTAGATAAACTATCTTGCCAAATTGTTACCTTAAAGGAACTGTACAAATCCGGTTGCCTTGAGATATGGCTTTCACATTTGACCTCTGGAAAAGAGGTTGCCAAAAGATTTCTAAGGGTTTCAGGTTTTGTGTCCTTATGCAATCGTGTTACATGTAATGCAACTGTTTTTTGAACTGTCTTCACTTCAGATGCAGCTTCGTTGTTGTTTCCAACTACAAAACGTCTTTTTCTTTGTGGTTTTTTAACATCCTGCCAGTCACCTACGTAATGGTGGTGATCCTCGGAATTGATATTATCATCACTCATTTTTTGAATTTCGGCAATTTTTGTCTTTGTCTGAGCCTCCATAATTGCCACTCCAACTGATCTTTGTGTGAAAATTTGCTGGGTCGCGTTATTATTAGCAACATTTTTATTTTTATCAGCATTACGAGATGGATCATGCGAATTTTGTTTTTGTTTACTATTATTATAATTAATTCCACCAGGGTTATTAAATTTCCCACTGTTGGTAGCACTGGAATTTGCTAATCCGTCAGCTGATAACGAGGTCATATCAGCCTGCGAACCGACCAGCGTGGGAATTTGCGGAGTTGCCAGTTGACTCGTTTTTTCCCTGGTTTCCAAAATAGCAAGTTTTTCGTTCAAAGAAATAATTTTTTCTTTCAATAAAACACTATTTTCATTGAGTAACTCAAAGTTACTTTCCATTTCCTTAATAATGCGAAGCAGCAGTTTATTCTGAACCTCAGCAGGAGATTCGTTTTCAGTTTCGGGTGTCTTAACCTCACTTGTAGAGGCCTGACTTGTTGATCTAGCCTCATGTACACATACGCTATTTTTCAGCTTTGCAGATTGTGTAAGGCAGCTGGGATGAAAGCTATCATCACATTTCACACATTTTATAACATTTGTAACTTCTTTTTTACAATATTTACAAAAACTTTTAGAACCACTAAAATTTTGCTGCACATCGTTGGCCATGTTGCCGGCTCTTTTATGTCATTTATCTAACAATTTACGTTTTTTTGCTTTATGGTACTTTCCAAGTATCTTGGAAACTGAAAGTCAAATTTTGAAAAAAATTGCAGATGTGTAAAGGGATCTCAAATACCTCTCGAACAAGGTACCACTTGACCTAGTTTCCCTATTCAAGTTTTGAGGGTGAAACTCACCCTATGAAAATTTTGAAATAGCTAAAAAGTATTTTTCTACTGACGTTTCATAATAGCAACTTTTCGATTGTCATTTCAGTTTTGAAACGACATTCTTTTAGGCACTGAGTGCGTGAAAGTTACTTTTAGGCACTCAGTGCGTAAAAGTGACTTTTGAATGCGTAAAAGTGACTTATGAGTGCGTAAAAGTAATTTTTAAGCACTAGTGCCTAAAAGTGTCATTCATTATTCAGAAATAAAAAACACACTAAACACATATTTGAATTTTGTTTTGTATTTATTATGAATATTGAAAATGGAATTACTGAATTGAACGTTTGGGTTACTCAAAACAGAAGTTTGTGTTATTACCTACTTTCTAGGATTTTAATTATTGATGTCGAATTTTGAAAAGAAAATCGCATGAAAAGTGTCAGGTGTCAAGTAAAAGCAGGTAACAAAGATTTTGGGTGTAATCGACTTATTCACATGAAATAAAATTGTGTTTTTTTATTATAAAATGCCAGTAGAAAAAATCTTGTATACAATACGTTACGAAACGATGTCTTTTAGTCACTCGACGTGTTGTCCAACTCGGCTTTGCCTCGTTGGACAATTTTCACGTCGCGTGCCTAAAAGACGCTCATTTCGTAACTTATTGTATAAATAGCTATTTCCTTACCAAACAAAATTAACGTATTTCAGGAATTTCAATTTTTTCTTGTAGAAATGTACGAAAAACACGTTCTCTTTCCGCCCCATGGCAACTTCCGAATATCTTGAAAACTAGTAGTCAGATTCATCATTCATCAAATACCTCTTAAACAAGGTACCACTCGATCCAGTTTCCCTATTCAACTTTTGAGGGTACAACTCATCCCGGTAAGGGAAGGAAAATTTTGAAATAGCCAAAAACTGTCCTCCTTAAAAACAAAAGCGACGTGTTTCGGCGTTTTTTTAATTTCCTGATAATTTTCGAGAAAATCCAGGTGGATCCTTTTCAATTTTGCACCCTGTATATTAGTCTGTAATCTTTTAATGTAGGTAACAGAAAACGTTTTAGTTTTTTTTTGAAGAAGTTTAATCATTATTTTGAAGCCTAACTTGCTTTTCGGAAAGGAACTATAATATAAAATCTATGTAGGAACTTTTTATGAAGCAAGAACAAGAAATAGCAAGAGTCTTGCAGCAAGAACAAGAAATAGCCGAGCAAGACAAGATTTCTTACGACCTGCAATACTCTATTAGGCCAAAACACTGAATTTGAGCTAACATGTAACTACCTCTTGATGGATAGAATGTATCTTATTTAACACATAGTCGATAATCTTTTGGTAGGTGTTATTACTCTATATTACCAATAAAATAGTCTATCCAACTCAATAATTTCATCGTTATATTCGTAATACGTTTTTGCTTCAAGTTTTACTGAAAGACATTTGATCAGGCCAATCATTTCTTAAACAACATTTTACTGCAACAAGTTCTAGGGCCCGGATTCCGGACTCGCGATTCGATAGTATCTTCACTATCGTGTATCTATTCTATATGGACGATACTATCGAATCGTGGGTTAGGAATCCGGGCACTGGATCTGCATTAGTAGGTGGTTTGTGTTTTGTTTATAACAAGTAGGTATATCATTGGATTTTTCATCTGAAGCCATTATGATTGTTGTAACTTGAAAATCATCTAAAAAATCTGTTTTTTTTTTTCGGTATTTGGCGGTGTGGTAAAGTACCTACTATCTGAAATAAACATATCTTTTTCAGGATACTTTAGGGAAAAATCAAATCTCAATAATCTTATTATAAATCTTTGCAATCTCGGATATAAAGAGTCAGTTGCCTTATTTACTATTTTCAAGAGGTTTATGGTCAGTAATAGCATTAAATGGACGACCAATAAAGATAGGTACCTACCTAAGGAAAATCTTCACAGCCCAAAACTATACACTCAATCAGTCTTCCTCTATTTGTTCATAATTTCTCTGAGCAAGATTCAGTGAGAAAGACCAATATGGAATAAGGTGAGGGATGCTTTTGACTAATGTAGCCACTTTAATAGGCCCCATGCATCAAATTTTTTTATTGCTGATTTCGATAGTCCATGAAAAATAAGTCAACACGTGTTTTTTCTTTTTCTTGTTAGTCAAAAATTGACGGAGATACAACGCTTTGAAATGTCTTTCCGACGTCATAACTTAGGTATAATACGTTGTGAGTTGTGACGTCGCACATGCTCAGTATATCTATATATAAAAAACTTAATATTTGTATAACTTCCGGAATAATCATTTTTGGGCGAAATAAAAAAAAAGTAACGTTTTTTTTTCGATTTCCTACAGTTTGCAATAAACAATAATCAATTTAATTTTCCATGCAAGTAGCCTATTAAATTTTTCTGCCCCAGTCTGGCCCCCCCTATTTTTTTCTGGCCCAGTCTGGCCCCCCCTAACATAAAACCCTGGCGTCGCCACTGGCACCTGCCAAAAGGTGTTATAAAAGAACATAAGTCCGAACTATCTTTCATCTAATGGTATCTGCCAAAATCCACATGAAGCATCTACATTGCACTGAAAACCATTTGGCCTGGCCAATTAGGAAAAATATAGTAGGTAGATATCAATGGTAGGCAGTTCAAGTCTTTATCATATGATATATTTGTTTAGAGGTCTTGGGTACCCACATAAACGAACTGACCCCTCTTTCTTCTCGATTACAATAAGCGGGAATGCGCTTCCGTTTTTTTTTTTTTTAAATTTCGTAACTATTCCGTATTTTCCTATTCAGGCATTTAATCAATATAGCCTTCTTTAGTGTTTCGTGCAATGCCAGCAAAGGAAGTTTGCGGCATCTGGCAATATTTGGTTCATAGTTCATTTATAATTTGAAAGTCCAATTTTACATCGATTTTAAATGCAACCTATACATTTGACATGAAATTCTTCCAATATAGCTATTTATGTACCAAGGGGATTATGTAGATTATAATGCCCGAAGGCGAAACTAGCCCGAGGGCCTATGGCCCGAGGGATATATTTCGCCTGAAGGGCATTATAATCTTGAAATCCCCGTGGTGCATACAATGCTTTATTTTCTACTCAACACAATGTTTTTTCATCAATTTGTTATTAACAAAATCAGTTAAACTTGTGTGACAGAATATTGTTTTGTATTTTGACATGTACCTGTACCTGTGACCTGTACCTGTACCTGCGACCTGTACATAGAAACGAAATAAATTAATATATCTATAAACATCTCATAAGGCAAGGCAACGATGGTGGTCCTGTGGGTTAACACGCTGGACTACATGGGAAACATTGATGGTAGACCGGGTTCGAATCCTGGCTAGACCGAAAATTATTTTCGGTCAGACATTTAGTGGCTGCCTAGGGTAAAGTGCAAATTAATAGAACAACAACAACAAAAACACCTTAAGGTATTATAAGCGGGCGTTATAGATCATAACGCCCGCAAAAGCGGGCGTTATGGATCAGGTTGTTATAGGTGTGTTAACGCATTTCGTTTCCTAGGTATTATGGATCTATAATAGTAAAGTAGAAAATAAACGTCTTTATACCTGAGCAGTATTCCGTGAAACATTGATGAGTTTATAATAAAAAAAAGGTCCATGCTGATTGCCTCTCGAAACTTGTATTCTGAGCTGAGCAAACCAAAAAAAAATAATAAAAAACTAAATTCATAATCTATATATATAAAAATTAATGCCACTTTTCGTTGTAATTTTATAACTCAAGAACGGGCTCACCTAGCCAAACCAAATGTCTAGGCTTTGTTCGGACTATTTATTAGATGGTTTATGTGAAGTTTGCACAAAATCGGTCGAGCGGTTCTTCATTTATCACATTTTTTGTAATAAATGAATTATTCAATAAATGGAGGATCATTTTGTTATCATTATCTATATACAGGGTGTCCCACGAGGTTCCTCCCAAATGATCATTTCGGAACGCATCATCGTATGTTCCACTGTATAATTTTCTGTCATATCCTTTAACAAAGCCTTAACAAATATGGCATAGCTGATTTTGTAATTTAATTTTTTAACGGAAAATACCATAATATACTATGAGTTACATTTAAGATTCGAAAGTTGACGTCACCTGACCGAAATTGAAGCAAAAATGGTAAAATTGGATGACAATTGTAGAAGCGACACAGAAAGTTACCCAGATCCTCAAAATTTCAATTATATTGGATGACGCGTTCCGAAGTTATCACCTGGGAGAAACGTCGTGGGACACCCTGTATATAAAAATTAATGCCACTTTTCGTTGTAATTTTATAACTCAAGAACGGGCTCACCTACCCAAACCAAATGTTTAGGCTTTGTTCGGACTATTTATTAGATGGTTTATGTGAAGTTTGCACAAAATCGGTCGAGCGGTTCTTCATTTATCACATTTTTTGTAATAAATGAATTATTCAATAAATGGAGGATCATTTTGTTATCATTATTATCTATATATACAAAACACAGTTGTGTTGGTTCTAGCACTTATAACTCGAGAACAGCTGGACTGATTTTTATGATTTTTGCTTTATTGGATTTGTCTTTGTCCATCCTAACATATTAAATCGAAAAAATCCAAAAAAAAAGACAAAAAACAAAATTACGTATTTTACTTATTTATGAAAAAAATTCACTAAGCATACGGCGCCATCTCTTATAACCGATACCAAGTTTACCGCCGCAATTTCATTGCAAACCATTTTGACCATTTTGTATACGGCGCTATCACTGATACCTAGAACGAAGCTCGTCGTTGCGCGGTAATTTAATTGCAGATACCGTAGAACAATGCTACTCAGGAACTGGAGCTATTCCGAACAGAACTATTCCACTATTCCGATCAGATAGAGTGGTGCAGAAAGAGTAGATCAGATAGAATAGTGCAGATAGAGTAGAACAGATGGAGTAGTGCAGTGCAGATAGAGTGAAACAGGGCTGCGCTGGAGATTTTTTTGTTTTCTTTACATTCAATGAACATTCCTGTGCCTGAGTTTATTTATTTGATGGTACACTTTACAAGAATAATGCCCACAAGCTGCCTAAAAAGGGATGATGTAAAATTTTAATTTTAGGTGACTTCTGATCCAGAGAGTAAACATTAATTTTTTTCAACCAAAGCCAAATTCGCGATCGAAAAAAACTGAATTTAATTCAGCTAATAGATACGTTCACACAACATTTAATAGGTATTTAATAATTCAGAGGCGATACGAAGTTCGCCGGGTCAGCTAGTTCAATTATAAAATCATCATACTACTAAATCGAGATGAAAAGTATTTAAATTATTGGTATCAACTATCAAGAGATTAGGAAGCTAACTTGAGACTTAGAACCCGAAACATTGAAGTAAACTTTATCTCTGGGGGACAGAAATTGAACTTTTTATCGAGATTTGCATTAAGCGTGAATGGGTGTGAAAAATGATTGCGGAAACTGGCACTTTCAATAAAGTTAGTATAATGTTATAATTACATTAAATAGTCTGTATAAATTGACCTACCTGAAACAAGTTGACATAGGCCCCTCTAAAATGCCTGTTCAACATCCCGTACAGAATGCTGTTGATGCACGACTTGCTGATCGCCAACCATGCCAAATTATAGAACACTTTTCCAGACACTTTGTTCACGTTGTCTATGGCCAGGATGACTCCGAAAGGTACCCAGAACAACAAAAACGTAACGAAACTGTACATGTTGGTTTGTGCAAGGGCGCAGTCCCAACTGAAAGTGATCGGCGCTTTATGGTTGGGTCTCGATTTGAACTTTCTGACTTGATATCCTGTACGTATGTAACAAAATAGAGTTACCGACAATGGAAAAAATACGAAAATTGCGCATACGGTCGCTTGGTAGGGTATCAGTCCCAGGTCGTTTCTTGTGCAATAATCGAAGGATAATTCGGCGTAGAATTGCATCCCCGATATACATCCGCAGGTGGTCCATATGCTTAGCAATAGGAATGTTATTTTTCTGGAAAAAAAAAGTATTTGTGAAGGGTCTTGAAAATGTCTATGCTTGAAATTCATATTTCTTGCCTGTTGCGTTTGATATATGAGGCTGGCATAATCATTGTATCAAATTTCAAAAGCAAAGGCGTTTATTATTTTAGGAATTCTTTCATACAAATTATATTTTCTTGAAAGCTTCAAAAGAAATGAACATCCAGTTTAGGCTTAGACGTTTGAACACAAAATTTCTCTTTGCCGATTTTTTTCTTTTCAATATAATTCCATAATATCATGCACAGCCAACCTTAGTATAGCTCCTGTTAGAATAAAGATATAAGAATTACCTACAAAATCAATGTTTTTTTTTTGGGGTAGGTTAATTTTTTGGAAGTTCTCCATCTCCTGAGTTATTGATGAGCCCGTAAATACTTACTCGTAGCTCGTAGTTGGAATACAGATAATAGATAGGTAGGTACCTACTTATTAAATAATTTCCGCATTCAATATTTCAACCAGCTAAATTTAGAATTGACTGAAGAGGATAGTTTTTACACTAATAGTACCTAGATTTTCCCTTTAGAAGGAATTTTCCTCAAATTATGTTTTTATGCTAACAAAACTATAAAAATAATCTCTTACCTTTTGGTAAGCTTGTGGTAAACATCAATAGAATAACACAGCCTGAAATAGTTTTCCCAAGCGATAGCGGTCAGCGATAGTACGGTCACTAGGAAGCACCAGGCAGCTATAAACCATTGGAACTTGCATACGGCCAAATTGTCTTTGAGGCCTGCTAGAATCACTATTGCCGATGCCGGTATCACTAGGCCGGTCACTAGAAGATCGGCCAGGCCGACGTTTACCAGAAAAGTGTTACCTGATGAATAAATAACAAATTTGGGATTAGTGGGAGAAATTAAAGAAAATGCGTTTTAAAGAGGGATTATTTAAAAAAAAATGTAAATCTATTAAGTTCTATATCTATACCTAAATCTAGTATAAAGCCCAAATTAACTGTACCAAGCTGTGAACTATAAATTTGCCAAAGTTGATGTGCACCAATGACGTGCACAAAACATTTTCTAGAAAACTTAATTTTGTGTCAAAACGTTACGTTTTATTTTTCATTTTAGCGGACGAGCCTGTTGCTCGGTCATCATTGGCCATGAAAAGAAAATGAGGTAAGTGTCAGAAAACGGTTGGAAATTGGGTAGAATAGGGTTGAAAAAAGTGGGTAAGTCATTAAAGAAAATATTTCCAATGAGGCAGACATTTTATAGATATTTAGCTTTATGTCAAACAACTTTTTCTTATAATTAACCAAAGACGGGTTGCTCTCAAATTTCTATTTTATTAGGATAGGATTATCCTTGAGAGCAAAATGTTTAAAGCCCTGAATCAATATTTTATTTTGTTCTTGGATATAAATTTATGTAATTTCGATGTCAAATAACGCCATTATTCTCAATATAAACGCATTCGAACTGAATAAACTGGGAAGCCAAATCATAAATTAATGCTCAAATTGAACCTTGGAACTTGGAAACGACTTAGGAACCCGCAATTATAGGCATGAAGTCTATCAAAATCACTTTAGACTCTGTAAATGTAAATAGTTTGAAAACACTCATTGATACTATTGATAGGGTTTCGGGTTTCGACTAAGTTATTATTGTTTTGCTAGAAGAAAGCCAATTAGATAATACCTATCATTCCTGATAAATTACATAATATGTAATGACTATTTCACTAGAGTGTTTTACACTGGCAAAATGTCATATAGTCCGAGAGCTGGCAGTAAAAACAACTACCTCATAGGTTACCAGAGGGATGAATTGACATGTCGGTACTACCTCACATGGTGATTTCAAAACCGTCCGTCTGCCGGGCGTAAGTGGTCGCTTTATTAGATTTATTTTTTTCTGAAAAGTCAAAAAAACGCCATCAACTACCTCATAGGTTACCACTGTTATTTTTGTGTCAAAACATTACCAAATATGTAACTAACCAAAGTTAAAAAAGAAAACCCTGGCAGACGGTCGCATTCAAATCGCAGACGGGTTTAAATAGTCCAGTAAATGCGTGCTTAAAACTGCCGTTTTCGTAAAAAAAACTGCGAACATTTTTTTTTCAACCGTTTTATATGTTTTTGAGGGTGCTGAAATCGAATTTATGGTTTGCTGCCTTGTAGGAGGTCGGCTTCATAGCCAAAAACGCAAAAAATCTTAATTTTTCAGTACTTTTTTCAGTTTTTGGCTTATATCTCAAAAACTATACGTTTTTTGAAGATGAGCGTTCATTACAAAATTGAAGTAAATAAAATTTCCTATGAAATGCACTAGTCGTCTTTGATTTTATGATAAGCGGTCTTAGCGCTAGTGCTCAGTGAAATACAATGTTTTTTTGTATTTTCACAAAAATGTCTAAAACACCCACTTTCATTCCCCGCAACCCAAGAAATATCGGGTCATCAAAAAAAAAAACAATCAAAGATTGCTTTGGTTACGAAAACGTACGTCGCATTATTGTTTCTTCATTGGTCAGGATTTTTGACATGACATTTTGACATTAAAGTTCATTGACAAAATTTAAAAAAAATATTGCGTTTAAAAAACTATAGCAATCTTCGATTGGTTTTTTTTTTTTGAAGACCCGATGTAATATGTTAATAGATCCTTTTATCACGTGCGAGTACATTAAATATCAGCAAAAAGATCTCTGCCATATTTAATTTTCTCCTAAAGATTTTTATGAGAACCATTTTTCAAATAAATTACATGGCAAGCCATGTTTGATGAAAACATTAAGAAATTATATTTACAATTTATTCGGTAGTTACATTTAACTGGAAATAAAGCACAGGATCATCATTCCTTTGAGTGGGTCCTCCATCTGAAAAACAAAATAAGGCAGAAGATGAGTATACTATAGGTTTAGTTTTGGGTCGTCCGCTAGAAGGTCCAGGTTAAGGGCTTAAAGCAATCGAAGGTCCAGACAAAGAGTCAGTAGCTGTGGAAGGTCCAGGCTAAATACTAAATTGTGGCTGTTCTTCCACTGAAAAAAATATAACCTACATTGAGAAGTGTAAACTAAACTTCTGTTTCTATTTATTACTTATTTAGTTTTGGGTCGTCCACGAGAAGGTTCAGGTAAAGGGTTTTGGGCAATCGAAGGTCCGAACAAAGAGTCAGCAGCTGTGGAAGGTCCAGGCTGAAAACTAAATTGTGGCTGTTCTTTCACTGGAAAAAATATTACCTACACTGAGAATGAGTACAAAGTGTACAGAGTGTAGTACAAAAAAAACTAAGCGAAAATGCATGTAATGAAGCAAAATATTATATAAATTAGTACCTTCTGTCTCTTTAGCCGCTTCACGCAGTGAAACTGGAATTGGCTCATCCAGCGATAATCTTTGAGGAAGTTGATGGCGTTTTTTTGACATAATAATTGACACCGTCTGCTCCGAAATAGTGATCACTTCCAACGGCAGACCTTTACGATTTCAATTTAGTTAAGATCTTAGGCGATTTTCTGGTACCCCACTTCACTTCTCTGGATCCAAGTAGTTTCCTATCCACTGCTGCACCTGATGAAAAAACCCTAAGGGCTTGTCATTGAGAGGCAGCTTCAGGGGAAGGTGAGAAACTACTTGGATCCAGAAAAGTGGTGTTGGAAGTTGACAAAAAATGAGTTGTTCCCCATTACCACACCAAAACCACCGGCTCCCGAAAAACTTCTCCAGCTTATATCTTGCAAATGCAAGGCAGGTTGCCTAGGTCAATGTGGGTGTAAGCAGACAGGACTGTTCTGCTCCACTCCAACATCGGCGATAGTTGTGATGCAGAAGGCGAACGCGATCTGATGAGCCAATCGGCTGAAGAGACAGAAGGTATTAATTTATATAATATTTTGCATCATTACATGCATTTTCGCATAGTTTTCTTTAGTATTACACTTCTCAATGTAAGTAATATTTTTTCAATTGGAAGAACAGCCACAATTTAGTATATTCAGCCTGGACCTCCCGCAGCTGCTGACTTTTTGTCTGGACCTTCGATTGCTTAAAACCCTTCACCTGGACCTTCTAGCGGACGACCCAAAATTAAACCTATAGTATACTCATCTTCTGCCTTATTTTGTTTTTCAGATGGAAGACCCACTCAAAGGAGTGATGATCCTATGCTTTATTTTCAGTTTAATGTAACTACCGAATAAGTTGTAAATATAATTTCTTAATGTTTTCATCAAACATGGCTTGCCATGTGAATTATTCGAAAAATGGTTTTCATAAAAATCTTTATGAGAAAATTAAATATGACAGACATCTTTTTTATGAAATATGTACTCGCACGCGATAAAAGAGTCTTTTAACATATTGTCGCGACTTTGAATCGCCGGACAGAAATCTTGGGTTCGTCGTTCGTTTCGTTTATTCCAAAAATCAAAGTCCAATTAACACAGCAATAATTTATTCCACTTAACAAAACACTCTGACACTAATTACTTTACTAACTCAACAATTAAACTCTTTACAATCACTATTTAAATCGTATCACAGTCGAACTGAAACTAACTTACAAACCAATGCCGGCCTTCTTATATATCCCTAAATCTATTCCTGTGAAATCTAGAATACACACGATAATCTAATTTTCCAGATTAAAGTAGAATAATTCGCTAGATTCTAGATTTCCGCCATCGATTCTTGACAGCCTGGCGGACGCCGTTTTTCTGGCGTTAACGATTTCGTAGCAATATTATATTTCTTGGGTTGCGGGGGATGAAAGTGGGTGTTTTAGACATTTTTGTGAAAATACAAAAAAAAAAATAGTATATTGTTGTATTAGGAGTAGAAGCGTTACTTTTATGTGCTGAAGCAGTAGGTTTGCGAGCCGAACGTAGTGAGGCTTGCAATACTGCTGAAGCACAAAAAAGTGCTTTTACTCCGTATGCAACACGCTATTTTTTCTCCAAACTAATGGGGTAAGCTCGGAGGCAAGTGAATGGTTGAGCAGCAGTAAAAGTACGAGCGGCACTAAAAGTACTTTTGCTGACGCTAAGGTTGCCAAGCAGCATAGAAATTAAACTTCTACCACCTCGACAGGTGTTAACACGTTGGATTTGCCCGGCAGCATAGAAATCAAATTTCTGACATCTTGACAGGGGTTAACAAAGTGACGTTTTTTTGAGGTTTGGAGAAAAACATTGTTTTTCACTGAGCAGTAGCGCGGAGACCGCTAATCATAAAATCAAAGACGACTAGTGCATTTTCTAGGAAATTTTATTTACTTCAAATTTGTAGTGAACGCTCATCTTCAAAAAACGTTTATTTTTTGAGATATAAGCCAAAAACTGAAAAAGTGCAGAAAAATTAAGATTTTTCGCGTTTTTCGCTATGAAGTCGACCTCCTACAAGGCAGCAAACCAAAAATTCGGTTTCAGCACCCTCAAAAACATATAAAACCGTTGAAAAAAAAATGTTCGCAGTTTTTTTACGAAAACGGCAGTTTTAAGCACGCATTTACTGGACTATTTAAACCCGTCTGCGATTTGAATGCGACCGTCTGCCAGGGTTTTCTTTTTTAACTTTGGTTAGTAACATAAACTAAGCGGCAGATGAAGTGGGACACCCGAAAAATTGCCTAATTTTGACTTGCTATAACTTCGACATTTCTTTGCCGATCTTTGATTATCAGGCAGGGTTACAAAGCGCCATCTTTGGTCTATGCGTCAGTGTCGTCGTAGATTTTTTTAAAAAAATCCGTCTCGTTATACAGGGTGTGAATGTAAGGCGGCGAAAAATTTCCATTTTTTTGCGAAGAATATGGGAAAGATGGATGGACCAATAAAGTTCTTTCTAGTGGTGACTCGTGACTCGATCACTAAGTCAACACCTCGAGACGTCTTTGCCATTTTTTCGATACATTGCGTCGCTATGGAAATATGGCCATTTTATGGTATTTCGTTTTACTCTTGAAATTAGCGATTCTTTAATTCAACAATAAAAGATTCCATTTAAATTGCATCATTGAATGACTTGTGTAGAAAATGGTCAACACTAGTGGCGTGCAAAAGGGAATTTATGGAATTAAAAAAAAAATTGATTTATTGGAAAATTTTAACGGTTTTGTTGAGCGTTACAGTTAAAACGGTGTTATAAATAAATAACTGTGATGAGTTTCATTTTGATATTCAGAAGCGTTTAGTGAAAAAAAAAAAAGTATTTTTCATGTTATTTAATGTTAACGTGTGAACAGACCTGTCAACGGTACTGCTGCTCACCGACACGGTGGAGGATCTCAAAAAAGAACAAATCCTCGTCAGCATCGACTAGTAGTACGTACTGCAATTGAAAATAGAGTTTGGACTGTCAAGAGAATCCTAACGCATCTGCAGTTGAATGTTTTAGCAGACACCATTAGAAGGCGCCTACATGACCAGGGATTAAATTCTCCCGTCGGGCAAAGTGCCAACTTTTTACAAACATTCACCGGGGGAACAGAAAAAGATGGGCCCAGGAATACCTGAATATTTGAGATTTTAGGTGGAGAGACTGTCTTTTCGTTGATGTATGCCGTTTTAACCTCTACAATTCTGACGGCCGATTGCTAACCTGACGGAGATGGGGAGAACGTTTTTTAGAAGAAAACATGCATCCCCAAGGTGCATTTGGCGATGGAGGATTGACAGTTTGGGTCGGTATCTAACACATCGGAAGAACAGAACTCGTCGTATCGTGGTATTTCGGGGCAACGTTAACGGCCAAGTGATGTCAGATTCCGCAAGTTCTCCGACATGCTCGAAATTATGGCGGGGATTTTGTTCTTGAAGACGATAATGCTCAACCTCATCGAGCATTATTAGTGAACCGGTATCTGCAAGGGCAAAAGTTCAATCGTACCAAATTGCCTCCTAGATCCTCAGACATGAATCCAATTGAGCACGTCTGGAGCTGAATGAAGTTAGAGTTTTTCCGGGAAGAACGTCAGCCAGAAGCTCTAGATGATCTCGAGGAGATGATTCTGGAGCTCTGGGAGTCAGTTACTATAGAGCTAATTAACCGAATAATTTCGAGCGTGCCAAGGCGGTGTCACGCACTTATTCAGGCTAGAGGAGAACCAAAATGACACCAATCAGAGTTATTTATAACACCTTTTACACCCATATGCACCGTATGGACTTGGGAGTTTATTCTCGCTTAGTACGAAAATTTGCATATAAAAGAGAAGTCCTAACCTAGTTCCAGCAACTAATCTGAATTGAGTCCTTATGGTGCATTTGGGCGTTAAATTTTAAAGCTCAACAAAACTTAAAAATTTCAGATAATTTTTTTTTTTTTTTTAATTTCATAAACCCTCTTTTATACGCCACTGGTGTTGACTATTTTCTATACAAGTCATTCCATGATGCAATTTAAACGGAATCTGTTATTGTTCAATTAAAGAATCGCTAATTTCAAGAGAAAAACGAAATACCATAAAATGACCATATTTCCATAGCAACGCGATGTATCGAAAAAATGGCAAAGACGTCACGAGGTGTTGACCTAGTGATCGAGTCACCACTAGAAAGAACTTTATTGGACCCTCCATCTCTCCCATATTCTTCGCCAAAAAATGGAAATTTTTCGCCGCCTTACATTCACACCCTGTATAACGAGACGACGACACTGACGCATAGACCAAAGATGGCGCTTTGTAACCCTGCCTGATAATCAAAGATCGGCAAAGAAATGTCGAAGTTATAGCAAGTCAAAATTAGGCAATTTTTCGGGTGTCCCACTTCATCTGCCGCTTAGTTTATTTGGTAATGTTTTGACACAAAAATAACAGTGGTAACCTATGAGGTAGTTGATGGCGTTTTTTTGACTTTTAAGAAAAAAATAAATCTGATAAAGCGACCACTTACGCCCGGCAGACGGACTGTTTTGAAATCACCATGTGAGGTAGTACCGACATGTCAATTCATCCCTCTGGTAACCTATGAGGTAGTCGTTTTTACTACCAGCTCTCGGACTAATAGGAACGGCCGGTTTCCTACTGACAAAACTTCTACCTGTTCCTACCTGGGAAAAATCAACATGATGGTTTTTCAGCGACAAAATTTTTTGTGGTGAAGGTAAAAAACTATTAAGTTTGACAAGTGTCACCTAAAGAAAATAAATGTCTCGATTTTGATGTGAGAATGTCATTAATCCCGCACACAAAATCATTGAAGAATGAAGCTCATTCTTCAACGATTTTTAGTGACATTTAGTTTTCAATGTATACCTATTGGTACCTTGGTAAAATTGTCAAACCTTTTAAAATAATTTATTTACGACTAATGTATAATGTGCGTATTATATTTGTGATTTTGGCAGTATAATGACATATGTTATTCCTCCAGGGATTAATGACGAATAGCGGGATTAATGGTCATTATTCCACAAAAGTGTCAGTGTCAAACGTGTAGTGCTTGTGGATTTGTATTGAAAATTATGAGACGGATGAAATTTGTTCATTGAAAATCTCAAATAAATTAATTTGTCGTAAATAAAGTAGAGTATACTACTCGCAATAATGGCTTTTATTCCCTCGGAATGTTACTCCCTCGCCGCTAACGCGGCTCAGTTCGTAATAATCCTCGGGAATAATAGCTATCATTATTGACTCGTGGTATAATCTACTATGAATTCATCAGTCAGTTGGTTGGTAAATAAGTGTCACCAACTGACATATTTGCAAAAAAAAATCCCGAACTAACAGCGACCACAAAAAAAATTTTAAAAATGAAAAATAAAATCCAAAATCGAGAAAATAGTATAAAACTCACGTTGCAGAAGGCTATTCTCGCACTCATTCGTTCGTCCACTCGCTCCTTCGTCGCTCGTGTCCAAATTTCGAATTCGTGCGGGAATATGTGGCCTTCTGCAACTTGTATTTCAATATACTATTTCCAAATGTAAATTTGGCTTGTTTTTCTCGTGAAATAGTCCAGCCGAATACCACTCAAGAAAAAATTATGTAGGCAAAATTATTCGGCTTGTGTTGCCAACATAATTACTAAATTTTTGACTTGGGGAATTATCTTTAAAAAAAAAATAGACTTTATCAAGTTTGTTGCTTTTTGGTAATTTCGCTCATGAAATTTTTGACAAAACCACTCGTCTGACGGCTCGTGGTTTTGTCAAAAATGTCATTCGCGAAATTGCCAAGCATCAAACTTTCATACCAGTCGAAAATTTTGCCAACAAAATTTTTTCTCTTGTTGTATTATATATGATAAAAAATTTCTCATAATGCTCTATTTCAACAATTTCCAGGGATTTCCTGCCATTCATAAAAGCTTATCGTGAGTCAAATCCTATGCAAGCTCTCCAGCTTAGTTCTTAATACCTACTTCTAAGGCCTTGTTATAGACTATTATTAAGTGTTCTTTTAGTAATTGTGCGTCATATTTTAGAATATTGTTGGCCTTTTCCAAAACTCAATCAATATCTCTCAGGGTTTTCTTGCTATTTTTGAAGCCTAAATATGTTCGAGTAGATACAGTTTTTACTTCTGCTGGATATAGTTTTATCGATGTCTGAGTCATAGTGCAACTAACTCTAAAGTCATACTTTTTACAAGATTTCAAAAGATTCCTTGATATTTTCGATAACTTCGAATGGTCATAATGATTTTTTAATTTTTTTAAAAATGTGTAAAATTCTGAAGACTTCCACAAGTATACAGGTATTATTAGTCTTAATATTGTCTGAAGCATTCTTATTTTTTCCATAAATCTTTAGCGATCACTGTCACCAGTGTCACATTACTGGAGATTTTAGAGGTTTTGCTCACCGTGATCTTAATTTGAAGTATAAACATTATTTTGCAATCCCTATTGTATTTCATAATTTGAGCGGCTACGATACGCATTTTGCGATATTTCAATTCATTCCGATTTCTTGTACTTCAAGAAATGGAATTTTTCCTCATCCTCTCAGAAGAGCCGCTAAATTGGAAGGAAGATTAAACCAGAAATTCGATGGAAAGAGTTTAGTTTTATCTTTATATTACAGAGTAGACAACTATAGTGTTGCCAAAACAAGTGTCCATCTATCGAATCAGCCCCGAACATCCATCCAAAAGGAGACCCTGGAGCTTCTCCACCAATTCTTAGCCACAAGCAAAGGTAAAAAGAGGTTCAATTCGTGGCAAATCTTTATGAGTAGTTTTCCTAGACCTTTAAAACTACGGTAGGTAATAAAGAAATAACTGATGAAATAAAGTTTACTTAAAAATGTACTTAAAAATTGACTTTGAGATGGAGTAAAACTGTAGGATGACCTAAACATTGCTGAGAACGAATCCGATCTTCAGTGGAATGAAGATTTTGCTTCATTGAAGGTATATGAAGAAGCAGCTCAGCACAATTTAAAAATTTCCCATACCAAATTCAATATTTTCCAGGACTATTTTACAAGGCCTCTGACGTTGAACGTTATGTGGCCTGGCTGGAGTGTTTTTCGTTTAAACTTGTTTTTAGAACCATGTTTATAGAATGTGTGCGAAATTAAAACTGGAAAATCCACAGGTTGCTGATAGAATGATAATCGATGAAAGATTTTAAATTGAAATGGATGGATATCGAAACTGAAAAGGATATTTTTTCACCTTACCTGGCTTTACTTCCAAACTCCATTCAGCTGGCCAACTCTTTCAGGAAGTTCAAGTCCAATGCGAAAGAGTACAAACGAAACCGTCTTGATTGAAACCGGTCACGGCAAGCGAGAAGAAACGGGTCTGTTTTCTCGAATCACACGAATTGGTCCAAGTGTTTTTGGCGACTGATTTACTGGTCGACAATGTAAAGACTTGCAGATATCCTTTTTCACCGTTTAACGCGCGCATTCTTAAAAGCCAAATTCAACAAAGCCGTATCAATTCTTAGGCATAAAACGCGCAATTATTCAATCAGAATAAGAGAAACAAAAAATAAAGAAGACAATCAATTTCCATTCCCAAATTGGATTTTACATCCTAAATACCCAATTTAATCTACAACTATATACAGGGCGCGTAGACAAAACTAAACAGGAGCGGGACTCTGTGTCATGTAGAATTCTATCAGTCGACAAGATCCTACATGGTTGGCACTCTGTGCATCAAGAATATCGACAAAACGCGATTTATTTTATAATTTCATTTCTACATCTCGAGACGTGTCGAATACTACTGACGCATGTGCATGGTGAAGTTTCATGAATGACACTGACAATTGCGAAATTGTTGTTGTTGATATTTCATATTTATACCTACGTTATTCCATTCCTATTTAGTTTATTTCGAGCAGACGCCGGTTTCCGATTATATTAATAATATTGATATTATCGTCATTGAGAGAGTGAGAAGCGAAAAACCCGGAATAAAACACATATTATGGTTATAATCTTTATAATAACATTTTAGAAAGTCAGTGCATAAAATGACGACAAATCAAATTGTTTCTTGCTTGGACTCCTGCTTGCATAACGTTACATTATATGGTACCTCCGGTACCTGAATGTTATCCCTTCGGATATGGGGTTCGGGGACCATTCAGTCTCCCTTCCGAGCAATTATGTAAAATAGCACAAACCAAACGACAAAGCGCCTAACTTTTTCTGGGGCATGCCTCAACACTTTTGAAGTACACACAAATCTTTGTTCAAACACACCCATACAATTCGAGTTTGGATGTAATTTTGGCTATAATTTGGAGTTCCTGGAGCAGTATTTTCCCTATGTGTCATTAGCCAGAGTTCTTCGTCATGTGGTCTAATAATAATTTCACTCACTGTGGGTTCCATCGGCCGTGTGATAGTAATCACACCTGGAAAATTGATTTTTTCCATAAATCCCGCTTCAATTAGATTTTTCTCGTCTTGAGTCACAGCAAACTGAACCCTGATGGCTACTGATACTTTCTCTTTTGTTCTGCTCTTGATATAGTTTGTAGCCACATAAATATTATAGCTTTGCCCGATTATTTCTTCAAATCTAACATCTTCTTTTTGAAAACAGTCACTGTTGTTGGTGGTTGGGCATCACTCATCACTGGATATTTCCCAGACAAATATGTTCAAGCTTCTCATCTTCTTCAACAATATTGTTATTTAAATTATTAATGGGCACCAAAGCCTAATTTTTAAACTTAAACTCAACTTTCAGGAAACAAAAATAGTTATGGTATAAACAAGCAAACCAAATAATACCAAAAACAAACTTATTATGACGTATACAGTCAATTCAATAAATAATATTGACATTTCTTAGGAATCAAATAAAAATTCCCTAGAGTTTCCCCTAGATTTGTACTACGTTTTTCGAATGGCTAGTAGCATGATAAAAGGATACGAGAACGTAGCCGAACTGTTGACACAGAGTGCCGTTTCAGCCGACTATCGCTTTTGAAAATAGATATCTGCTATAGAAAGTGAGCTGTAGAATTCTATAGAGCACAGAGTCCCAGAGCAGAATGGGCTAAAAGTTACCTTATATCTGGAATTACGCCTTATCAATAGTTCAGATTGAATCGTCCTTTTTCAGAGATTTTTCGAAGATCTAATATTTCCTTCTGCGATATATTTTGAGCTTCAAAAAACAACAAGATAAAATGTTTCCTTTGAATAAAACTCCATATCAATCATCTTGTAGCATAAAGAATCGCACATTGTTTTGTGAACGGAACGGAAATGCGATAGACAAACAAAGTTTTTATCTTATTTTCTATATCGCAGCTTGGTACAGTAAACTGGTGCTAATCTAGTATTAATATCAATTTTATAGTAAGTATTATTGAATTATAGGCACTACCTACTTCTATAAAATGCTCAATGAAGGATTCTTATGTGGTTTATAATTTAAACTTTAATTTGTACTACAAAAACTTCAAAGTGTAAATCTATTTTTTAGTTCTAGGTACTAAATTTCAATTCTGGGGACTAATTAATATCATCTAGCTAATAATAATTAATAAAAAGAGCATAGGCAATAACCAAAATTACTTTTGTATCATCCATTTCGTGGCCTCTTGTTGTAGCTGAAATAGAAAGATAACAATTCAACCTCGAATTCAACCAAAAGAACATTAATTTGTGGATAAAACTAAACAGTTTATGTGTTAGTAATTAATAGGCATTGTAGTAAACCAGCTATAAAATCGCTATCTCAATCTACATTTATAAATTTTCTTCTTGTTTTACGCGACAATTAACACACAGAAGTGGGAAAACATTGTGTTTATTAAAGCTTATTATTGTATAGTAGTAAAACACGCGATTCACTAATAAGATGACGACAAACCGAAAATTTTTCATTTTTTTTGTCCATGGATCTTTACGTCAAAATTTCAGTTTTCATTCTGAAATTGAGATTACCTACTCTTGAAGAACTTTTTTTATGTTGGTGTACTTTAGTATACTCAAGTAAATTCCCATTTAATTTCGATTAGGTGAAGAAGTGGGCTTGTGCGAAAAGGTCAGCCGAAGACATGCAAAAAGGCTCCAAAACAAAAATCGCATGACCTTTATCCTCAGTGCCTCAATCGATTATGTTAAGGCCATTACTTCACGCGCTCCGCGATAATGTTTAGTGCTAGAATATCGGTGTAATAACATTTTATTTTTATGGCCTGATTTAACGTTCTCCTATCACAATGTTTATGTAGGGCTTTTACGTTTTGTGGGTAGAGTCGTGAAATATGTTACCACATAACAGAAACTGTCGACATGGAAGATAAAGCAAAGGAAATGTTGATTATGGTAATAAAAGTAAGTGGAATAAATTTAGTGAAATCTAGACCAAAAGGCAATAATAATTTGGAACCTTATTATCGTATGAGATTGATGGCCTGTTTTAGAAACCGATGAGACGTATTTCTCTCAAGATTAAATTAGGTATAACCAATCTTACTCGGTTTCCTCCCTTCAATTTGCAATTTATGCGTGCGTACTGTACCTACTTTTTCCTAACTATTTTATACTTTCCATAACATTGTTTTTTTTTTTTTACGGATATGCGCACTCGCAAGGAAATGTCCTATCACGCTCGAGAAGCGGCAAGTGCGGCAAGTGCGGCAAGTGCGGCAAGTGCGGTAAGTGCGAAATGTCGGTGTTGTTGGTCTTGAAACGGTTCAGGTTGTAACCTGGAGGGAAATCCGTCGCAGGGAGTTTATTCCACAGCGATGCTGTTCTCCAGAGATATGAATTCTGATATAATGAGGTTCTTGGTGCCTCTAGTTTGACAGTAAATTCATGGTTACCGTCTGTTTTACGGGTTTGCCTGGTAGGTGCTACTATTGGTGGAATCATACGTGCTAACTCTTCAGAGCATTTTCCGTGATAGTACCTGTAGAAGAGAGATAAATCGCCCACAGATCTGCGATGTTCGCCCATCCAAGTTACGAGTAAGTGCGGGGTCATTGATCAGCTTGATAGCTCGTTTTTGCACGGTGTTCGAAAGCATTAAGGTATGTTTGGGTGCTGCACTCCATATATGTGAGCAGTACTCCATAGTTGGTCGAATCTGGGCTTTGTAGAGTGTCAGCAATTGTTGATTATGATTAGGGAAAGCAAAACTATATAATTGTTTCTTTTAATGAGTCTTCATGATTGTTGATGATTCTTTTTCTTCTTCCTAAGCTTGTTTCAGGTAATCTGTGGTGTGTCTGTTGATCTGTGGCCCAGATGGTCTTCATTGAATCAGTTCTAAGTTCCATCTTTGGTCCATCTGTCTTACAATATATTTTGAGAAACTACATCAGTTGTTGGTTTTTATTAAATTGACTTTATCACTCAAACTTGTAGTTTTCAAGGATGATTTCACTGGTGCATCAGGGCCTAGTGCAATGTGCATATCACGATTCATAACAATCTTTTTCGTTATTGAATCAAAAAGATTGTATTGAATCTTGATGTAGTAGTAGGTATATTCTTTAGATTTATATTTGAATTTGTCTTTTTTTATGAAAAATTCTCATTATCTGATTTTTTTTCCTGACCACATTTCTTTGGATGAACTTTGCTGCTGTCTACGGCGTAAACGATTCAGTATTGAAGGCTTCATTTCAAAAAATGTCGTCCTAAATGTGCATTGATCAACATCGGACCTTTCTTCAATGGTTCGGTAACAGTGAATTGAATCGTGAGCCACATAAAATTACAAATTTTTTGATTTACACATCCAGTTTCTTTGTCGGTTCCTGAAATTTTCAACTTCTTCACTGCTATTCCTGCAAGATTTTCATAATCTACAGGCTTTTTCAAGAATACTTTGGCAGTGGCCAGTCTAAGTGCAGTGACATTTGACGATTTTGTAGAATGTCGTTTAAACATCCTTTTATGCGAAGTAGAATTTGTAGCTAAGCATAGAAGAGAACTGATAGAATAAAGACCAACATCAAGTACTTTTTCCCATTGTTCAGGTTTAGGATTTCTTGATTTGAGGGCCAAAGAAATGCTTCTCCGAATGATTCCATTTCAATTCTTGGCCTGGCCATTATACCTTACCGAGATTGTAAGCGGTTGTTCGACTATTAATGGGTATTCTTCTTGAATGTAGAAAATCTTTGAATCCATGAACCACTTTGATCAGAATGAATATTGAAAATAAATTAGTAAGACAAGGTGGTAGACGCTTTTTACTCATTGGGCGTCGACCGGTGAGATACCACCATGCCAGAATTGAGTAGCGCTAAGTGGTATCACCACGTTCCGCTACTGCGCTGGCAGTCCGGTTCCAACAATGAGTAACCGATAGCATGATGGCGCCTCCAGGATCAAAATATTCCGGAGGTAAAATAATCGACCACTCGGATCTCCGGGCGTCGGGTGATCCTGGGGGTCCTTCATGCAAAGATATAAAGAGAAGATCAAAAACTCAACTCAGAATTGATTTTAGCAATATAAGAGGAATAAGTACAAATATGAATTCAGTTCACCAACATCTTGAAGAACTAAGACCTGACATCCTTGTTCTCACTGAAACTAAAAACAGTTCTGCAACACCTATTGTGAAGTATCTTTATCCCGGCCATGACCTACACCACCGATTTCGACATAATTTTGGGATCTGTGTGTACATTAAAAATGACCTTTCATGTCATCGAGAGGAGAAGCTAGAACCAGCGAACCTTGATATCATATGGCTAAAATTCACCTCAAAGTCATCGACCAAGTTTATCTGCTGCCTCTACCGACCACCATCTAACACCGAGTACCAAAACTTTTTCGCGACATTATCCGAAAGCTGTGATAGTATACAGTCAAACTATCCACAGGCGGAAATTGTCTTTTTAGGCGATTTCAACATCCACAATATACCCTGGCTGAAACACCACAACAAAACAGATAACGAAGGCAGAGAAGCAGAAGCTTTTGCCATAAGTTGTGGTCTAACGCAGCTTGTCGATAAACCTACCCGTATCTCAGAAAGGGGCGAATTTGCAGCGCTTTTAGACTTGTTCCTTACCACAAATCCTGACTCGTACACAATTCAAGTAGATGCTCCACTTGGTTCGTCCGATCATAAACTTATAATAACAAAGTGCGAAATGCTCATCCCACCAAGCCAACAACCACTTCCTCGTAAAATGTGGCACTATAAATCGGCAAAATGGAATGACCTAAAACAGTTTTACCTGGATTTTCCATGGCAAGAGGTTTGCTTTAAAACAGCTGATCCCACTATTTGCTGTAATGAAATAACACAAGTAATCTTATCTGGAATGGATGCATATATCCCACATACAACTAAACGTAGAGCTAATGCAAAACCTTGGTTCAACAGCCAGTGTCAAACGGCTGTACAGAAAAAACACAGAGCATAACCTTTGGAAACGACAACAAACCGCTCAAAACCACACAGAATTTATAGAAGCCAGAAATAGTTGCAAAATTACTATTGACTCCGCTAAAGAAACATACAATCAAAGAATAAAAAACAGGTTGCTGAATTGTCCAAGTAGTTCTAGGTCCTTTTGGTCTCTTGCAAAAGCTGTTGCATCTAACTTCACCAAGTCATCCATACCACCACTTACAAATAAAAATAATCACTTAGCCACAACATCAGAGGAAAAAGCCAATATGCTGGCCCAAATGTTTTCCTCCAACTCCAACCTAACAGTGCCAAACGAAAAAACTCCACCGTTCATTGAAAGGGTTTCCCATAGTATGCCAGAGGTACCCTTTTGTCACAGAGAAATACGAAAATCCCTTAAAAAGCTAGATACAAACAAAGCAATGGGTCCGGATGGCATTCCCGCAATAGTTTTAATTGCGCCAACGAACTCACCCCAACTTTCGCAAAATTATTCAATTTGTCTTACAGGCAAGGAGTATATCCATCATCATGGAAGTCTGCCGCAGTACAACCCATTCCAAAGAAAGGAAAAAAGACAGATCCGTTAAACTATAGACCAATTGCTCTACTTCCGGTGATATCAAAAGTAATGGAAAGAGTTGTGAACAATCACCTAACCAAGTACTTGGAAAAGTACAAAATTATCAACGATAAGCAATACGGATTTCGAAAATATAGGTCAACTCGCGATTTACTTACATACGTCACTCACTTATGGCAAAAAGCAATTGAGTTGCGGGGTGAAACAAGAACAATTGCCTTGGATATATCTAAAGCATTCGATAAAGTTTGGCATGAAAATCTGCTCAAGCTCAAAGCAATGGGATTATCGCCGAAACTTTGCACTTGGTTTGAAAGTTACCTAAAGGACAGATTCATTTATGTTGCACTGGATGGCCAGAACTCCAACTCTTACCAAATAAATGCTGGTGTGCCACAGGGAGCAATCCTTTCGCCAACTCTTTTTCTGATTTACATAAATGACCTCATAGATAAAACAGTAAATCCACTTTATTGCTTTGCAGACGATGGCAATGTAGTCTCCTCACTCATACCACCCACAGGTCTTTCCGCACGTGAATTCCATCATCTTAGACTAACTCAAATATCGCAGATAAATAACGACCTGGAGATAATAGAGGACTGGGGTAACAAAAACCTTGTACAGTTCAACGCGCAGAAAACCCAAGCAGCTCTGTTTTCAAAAAAGACCAGCACCGGTGAGCCAAAAATCATGCTATCTGGAAGTGCTGTCACATTACAGAGTCAGTTGAACATCTTGGGGGTTACTGCAGAGACCAACATGTCTTGGCACAGTCACGTGGCAGATATTGCTGAAAGGGCGTCCCAAAAGCTGGGGGTGCTATTTCGTACAAGACATCTGTACACACCAAGCCAATTGCTGACACTCTACAAAGCCCAGATTCGACCAACTATGGAGTACTGCTCACATATGTGGAGTGCAGCACCCAAACATACCTTAATGCTTTTGAACACCGTGCAAAAACGAGCTATCAAGCTGATCAATGACCCCGCACTTACTCGTAACTTGGATGGTCTCGAACATCGCAGATCTGTGGGCGATTTATCTCTCTTCTACAGGTACTATCACGGAAAATGCTCTGAAGAGTTGGCACGTATGATTCCACCGAGAGTAGCGCCTACCAGGCGAACCCGTCAAACAGACGGTAACCATGAATTTACTGTCAAACTAGAGGCACCAAGAACCTCATTATATCAGAATTCATATCTCTGGAGAACAGCATCGCCGTGGAATAAACTCCCTGCGACGGTTTTCCCTGCATATTACAACCTGAACCGTTTCAAGACCAACATACAACGACATTTCCGCGCACTTGCCGCTTCTCGAGCGTGATAGGACATTTCCTTGCGAGTGCGCATATCCGTAAAAAAAAAAAAGACATACAATTACAGTTTCTGTTGTTAGATCCTGATACCTGGTGAGCAAATGGAAATCGAGTATAATCATCTCATCTAGTTGTGAGAGTTCATTTTTTACGAAAAAGGGGTCCTTTGAAATCTAGGGATAACCTTTCAAGCAATCAATTTAGCTTGAGTTTTAATGAATTTCGGTTCAATTTTTGAACATATTGGAGAAAAAGCTATCATAGCCCGTACAGTGGGAATCATTGCAATTGGCACACACTCTTTAAAATCCCTCGTATTGAGTCAAAATTCTAACCAATAAATCTATTTAGTGCAGCATTTTGCTATTACTGGTGTGTCAGATTTGACACATTACGAGGGATATTTATATAGTGTGTGCCAATTGCAATGATTCCCATTGTACCTCTTCAATTGAGTAGAATAAATCACATCTTATCCAATGGGTAATTCCAGGATAGTATAATGCTTGATGCAGAATAGTTAATGATAGATCGGTAGAGGTTGAGCCACAAATTCGTATAAGATACTTTTTATCTTATATTAAAATTATAGGATAACTATTCTAGGCGCCATCTTATAATATTTTCGTGTTTTATTTTACTAGTGTGCTGTCTTTTAGACATGAATGTTAAGGGGGTTTTAGATGCTGCAAGAGTACCTGCAAGTCGATGCAAGTTGCAAAAACTCTTGCAAAAGGCATGCGCAGTTGAAACCAGAGATATGTGAGAGAAATAGAATGCGCTTAGACGACTGCGCATCCGATTTTATGGTAACGCATAGGGTGCCGCCATTTTTATCACTTTTTACTTATGGATTTTCCGATTAGTAGATCTAGTGCAATTTTTTTTTATTTCTGTCTTTTTCTTCTACAGGTTGATGAAAAAGGATGAAAATACACTCAGTGCGCGTAAAATCTAGCAATCAAAAACGTCATTAGTTTTTACGTTGACAACTTCAATCTGACAGATTTTTCACAACATAAACTTAGTTTTGGTCGATTACAGATTGTTGTTTTTGGCGATTTTTCCTGCTTTTTCTGAGATATTTTTTTATCAAAGCGGTGTTTTTAAAGATTTCTTTTTGTTATTTCTGCTTATTTTTGGAGTTATGAGTTGTTCATGACTTATTTTTGTAACACCTAATTTGACAGGTGATAAAAATGGCGGTTCTTCAAATTCGGCCAGTTGCGCAGGATGGACCCTTATTCTATTCTAACCAACAAATCTCCCATATCTCTGGTTGAACCCCAGCTGATTGCAAGTTGCAAGACTTCTTGCAATTGCAACTTATCAGTTCTGTTCGATATTTTTGCAAGTGCAAGACTCTGCAACAGTATTTTTGGGGGAAAATTTGGTTATTTTTAGAATGCCAACTTTCAATAAAAGTTACTACTTTCAAAATTATGTTTATATTTATAGATTTATAAACTAATGAGAATAGGTTAGGTACCTCTATGTTAAAGCCGTGTTTGAATCAATTTAAAATGCAGATAAATCCAAGTAGAGATATTTATTTATTTATTTATTTATACTCTGAAAATAATCTACTTTTAGGTACATGGGTACCTCGTTAGGTACCTACGTTTCATAGGAAGCAATGATAATATTAGGTAGGCACCTGTCATTCTGTTTGAATCAATTTTAATTTTCAATTTGCAGGCAGAGATATTTTATTTAATTATACTGAGAATCATCACACGTAGGCATCGACGTATTGTAGGCAAATACAATGATTTCTTGTAACATAGTGGCGGCACCAATAATGATGCAAAGACTAGCAGCAATAACATTTTTTCTATTTTTACTATTAATATTTAAAAAACAATACGATTCATTTTTTACATACAACAAAAGTAATAGGTTTGTTTCTGCAGAAAACACAAACCAGTCAGAGTCAATTTCATTGGTTGAAACTAGTTTTCAGACTGTTTTCAACCAATGAAATTCGCTCTGACTGTTTTGTGATTTCTGCAGAAACAGACCTATTAGTAAACAAGTAGGTACCTACCAACTACCAATACCGACAAGAATAGGTATCCAAAAGTAAGGTTCTGTTTTCCTATAAATTTTTTTTCTTTATGTTGGCAGAAGAAAGCAATTGAAAGTTTTCAAAACACATGTGAAACCAAACCGTAAGACGGCGCAAGAAATCTTACGGAAGAATCTTGCAGATACTTGCACTTGCACGGTCTAACTGCAAGATTTATTGCAGCATGTAAAACCCCCTTTACTGATTTTTGGTCTGCTAGGAGCTGAAAGTGTCTACCAATAATTAGAAAATGTCAGCATTTTCTAAGCCAATGACTTCAACTGGCATAAGCCTTTTTTCCGAATAATTTCCTTAATTTTTGTTCTTGGAAAACATACCTACTACAAGTTTTCCTTTTTAACTAAGTGAAGCGTGAAGCTACAATAGAATAGTCGAATGCATCAGTCTCTATGATAAAGGAAATTTTATTATTAATAGAAGAGGCGATTTCATTAATTTTTAAGGATTTCAAACTCTTATGCTATCGGATCAGACAGAGGCAAAGTTTTGCTGACAACTAATCGATGGATTTTCTCCGAGAAACGAGGAATAAATTTGGAATAGTGAGCAAACATATACCGATAGTTCTTTTTAGCGATTAGGAGTTTTGAGGCAGTGGCAGTTTTATTAAATATTCAAGTCTGGTTTCAAAGTTTGATTTTCGATTAAATTGTCAAGTTTGATAGATTTTCGTGAATATGAACTTTTTCTTTGATTAACTATAAAATTGTATTTCGTTACCCACAACTCTCGCGATTCTGTTAAGGTTGTCATCATGTCGAGCTTGATTTATTCCGCAAGCAAATAGTAATATCCAGATACTAAGGTATACTTATTTTATAAATTTTTATATTCTATAATACTATACATTATTCTATGAAAGCAGGCAACTCCATTAGTAGTACAGTCATACAAGGATTCATCTACTAAAAAAATCCGAGTGAGCCTAAATTTTGTCTACACCTTTATTTTACCTCAAGAATTAATATATTAAAAGTCCCCACCGATATCTTGTTTGCGTTTCAAGATATTCAAGGTCAAATATCACAGAAATGAGTTTTTCTTAAATATTTTGCTTTCGGTATGTCCTACGACTATTTTGGCTAAAAATATCGGAAAACTCTCTTCAAGAAATGTTATTCACACATTTTACATCATACCAACCGGTTTCCACCTGATACCCAGGAAAACAGAGGATAGCACCCGTTTCCACACCACCCCAGAGGTAAGATGCAAGGCGCGTTTTTTTTACATTGCATTTTTACTGTAGACCTAATCCATGATCTTTCTTGTTATGACTTTTAGATGTAGGATGTGCGATCTTCATTCTCGTAACCTGTCCCCTCTTCCACGACGTACAAATGTTAACAATGAACACAGCATCGGCCCATAATGTATTTGGTGTTAACATTTGTACCGTTCAGTTCTGGCTCTGAAACGCCGTGCCCCTTACCGATAAGAGTTGGGTAGGACACGGAATTCCGAATTTGTCGCTAGAAGCTTTCGGGGACTGGTACTGAACCTAGGAGTTATTTCTTCGATAATTTTTTCACTCCTCTATCTGCGCATTGATCACTGAGTTTTCTTTCTCCACTGTAACAGGATACCTGGTGCAAATGGGCCCTCAACCACTATAATCTTGAGGGTGGCGCTCGAGATTACCGCTGGATTAACCAAAAGATAAATACCGACTGTTAAGCTGCCACAGCTCAAGGAAAAACCTAGAAAAACCCGTTACAAATTTGGAGCCCGAGCAGGGACATTTTTGCGCATCAGCAACTGACCGTAAAGATTACGTCATCATCTGTCCCCCGTTTCACCGAGAGGCCGTTTATTTAGGTACCGACCAATGGGTTAACCATTACATCGTATGATATATTTCTTCATTCATTTTAATAAGCCCCATAATGTAAAGCGTGTTGGTGGCGGTCTATTGTGTAGAAATTAATATCTCATTGTCTGCTGAATACTGAATAAGAGCCCCAATTTCAAATGATAGAATATCTGGTTGTGGATGCTAGACAGCAGCAACTTCATACATTAATGTTTCTCTATACGACGCGCTGAATCCAAGATTAGACAAATTATCTAGAAAAGGTTAGATGTGACGGATCGTGCACGTATCGTAGCCATAATAACATGACAAATAGCGGTACACTTACACTTCAGATAGTCAGTTTTGCCTTTTCTGTTTTTCGAAATTAATTCTTTAATAAAGTATGGAAGGCTCTGTGGGATGTTTTCGTTAAGATTATGAAACATTTTACTGGGAGGAGGATAAGGTTGACAATCAACAGTCATGAAACGAATGTCTTCTCTGATAATTTTGGTCACAGATTGTATAATTCGAAGGCGTTCATTTGCCGGTTGAGATTTCTTATTTTCATACCAAGAGTTACTTAAAATATTACTTTGAGTATCGCGGAAACAAATCATAGTCGAAAAGGAATGAAGTTTTGTCGGTTATAAAAATCAAAAAGCGTGAAAATTGAAAATGAAAAGAAAGCTAAGGAAAATTGGAGGATTGAAGATTTTGGTCCTGGGCGGGATTCGAACCCGCGTACTCAGCATTACCGGTGCTACGCTCGAACCAACTAAGCCACCACGACCCTACAGATCTTTTTGATTGGTGTTGTTAGAGGAAGTTGCGTGATTCTCCGCTCATTGCCAAACTTCTGATTAGACATTGACATTTCTTAGTTTTTTTTTGTCTCTGTTTCCTCGTTGGCTTCTTCACCACAAAAAAAAAACACAAAGTTTTTAAATCAAAAGATTTCAAGCTAGAGCGTGTTTTGCGAAGAAAATAGTGAGATTTACCGGCCAGCATCATCATCTCGTCGTCTTTTAGATGACACTATGCTACTCCCCTAGGACACCAACCTCCAATTCCATCATTGATGCGGGTTTCCCTTACGACGAACTGGGTTTTCCGAACACCTTTTTTCGCGCCCGGAGGATTTAATCGTTGGCTCTCTCTTTTTTTTTTCGTGCTCGTAACCAGCTCGCACCAACAATACTAGGTGTGCTCGTCTACTGGTCGCCTAAAGCGATCCCGATAGTGAGGAGACCCACGCAAAGTATTGTCTGCCTAATACGCGATCCAAGTGCAGGGTAAACAAGTCACCACACTTGTCGAGAAAAATGAGGGGACTTCTAGATGCTACTATGTATACTCCTTGCGACAATTTTTATGTACTGTTACCGAATCTGTATCCCTTAAACGTTCTGCATGATCTTCTCTTTCCGCACTTGCGTCTCTCAAAGCATCTATACCGCGTTTTACACTCACTGTAACACCAATCGTTATTAAATGACGTTCATGACTTTTGACCTTGAATATCTGAAAACGCAAGCGTGATATCGATGGGGACTTTTAAGACATTATTTCTTCAGGTGGTAGAATAAAGGTGTAGACAAAATTTAGGCTCACTCGGATTTTTTCAGCAGATACTGCTTTTTCCAGCCTAATATAACTGGACTCCGAAAGAAATTTGTTGAAACTGATATAAATTTCCATCTGCTTACTTTTCTTCTCCTTGTATTGGTATCATATCATGCACTCTAGAGATTGATTGCGCGAATAACAGAATTTTTCGCAACATAGTACGGACTATTACTTTGACGTTTTGGAATGGAGAATGCATCTAAATATATATACTGTGTGACAAATAAAACACATCACCCCATAGAAGTATAAAGATTTGTTAATCAAATTCTGTAGATATGCTTGGGCAGTGGCGGCTCGTGGCCCAAAAATTTGGAGGTTCTGCTCTAGTGGCATATCCGTTTGGGATAGGCTGACGACCACAGCATAATTTTTTTTTCGGTTTCCACGGCCACGCCCAAAAAGGTTCATTTTAAATCTTCAAAAAAATGATTGTTTCTATAACCATCAAAAAATACACAACTTTCGTTATATTTTACCAACCGAAAACGTCATTTTCGTCACTAGTGATAGAATATCCCATAACGTTAATTTTCGTCACTAGTGACCAAAATGAATGATTAGGATTTTACATGTTAAATACATTCTTTCAATCCAATTAAAATTTAATACTCTAAAGCACAATGAAAAAACACATACGTAAAGTCTGTTTTTTTTTAAAGATAATTCCCCAAGTCAAAAATTTAGTAACTATGTTGGCAGCACAGGCCTTTTCTACATAAAAAATTTGAAAGCATTGACAATTTTACATTGTATTGCCAACATAATGTCATTTTGACTTTTATCTTTAAAAAAAAAACAGATTTTAGTTCATCACAGAATTACCTAAAACCGAGAACTTTTGATAGATGGCGCCTTGATTCATTCACGTTTTTAAGCGCCATCTATCAAAATCAAACCAAGTAGGAACCCTTGTGAGAAAAACATAAGTTGAACAGCAAAAATCAATGGTCATTGAAAAAGTATAGTGTTCTACTCGTCGAAAATAATTTTTTGCAACTTGAAAACATTATCAAACTCGGCTTTACCTCGTTTGGTAAACTATTTTCTTGTTTCTAAAGTCCTTTTTATCTGGGCTACACAAAAATGCCAAGGATTTTTTCAAAAATTAACAAACTCAGATTAACTAAATAAAGAAACCTCAGATTAACTAAATAAAGAAACCCGTAGAATTAACTAAATAAAGAAATCCGTAGAATTAACTAAATAAACAAAAAAAAGATCCGATCGTATTTTTTCCAAAAAAAGATCATCAAAAAACAACGCACACAACAAATATGACCGACAGTTTCAACAGCACCCTTTCCTGCTTGTCCGTCTTCTCGTAAAAACAATAAAATTTGCGTACGTTCTGTAAATCCTGCAGCTCAATTTCCGCCTAAATTTCGCTATCTAAACCCAGGACCAAGTGCGGTGCGGGGCGATGAGAAGGGACCACAGACGAGCACAGAACTCGAAAGTGGCCCAGTCATGTTATGTTGTACGCGAAAACCGTATCATTAACTTGTCATGGTTGGCCGACTGTAGCGTTCGGAGGCGCGCGTCTCGCTCAAAGATGAAAAATATTCCAGGCAGCGTGGATCGAAGGCTTACTATACTAACATGCTCGGCCGAAAATATATCGTTTCAATAATTTTAGTCGGTTTAACTTTTACTTGAAAAAATATAGAATGATCAAAAAACTAGTCAAGTAATTATGAAAATTTTGGGGGTTCTGCAGCACTGCAGACCTTATGCACCAGCCGCCCCTGTGCTTGGGCTATCAAAAGTGAAATTTAATTTAATAAAAAATATATAAATAAAGTAACATTTAATCAATAATTGATATTTTTACACCATTAACATATGTAGAAAATTTGTTAAAAAATATACACTTTTAATGATTGATGCATTTTTTTGTCACATAGTATATATTTTTTTCTATTATGTCGGTTTAAAGGGCCCCATACACTACGATGAAACACGACGGTTTTCATCGCCACGATGAAACACGTAGTTCCAAAACCGAAGTGTGTGGTAGAAAACCGTCGTGTTTTTCTACCACACACCACCGACTGTCCGACGCCGATTCTCAATCTCCTTCAATCCTGATAATCCTGTTCTGTCAGGTTTTTTTGACTCGTTGATCTCTGAACTGACTGCTGCCATTCCAGTTCCTCTTTTTTTACGCCCTATTGTTCGGCATTCTAGGACCTGCTTTGGTAATCTTCCGTCGTTTATCCGCTGTACATAGCCGCACCATATAAGTTGTTTTTTTGCGATGCCCATTCTTTCTTTTATAGTCTCATTTCCTATGTGATCTCTTCTAGATATTGTCATTGATCTTCTTATTGTATCCATTTCGAAAATTTCCATTTTTGTTTTGTATTTTTCTGTTACACGACAAGTCTTTATTTCATACAGCAGCGTACTTTTCACCATCGTTTCATGTTAAGACATCCAGTAATTGTTTCTGCTTTTGTCCAGTTCTTTACAATCTGTTCCTATCTCATCAAATGTGACACCTAAAGTAACATACTCATTGCATGAAGAAATTCTTTGCCCCTTTGTCCTCACTTGCTTCATTTCCAACACATATACTTTATCTTCTCCACGTTCACTTCTCTCTCCCACTTTTGGTATTCTTGCGCTAACTTTCTCATCATATAGGTACTCCATGTCTTCTTTATCGTTAGCTACAATTACTTGGTCGTCGGCAAATGTAGTGTGTGGTATGTCGGTGGTTAAGTTGTGTTCCCATGCGGCGTTTCCAGTTTTTTAGAGCTACTGCGATATACGTATAATTGATGTTACTTTGTTCTAACACTGTCCATAATGTCTCTACTGGACGGTATCATAATATGCTTTTTGTAGGTCCACAATGGTCTTTATATTTCTTGCACTCCTTTTGCCTGAATTACTTTTTTAAGACGAAATACATTAGTACTACTAGATCTTCCTGCACAAAACCCACTTTGCGCTTCTTCTTATACTATATGAAAATCTTTCTTTATATTAAATCTCTATGAGAATTCTACCGTACAATCTATTTTAGAGTATTGGTTAGTGAACATCCTCTGTAATTATTGCAATCCAGCTTGTTTCTTTTTTTATGTATTGAGGATATGAATGCTATTTTCCAATAATCAGGTACTGGATGTGCATTTATGCATTGATTGGCCCTATATCAATGTAAAATTTTCTAGGAGTTTTTCTGATTTGTATTTGAGCGTATATTACTCCAGGTCCGCTAGCTTTTTCAGATTTAAGCTTTTCAAGTTACTATTCTTTATCATTTTTTTTTCGATGATTACTTCCTCTCCTCCATGTACTTCTATGTTTCTCCTCGGAGTGGCTGAAAGAAATTCAGGTCTCGTTTCCTGTAGCAGTCCATTGTATAGTGTTCTGTCGATTGTTCTAGTTTGATGATCTGAATGTTCACTGTTTCTTTTGTTGGGTTTTTCACCGTAGAAATGAATTTCAAAACTTCGCCTGCCTCCCACGTGTGTATTTATATCGTGGCACTTGCGCTCAAACATTTCATTTTTTTCCTTGCGTATTAAATTCCTTAGCTCTCTTCTGCTGTAGATTTCTAGGTCTCTTTGGTCTTTAGTACCTACTGAGCCATTTTAAATATGTTCGTATTTTCTCCCTGACGATTTCCTGTATTTCTTGAGTCCACCAGATCCTATGGCTGTTTTTATTGAACATTGAACAACTTCTTTGGTTGCTTCCTTCCTTCAAGCTCTTTACTATGTTTCCATATATTTTTTGAAACGTGTGTTTTCATGTGTTTATTAATTTTTCATCTAACCGCCTTCGATACAAGTAGACTTCTGAAGTTGTATTTTGGATTTTATTCGATGTTTTCTAGGTTATCATTTTCTCCGATATAGTTCAGTCATCCAAGGTTCAGAAACAACGTTTCCAGGAAACAAATGTAGAAGTTTTTTCTTACCGGTTTCTTATGTTTTTTGGAGTGCTGAATCCGAATCTGAGGTTTGCTACTTTGCCACCTCGCCAGGCGACGACTTCACAAGGAGACTTGCAAAAAATCCTTACATTTTCAGCACTTTTTTCAGGTTTTTAACTATAACTTGAAAACTGAGCGTTTCTTAACTATAACTATACCTATGATATACCAAATTGAAGTAGACAAAATTTCCTACAAGTACGTATAACAAAACAATTCTATAGTCTCGACAATCCACGTCGTTAGAAAATGTTGAAAAAATGGCATTTCTTGCTTGAGATTTCTTGATTACTGAATCCAGGTAACCTTCCGATGAATATACTTACGTTTAAAAAAACCATTACCTATTTATTCTTAGGTTGTGAGTTATCCGCAATTGAATCAATCTGAAGCCATTGCTTCCTCTCCAAATTGCCCTACTACTTTACTCGGGTTTGTCTTCCAGTTCAAGTATAAAAATCGCCAAGCATAATTATCTCCCTGATATAGCTACTCTTTCGTCACCTGATGGTGTGTAGGCTGCTATTATGCTTATATTAGTTCCAAGCATCTTCATGTTAACTCGAAGTATGTTCTCGTTAATGCATTCGTAGCCCGTTATCTCATCGGTTAGTTTAATTGTAATTGGTTGAGGTTTTCTTTGGGATTGGATCGAAATAAAACAACAGAAGTCTGTCAATACCTGAGCTCACCAGGCAGCAAAATCAAGATCCTTCCTTCTATTATTCCATGTAATGAAGGACTTATTCATCAGATATAATTTTAGAGTATCCTTTCGAAAATTGTCGATACTTAGTGGCAATAATTGGTCAACAATCATGTGATAAGTTTGAAAATAGTGTAGTAGATTCTATATTTGGATGAGCTAAATAGCAAATTCTGTCTGGTAAACCAACCCAGAGGCGATTTCAAGTCTTCAAATGTAATTTGAGAAGTGGAATATTGAAGAACAGACAAACGAGTATATACAGGTGATCTTTTATTTCTAAATCTGCAAAACAGTGGTGACTGGTCATATATTGAAAATTTCAGTGTTGCAGATGCCTTTATAGTCTAGCCTGAACTTGGAAAAATTTTAATCTTGATAAATGAGGGAAAGTTTTTATTTATGTATGTTACGGAGCTTCCATTATCTATTAAAGTGCAGAAGTTTCATTGATTTTTATTTTCACTAGACTTGTGGATATTGCGGACATGCTTTGTGGAGCAGCAGCAAGATATTTCAAATTTGAACATGAAAAAGCAGAGATTATTGAAGCTGATGATGAAGGTTGCTTTGACATACTTTTGAAAGGTGTCCATATTTCGCACACTCTGAGCAAACGAAATCTTTAGCTGAACCTAAAATATAGTACATGAATGTTTTTTAATAGATCTGCAAATATAACATTTGTAGTTTTTACTTGCCGCACACGTAACTTGATCTAATTCTATCGCAAATCTAAGCTAATAGCGAAAATCTTGAAAATCTAGTAACTTTTTTTCTTTCAAAATTAATTCTAACGTATTTTTCATTAATGATATTGAATTCGCAATTTCAAGAGCAGAATATGAATACTTTTGCATAGTTTCTATAGTGATTGGGATTTGTTAACAGTTTCCTCTAATGTTAAGGTATTATTCTCTAACATGTAGTAATCTCGATTTTTAAACTGAAGAAACAACTTTAAAATTACAGTCATTAGGTATTTGGTTTAAGATGAGTATCTATACAGGGTGTCCCACGGTGAATGGCGTATTAGACGTTTATGGAGAACTAAAAAGCGGATCATTTTGAAAATTTCGCGACCGGGATAAACGACAAAAATCTACACTTTAAAAATATTTTTGTTTATGCGGTGTTGCCGCTTCTACTCTAAACCAGTGGCAACATAGCTATTTTAAATGGAACAACTTGTATTTGATTGCATATTTGGATTCTACGTATAATTCTCAGCAGATTTCATGTGATATACCCTATACCTAAGTTCAACTGTTTTGGAAATATTGACAGCTGAAAATTGACTTTTTGCAACTTTGACAGGCTGTAAAACTTGAACGGTTAATTTTAGAGAAAAACCGATTTCACATCCCTATCTCAGATTTTTATAAACTATCATTTGACACCAACTTCGAATTTAATCCATGATTTGAAAAATTTAATCTCCGGTTAAATTCAAAGTTGGTGTCAAATGATAGTTCATGAAAATCCAAGATAGGAATGTGCAATCGGTTTTTCTCTAAAATTAACCGTTCAGGTTTTAGAGACTGTCAAAGTTGCAAAAAGTCCATTTTCAACTGTCAATATTTCCAAAGCAGTTGAACTTAGGTATAGGGTATATCACATGAAATCTGCTCAGAATTTTACGTAGAATCCAAATATGCAATCACATACAGGGTGTTCTATTTAAAATAGCGATGTTGCCACTGGTTTAGAGTAGAAGCGGCAACACCGCATAAACCTAAATATTTTTGAAGGGTAGATTATGGTCGTTTATCCCGGTTGCCAAATTTTCAAAATGATCCGCTTTTTAGTTCTCCATTAACGTCTAATACGCCATCCACCGTGGGACACCCTGTATACTGACCTAATAAGTGTTTCCCAAATTGCTGCTTTCTAGTCAGACCAATATGCCTTGCAAATATTTTAGTTTTTGGGTTTACAAGGGCAGATTTAAGAGCTTGATAATACCAGCATATATTTCTTGGAGTCAGCAATAAAAAAAAAGTTGGAGTGACATACATTATTTTAGTAAAAATTTCAGTTTTGTAGTTTTCCAGTGTGTCCATTATTGGACAGCTTTAGGAGAATTCGGATCTGCATTAAATCGATGTGGAATTAGTAATTATAACTTCAAAACTAGAATGACCCATTCATGGGCAACTGGTCCAAATTTGAAAGTTCACCTATTATGTTCTGATATTATCGCCCTTCCAGCTAAAACATATATGTAGCTATAGCGTATCAGTAGCTATGAGATCACCTTCTTTGCTCCAAATCTGATGTTTCGCGTCACCAACCCATTTTCCACAATCTCCAAGTGAATTTTTCCATAGTCTCTTGGCTTTTTTAGGGCATGTTACCAATAACATTCTCTATGTTATGCTGCCAATGCGCCAAAGTATGGCAGCAATAACCTGTGCAGAGACTCTGTTAACCAGTCGCGACGAGATACTACCAATCTCCCTGTCTGTGTTTGTCTTTTTTTTTTGAACGACGTAGATGTTATGATGTCAAATACCACATCGAAGCTACACTCCATGATGAGTATAAGTTCATAATAATTATACACCTTCCTAGTATGTTTGAACATAACAATTCTGAATAGGTTTTAACTATAACTTTCATATTAACCCCATTTAAATAAACGACGTAGCAAATCCGTTAAACCATGAATCAATCAAAAAATCAGTAACATGTGAAAGTATATTATAGCTACTTATGTACCAAGGGGATTACGTAGATTATAATACCCGAAGGCGAAACTAGCCCGAGGGCCTCTGGCCCGAGGGATATATTTTGCCTGAAAGACATTATAATCTAAAAATCCCCGTGGTACATACAATGCTTTATTTTCTACTCAACACAATGTTCTTTCATCGGAACCTGTACCTAGAAACGTAATAAATTAATATATCTATATAAACATCTCAAAAGGCAAGGCAACGGTGGTCGTGTGGGTTAACGCGCTAGACTACATAGGAAACGTTGATAGTAGACCGGGTTCGATTCCTGGCCAGATCAAAAATTATTTTCGGTCGGTCATTTAGTGGCTTCCTAGGGTGAAGTGCAAATTAATAAAACAACAACAACAAAAACACCTCACGGTATTTTAAGCGGGCGTTATAGATCATAACGCCCGCTGGCCTTATAATGCCCTCAGGTTGTTATAGGTATGTTAACGAATTTTGTTTCCTAGAGAATATGGATCTATAATAGTTAGGTAGAAAATAAAATATTTTTGCTGACTCAACCCCAACTATTATTGTTACATGCTGCGTCGCATGTAGACCTATAGATTCATGATTATAGTACCGTTTCGTAGGTGTTACAACACTTACCTCTTTTTCTCAAATAGTCCTCGATCATGACGGCACTCATCATAAAGACGTTACCGACGCTGCCCACAGCAGACATCGATGCCAGAAGAATTAATCGGGCCAGTCTGGACCAATGGTCGTTGAGCGTCACCGGAGACACTTCTTCGTTGCTGATGGACGACAGAACATGGCTCATGTTCGATAGTACCATTCCAATTTCAATCCTGTGAATAGGATTTTATTAGCTTCATATAATAAAGGATTTGTTTATGTGCCAATATTTTTTTTTTAATCAAAGAGAGCCTGCCATACCACTTGCTCCGTCGTAACACTGTGCTAATATGTATATAACCTGTTAAAGATCAACAACATTGGCTAACTGGCTTAACTAATAATGATTAAGTAAATATTTATTGAGTCAAGTAACAAAATTCAGGATGAGTTGCTCGACCTATACCTATTGCTATCTTTACACAATTTGAATTTGGTGCAACTATTGGAAATGTTTGCACATTTACCCAGAACCGCAGTAGACGAATAAGTTGCTAATAATAGCTCAGTTATAAACTTTTTCAGGTAAAGCGATAGTGCCTATATCGTGATTTTCGCACATAAGGGAGTATTTACAATGAGAAATGGTAAATCGTTTTTATTTTAAACATAAACATCAGAAAATGATTGGTTGATGGTTGATGGTTGATTCAAAAGGAAACTTAAACCTTTTTGCAGTTCTGAATGACATGATTGTTCTAACACCAATAAAAAAATATACTTATTAACCCGGCATTAGACGCGTCAAAAAACTTACGTCATTACACGCGTTCGGTCAAATCGACCGACTGCCCAAAAGTTTATATGAATTATTAGCTTTTTTCGCGGAGACGATCCCAAACGTATCCTGAACGCTGAGGCATGACCTACGCAGGTTTACTAATTAATAGAGACATGAAACTTTCAAATATTACCTGCATAAGTCATGCCTTAGCGTTCAGGATACGTTTGGGATCGTTTCCGCGAAAAAAGTGTACAAGCACTATAATTCCTAGAATTCATAATCATTACAAAGGGAACTATATTATGCAGTACAGTTACCGTATTATCGATAGCAAAAAGTACTCCCAATATCAAAAAATGCCAATTTTTAACACAAATATTTTAGATACTCAGGTTCACGCGCCTAGTCAAAAGCACCTACTATGAAAACAACGAACCAAAAACCAAAATATTTTTGGGCCAATGGGTAGTGAAAAACCTGCATCAGGCATTCCTGGATGGGCAAAACTGCCACCCTTGTACCAGGGGCGTAATTACTGATTTTATCAATGGTCGGTCTTTTTGAGCGACACGCGTGTACACTGACACACTGACTATAATTGACTATTAGATCTAAAGTTGTAAGTGAAAGCAGTGTCCGATCGAGTTGAAATTTGGTATGTATACAGGGTGATTGATGGTCGATGGTAGGTTAGACGTTTATGAAAAACGGAATGTTGGATATTTTTGAAAATTTGCATGCCCAAGTAATTGCTCCAGATCTATCATTCTAAAATAATTTCAACGATGCGACGTTGCCGCTTATACCAAAAAGTAATATGAACTTTGAAATTTTAAATGAGACACCCTGTATATTATTACATTTTTCGCTCCGCTATTACTTTCTGATCATTTTTGTATAATACTGTCCTATATAGCTCTAGTTAAATTTGTATTACTACGTCCCTGAGATTCGTAGAAAGTTTAAATTTTGGAGATAACTTAGGGAGGTCCTGCATATTACTTTCAAGCAAGAAAATTTGTTCTACATTATACAGGGTTGGTCAAAATTAGTAATTGTGCTGCCAGGTACAAAAAAGATGAAAAGTGCACTTTTTCAAATAGAACACCCTGTATATTATGAAAGGCAATTAAAATCCCGTACAAATGATGTATCATGTTCCTATACCTAAATAGTAAGGTTTCGGAAATACAGGCAATTTTCTATAAGAATTTGATTAGGTATTTAAAAATTACCTATGTCTTATTAAATAGCAGTAAAAGTGTGTTGAGTGAACTTTTTTTCACAAATGTGACGTGCGACAATCACATGAGTAAAAAAGGTACTGTACACACTTATTGCATACAACATTTTTTCTACTATCAATAAAATATGTGAGTTAAATAAATTTAGACAAATACTTCACGCACTAGTGCGTGAAGTAATTTACCAGAAAAAGAAAAATACTAAATTGACAGTTTTGACATCTGTCATTGACATTACTTTACGTACTAGTGTGTGAAGTGAAATTTAACGTCTTCGCAATAGTGCATAAAGTGAGTACTTTACGTGAGATAGTAGAAAAAATACTGTCACAACCTATTTTGTTGCAACTGGGGGTTTGGAATCTTTTTTTCCTTGACCGCATGTGGATTTTGATTAGCCCAAAAGTGTTGATTTCTCCTATCAAAAATACCTTCTCTAGAAAATTTAGCTTCATCGGTCCATATTAATTTTTTCTTAGAAAGTTTAGATACTCATAATTGTGTGTCAGAAGTGTCTCTTAATATCGAATTTGACGTTGGTAATCATCCGGTTTCAGCTGTTTAACTTTTGTGAATTTAAAGGGATGCATATTATGATCGTTAAAAATTTTCTGCACATTATAATAGCTTAGGCCTAAATCACCTGCTGCACTTCGGATGGAAGCTTGGGGATATGCGTGAAAGTAGGCTGAAACATTCACGATGTTTCTTCATCAGACGTTACAGGCTTGGAGAAGCTTGGTTCATTCTTAAGTTTTGAACCAAATTGTATAAAGTTATTTTTTGTGCAACCGTCCGCAAAATTCAATTTCGCGACCGCCACACCTGACGTGCAAAATGGGTCAAATCCTTGTCAAATTCATACAGTTTTTCTGTAACTTTACATAATTTTTATAGTTGCACAAAAAATAGTGTGTATATGACCGCGAAACTTTTTAGCGTACTTGAAAGTATCTTGCCTCGGCCGCTTGCCTCGGCGATAACTTTTCTCTACGTATGCTAAAAAGGCATTTCGCGGCCTTGATATACAAATAACTATTGTGTCCGAACAAATTTTCTTTCATTCATTGGTCGTAAATCAGGGTACATTTCGTTGAACTTTTTGCATATTCTTGCTACAATTTTTTTTGCAGGTTTCTTCTTTTTGACGTTTTGTAAAGTTTTGCTTTGGGAAAAACCAAATAAACTTTCTGACAGCTGATGGCAGGCAATTTTTTTAATTAAAAATTATTTTTGACACCAAAATTATCACTTCTGATTGGTCAAAATTAACAGGAGGGAAATAGTCATGGTAAAATGTATGGCCCACTTCCATAGATTTTATGACGTCATTGGATTGAACTGTCAAAAACACCGTGAGTAGGAAAGAGACAAAAACAAAACAATGACGTTATTTTTGCATATCACACATTGTAAAAAGTGGACCATCTTATGCATTTGTTTTTAATCCTAGATAATAACCATGGTTCTAATCACCTGCCAATCATGTGGTTTGTATCGTTTGAATTACCTAATATGTTTCATCGTGACATAGCTATTTAATGACGATTCGGGTTGGTAAAATGAGTGTAAAGAAAAAGTATTTGTATCTGTTTCTACAACAGGCTGAAAGAAAGAGATGAAAATATACTCAGTATGAATGAAATCTACCAATTGGAATCGCCATTAGACAAATATCCCAAAATAATCCAATTCTGACAGAAACTTGCCTGTATTTCTGAAACCTTACTATTTAGGTATAGGAACATGATACATCATTTATAAGGGATTTTAATTGCCTTTCATAATATTTCATAATATACAGGGTGTTCTATTTAAAAAAGTGCACTTTTCATCTTTTTTGTACCTGGCAGCACAATTACTAATTTTGACCAACCCTGTATAATGTAGAACAAATTTTCTTGCTCAAAAGTAATATGCAGGACCTCTCTAATGGCGTTTCCGATTGGTAGATTTAGTGCGGAACTAGTGCAATTTTTTCTATTTCTGTCTTTTTCTTCTACAGGTCGATTAGAAGGATGCAAATACACTCAGTGCGCACTGAATTTACCAATCGGAAACGCCATAAGTTGTCTCCAAAATTTAAACTTTCTACGAATCTCAGGGACGTAATACAAATTTAACTAGAGCTATTTTTTAAAGAAAAAATAAAGAAATTATTTAATAATTCGAAAATCACTAGAGATAGGTATAGGACAGTATTATACAAAAATGATCAGAAAGTAATAGCGGAGCGAAAAATGCAATAATATACAGGGTGTCTCATTTAAAATTTCAAAGTTCATATTACTTTTTGGTATAAGCGGCTACGTCGCATCGTTGAAATTATTTTAGAATGATAGATCAGGAGCAATTACTTAGGCATGCAAATTTTCAAAAATATCCAACATTCCGTTTTCCATAAACGTCTAACCTACCATCGACCATCAATCACCCTGTACATATAGTGGAACAGGTAAGTACTCTATTGAGAAAAAAATACGAGAAACCCCTATCTTAAAAGTAAAGTTCCCTGGGGGCCCCTAAAAATTTTTTTTGGTCCTATTTGGACGAAATTTACAATGTAGGTAAAAGAGATGTAAAAAAGTTGAAATTTCAAGTTTCAGCCCTCTAGGACTTATAGGAAAGGTTTTAGCCCCTATCCCCCTAATTTTGAAAAAGGGCTTGTAATGAGGTATACGCGTTCTGCATTTATTTTCCCGAATTTTGAAAAATTAAAATTTTCATCGGATAGAGGATTAAAAAATACGTCGAAAATGTCTGTAGGCGTTTTTTGCTCCGACGCTAGCCCGCAAAAAAACGGAAATTTTTTTTATTTTGCAAAATTTCGGGGACCTGACACGGCGTTACATTTTCGCTTATAACTTTGGTGATTTCGAACCGATTATCTTGAATCAGGTTTTGTTTGAAAGAGAATTAAATTACCTACAAATTGTTTTTTATAGATATTCCAGGTTATTTTCGTCTCCGAGATATAAGTCGTCAAAGTTGAAATATCTCTGAAAATGTATTGATTTGAAGATTTGAAGTTGATTTTCTCAAAAACGGTGCCCTGTGGAGGGGTATTTCTATAGGGCTTTTTTGTAGTTCTCAATGAGATCTACAAGTTTTGTATTTGAGGTTTTTCTCCCGGGTGTTTTTTTTCTGGCTGGGATGGTTTGAAGTTTAAAAACATAAAAAATAAAGGCTGTTTTGGATTTTTTTGCTATGATGTCCATCATGGACTGATAAAAGTTTGGCCTTTATTCAAACATTAGAGTGAAGAAATACATAGGGCATTAATTTAAGAAATTTATTTCATTGATTGGATTTTTAATGAAATGAAGAATATATGAATATATTATGTTTAAATCTTCAATATCTTTTCTTTTATTTAATAATATAATTATATAATAGAAATACATAGGTACACATGGAGAAATGAAACTAGACAACAAAAATCGATTATTGACTACACTATCGCAAAACAGATCTCGAACATAAAATTTCAAGATGTGAGAGCATATAGGGGAGCGACCTGTGGTAGCGATCACTACCTCCTGAAAACAAAATCTTTATCCCGGGCAGAAACACCGCAAAAGAAAATGGAATAGAAAAACAATTAGAAGACAATAATGTGCCAACCTAAAATCTCTAGAAGAGCAAAGCGTAAAGGGGTTGTACATGAAGAGATTGGATCAAAAACTACAGAGTAGTATAAACTTCCAAAACCTTGAAATGCATTACCAACATATCAAAAAGAGTATTCACAGTGCAGCATTTGAAGCCCTAGTTGGCCCTAGGCAAATATCAAAAAAATGGAGAAGGCCCTCACCTTATTGGTGGGATCAAGAAATAGAGCAAGACATAGCAGATAAAAGGAAGAAATACCAACAGTATCTAAGTTCAAATAAGACACGAGACAAAGAAATATATAAAGAAGCACAAGCAAGAGTACGAAATAAAATAGTACAGAAAAAAAACGAGTCATGGGAAAGAAACTGTGTGCATATTATTACTTATCTGGGAGGTAAAAGAAACACAGAAAGTTGGAGATTACTAAAAAATATGAGGAAAACAAAAACCAAGGATATTATCAATACAATAACACCCCAGCAATGGGAAGAGTACTTTGAAGAATTACTGACAGAACAGCGAGCCGAGTTTAAAGAAGAAAGGAAACAGACACGAAACATAAAAACTGCAGGATCACCTATAAGAGTTATGCTGAAGAAGTTAAAAAACACTGTAGCTTCTCGAAAAACGGTAGGGCACCAGGCCCAGGAGAAAAATATGGAAAACTGATAAAGTATGGGACCAATAAACTCTACAAACATTTAACAAAACTTTTTCAAACATGCATAGATAAACATGAAGTACCGCAAGAGTAAAAAATAAGCTATTTAACAACGATATATAAGAAAGGAGATAGAAGCAAATGCGAGAACCACCAAGGAATTGCAGTAACAAACACACTGAGCAGAGTGTACGGAAAACTCATAAAAGCCAAAAAAAAGAACGAGTACAAAGATAGTGAGGCAGAAGAATAGGCCGGTTTTAGAGCAGGAAGATCAACTGTAGACCATTTATTTAGTTTGACCCAGGTAATAGAAAAATGGTGTACTGTGGGACCAAAATATCAACAAAACTAACAAAACTAGAATATACAACACCATAGTCAAAAGCATAGTCACATATAGCTCAGAAGTCTGGCCACTAAAGAACAGAACCGCAAAAATGCTGGAAGCAACTCAAATGGCATTTGGAGGAGATCAGCAGGCAGGTCATAAATGGAAAGGATAACAAATCTGAGAATAAGGGAGATTATGGACGTAAAACACACAATAGTAGATGATATAAGGACAAACAGCTGATTTGGTTCGGACATTTTCAAAGAATGGCAGATACAAGGATACCCAAGCAAATAATTGAGTGGAAGCCAGGAGGAAGAAGAAGACGCGGCAGACCAAGAAGAAGCTGGAGAAGTGGAGTGGATGAAGTGAGAGACAGAGGCTTAGAGGAGGATGCCTGGATTGATAGAGATGGTTGGAAATCGGGAATCGGAAGACGTAGAACGTTATAAACCGATGATTATATATAGAGTGATTTGTTTTAAGTTTTTCAACTCATTCTTAAGAGAGAAATTATATTTCAAACATTATTGTTGTTGGAAAAATTCAAATTATTAATTTAAACCAATATTCTGATTCGATCAAGTACCTATACCTACTTTTTACTTTCATCGAAAGTAAATAGTGGTTAATAGCAAGTAATTTTGATTATTGCAATAAGCTTACTCTGTCCTTAACGAAAATGTCACCATATTCCTTTTTTCAGTTCTAGGACTGGTTGCCCTATCTCATAGGTTCGAAAATTTATTCGCATGGAGTTTCCTATGGCTTTTCCGCAGGAATACGTTAACATTGTTGTTTTTCGACCTGTTTTTTTTTTTTGTGCCAAATATAAAAAATAGAAAATTATTAGCCAATAGTATTTTACTCTGTGGACATAATCCTAGCATTTTTCAAGATTGCAAATGAGTAGTAGACAAATCCAAATACTATTGGATAATAATTTTCTATTTTTTATATTTGCCCAAAAAAAAAAACAGGTCGAAAAACGACAATTTTCACGTATTTCTGCGGAAAAGCCATAAGAAACTCCATGCGAATAATTTTTCGAACCTATTAATAATTTGAATTTTTCCATCAACAATAACTAATTACTATCTAGTGTTGAATTGACTATAAACTACGATTGAGGACTATTAAATATTGTCTGGCGTTGAATTAAGATGTGTATACTTAATATTAGTATAGATTTTTCTCCGTGTAGTATAGGTGAAATGTTAATTGCTTACCACAGATTGTTAGACTTTTATCAAATAAAACAATCAATTAATATGAATATTTCGAAGCCTTACCTTAATTACAAAAAATCAAAATAATTAATTTTGATTCTGCGGCACTAAGTTTTGCAAGGAAGCGAAATCACTAAACAATCTAGGTACTTTATTATTATTATTATTTATTGATTATTAGAGATTGAAGATGAATGGCAAAGTTTTCTTAATAAACAGCATGGCCAACAACTACATAACTAATATTCAACCTCTTTATCTATAACTAATGTATAGTGAAATTCAGATAATGACGTCAATGTTTGTATTTTTGCATAAACATATGCCATTAAATTGTTTGGTTAAAAATAGTTCCTCTTATTCTCATTAATGCTTCAAATTAAAGCGAGCGTAATGGGGGGTCTACAATAAACAATTTACACTTTTCAATTCCAAATAAAAAACAATAATTATAACAACACAAGTTCAAGTAACTAAATTTAAATTTCGATTAGGTATATACCTTATTTTGTGCGTGTATTCTAATTTGGATAATTGAAATTTTTGATTGGACAGTATGGTGTTTCGGAGTATTGGATTTTAAATAAGATACCTTCATATTTCCTATTGATTTGAAATTATATCAGTACGACAGTAATAATTTAATGAAGATGAAAACAGACAAAAAAGATTAAGAAACTATTCAAATACCTTCATAGTATAGGCAATATTAGATCAAGTAAGTAGATATGCAATGGATCGCGAATAAAATTTCACCTCGCAATGGTCCAGCGAATTCAGAATTATCTAGACAATTCTAGAAGAAACGATGTACTATAAAGCGAAATCGATAGCAAGACAGTAAGTTATGATGATTCAGATAAAACCCCCTCCAAAAGGCATACTGGGTAAAGTCACGTCCGAAAATCTGTCACCATATATATCTTCCGGTCCATGAAGCTGGTTTAGAGTTAGGAGTGTTATGATAATGAGTTTCGTTATTCCGTTTTTGAATTATTGTCTTCAACAAAGGTAAATTAATTTTGGAAGACTAGTCTAATACTTATCTACGAGCCTGGCAAACTTAACACTATATTTAGCCTAATATCTCTCCTCGTTTTTACATTGTTTACAGGGGAAGATAACCTTAAAATTAAATACTTCAGTGGTCTTCCAAAAATAATTAAGGTTAGACCATCTGGGGTACATGGCCTCAGTAATGACCACTCAAAAAACTAAATGCCCAAACCTACTCCTCCATATTAATGTTGAGTATCAATTTATGCTCTATCATCTCCAAGTTTGATGAATTTGTCATTGAAATTCTAGAGAAAAAGCCAGACTTAATTTTTATCACTGAAACATGGTTGAACCCACACATACCAGACTCTTTGATTGGGATACATGGCTACACATTATTCAGAAAGGATCGCACAACCATAAATGACCATGGGCAAATAAAGAAAGGTGGAGGGGTGAGTATCTATATCAAAAATTGTATCCAGGGCCATCAAGTCTTCTGTGTAAGGCAAGAAGATTTTATTGTTGGGCTAACTGTGGTGGATAGTGTTTTTGTCGGCCTGAGGTTTAGTGCTGTCCAGCTGCTGGTGGGGTGTATTTACCGACCTCCTGGATGTTTGTCTGAGGATTACAACTTGATTGTGGATATGCTAAACAGGCTAAACGATTCTTTTAGCACAATAATTTATGGTGATTTTAATTATCCTGAAATAGATTGGTCCACCGGTAAAGTGACTAAACGTTGTGTTCCTGCTGAAGAATTTTAAATGGCCTACGAGGAATCAAGACTGCAACAGTTAATCGACTTTAATACTCGTTTTCGGGAGGGTACTGTCTCCTCAGTACTTGACTTGTTCTTGGTATCAGATGAAAGGTTGGTAAAAAGTATAACGTCTGCACCCCCAATAGGTAAGACCGATCATGTTACTGTTGTGGCCACAGCCCAGATGACCCTACTTCCAGTTGTCAAAGCTGTAAAAAGACATAAAAACCCCTGGAAGGAAGACTACGACGCTATAAATCATTTTCCTGAACCAAACAACAGCACAACCTATTATGATAACTTTGTCGAAGTAGTGGACCACATATCAGAAGTCTATGTGCCTCTTCAGCGTCAAGTGGAGACCTTTAAAAAACCGCGGATTACTAGAGCTCATGTTCAATTGATAAACCAAAAAAGAAAAGCATGGCATTTATACACAGGTTCTGGTAAGAATTGTGACCTACGGGTATATAATGTGCGAAAAACCGAATCACCCAAACATCAAGAAATGCTAGGTCGATTTTTGAGAGCAGTCTCCTAGAGCAGGGTCCAAGAAGATTCTACCAGTATATCAACCGTTCGCTTCAATCTAGGCTTCAAAACTTTGTCTTACGGGATTCAGACAACCATCTTGAGTCTGAACTACAAAGACTAGGGGAAATTTTTAGCAATCAATTTAACATAGTATTTATACATGAAGACACAACAACTATACCACAACTTCCCGTAGCCAGACGGTCAGGACCCACGCTTGAAAATATTGTTTTTACCCCACAGAAGGTGAAAAAGGTGCTGCTTGATCTGAAGCTCTCTGTCAGCCCAGGACCTGATGATGTATCCCCTATATTGCTAAAAAAACTGCAGCGCGACCATGAGTGGAATCCTTGCAAGAACAATGACAGAATCATTTACAGATGGCATAGTCCCATAAGCGTGGAAAAATGCAATTATCATTCCGATTTATAAGAAAAGCGATAAACACTTAGCTGAAAACTATAGGCCTATCAGTTTAACATCAATACCCTGCAAATGTATGATGGAAAAGATTATAGCTACTGAAATGACAAAATTCGTTATGACCGCATGGTTTTCTGCCGGGGAGATCAGTTACGTCCAATCTCCTGTCCAGCGTCCAGCCTGGAACACTGGACCAAGTCATCTGCAGAGCATTATCTAATTGACGTTGTGTACCTCGACTTTAAAAAGGCGTTTGACACTGTTCCTCCAGAGAGACTGCTTCACAAGCTTGAGCATAGTGGTATACAGGGCACTGGCGCCGACTACATGGGGGCATCGGGGCAGGTGCTCCCATGAGCAACCTCTCATGGGTGCGGAGCACCCATGGGAGCTCTCGTGGGGAATGCGGAAGTACGAACGTCTTTAATGCTCATTCTGTTCCATGTGGTAATATCCAGTATCATGTAATTCAAATTTACACAACTTTGTATAAGAATTATACAAGTGGTGTGGTGTGTGTGTGGCAATCTGTCCATCTGACCATCTGTGCTTCCGTTATTTGTGGTCAGTTCTATGCTCTATTACTTTATGCTACTATTCTCCATCTCTATTCTTTGATAATAATCGGGACAGTCCGGCCCACAACTAGAGATGGGTTGCGATTCCAGGAACTATGACTTTGTCACTGCTACTCGTCTCACAGTCACGGCCTGCTCCAGTCCCAGTCAAGTAGCAGTGACATTTTGTCTGTTTCCAGCGCAGACAAAACTCGAGCTAAGTGATGCAAATGCAATATTATAATATTATAAATCGCATCGCGGTCCCGCCAAATAGTAACTGCTATTGCAGAGGGCAGGCTGGAAACTGGAACATCTCCCTCGGCCGTGACTGCGGGCTGCGATTATGCCATTTTGAGATGTAGCATTAACATAATATTAGCAGTTCGGCCGCCAACTAAGGTAAAACTGCTCCAAGAAATCACTGCTATTTGTCACAGCGACACGACTGGAGCAGTCACGTCTTATCACAGCTGCATTAAAATCGCAGGTTGGCCCACCTCTACCCACAACGGGAAGTCTGGCGCTTGCGCCGTATGCCAAATAATTTAGTTTTGCGCGTGGGTAGGAATAGCAATGATATATCGATATTTTGTAGAAAGTAGAAATCAAAATATTATTCAAATATATCGGTATATTTTGATCGATATTTTACATTCAATATATCGAAAAAAATATCGATATAATCTTTTCGATATATCGGAGCTTTTATAATAGGCGATTTCGGCAAGCTTTGGTACATGGTTTGGTACCCTGTTTGGTCTGTCAAATGCATACCCACCAATTTCGGATACGAAAATGATGTCGTCGCCGTGACTTTGGTATCCTTTTTGTTCTGTCAGATAGGATACCGTGGTTAGCAGCACGGTTCTTCTCATTTGGTATAGTGCTATCTACGTCTATTTTCGTTTTGTCCTGCTCTGGGAAATGTAAATAAATGGAAGTTTATTAGAATTTGAATAGTTTGAAATTTTCAACAAATATGTTTGTTTTTTCGCCTTCATCTTCCTGTTTTCTCGTTTTTTGACTACCAAATAATGTTTGAAAAATGGCTTTGAACGACAGATATGGGGTAACTTTTTTGCTAAATGGATTATGGAATAAGCTTTAAATTTACAGAAAATGCTGAGTTAGCCAATAGGTTACTCAAATAAGGTACTGTCTAGATAGTGCTGATTAGTGAATATAGATTTTAGTCAGTGCAGTCAGTATCTAGTCACTCCCAAAACTAGAAGAACAACACAAAATTAGGTTAAGGCTCGTCTCTTCCCCTCTTTCATGACCTACCAAACGAATTCGGAACAAAATGGTATCTTACGTAATTACTATGACGTCGCAGGTACCAATTGGTTAACCAAATGGTATACCAACCAAAGCTTGCCGAAGTCGCCTAATAATAGTTCATTGGTTGACCAGTGACAGTCTGACAGTTGACAGAGGCGGCTAAAATGAAACGTCGGTTAGGGCGTGTGCGTAGCAATTAAATGAGGAAAAGAGATTTTCCACATGATTAAGGAACGTTATTTTTCTACGACCATGCGGAGAAGTACTTTTCCGCACGCATTTCAGGACATGAAAGTACCAAGGTGATTTAACATTGCATAATTATTTTATTTTTCCGCAATAGTGCCTAAATGTGTGCGGAAAAAAGCACTTCTCGTACGCTCGTAGAAAAATTTTTCCGCCTCCGGCGAGCTTCCCCCTACCCCTATGAACGAATTTATAAAGTTATTCTGCACCCATGAGGACTTTCAAAAGTCGGCGCCTCTGATACAGGGTCGGCTGCTTCGATGGATTCGGGACTGCTTGTGTAGTCGGACATACCAAGTCAGAATAAATGGCACCATATCTGGCAAGCACAATGTAGTCAGTGGAGTTCCACAGTGCTCTGTGCTAGGCCCACTTCTATTTATAATGTATGTCTCAGATATTACCCAGAACATGTCCTGTAGGACCAGTATGTATGCCGATAACACCAATACATTCTGTGACCCTACATTTCAACATAGTGCCATGGTTGAGGATCTTGCTGAGCTGGATAGGTGGACGAAGGACTGGTTATTGAAACTTAATGTCAGCAAATGTTGTGTGTTGCATATTGGATACAACAATCCTATGCTGGACTACCATATGGGCAATAACAACTTAAGGAGGGTGACTGAGCAGGCCGACTTACGAGTAAATATCTCACATGACCTAAAATGAGAACAGCACATACATGCAATCGTGAAGCGAGCCTACTCAACAATCTATCTGATATGACGCTGTTTTAGGGAAATGTCCCCTGAAGTCTTTTTCCGAGCCTACAAAATCTACACCAGACCACTGCTGGAGCATGCCGTTATGGTTTGATGTTCCTATTTCAGAAAGGACATAGATCTGATTGAGCGTGTCCAGAGTAGGGCAACCAAAATTCCACCATCTTTAAGAAAATTGTCTTATGAAGAACGACTGAAAGCTCTTAATCTGACAACTCCGGAGGAACGCGGAAATACAGGATACTTAATCGAAACATACAAAATTGTACATAATCATTACACATGCGATATTGATTTCTTTCACAGAAATATCAATCCTCATCTGCGTGGACACTCCCTGAAGCTCTCTTCCGAACTTTGTCACAAACTTTCCAGGAAGAATTTTTTCACAAATCGAGTGGTGCAACAGTTGTATCAGCTCCCTGACGAGGTTGTAACCTCCCCTAGTGTGAATCCTTTTAAGAACACACTTGAAAAATATTTTAGTGATAGGCCGTAAAATAGTGTACTGGCAAGTAACATTCCCAGCACAAGGACTAATGACAGTCTACCGGTTTTTCCGCCTACTGTCAAAAACCCCTATAATAATAATAATAATAATAATAATAATAATAATACTATACTTGCAAGGAAGTTACTTCTACTATACAACAAGCAGAGAGTTATTAAAGAATATTTTAAAAAGTGGATTTTATAGAACTAGAGAAAATTGTGAAGAATATGAATAATAGCAGTGGAGATTGTGGATGGCATAAACAGGGATTCTAAAAAAAATTATCATTTGAAACCATATGTATGTAACACAAGTATAGAAAATGCAAAAACTATCGCCCAATAAACATGGTTTTCACCTATGAAAAACTCCTGGAACCTGTTATAAATAGTCAACTTGTAAATTATGTAGAAAATTTTGATTTGTTTCCAGGCAGACTTTAGAATAAATAACTCACGCGGGAGTGTAGTGCAGTGCTAGCAAAATCCAAGGATTCTTTGAGGAACAATTTGGTAATAGGGGCATTCTTTCTTGACTTTCTCGAAGAGCATTCGTACGGAAGCTTTGTACGGAAGCTTTGGAGGCTCAAAATTTAGATACGAGTTTTTTTTTAATAACTCAGGATTATTCCTGTGATGCTCTCAGGAATAATCTCAACTTAGAGATTTATCTCAGGAATAGTCCTGACTTATTTTTTAAGTCGGGATTAATCCCGACTTAGAAGCACTCTATCTCAGGATTAATCCCGACTTACAAAATATATATTGTCAGGTTATCTCAGGATACTGGATAGTATTAATCGAGAGGTAAATTGCAGATCAGTATTTCTACAGCAGATTGCGGTTTTAGGAGAAATCATGGATGATTTTCAATGATTTTCCCTGATTTCCTCTAATTTCTCCTGATTACCAGTAAGATTGCACAAGAGTTCCCCTGACCTTAAAATATAAAGATTTTTGAAGACTGCGTATGCGTTAGATCTAGAGATTTACTCACTTCCTTAAGATTTCCCATAATTTTATTAAAATTTCCTCCGAGGCCTTAAGACTTCCCTCGATTTCCTTGATTTTCCCTAATTTGCGTTTATCAGATTTCCCTTGTGGTTTACCCCTCAAGGATTTATTGACCTTGTTGGCTCTTGATGATTTCTCCTTCTCTCAATTGCTCTTAAAAAAAAATTATATTCGAGGAAACTTGAAATCCATAGAGTCTTAATTGTTGTGTTTTCAAAAAATTTCAATTCTTCAGTCTTCAATTCCTTGGGAGAACTTATCAGTTTTCAGACTTTTTGTTTCTTGAAAATGTATGGTCTTAAACGATGAGCTTTAAAAAGTTTTCAAAGTTGATTAGGAAATCTTAAAAAGTCTTCAGTTGGAACAGAATCTATAAAATATCAAGGATTATCAAGTTTGTATGCTTTAAGAGTTAAATATTGGATCTACGGAGGTCGAAAAGGATCTTTTTTGAAGGAAATTAACAAGAAATTGGTTGACAAAAGTAGAAATAAAAGTATTTGTATATTCCAAGCTTTTGAATTGTCTCAATTTACGGAAATTTGAAAAAATTCAAGAGCCGGGAATAGACAAAAATTGAGAAGAAAAATAATGAGAATTGGAAATTTCAGGAGAAATTGGTTGACAAGTAGTAATATAAGTATTTTCTCTCTTCCAAGCTCTTAAATTCTCTCAATTTAGAGGAAATTCGAAAAAGTTCAGGAAAGCAGGTCAGTTTTTGTACACCAGATTGCGGTTTTAGGGGAAATCATGGATGCATGCAAGATTGCACAAGAGTTCCCCTGACCTCAAATTACATAGATTTTTGAAAAATGCGTATGTGTTAGATCTAGAGATTCACTGATTTCCTTAAGATTTTTTATGATTTCCTTGAGACTTTCCCCAAGTTCCCTATGATTTACACTGATTTCCTCATGAATTTCTTATAATTCCCCCAGATTTCCTCTTGATATCCCCTAAGTGTATACCAGATTTCCTTTGTGGTTCACCCCTGAAGGGTAACCGGGGTAAACTGTAGGTCAGATTTTGTACATCAGATTGTTGAGGAAAGATTTTTGAAAACTACGCATGTAAGTATGCGATCTAGAGATAAACTGATTTCTTCAAGATTTCTCGTCATTCCTTTGAGATTTTCCCGGAGTTCCTTGAGATTTAGGATTTCCCTCGATCTCCTGGGATTTCCTTATGATTTCCGCTGATTGCCTTAGATTTCTTCGGATTTCCTCTTGATTTCCCCTAATTTGTACATTAGATTTCCCTTTGCGGTTTACCCCTCGGTATTAATTAATTCCAATTTATCTCGATCATAGGGAGGCTTTGTAATTATGCAGATGTGACCTTCTGTACTTCCTTATGATTGCCTTTAACTTCCTTCGGTTAATATTATAAGTCAGGATTATTCCTGAGATAATTCTTTAAGTGGGGATTAATTCCGAGATAGTGCTTCCAAGTCGGAAATAATCTCGAGTTACAAATTATCTCGGGTTTAATCCTGACATAAAACTTATAGGTCGAGAATAATCCCGACTTAAAAACTATCTCAGGATTAATCCTGCCATGATGCTTCTAAGTAGAGATTAATCTCAACCTGAAGAGTAAGTCAGGATGATACCTGAGATAAATCTATAAGTCGGGATTATTTCTGAGTCATCAAGGTCAATTGTGACCCTTCAAAGCTTGTATTTAAAGGCTCAAAACTTAAATACGAGTTTTTTTACAACTCTGGATTATTCCTGTGAAGATCTCAGGAATAATGCCGACTCACAGATTTATCTCAGAAATAATCCTGACTTATTTTTCAAATCGAGAATAAATCTTGACTTAGAAACACTATGTCAGGATTAATCCTGAGATAATTTTTAAGTCGGGATTATTTTCGACTTACCTATAAGTTTTATGTCAAGATTAATCCCGAGATAATTTGTAAGTCGAGATTATTCCCGACTTAGAAGCACTATCTCAGGATTAATCCCGACTTGCAAAATAATGGTTTTTCTTTAAGATGCATATGATCTCAATGTATTTCTTATGTGGAAAAAAACAATTATTTTTAATTTTAGACACGATCTGATGATAAAAATTAATAAAGCGGATCAGAATATGTCAGAAATAATATTTGTTTGAAATTTGTTCTTATTAGGATCACTTACAAACGAAGTCTTCCTAAAATTTTCAAAGAAGTCTGAATATGACGTCACTATTCGGTCAATATTTAAAATTGTCGTTTTAAATTATTAAATTCGTCTTGAATGTAACATTTTGAAGATTGTACCAGTCCCCTTTAACTTCTTGAAAATCGACGTCTGAAATGTGAAATATTGAAGATGTTTGTATTTAGCCAATTTTTAAGATTGGTCTCAAGTAAACTCTACCTACAAATGTCTTTTTAAAAGTTCTTGAAGACGATTAAAACACAATCAGCCGTATGCAACATCTCATCTAATGTTTAAAATTGGTTTCAAGTAGGTAAGATTATCTTCATACCTCGTTTTAAAGTTCTTAAACATGTCCAAAATGTGACCTTTTTAAGACGTCCCTATTCGTCCATATACCTATAAAATTACATGGGTATTTTTAAAATTCTTTAATTCTAAGATGTAACATTTTGAAGAGGTCCCACGTCGACCAATATTTGAAATTGGTTCTAAATAATGATTATCTGCAGATGTCCTTTTAAATTTCTTGAAAACGTCTAAAATGTGACATTTTGAAGATGTTTCAATTCGGCCAATGTTTAAAATTGATCTAAATAAACTATACTTACAGACGTCTTTTCAAAAATTCTTGAAGACGTCTAAAATGTAACGTCTCTGAGCAGACATCACTATTCAGCCAATGTCTAAAATTGGTTTCAAGTAAGATTATCTACATATTAACGTCGTTTCATAATTCATAAACATGTCCAAAAGATGTCCCTTTTCGTCCATTTACCTATTAAATTAGATCGGTGTTTTTAAAATTTTTTAATTCGTCCATATGTGCGAAATCTGCCCAATTTCAAAAATTCAGCTAATTTTGATAGAAAGTCATTGTCTATAAGGTTTGTGCGGGGTCCTTCATGGTGGTTAGAACAAGGACGAACTTAATAGATGTAACTATGTGCGTGCATAGAACATTTTTTGACCAGAAGAACTTGTTCCATAAAGGACTGAAACTATAATGAACCACCAAACCACGTGACAGTCTAAATTCATTGAAAAATTGTTGTTTCAGAATATTGTAAGAATCTAAGATTCCAAAAATCTTCTGTCATTTCTAAAGATGTGAACATTCCTCTCAAAAATGTCTAGGAAATATGCAGGCGTGCGACTTCTGAATACCACACTCCGAAACTGCAATGGCTAAAATGTGTCGAGAGCGGAATGCAAATCCTGAATGTTACACAGGCCATAGTTTCATGCGTTCCTTGGTAACATTTCTGACAGATTCCAGAGAATTCACTAACATTGAACGGATATGCGAATGGGAATCCGAAAACCACGAGAAAATTTTGCTCGACATATCAACGAGCCATCTCAATTCTCATCCATTCTCAAATAACCAGAACGATTTTCTCTAGCATAATCAAGAATAACTTGTCTTAGCGATGGCATCAGATAACCACCTCAATTTTTTTTTAAAAAGGTGCGCGAAATTAGTAGAATATGATAGCATATAAAATGTTTCTCTAGACTAGACTCTAGCTAGATGGTGATTAAATGTATAAATGCTGGGAGCAAATAAAAAAATGTGTGTGCACCAATAACGAACATGGTATAGAAGCATTTAAAATTCTCCTGCATAAATATCAGGGGTGAACGGCAAGTTCCCTTCTATTCGAAAAGTGCTTGTAGTTTTTCAAAGATTAGCGAGCAAAACTGTAGAAAATTTGAAGATATTTTCTTTTATATGTACCTACTTAGATCATCACGGGGCAAACTTGACTCACCTGAAACTACTGACCATAAATAAGAATATGTCTAATTCAAGGTATATTTCATTACCTCCCAAAAGTACCTCCTAAAGTCTTAAAGTCATAATTTTTTCTTTCCTTCTGGTGCAATTGCAATGTTAATTGAGCTTCAGTAGGACTTAAACCATCGAACTCAAAAACATGCAGATTTTTCCCAGTCCCAACTACCGTTTTAATTAAAATAAACAAAACCCTTTTCAAATTAGAACTAGCGTATCTGAAGGATTGAGGGCAATCGCCCTAGCAACAATCCCTAATCGATGCTTCCGTTTCGTTGAAGGGCTCCCGTATTGTGGATAAATAAATTGCATCTACATGGTGAAACAGGAAACTACTCTAAGCAACTTTCTGACTCTTTAAACTTGAATGCGATAAAAAAATCAGAAAGTTTGAAGCTTGACTCATCAAGCTAATGATAATTACTAATGGAATAAACTCATAGACAACAATTACGAGATTTTATACCTATGCATGCTTTGCTATAGTTTTAATAAATATATTATTATTCGTACCCAAACTATTTCTTCTAATAATGGAGTAATTATAGGTTGATTGCCGATGCCATAAGAGGAGCAAAACACAAAATGTTTTTTTTTTTTTTAAGAACTAAGATGTCAGGATGATTATAAATGGATGGTCATTAACAAATGCAATCCTTTGTTAACTTAAGATTTTCCCACATCATAGTCTTCAAAGAGTCTGTTATAATATTCACTCGCGAAAAATATTTTCCGGGGTGAAAAGTGAAAGGATAACGTTCCGGGAGCTTCTGAATTGAACTAAAAAGGATCTCATGACAACGTCCTGGCGTCGATCTGATCGAGAAAGGGCGTCGCGACGCACAGCGGTTCGATAAACCAACTCTAAACGGTCAGGAACAACATATTGTGTAAATGTTTTTTTTGAAGATGCAATGGGTTAAAAATTCCCAGAGCAATTACTATAGGCAAGGCATATACCTCTTGAATTTTCATAATCTTTTCTATTCCAGGCTCTTGAATTTTTCTTATCTCTTTATTCTAAGTTCCTAATTTTCTTCTGGCTCTTGATTTGTTTTTTTAATTTTCACTCTTGGCTCTTCTTATGTTTTTCTTCCAAAATGAATTTGTTTTCGTTTAAAAGAAATCAAGAATTTAAGAGCTAGGCTAGGAATGGACAAAAATTGAAAGTTTTAAAATGAGCACCTACCTAATAATAATGGAATATTAGTCCTGTCCTGACGTCTGAAAGAGGTTGGGTTTCAACCGAATGGTTGAGGTTGGGTTTCAACCGATGGTTGAGTTTCAACCTTCGGTTGAATCCTATCAATTTGCATGGAGTCAACCGAAGCTTGAAACTCAACCATCGGTTCAGTATTTTATAATACCGGCCATAAGACATCTTAATAAAACAAAAATGAATCATCTTGAACGACTGGAGCAAACACATAATTTGCAAAAGTCGTCTTTTTATATCATTGGTCCCCCCATTGTCTTGAATTTCTTTGTTTTTTCTGACCTCGATTTTACGTGGTTGAATCATCCGATCAATTAGTGTATTTGGTCCCCTTTTAATTAATAATCAAGAGCGTCGCTAAGTGGTTTGTTAACCCTTTAACGTTCTCTGGTGTAAACCTAGTACCACCTTGTTTATTCCTTATTATAACCTGAAAATCTGGTTTTAATGCATACTAAAAACATCGTCATTCAATATACGTTAGTCTCCGACGTCAGTTTATTACAAGATTTTTCTGGATGCGGTCGCATTTTTGAAAGTGGTACACCATATATACCAGTGGGACTCGAGAAGCATCAATTATGTTGTTTTATGTACTTCAATTCATATTTTTATCAATATTTATAATCCGGAAGGGATTTTGACGAATCAAATAGGTAATTATCATCTATATATGTATACTGAATAGATATAAATTCAAAATTCTAATGCTGTACTCAGTTATTTAGTAAAAAACTATACATATTCTCAACCTGGAACTTATTTTGTGAATTTTGTGTACATTTTGAATTATTTTTTCTATAAGTTCTACTCCTAGTTCAAGATTCATATTTTGATACATGCTTCATATACATGTCTCCATGAAATATCAATCAACTTTTCATTCTGTTCTTTTTGCGCTAGGAAAATTTTTCCAAATTTTCTTTCGAATGTATACAATTTCAACATTATTTTCATGTTTTGTGGTATAAAAACGATAATGGACAATTTTAAATCGCACTAATTGTTATAATATTTTTCTGATTTGTTTTGGATTTTGTCAATCCAGTTTTCACAATATCTGATGATTAGGAAAATTTTAGGACCTTATTTAGGATCATATGGAAGTAAGATAGGTGATGTTCATTTATTATAGAGTTTGATGTGATTTTTCTTTAGTTATTGTTTATTTCGTTTTTGTTATAACTCTGTTTGAAAGCTATTGTGTTTTTTATTCTGATCCCGCAGAAATTCATTTTATTATTGCATTATTTATGAAGGTGTGGTATAGGGTTTGTACCAGAGAACACTACCTACATATTTAGTCCCAAATGGTCTCTGGTAAAATGGTTTACCGCCTAATATAGGAACGAAAAAAATAGAAAACTCGATTTCTAGTGACAAATTATCTTTTATTGTTTCCAAAAGACTACATAACTAGCATTTTCTGAATAAAATAGTCTCGGGAAAATTTTGCCCGTTAAAGGGTTAAGTGGGTATCATCATATAGGCTTGTGCGTGATTTATTGATCCTTCTAGGAATTTTTCGGTTCCTTTGGAATGTTAATTGTTGAAAGCACTTAAACCGGCATTACACGCGCCAAAAAACTTACGTCATTACACGCGCCAAAAAACTTACGTCATTACACGCGCCAAAAAACTTACGTCATTACACGCGTCAAATCCACCGACTGCCCAAAAGTTTATATGAATTATTAGCTTTTTTCGAGGAGACGATCTCCAACGTATCCTGAACGCTAAGGCATGACCTACGCAGGTTAACTAATCAATGAAGACATGAAACTCTTCAATATTACCTGCGTAAGTCATGCCTTAGCGTTCAGGATATGTTTGGGATCGTCTCCGCGAAAAAAGTGTAAAAGCACTATAATTCCTAGAATTCATAATCATTACGAAGGGAATTATATTATGCAGTACCGAATATAAAAACAACGAACTATACTTCAACCAAAAACCAAAATATTTTTGGGTCAATGGGTGGTGAAAAACCTGCATTCTTGGATGGACAAAACTGCCACCAGTGCCGGCCTTACCTGATTTACCGCCGGGTGCAATTTACATCTCACCTCCTCTTAAAGGTTCCTAAGTTTTTAAAATTAAAAATCGTTTTTTTATTCGAACATTTTTTTCTGTACAAATTAATATTAAAAGTAAGTGAAAATACCGAGAAAAATACATAAATGGGTACACTGATAAACGAACAAAATTAGGCAACAATAATGATTAATGAATATCACAAATAAACTCAAGAGAAACATAAACAAAGTAAAAAAGGGTGATAAAACTAAAGGAGGTTCGAGCTAAAGTAAGGAAAGTTAAGGGGATGATTATTGAGAATAACTTATTTTCCTAGATTTTGTTACAGCAAAAAAAAAGAAAATTGGGTAAATACATACTTTCTTAAATGTCTATACTTTTTCACAGAGTGTAACAGTATGTGAAATTTGTGCAGAAAAATAATATCTATACATTTTTTTAAAACAATTAACATCACGCAACCCATATCATATCCTAAAAACCTACTTAGCCTTTTTTTAAAATTTTATATAGCAAGGCCCGGTTCATTCGCCTTCAGATAAACTTGCTGGTAACTATCTGCAAGATAAATTAACCGTTCTATAATTCTATTGGTTGGCGGATAACTGGCCGATTAAAGATTGCGTTTTTATCAGCCAGATTGCATACCTGACAGTTCAGAAGGTGAATAAGCCGGCTCTAATTAGTGTTATTAATTAATCTGATTTGGATTCGCTTTTACGTTCTTAAGACGTACTTACAGGCCTTAATAAACAGAACATCTAGACGCTGAGCCAAGATTTTATCGCGTTTCTCCGTTTCTTTTAAATTTTTGTCTTCCTTTTCACACATTTTATCAGCTTGAAAAGTTAGAAAATACAGTGTTGCCAATTAGCGTGTAATTACACGATTTATGTGTATTTTGATTGGCTTGCGTGAATTTTTCGAACATAAACAAAAAGCGTGTATTTTGCGTGTAATTTGAAAAATTTGACATTCTGTTATTTTTGTTCTGTTTCACAGCTTTTCAATTCAAAGCCACGGCCCCCACCCCCAGGAATCGTACTAATAGGATTGCTTATCCTTATCAGGCGTACGTTCGCGAATCGGCAGGGCCTGCGAGTGACGTCACCAGTATTAGCAGCATAGCAGTTTATAGTGGTGACGTCACCCGCAAACCTCGATAGTATATACTTGCGATTCAGGTTGTGCTTGTTTTTTCGTCGATTTTAAATGTAGAAAAGGTGATTTTTACAAGATTTTAAGGTTCAAAAATTTATTTTGAATTTGAGCGATGATCAGGAGCATTAATGGCCACTTCCACCAACTATTTTAGGGGAGCCCTCGAGCCCTAACGATAGGTATGCCTTAAATTGACATTTCTTCATGTAAAAGTGTCACTTTAGGGAATACTTATCGTTAGGGCTTCCCAAAATCGTTGGTGGAAACAGCCATAAGCCTGAGATTCGACTGGATTTTACCGATTTTCCAAAATCATAAATCAGAAAAAAAAATTATACTTACTTGCTTCTTGACGTTATACACAATCGGTACCAAGGTCGTGTGTAAAAATCGTGTAATAGTGAGACTGACAGCGTGTAAAAACGTGTAATTTGACCAACATATCGTGTAATTTTACAAATTCAGATTGGAAAATAAATATAAATACTGTCACGGATTCTGGGTTCACTAAGACACGACAAAAATTGAATTACACGAACTTAAATTATTTCTACGCTCTATTTATATAGTCGAAATTGCACTCAGGATTTAGCTAGAAAAACATCGAATCGAATATAATAAAATTCTAGAAAAAAGCGCACTGCCCGACGTGAAAAATAGTAACTAATTTAATTTCTTGGAATCCCGGCGCCGCGATGTCGATCAAGGGCGGTTTAAAGGGGGGGGGGGGTAGAGGGGGTAATTACCCCCCCAGACAAAGATTTTTTTTACATTTATTAATTACAACAAAATTTCAAGAAAATACAAGTTCTAGAAAGAAAAGGATTAAAGGCATGGTATGAATATGATAGGTTCACCAGTACCGACGTACCTACCAAGGTTCTTAAAGTTCATAGGTTTTCTGGTAATGGGTAACTTGATGACGCATCTGGGGTGCCTTATGCAGATTTGCATTATGTTGAGGCACCCCAGATGACGTCATGAAGTTATCAGGCAACCTACCTCTCTCAAACAACCTTGTGTACATACTACTAAAAGTCTGGTATTATGTACAGTACTGCGAACACCCTGTAAAATGTTAATAGATTTTCATAGGACTATGAAGTAAATGTAAGTGAAGTCCGTCGTTTTTGAACTGACACTTTCCGTATGAGGAGCGAGGGAGTATTTCATATGGCAAAAACAGGTGTGACGTCAGGTAACCATTGGCGGTCTAATGTAGGGAGCCACTAGCTCAAATTCCGTTGGAGTATCAGATAAAAATCGACAGACATTATGCACTAACAACCTGCAAAAGCTTCTAGGATCTCCAATGGATGAAATATGTTGGTTTTTGTTGACACATGCTGCGATTTTTTGAAAAAATATTAAATATTTCAAAAACAGTTGAGTTTTGGTATAGATGATTCCTAACAAAAAGTACGTAGGATTTTTAGAATGATAGAATGTACTAAAATATAGGGTGTTCCATTTAAAAATAACAAAGTTTTGTCGCATACCCCATTTACAGAACACCCTGTATATTTAAAAATATTTTTAGGTAATGCACCTTAGAGAATCAAACAACTTCGAATTTTTATTTTTTTTTCTTGCATCGCACCCTGTAATAGTCCGGGGGTTGAGGACCTTTTTTTCAAATCATTAATAACAAGCTAGTTTTTTCAATGCAGTTTCATTTCACCGAGACGCCCAACTTTTTTCTTAACGAAAATTGCGAAAACAGGTAGCTAACATACTGCGCAGGTGCAAAACATGTCGATTTGGTGACTATAAAAATTTAATCAATAACAGTTAGTTTTTTAGCTAAATGTTGAGATAATTTTATGAATAATTTGAAACAACCTTTGTCCGACAAAATAAAGGGTTTGGTCTACGATGTCCCCCCCCCTCGAACATGTAGCAATTACGTTGCATAAAAAATGATTAATAACAAGTTGATTTTTTCAATGTAGGTTGGTAAATATTATTACAATTAAATGGTCACACTGTCTTACAAATAAACAGGTAGCTATTTTCAGTCCTACACTCAAAAGTTGTCGATTTCACGATTTAACTTTTTTCATTAATAACCGGCTAAATCTTCGTGAGCATCTTCATTTTGATAAGACGCCCACATTTTCTTTTGCCAAAAATCCAAAAACAGGTAGCTAACAGAGTGCGCAGGTGGAAAACATGTCTATTGGGTGATCATACAAATGTAAATAATAACAGTTAATTTTGTAGCGAAATGTTGAGATAGTTTCATAACTAATATGAAACAACATGTGTCCGACAAAATAAATGGTTTGGTCTGCAGTGTCCCCTTTCTCAAAAATGTAGCAACTACTGGCTCATAAAAAACGATTTATAAGCAGTTGATTTTTTTACTGTAGTTTGGTAAATATAACTACAATTACACATTGTCTTAAAGAAGTAAGATTTCTCAGCCCTACATTCGAGAATTTCGAAAATAGCCTTATGCATATTATACGTAAATATGTACAGGGCTTTCATTTCAAAACTTGCCATCCACGTTATCTGCGTAAAGAGACAGATTTGTAGAAAAAAAGATTAAATTCAAGAATTTTACCTTTTGTATTTTAAAAAATATATTTATTAAAATATTTGATTTTTGATATTATTTGAAATGAACATATCTCTTTTATTTTTGAGCTGTCGAGAAAATATTATTTGGAAAACTCCTGTATTTTTTAAGTTCCACGTCATTTAAAAAGGAAAACCCCAACTTAGAAAACACCCTGTATATAGGGTGATTCAAAAAAGCGCGCCAGATTTAATACATTAAAAAAGGAGCTCAATTTTTTTTAATATCTTTAGAATTAAGATGAACCGGTTGGATCAAACCTTCTCAATTTAGGTATGGAAAATGACAAAGGGCATGGCCCCCTCTACTTTGATGGCATGCCAAAACTCTCTTTCGAGCAATTCAAATCTGGCGCGCTTTTTAAATCACCCTATACTACGATACTGTGTTATTTACGAGCATGCGCGTCAATTCGTGTGTGTACATACACATAACACATATACTGTGTGGTGGTTCCACGTATTATTAGAACCTTTTATAATTTACTTTTGTATCGTGGAAAAACAATACGTATATGGTGGTGGTGTTGGCAACAGGGCATCAAGCCAGGCGGTATAGGTATCCAAAGGAACGGCGCAACAGCCGAGGTCAGTCGGGCAAGGGTGAACCAAGAGGAAGGTGCGCTGCTCAGTTGCTATCGCCCGCCCGATTTATTTACGTAGATTCAACTTTTTTTTATGTACCGGAGAATATTAAATTAGTTAAAAAGTCGACACAGTCTTTGATTTTCTTCTGGAACTCGACCCAAGCTCGGCGAGCTATCGCAACTGTTATACACGCATCTGTGTACGTACATGTACATACAGGGGCTTTCATTTCGAAATTTGCCACCCACGTTATCTGCCTAAAGAGACAGATTTCTGGAAATCGCCGGAACACGTCAACAAATTAACGTAGGTACCCCCTCAATAAATTTGTTGACGTGTTTCGGCGATTTCTAGAAATCTGTCTCTTTACGCAGGTAACGTGAGTGGCAAGTTTTGAAATGAAAGCCCTGTACATATTTACGTATAATATGCATAAGGCTATTTTCGAAATTCTCGAATGTAGGGCTGAGGAATGAGGAATCTTACCTCTTTAGGACAATGTGTAATTGTAGTTATATTTAGTAGTAAAAAAATCAACTGGTTATAAATCGTTTTTTATGAGCCAGTAATTGCTACATTTTTGAGAAAGGATAGACTGCAGACCAAACCATTTATTTTGTGGCTCAAATCGAATTTCGAATTATTTATAAAATTATCTCATTATTCACCTGAAAAATTAACTGTTAACTGTTAATAATTACATTTGCATAATCACCTAATCAAGGTATTTTACATCTGCTCACTAGTGCTCACTCTAGTAGCTACTACTTTTGCAACTTTTCGCAATAGAAAAGTTAGGCGTATTATCAATACGAAGATGCTCGAGAAGATTTAGCCGGTCGGTGATTGATGAATAAAGTATTACCGTGAAGTCGACACCTTTTGAGTGCAGGACTGGAGAAATTTACCTCTTTATTTGTAGGACAGTGTAACCATTTAATTGTAGTAATATTTACTAAGCTACATTGAAAAAATCAACTGGTTATAAAGCATTTTTTATGTAACGTATCTGCTACATGTTTGAGAAGGGGGACAGCCTAGATCAAACCATTTATTTTGTCGGACAAATGTTATTTAATATTATTTATGAAACTATCTCAACATTTAGCTACAAAATTAACCGTTATTATTTGCATTTGTATGATCACCAAATAGACATGTTTTTAACCTGCGCACTCTGTTAGCTACCTGTCTTTGGAATTTTCGCAAAAGAAAATTTCCGCGTCTTATCAAAATGAAAATGCTCACGAAGATTTAGCCGGTTATTAATGAAAAAAGTTAAATCGTGAAATCGACAACTTTTGAGTGTAGGACTGAAAATAGCTACCTGTTTATTTGTAAGACAGTGTGACCATTTAATTGTAATAATATTTACCAACCTACATTGAAAAAATCAACTTGTTATTAATCATTTTTTAAGCAACGTAATTGCTACATGTTCGAGGGGGGGGGACATCGTAGACCAAACCCTTTATTTTGTCGGACAAATGTTGTTTCAAATTATTCATAAAATTATCTCAACATTTAGCTAAAAAAACTAACTGTTATTAATCAAATTTTCATAGTCACCAAATCGACATGTTTCACACCTGCGCAGTATGTTAGCTACCTGTTTTCGCAATTTTCGTGAGAAAAAAGTTGGGCGTCTCGGTGAAATGAAGCCTCATTGACAAAACTAGCTTGTTATTAATGATTTGGAGAAAAGGGCCTCGGCCCCCGGACTATAAGAAGATATCGTCCGATATCGCACTAGGTGGACACCCGGTATTACTTTTTTGACGGCATCGGGATACATTTTTGCCCGAAGCGTGTTTTTTAAACGACTTTCGGGTGCAAATTTGGGCGTGGCCCCTAAATAAAATTTCGCCTCCGGCGGTACGTTGCGACACTTGATAATTTTCCCGTCATCCATTACCCCCCCCCCCCCCCCAGAAAATCATGTATGGACCGCCACTGATGTCGATACTTTTTCGTAACAATACCTATCTGATATTCTGGTATTTTGATGAAAATGGAAGCGAAGCAGGGTTGCCGGTGCAATGTTGGCGATGCTGCTAATTACATTACCGGGCTGATAAATAATTAATAACATTTGTGATAAATATTATTCTGAATACCGTTCGATTTTTTTCTATGATTAATTTTCTCAATTTACCGCCTCTTAAATTTTGCCGCCGGGTGCAGTTAGCACCTCTGCACCCCCCTAAGGCCGGCGCTGACTGCCACCCTTGTACCAGTGGCGTAATTACTGATTTTATCAATGGTCGGTCCTTTTGACCGACACGCGTGTACTCCCGGGTTAAAAAGGTCCATGAACTTTTGCTTTATTCACATTCTAATGTATTAGTCAATTATTTTGTTTAATTCCTATTGGCTGGTCATTCTTGAGAGGAAGTGTATCGGCTTTCAATAATTTTTGGATATCGATGTTCAGATAAATTTTAATTGAAGTTTCTGGTTGTGCTGTCTGAGTGATAGTCTCTCCTGGGATGGTTGTTTGGTAAGTCCTTGTTATTCTTGATTAAAATTTCTGTAGTCACTACAGATGTTTGGTCAAAATCATCTTTTTCATATTAAAACTTCATTTGCACTTGTTTGTAGAAGTGGAAAGACCCGTTACCAATCAATGCCCTGTATGCGAAAAGAAGGTTGCTTTATGCCAGTGCCGGCCCGAGGTTACTTGTAGGATGGAGCGAGATCCGACTTTGGCGCCCCTATTTCAAATGCGAACTGTATATACTGGAGAAATATAGGCAATAGGAAAAATAATCTGTGGCAGTTTTGTTCAGAAGCGTATTTGATTTTGTCTTGTATACCTACGTCAGTATATTTGTTAATTTTTTTTTTTCCATTAAGGAATTGTACTGAAACAAAATTTTTAGATTTCTAGTGACACTAAATGATAGTAACCAACGGATGAAATTTCGTCGGGGACGTCGCTTTCAGTACCTATGTTAAATATGATAAGGTCATCAAATCTTCCATGAGTTTCTTATATGTATGAATGAAGTATAGGCTTGAGCATGGATTTTGACCATATCTAATAATAGGTCTGTCCTCACAGAAATCACAAACCAGTCAGAGCGAATTTGATTGGTTGAAAATAAACAGAAAACTGTCTGTTGGCGATTTGCACCAATCAAAAACGCTTTGACTGGTTTGTGATTTATGTGAGAACAGACCTTAGGTCTCTATCTATCTTATCACATACTAACCGCACGCTTGCTCGCAAGTAGAAGAATAGCAGAATATCGAAAAGCGGAGACAGGATTCAAAGCAAGAATAAGTATATTTTTCTCTGTTCTTTATCACCAAGGAACGAGTCGGAGGCGCCCCTCGAAGGCCTCACGCCCGCTCCATTCGCCTTATGGTAGGGGCGGCCCTGCTTTGTGCGTCGAAGCATGTTTCAAGGAATATCACCAACACCAACAGTTTTAGTCGTGTCGTAAACGTGTAAGGGCTGTGAGGAATTTAACAGTCTTCCAAATGATATTGTCACGAAGCCTCTGTTGCTCCGCTACGTAGCTCGACTATTCACCCTGAAAATCAGAACGGGGAGGGAAAGGGAACACCAGAATAACGCTAGATAAATATAATATATTTAATGTTAGGGTAGAGATTACATTTAGAGTAAAATAACCAGTATTACCATATTGTTATCATCCCAAGCCAGCACGTCCCTTCGGGCTGAAAAGGATCTAAGGGCACTTGAGCGAATCTGTCGGGTATAAGCCCAAGCTTGATCTTTCTGGTCAGCAGTTGCTAAGAAAACCAAACCAACACCACAATAGACGCTAGGAAGCCTGTACTGTAGCGCAGAGTCTGGGTCGTCAGTTGAAATCTGCTCGAACAGAGATACGATATACGCAATCCCTATTCGGCCAGATAGCTCCCAACTTTGACTTTTTTACTATTTTTTAATTTTGGCAGTTTTGTTCCAACTTTTAATAAGGACGTGTAGGGGTCGCAGTGCAACAAATTCTTAATTGTGGTTAAGTAAACAAAATTTACTCTTTTAAGTAGGTATTCAAGTTTAAATAATTATCATGTTAGAAACTGTAGGTCTGTTCCAACCGACATGAGAACCGTTCTAGAACGGTAATTTCCAGTTGAATAAATGGCTTTTTTTTTAAATAAAAAGGCATTGGCCTCCATTTTGAATTTCATTTTGACAGGTCGTTGGATTGCCCTATTATAGCGTTGGGGAGGTAAGTTTATAGGTTAGTTTGGGTTAGATTGGGTTAGTTTGGGTTAGTTTGTGTTAGTTCACTTTATTTAGCAGCCCTTCTCATTTTACTAGTCTTGTATATCCAAATTCCAATTTATCTTGCTCGGACCCGTAATTTTGTCCTTCGAATTTGTAGGTCGGAGTTTTTATTTTTATTTTAGTAAGGCCAAAAAACGTCAAAATTGAAACAAAAACATTTCTATAAGCGATATATCAACTAATTTTTATCAAAAATATGTTAATTTTTGGAAGTGTCTCCCTGACGTTTCACTATAGTTTACGGGATCGGGAAGTAAATGGGAGTGCATGGGTCAGAAACGAAGATTGGGTTAATTACAAAAGTGTACAGAGCGAGGTACAGAGTTTTGGTTAGTTTGGTTTAGTTTTGGTTAGTCAGCGTTAGTCAAGGCGTTAGTATGTGGAAAAGAAAGTAGAAAGAGAAAAAAATTGTATTTTCGACTTTTTATAATCTTGACAACTTGTATTTCCGACTTTTTTTAATTTCTACCTTTTAAAATTCGTACTTTTGTGTTTCGATCTTTTGTATTTTCGACATTTTGTATTTCGACTTTTTGTATTTTCGACATTTTGTATTTTCGATTTTTTGTATTTTCGACCTTTTGTATTTTCGACCTTTTGTTATTCGACCTTTTGTTATTCGACCTTTTGTTATTCGACTTTTTGTTATTCGACCTTTTGTTATTCGACCTTTTGTTATTCGATCTTTCCTCATTCGATCTTTTGTATTTTCGACCTTCTGTATTTTGACCTTTTGTATTTTCGACCTTTTGTTTTCGACTTTTTGTATTTCGACCTTATATTTTCGACCTTTTTTCCGGGACTCACTGGCTACTTATATCTCCCAGAAACTTTAGATGTTCCCTCGTTTCCTTTAAATCATCATTAAACCAGGAGGTGTTACCTGGCCGATATAAACGTAGGTAGGTACCTAAACTAATTTGTTTTATGGGAAATATAAGGGGATTACATGATTTGGATAAATTGAGAAAATTTCTGATTTACGTTGGAGTTAGGATCGGCAATAAATTCATAAGATGAGGCTTCTATGAAACTATAAATTGTACAGAGTGTTTGTTTATAACTGGAACACTCAGTAACTTTTTTATTATTGAAAATAAAGGTCATGTTCAAATTGGACAGTTTCTTGGTAAATTGCAACGATCTCAATCGCCGCAACGATATTTTTTTGTCGCCATAGGTATACAGGATGCGCCAAAAAAGTAATTTTTTTAAATGAATCGCCCTGTATATTTTTGCATTTTTGAAATCCTCAAAAAATTAGCTTCACAAATATAGCAAAAACTATTTGAAAAACAAAAATATACAAGGCGTTCCATTTTATAAAAATACCTTTTTGGCACACCCTGTATACCTATGACGACAAAAAATGTCATTGTATCGCTCAAGGTTGCAATTTACCAAGAAATTTTCCAAGTTAAACATGGCCTTTATTTTAGTTCGACCTCCAGTCCTTCGATATCAATACTATTTTACCACGTAGTAGACATTTGTCGCCTGTATTACCCACTAAGTTTAAAGAAGCCGGTCCTGTCCACTCCTGCTCTTCGCTGCCGTTGGCCATCTCCATCCGCCATCGCGTCATTCGACATTTAGTGCTTGTATCGTGCAGAGCGTTCTGGTTTTTTCAAGCTTTGGCTGTCACACGTAAGTAAATTTGATTGTAATATTTACTTTCCAGCCATGAAAAAACATAAGAAAAGAGACCGGTCATCAAGTAGTGATGACGAGCTATCGAAAAAAGAATTACTAAGAAGAATTCATAAGTTGGAACGATCCCAAGAAAGACGAAGGTCACGTTCCCGTACATACTCTAGTAAGCGCCATCGGCGTTCGGAGTCGAGCGTGCGTTCTCGCTCTCGCCGACTGGAATCAGGTGACCGACGCAGGCTAACTCGCTCTCCCACACAGACGCGAAAGGTCGATTCTTCCCCGTCGCGCCATCGACAGCGCTCACGGGTGGAGCGGGGAGAGCTTTCCAGCTGTTCCTGCGATAGAAGTCGATTCTCTAGTCGATCCGTCGAGACTGTCGAGAGCACAGGGACGCATTCAGCCCGTCGGCGCCGAAGTTTTTCTGCAGAGCGATACTCGTACGTATCGACGAATGCAGACGCAACCAACAATGAGGGATTCAACTTGCATGTTGAAAACCTTGTACGACCAAACAGTTCAGACAATATTACAGCAGAAGGAGGCCATTCTCCGTCACTAATAATAAATAATGACGTTGAGTTAGGCGACGATTTTTTGGCCATTTTAGGAAGCGATCCAAAGGAATGTGGAAAGTCAACTTTCCAACTTCATAAGGCCATACCCTCGCGATGGGATCATATATTGTCTAATGGCTTATCGGACGAGGACAAACGGGTTTTAAATGACCGTCACAAAATACCAGAGAATTTACCCTTGTTAGTGCCACCTGAGGTTAACGCTGAAATCTTGGCAATTATGTCAGCGCTTCATAAAAAGAGAGATTCTGGTTACTCGGCAATTCAAAATCAGATTTCTCGTGGTCTTTCAGCTCTTGGACAGGGCCTTAAAATAATTCTTGAAGAGGGCAATAATTTTCCTAAGGAATTAAAGGAAAATTTGATGACTCCTCTTTGGGATTCGGGTAAAATTTTAACCAATTTATTTTTTAGCCTATCGCAAACTAGACGTACCTTGATTTCTCAAACTGTAAACAGACAGGTGAAAGATATTATAGAAAAATCTGTTCCTGACACCTCCTTGTTTGGTTTGGATTTCGGGGAAAAAATTAAATCTGCCCGAATGCTGGAAAAGACAAGTAAGGACTTGCTGGCAACACCTGCCTTCACTAGAGTACCGAGTACCTCAACCAGCACTAATAAAAATTATACTAGTGGCGAAAGAAGAGGAGGGAGGAGATCAATTCCGGAAAACCGATATCGCCCAGGTCGTCCAGGGAGGGGGACGAAACCTTACAAGGGCCAACAATCCTCGAGACACGAGAAGTTCTATTCCAGGAAAAACAAGTAATTCCGGTAAGTAAAATACCAGCTGGAAGGTTACAGTACTTTGTTGACAGTTGGAAACAAATTACTTCAAATAATATTATTTTATCATGGGTAAAAGGTTTTGAAATACCCTTTCAATTCATACCTCCAGCTTCAGAAAGTTTTTCCTATGCAAAAATACTGTCTCATAGGGATACTAAGGAAATATTAGAGTGCATCAAGGATCTTTTATGTACGGGCGCTGTATCGAGATGTAAGAACGAATCTGTACAATTCGTCTCAAGCATATTTCTTGTAGATAAACCTAACGGTAGTAAAAGATTTATACTTAACCTTAAAAGATTAAACAGATATGTCGAGGTACCTCATTTTAAAATGGAGGACTATCGAACAGTTTCTCGTCTTATTCGTCCTAATGTATATATGTCAACAATTGATTTAAAGGACGCATATTTTATGATTTCAGTAGCAAAATCTCATAGAATATATTTAAGATTTTATTTCCAGGAAAATCTGTACGAATTTAACGTTTTACCGTTTGGATTGTCATGCGCTCCATATATATTTACTAAACTCCTTAAACCGGTTATAACCAAGTTAAGGACTGAAGGTATTTGCTGCGTTAGTTACCTGGATGATTTGATAATATTGGCTGATTCTGAACAACAGTGTCTTCTTAATACAGTCACTGTACTAAATTGTTTGCAGAATTTAGGTTTCATTATAAACAGGGAAAAAAGTTCATTAAGTCCTTCTAAACAACAGAAATTTTTAGGTTTTATTTTCAACTCAGAAAATATGACCTTAGGTCTAACGACAGAGAAGCGCGTAAAAATAAAAGAATCAATAGGTCATTTTAAAAATTCTCATTCATGCAAAATTAGACACTGGGCTCAATTCATAGGTCTGTTTATTTCGGCTTGCCCAGCGGTCAAGTATGGTTGGTTATATACCAAGTCATTTGAAAGAGAGAAAATTAAATACCTTCGTGAAAATAATATGAGTTATGAGGCTATAATGATCCTATCATCTGATATCAAATCTGATTTGTTATGGTGGGACACTCACATTCTCATTTCTTCCAATGACATAAGACAGGACACTTTTAAGATAGAAATATTTACTGATGCTTGCTTAACCGGCTGGGGTGCATGCACCAAGGAACTCTCTACGTATGGTTGGTGGTCTGAAACAGACCAAAACAACCATATTAACTATTTAGAATTGAAAGCTATATTTTTCGGGTTAAGATGTTTTGCAAAGGAGCTTACCAACTGTAATGTATTAATACGCACTGATAATACTACTGCCCTATCATACATAAATAGAATGGGCAGTGTTCAACATAGAAATTTAGACAATTTAGCCCGAGAAATATGGCAGTGGTGCGAGTTAAAAAATACATTTTTATTTGCATCATATATTACCTCTCAAGATAACTGGAAAGCTGACAAAGCATCAAGAATGTTACCAACAGAAACTGAATGGGCGTTGGCTAACTATGCTTTTCAACGCATAGTGAAGGAGTGGGTACCTTTGAAATAGACCTTTTTGCGTCAAACATTAACGCCAAGTGTGAGAAATATGTATCCTACTTACCAGACCCAAATGCAGTTGCGGTTGATGCTTTTACCATTAATTGGAGTACCTTTTATTTTTATATATTTCCTCCTTTTAGTGTAATTTTGAGAGTTATTCAAAAAATTATCGATGAAAAAGCGCAAGGCATCGTAGTAGTTCCTTGGTGGCCGTCCCAGTCATGGTTTCCTCTTTTCATGAAGATTAAGATAGGCGATTACCTGTTATTTAAGCCTGATCCTAATTTGCTTACTTCACCTTTTAGCTCACAACACAAGATGGCGAAGAACCTTACCCTGGTTGCAGCAAAATTATCTGGAATGCATTACTGCTGAAAAATTACCCAGAAAATACATTACGAACCGTACTTCAATCATTATCAGCTGGAACGCTTAAACAGTACAATTCCACCTATAAACTTTGGTGGGGTTTTTGCCAAAAACATAATCTTTCTGTTTACAAATCCGGGGTAAGTGAAGTTCTACAGTTTCTTCAAAATCTGTTGGACAGCCAGACTATACAATACGGCACCTTTAATGCACACAGATCTGCGCTATCCTTAATTTTGTCAACAGATATAGCTAATGATTTTCGGGTTAAGAGATTCTTGAAGGGGGTAAGTAACATTAGGCCTACTGCTCCCAGATACAATCATATATGGGATACTCGGCCAGTCATAGCCCACCTCAAGAACATGTTTCCAAATAATGGATTAACTTTAAGAGATTTGTCCATCAAGCTTGCTTCGTTTTTAGTCTTAGTTACTGGTCAGCGAGTACAGACCATATCCCTCATAAAAATTGAAAATATAACCAATTCAGTAGGAGGCTATCAAATTTTTATCTCAGATAAAATTAAGACTTCAGGCCCTGGCAAGCTTCAACCTTGTTTACATGTACCTTTTTTTACAGAAGATCCATCTTTATGTGTTGGATCAGTTTTAAAATTTTACCTAGAAGCTACGGCAAAAATAAGGAAACCAGACCAACAAAATTTGTTTTTAGTTAGTCGACCACCTTACAAGTGTGCATCGAAACAAACAATTAGCAAATGGGTCAAAGAATTATTGGCGCGTGCCGGCGTTAATACAGAAGAGTTTCGCGCCCATTCTACTAGACATGCGTCTACGTCAGCCGCGAGAAGAAAAGGAATTTCTTTGGATCTCATTCGCCAGACTGCAGGCTGGTCAGAAGATTCCTCTACGTTTGCAAGATTTTATAATCGTCCTGTTATAGATTCATTTGCTTTTGCAAAATCTGTACTTAGCTTGTAGTTTTCATGTTTCATGTGGTATTTGGTTTAGAATATGTTTGAGTTACTTTTGATATATATGCCTTACTTATAATACAATATATTTTCCTTATCTTTGCAACTTGTCTTTGAACATCTACGTGGTAAAATAGTATTGATATCGAAGGACTGGAGGTCGAACTAAAATTATTAGATCAAACGAACTTACCAGTGAAGTTCGATCCTAATTTTAGGAGACCTCCAGTCCGAAGATATCAATTCCCTCCCATCCCAATATTTTTCAGTTTCCCCAGAGGTGTTGCAAAGATTATAATTTAAACAAAATGACGCGATGGCGGATGGAGATGGCCAACGGCAGCGAAGAGCAGGAGTGGACAGGACCGGCTTCTTTAAACTTAGTGGGTAATACAGGCGACAAATGTCTACTACGTGGTAAAATAGTATTGATATCTTCGGACTGGAGGTCTCCTAAAATTAGGATCGAACTTCACTGGTAAGTTCGTTTGATCTAATAATTTTCAATAATAAGAAAGTTACTGAGTGTTCCAGTTATAAACAAACACCCAGTACCATGCCTCGGTTTTTAAGTTTAACTGGCCTGTTTTCCTGTATAAAACTTGATTTTTGATTTATTATACTAAATTGAATAAGTTGTGACTTATGATCAGAAAAATCAGTCTCGATGTTCTAGCAGATAGCTGTTGTTCAGTTTCGTCTACACGCCCTGTATACAGGGTGTCCCACGGTGGATGGCGTATTAGACGTTAATGGAAAACTAAAAAGCGGATCATTTTTAAAATTTGGCAAACGGGAAAAACGACTGTAATCTACACTTTAAAAATATTTTTGTCTATGCGGTGTTGCCGTTTCTACTCTAAACCAGTGGCAACAACGCTATTTTAAATGGAACGCCCTGTATGTCATTGCATATTTGGATTCTACATAAAATTCTGAGCAGATTTCATGTGATATACCCTATACCTAAGTTCAACTGTTTTGGAAATATTGACAGTTGAAAATTGACTTTTTGCAACTTTGACAAGCTGTAAAACCTGTACGTTAATTTTAGAGGAAAACCGATTTAACATTCCTGTCTTAGATTTTTATAAACTATTTTTAACTTTGAATTTAATCCATGATTAAAAATTCCAATTAAATTTAATCTGCGGTTAAATTCAAAGTTGGTGTCAAATGATAGTTTATGAAAATCTAAGATAGAAATATAAAATCGGTTTTCCTCTAAAATTAACCGTTTAGGTTTTACAGCCTGTCAAAGTTGCAAAAAGTAAATTTTCAACTTTCAATATTTCCAAAACAGTTGTAGTTAGGTATAGGGTATATCACATGAAATCTGCTCAGAATTTTATGTAGAATCCAAATATGCAATGACATACAGGGTGTTCCATTTAAAATAGCGTTGTTGCCACTGGTTTAGAGTAGAAACGGCAACACCGCATAGACAAAAATATTTTTAAAGTGTGGATTATAGTCGTTTTTCCCGTTTGCCAAATTTTAAAAATGATCCGCTTTTTAGTTCTCCATAAACGTCTAATACGCTATCCACCATGGGACACCCTGTATAGTTGTAGGTTAAATTGGGTATTTAGGATGTTAAATCCTATTTGGGAATGGAAATTGATTAGTTTTTCTTTATTTTTTGTTTTCTCCCATTCTAATTGAATTCCGCGGGCTCTATGCCTCAGAATGATACGGCTTTGCTAAATTTAGCATTTAAAAATGCGCGCGTTAAATACTGAAAAGGGTAGCCGCAAGTACTGACACTTCCTGCCGACAAGCAGTACCAGTTGCCAAAAACACTCCGCCTGCTTCGTGTAGTTCGAGAAAATAGACCCGCGGTTTTTCGTTTGCCGCGACCGGTTAAATTAAGACGGTATCGTTGCACTCCTAGGTATGGGACCTGAACTTCCTGAATGAGCTGGCCAGCTGAGTGGAGTTTGGAAGTAGAGCAAGGTAAGGTGAAAAAATATCCTTTTCAGTTTCGATATCTTTCAATTTTTTTGAAATCTTTCATCGATTACCATTCTATCAGCAACCTGTGGATTTTTCAGTTTTAATTTCGCACACCTGTTCTAAATAAAAATCAAAAAATATGTCTATACAAGAATTTGCCATGTTTTGTGAACCAGTAAATTCATTATTTTATTATTAATAATAATGTAGCGTCCGCGCCAAGTCTATTATTTGCGTTAGATGGTAAATTGCGAGCAGTTGTATTTGATGGTAATTATTTCCTTGGGCAGCTACTTTAAAATAAAATTGTGGGAGCGTGTCTATTTGCAAGTGAGAGAAACAACTGTAGTACAGTTTTGGGGATACTTGATCTAGATGACACGGTGATGGAGTCATCAAACGTCTATTGGACGTTAGACATCACACCGTTTCTGAAACGTCCGTTTTCGCCAACTATACGACCACAAGTTGTAACATTTGCACTAGGGAAAAGCGACCATTGGGCATTTTGAGTAGGTGCTATATACCAAAATCCTTCTAGAATATGTCAGATAAAATAAAATAAAAAATTTATTTTAACTAAGTATATTTGCCACAATTTATTCTTACAGCAGAAAAAAGATTATGTCTAAGAACAACAAATCAGGTTTCATATATATTATAAAAACGATACAATGGAATGTCAATAATAAGTACAATATAATAACCAATATGCGGCAATAAATTAATAAAATAAAACTTAAAACTTTTCGTATAGACGGAATGATAGAAATCACAAATAAAAACAATAGGACGAACAAGATAAAAAATTTCTAAACAATGAATTGACAAGAACAATTTTTACAGACAGGATAATTTCTTTTTACCTATCTTCCTGTATGTATTAGAATACATTTTTTTTTTATAAGAATATATTATTGTTTTTCTCTATCAAAAGAGACTCTTTACTGCTTCAAGTGTTTGCTACAATTGAAAATATTCAATCTCAAATTAACTACTTTCAGGCGTAACATTCAAGTTTCTTTGACGTATAAAAAGCAATCAAATTCTCTACTAGTAAGGCCTTTGTTTTTCAAGTTCTAGTTAATAAAACATTCGGAAAATAAATATTTCAGCAGGCCTATAAAACATCAGTATAGTATGGCCAAATTTAATTGTTACAAGTCTTATTATTTCAAACTTTCAGTGTTAGACTAAAAAAAAAGTGTCATGACAATGTTTTCAGTGTATTCTTTTTGCTTAAGTTTAAACGAGAGTTTCATGAAAAACAATTTGAATTAAATACTGAAACAGTTCTCAGAGTTGCATTAAGAATACACTCATTTAGACTACAATAAAAATACATGCAAATATTGCATATTATTTACAAAAAAAAATTGCACTAATAATTAAATATTTATAAAAAAATAATCTTCATACAATACAATAATAGCAAATTTGGTATAAATTTCAACCAGTCAAAATGGAATGTCTTCTGCTAATACATACATAATATTCTTATTGCATATTATAGCACTACGTGTAGGTAAACGTAAATTAACTTTAAAAAAAAACTTAACAAAATAAGCTACACTACGAAAAAAAAAATCACATCCATGCTTTTAACGATCACACTAAATCTCCTAAAGGCTCGCTAAAAAAAATTCTCAAAAAGCGAATCAGAACCGAATCTGAGTCACTACAGTCTCCATTGTGTTCTCGTCCGAGTCCGAATCAGAAGTATCCGAATTCGGTCGTTTCGAGGACGTTCTGATACCTTCGGTATGGACTCGGGGGATGATTGGAGACGTGCGGGAACGATCGCCAGGATTCGATTCGAGCGTCGAAGATTTGCTGGAGGGCGAAACTGAGTATTCTGAGGTGTTTCCTTCGTCCGAAGGCATTTCGCGTTGATCGTATCGGTAGATTGCGCTGTAGCGTTTGGAGCGACGTCCTGGGTAGATTGGTCTACGAGCCAAACTGGAAAATCATAGTTATGTTTTAGGATATGAACTCATAATACGTTTTTTATGACTTCAAATACATAAATGAGTATGTGATAATTGTGTATGCTGTATGCGAATATTCGAAAATAATAAAATGTAGAATTGTGAGATTGATAGAGAGTATCGAGTAGGTACTCCTTGAGAAATAGGTAGGTAATAGTTTTTATTTGCTACAAATGTCCTTTGAAAAATTCCAAATACTTCCGAAGAACTACACGCACATAGGACCTCAATAATTTCGTAAGTAGCAGATAACTAACCCCTCGCCTACCTTTACAGGTAACATCTAAAATTTTGATAAGTCTGGCTATGCAAGACAGCAGTTTTTTGAGAAGAGTTTTGGGATGAGGCCAGAGGTGGCCACAACTAAATTTGAATAAATGTGGTATGTGATGAGAGGTAATGAGTGTAGGTGCCTTAATTACCTCTGTTTTACATTTTCCTTTGCAGGGTTGCTAAATAGAATTAGTAATATTAAATTAAATTATAAATTAAAATAGAATGGTACTTTATACAATCTCAATTGATGCATCTTAAAAATTAAAGTAGGGTAGCTTTAAAGAAATTTGCCAATACTAATATCAGATTTGTATCGCTCCCATTCTTGGCCGCCTAAAGGACTAGCCCTGGGTGCCGATAAGTCAAGAAAAATTCTGTATATTCATTTAGTCATTGTATGCTAAATGTGAAAATAGGCTACTTGCATCAAATTTTTTTATTGCTGATTTCGATAGTCCATGAAAAATAAGTGAACACGTGTTTTTTTCTTTTTCTTCTTAGTCAAAAATTGACGGAGATACAACACTATGAAATCTGCCTATGTTCAGTATATCTATATATGTATACAAAACTTAATATTTGAATAACTTCCGGAATAATCATATTTGGGCGAAATAAAAAAAAAGTAACGATTTTTTTTCGATTTCCTACAATAATCAATTTAATTTTCCATGCAAGTACCCTGAAAACTTCTAATATTGCAAATTTGAACAAATTGTTGTCGTTAAGTAGTTTCTCAACCCCTGGGCTGGATGCGCTTAATGTCGTCCGACCATCTTATTGGAAGACGTCCTCAGTTACGGTACGCATCATTCAAGATCTCTATTCTAGTATTTTTCTAGTCCATCTCACATCTATGACTCTGGCAACATGACCTGTCCAGTTCCATTCCAACGTTGTAATTCTTACAACTGCGTCCGTAATCCCGGTTCTTTCCCTGATGATATGATTTGGAACTTTGTCTCTGAGGGATGGATTCAACATTGATCTCTTCATTGCCCTCTGTGCCACTTGGATTTTGTTTACAACTTCTCTGGTTAGTCAATGTTTCTGCTTCATATGTTAGAAGTAGAAGCACACATTGATTAAAAAAACACCCTGTTCAATTCTGTGGTCTGGTTATCTCTTTCTAATTAAGTCTCGTTGCCTAAATATTTATAGGAATCAATTTGTTCTATTTGCTTGCCATACGTTGAAATGTTTTTGGCCAGTATTAGGTAGGTCATGAATTGAGTTTTGGAAAAATTGATTTTAAAGCCAACTCGTGCACAAGAACATTGGAGGTCCTGGAGAAGCTGACATGCATGATCTACCCTGTCTGCAATAAGGACTATGTCGTCAGCAAACCTCTCCATAGATGTTTACTCTGATATTTTCCCAATTGTTGTTCTTCATGGCGCTTTTTAACAAAGCAGTGAATAGTTTAGGAGACACAATTTCTCCTTGTATAATAGATTTCATTCTAAATGCAGCTTCATTATTATTAGATAATTTAAACAGACGTATTTTTAAGTTTAATAGTAAATTGGAAGGGGTCTTCAAACAAGTGAAACAGAATCGCTAGGGGTACTGTTTCCATGCTGTACAGTAATGTTACATATTCTAAGTTTAATAGATTAAGGGATCTGGCGGGTAGGATACAATGTAAAGTGCGAAAAGTGAGTGAACCTGTGTGGAAGGAATGCGGACAAAACGCTCCTGATTGACGAGAGATTAAATATACATATACTCGGGTCGTCGCGTCAGGGTAACCGCAATTTTCGCAATGTCCACGTCGGGGACCCGTCGCGTCGTATAGTATAGGTTTTCGTCTTCCCCTCTACTATTTCGTAGGTTACCAAGGTTCACTCACTTGTCACACTTTACCTTGCTTCTGGAAATAATTTTATATACAAAACACTGATTTGAAAAAATGAGAAAATTTTGGATTCATTTTTTCTGCTATTCCATCCATAGACGCGTTTCGACCGTCGAAACACTGTAGTAGTAGTAGTAGAACAGGATTCTCTACCCCTAACAAATCTTTTGGAAGATCAAGGATTAGATAACTTGAGTGATGATATTGAGATTAACTTGGTGGGAGAGTCTGGTCATGGCAGTTTTTTATAGGTGAGCAGGCTGGAAGTGGTAGCAAACGTAATGACAATTGTTTGAGCTTACTTTTGATAAATATTCAGTCAATTCGTAATAAAGTTAATGATTTATTTATTTGTTTGGAAAGCATTGGGTTTCATGATGTAATGCTCGTGACGGAGCACTGGCTACGGCTGAATGAGAATTTTAATCTTGAAAATTATGCTGCTGTTTAGACATATGATAGGGAGAATTCATCTCATGGAGGCACACTTATTCTTATAAATCAGGATGCTGGCTATAAATATAATTTTTCTATAGAGTTACAAAATATAATAACTTACTGCTGGAGAATGAGTATGAGTTTTCCTTGGCATATAGTAGTGTTAGGAATTTGTATTTAATGTGTGTGTCCAGGGTGTCCAAGATTCGATGGTTTTGGCGGATTTCGGGTATTTCTAGAAGAGTTGAAAAAAAATCTGATCCCCACTTGCGAGCCTCGATTTTCAATAGAAGTAGACCACCGAAACCCGCATGTCGATATCTCAATTCGTTTTTAAGCTACAAAAATTAAAGACCCCCTGCCAAACTCCAAACAAGGACTCGACATATCGAGATGCGGTTTTCACCAGTCAATTTTTCTCGAAAATCGAGGCTCGCAAGTGGGGGTCAGATATTTTCCAACTCCTTCAGAAATACCCGAAACCCCCCAAAACTATCGAATCTTGGACACCCTGTACAGGCCTCCTATCAGTAATCCACGAACTTGTTGAAAGATTGCAGGAGCTATTAAGTAAACTTCCTGAAAAATCGCTTGTTGTTAGATTTTAATATTAATTATAATGATAAATCTGGGGTTACCTTGTTGTTAACAAACTTATTGTCATCTTATAATATTTTAATGCATGTCGAAGTCCCAACTCGCATCTCACAGTTTTCGGAAAGTTTTATTGATTATGTGTGCTCCAATTTCAATAGAGATCGGGTTCAGTTTGATGTTACTCCATCTGGTTTATCAGACCATGAGGGAGTTGTGTGCAAATTTAATTTTAAAAGTAAAGTAAAAAATGCTAGGAAATCCAGATATGGTAGAATCTATAGCGCCACAAATTTCCGCAAGTTTGTGAACCTGTGTAGAGTTAGAAATTTTCTGTTTACAACAGAGGAAAGATTGAACGCATTTCATGAAACGTTGACTAATTTGTTTAATAACGCCTTTTCTGTCCAAAGAATAAGGGTTAAAGAAAAGAAAACCGTGGCTTACTCATGGTCTGCGTGTTTCTGCTAATAATCTTCGCTCCCTGCATTCTATCAGAAAATATAGGTACCACTAATAATGACTTTTTGACCTATTTTACGAAATGCAGATCTTTGTACAGGAAGATTCTTAGACAGACCAAAAATATGTATTATAATGACAGACTTAACAATGCTCAAAGTAGAATAAGGGAAACGTGGAAAATTATAAATGAATTGAAGGATTATTCAATTAGCAATGTTGAAGCAGAAGTGAATGCTGATATGTTTAATGACTTTTATTGCTCTGTCGCTGCTGGGTTGACTCGTGATTTGGTTTGCCCGGTGGATCCTCTTTGTTATCTGAAGGATGTGCATGTGAGTGGAGACTGTCTTTTGACTCCTATACTGATCCTGGTGAAATTAGGGAGGTCATTTGTGAGATCTTGCGCAGGAACAAGTATGCTGCAGGTCAGGATGGACTCTCTGCTAAGATACTCGCAAACCTGCCCGAAAATGTATTGTTGTGTGTTTCTGTGTATATCAACAAAAGTTTTGAGGAGGGTGTCTTTCCAGCATGTTTGAAGTTTTCACAGATAGTTCCAATTCACAAGGGTGGAGGAAGGAATGACCCTTCCAAACTATCGTCCGATTTCCTTGTTGCCTACTCTTTCTAAAATAGTTGAGAAGATTGTCAAGCGGCGTATGATGACGCATTTAGGTAGACATAACCTATTGAATCATCAAAGGGCACTAATGATGCCATTGTATGCTCTCTTGGAAAATGTATAGTGCAATAAACTCTATAGTAACAGTAACCCTGTAACAGCGGTATTCTGTAATTTTCCAAAGGCTTTTGATTGTGTGGATTACGGAATACTCTTACCACCGGCGTATCCAGCCCATGCGTCTGGGGGGGGGTAATCAGCCCATTTTTTCCCGGATGCCACGCTCAAAAACGTTTAAGTACTTTGAGCCTTCAAAAAATTTTTTTTCTACGAGAGTGAGGACAATTAAACAGTGCGGAAAATCGATTTTCTCGCACGGTGCGGCGAATTTTTTTCCGCACGGATATCGGTGCGGAAAAATCTAAATCTTTTCCGCATGGCTGTCAAAAAAAAATCAATAAATGACTACAAATTATGTAGGTATATGCAAGGCAGTGTTGTCAATCTGAATTTGTGAAATTGCCCGATATGCTGGTAAAATTACACGTTTTTACACGCTTTCATTTTTCACAATTACACGATTTTGACACACGATCTTGGTACCCAATCTGTAACATCAAGAAGCAAGTATTTTTTTTTGTGATTTTGGGAAATGGGTTAAATCGTTAATCCAGTCAAATCTGAGGGTTAATGCTCCTGATCATAATTCCTCAACGAAAAATAAAAATGTGGCAACTACAGAAAAGCGTTCCAAAAGTAATCGAATTACTAATTACTGGTTCCTGGAAAAGAGGTTACTTTTGGACCTCAGTTTCCTGCAAGGATACTACACACTACTACTATAGGATAGTCTATCCTCATAAGGCCTGTGTAGTTCAATCTGAAGCCGCCGCTGCCATGCCAAAATATCAGTGATGACGTAGACAGCGTGTCGTTTCCAGTGCCGGCCCGAGCCTACTTTCAGGATGGAGCGAGATCCGACTTTGGCGCCCCTATTTCAAATGTGAATCTTCTGCGCATGGATTTTGACCATTGTAATACCTATATGTCTCTATCTATCTTATCATCTATTGAAGTTTGAAAACATCTATTTTCCTTGGTAGGTACCTACTTACTCTTTTCCTTTTGAGAGTTGATTTAGAGTAGAATGATAAACAAATAATGGAAGTTTCTCGGTTTATTTATTCATTATGCCGGTTTGCCACCAAACGGACTGTTGAGTTTGTGTTTTAAAACACGAAATTAACCCGAAAAACAAAACTCCACCTGTCGCAAGACACGCTAATCTTGAAAATGTTTGCAAAAAGTTAGAGTTTTGTCTGAGTTTAAGTTTGTTTTTGTTTTGTTGGTTTGGTGGAAAACCAGCATTATAATCTACTCTCTTGTTTACTAACATTTGGTTCACATTTTTTGATGAGATCTCAATCAATAATCAACTTTGGTAATATCACTTATTAACACTTAGGCCCGATTTACTCATCTCCACATAAACTTGGTGTTAACTATCTGCAAGATGTATTTACCGACCTATAATCTTCATCTATTGGTTGGCAAATAACTAGCCGACTAATGGAATTGCAGATAGCGTTTTTATCCATCAGATTGCATTAGGTACCTGACAGTTTATCAGAAGGTGAATAAACCGGCCCTTATAAATATAAAAATCGAATCAGCAAAATACAAAATTGTAAGTAAATCGCTGTTTGCGCACTTTTGCATTTGCAAATTTGTCTAATCCCCTCGTATGACAATTCTGAGCTATATGATTTTCAATTGACTGCAGGGCTAGATCAGAAAGTTTGTCTTCTGCTAGAATTGGCTTAAGGTACGTTTTAATTAACTTAAGTTTGACTTAAGCTAACTTAAGCTCCGTTCACCTTTCACCACAGGAATGGCTACAAAAATACTGAGAGCTGCCCAGATATTAGGAAATGTATATGCCAATTATTCAATGCTTAGTTCTGGAGTACTGCTTTTGGGTGACCTTTATCACTATAAGAACTTCTTCAAACACATTATTTTTTTTGCAGGACCGAGTTTATTCATTTTTTTATAAACTGCAATCTGACGGACGGATGAAAACGTAATCTGCAATCCCATTGGTCCGCGTTATCAGTCGACCTATAGAATTATATAGATCGGTGCATTTATCTTGCAGACAGTTACCAGCAAATTCACCTTGAAAATCAATGAACCGGGCCTTAAACGTTCTAATCCTGAAATATTGTGATTATAGTCATGTAGGGGCGACGCCACGCTCGCAACCTCTGCGCGTCATAAAACAACGTCGCGACAGGTTATTCACGTGGGATTCACATATTAACTAGACGCTTGCTCGCAAGCAGAATAGCAGAATATCGAAAACAAAACAGGATTCAAAGCAAAAATATATTTTTCTCTTTTTTTATCATCAAGAAACGAATCGGAGGCGCCCCCCGAGGTCTGGCGCCTGGAGCGCTCGCTCCGTTCGCCTTATGGTAGGGCCGGCCCTGGTCGTTTCTCGTCTTCACGTAGGGTGTTTGTACCACAGGTTATGATTCCGCGGGCTTTTCCTTTATGCAAAACTTGGTTTCACTACATTAATTAATATTCTGAAACAACTCTTTCTCGTTTTTGGTAATCGCCGCCATATTGGTTTTCAACTGTTTTCAACCATTGTCGTCGTCATAACTAAGTTTTCAGATGTTTAAACAGCCTACGTCAAGGCGAGAAACGCCATTCTGCTTACGACACAACTGGTTGTTTGGCTAAGGGGGGTAGAGGGGGATTTTTTACAAACAGGCCTTATGAGGATAAGCCATCCTGTAGTAGTAGTAGTGTGTATCATCCTTGGGTATATGTACCTACTTATTTCCGCACGTCTGTAAAAAAACTATTGTACCTAACACATGCGGAAAATCTGTCTTCTGAACTTGGCTGCTTCACCGAATTCCGCTACGCGTCTTTGGGTGAACGACAGACTCGTGCGGAAAAATTCATTTTTCGCACTTGTTAGGTAAATATATTCTGTACTACCAACAAATAACGAAACCGAACTCTGATAGCGAATTCCATTGGAATAAAGGTTAGTGCGCACCGAGTGTATTCGTATCTTATTCTAGCAGCTTATATAAGAAAGAGATAAAAATACACTCTTTCGCACTGATTTTACCAATGGAATTCGCTATGAGAATCGCCTAAAACTTTTCAATTATAGAAGCGAATTCTATTGGTAGGATTAATACAAAAAATTTATTTATCTCTTTCTTATGCAAGCTAGTAGAGAAAGATATGAATACACTCAGTGTACACTATCCCTTTGAATAGAATTCGCTATAAATGGCATGCGGGCAGTGCGGACACTGTGCAAACTAGAAAACAAGTTAGGGCTAGTTGCTGAAAAGTAAAAATATAAAAAATAGATTTATTTGTAAGGTGTAGGGTACATTTTTTTCGTCCATCGTAACGATCTTGGGGGGGGTAATTACCCCCATTACCCCCCCTTGTATACGCCGGTGACTCTTACGCAAATTAATGAGGTATGGCTTTGTGGGTAGCACATATGAATGGTTTTCATCTTATTTGAGTGATAGGTCACAGAGTGTTTCTTGGTCGGGAAAATCGTCTGCTTATAAAAGTGTCAGCTGTGGGGTACCACAAGGCTCAGTCCTTGAGTCCTTGGGCCAAGTAAGAATAAGTGGACGATTTACCCTATTTGCTGATGATACTACATATAATTTTTTTTTATGTGTAGGTATACTTCAAAACTTATTATTTTAAGGATTTCTGTTACGACTAAAAACCCTGGCACCTTTTAATATTAAGTTCCATTCCATTAATTTCGCACCAGTTGCTGAGACGATCTAAGTCGGCTGCTTGCAGTTTTATGCAATCAGTATGATTCTTATTGATTCTCATGTATAATTTTAAGTCATTTGCAAACATTAAGAGGAAGGCAAAGACAAAAGCGGATGAAATATCATTCACATATAAATTAAAAAGAAGAGGATCCAGGTGTGAACCTGAGGTACACTCGATGGTACTTTAATTTCTATTGATTGGAATCCCTGAATACGCACCTTCTGTGTTCTTCCGTAGGGGTAAGAAGAATGCCATTCTAGAAGAACCCCTTGAATTCCCAGACTGCAATTTATTAATTAAAACTCTATGGTTAACGCCTTTGCGAAATCAGTATACACAGCATGAACTTGATAACCCCCCTTCAAGGATTTCAAGAAATAGTCAGTATAAAGGCTAAAAGGGTAAGTTCTGTGGAGCGATGAGAAATGAATCCAAAATGCTGATCGACAAAATAGCCTTTTGAACTAGCAGGCAAGTAATCACAAAAAAGGTTCTCAAATTCTTTAGACATGCAACAATATACTGATTGGCCCAAAGATATCGACTTGTGAATTATCTCCAGATTTCAATATGGGAGTAATAAAGCTTTTTTCCAATAGGCTTGGAATGTCCCGGTCTTTAAAGAGAAGTTAAAGATATGGAAATTCAGGTCTAGAGAACAAAAAGCTATAGTGTCCCTTATTAATATACAATTTAGATAGTTTTTCATAGATAGACGCGATAGGTATATCACATTCCGACAGATTGATGGCAGAGTGTCCTGTAGAATACAGTCTTTGTATCACTTTAAGTTTTGCAAAAGTATTCAGCAAACAAGTTGATAATTCCCAATTATAGCGCATTACAGAAGGTATATTACTTTTGGTCTTTCTACTGTTAACAAATTTCCAGAAAATGTCTTAACATTAGTGTCCCTAAGAGACGATTCAGTTAAATTAAAGTAACTTTGATAACATTGTTTTTTTAGGTGTTTACAATGAGCCCTCAATAAAGAAAAGTTATTATAATCATTTAGTGATCTACTTTTTTCGGTATTTTTTATGCAATTTCTTTTTCCAATTATTATTGGTTTCAGCTCTGGAGAAGACCAAATACGAAACTTCTTTGCTGTATATACTTTCTCAAAGGAACAAAAATATCAATTGTTAACCATATCCTCATGAGATTTGTTCTTGAATTAATCATCACAGTTAAACAGGGCGTGAAACTTGACACTTCATGAACATTCGATAATTTGGAATACCTAATGAATATCTTCTAATATTTCTAACTGAGTTGATGAAGGTTATTATGGTAAATATGAACATAAAAATGGAAGAACATGTATGGATTCAACTTTTGTTTGGTGGGCCTACCGCCATAGGTGACAGTATGGAAGAATAAAATCTCCCAGGATATAAAGTTTTTGTTCTAGATATTTTTCAGATAGGTTCTCGACATTTTCAGTAAACTCCACATAGTTTTCTGGTGCACTTCGGGGTGGGAAATAAGCTGTTGCAAAGATAAAATTGTTATCACCAATTTGGACTTTACAAACAATTGTTCAATATTTATGGTAGCTGATAAAACTGCGCTGGTTATGGTTTTACGGACAGCTAGAAGTACCCCAGCTCCTCTAGAAAAAGTACTTGTATCTGATGATGTGTCCTTTCGACATACCTACAGATGTTGTAGTCAAATATTTTTAGTTCAGCATCATTTATGTCGCCAATTAACCAGGTTTCATTAAATACTAAATTATCATATAAGGGGTATTTTCATAAAGAATTTGAAGTTTTGTACGTAGGCCTCGGACATTTTGGAAATATATCAGTGAAGGAGGAGCTTTCTGATATTTACCCTGGCAAGCCTTTTCAGTTTTTTGTGATTAATTTAGGTACACCATTTACATATTTCAGAATGAGATTATGTTCACCATTACGTCGTCTCTTTGAGTTCATTTTTCAAAACATTCATCTCTGCTCATTGTTCTGTGCCTAAATCAGCCTCAAGAAATATTTTTAAGTTTCTGTCCAGCTTCGGCTTGTTTCTTAATATTAAATTAGTCTACTTCAGAAGAATCTAAAGTTAGACGAAGTGCCGATCTTTATTAGTTTGTCCAATTCTAGTTGAGTTTGTGAGGCTCTGGAGCATATCCTTTTGTCTTAGACATATCTTCAACCTCATTGCTTTGGGACAAATTGAATGCCATCAGGTTACAAGATCTTCTTTGACTCTCAGAGACAACGTGTATTACATTACCGTGCACTAATGCACTGTTTCCACTGACCACTAGTGCACTCTTCAATGGTTTTCGGAATCTCCTGTTGTTTGTGTATGATGTGTCCTTGCTTATTTCTCAACCTGTATTCCTTAATTCTGTCTTCAACTTCCGTTTTAGCACTTTCAGACTTTTGATTTGTTCTATGATATTAGGGATTTCTTTATTGTTACCTGTTAACTATTCCATTTCTTCTGTGTGGGTGGGCACTTGTAAGCCCGTACACCTGAATGATCTTCAACTGAATTTGTTCATTTATTTTGTAGACAAGATATATAATATATAACTCTATCACTTATGATTCTAATTGTAATTATATTCCTTGTGTGCTTCTTAATTCTTATTAACCAAACCAAACCCACCATTAGAAGATTCTCCTCTTTAATGCAATAGGTGTCTCGACGAAAGTATAATTTATTCTACGCCTTCCCACCGCACTTCTGATTACCCCAGTATATCCCACTTTATATGCTTCAGCTCGTTCCACAAGTTTTTCGTCCGCCATCAATGTTGTCATATGTTGCCATGAACTATATTCTTTGTCGTTGTCGTTTATGGTGCTAGCCTATGTCGGCAGGATATGTTCGTGGAGTCAAGTGAAAGCTATTCCTTGATTCTTGGCACACAAATCAGTTTTCTTCTTATCGACAGTTAGAGAATCTGCTATTTGCTTCTCTGCAGAGACATATCTCATCTGTTATAATTTTTCAGCTATCTTCTTCTTCGAGGAAATGATGTATTACATCTATGTCCTATGTTTTTGGTTCTTGCTACTTTTGCTAAATTTATGGCTCCTTGATTGTAAATATTCAAAACTGTAGTAGTTGTACATTGCCCAAATTCTTCACTTAATCTTCTTAGCCATAAAGCCTCTTGTGCCGCCATGCTCATAGCCATATACCTACTTACTTTCTATTCTGGAAAGAACAACTGTTAAATGTCCCTTATAGTTGCCCATGGAAATAGCGGTACCATTTTCAAATAAAACATATCCAGTCACTGATCTACGATCGTCTATGTTGCTTGCACAATCATCATGTGCATAGCAGACAAGATTTATCTTCTTGTCAGTAACATCAAATTCCATTCTGTAATTCATGCTACCCTTACTCTGAGGATACGTTTTGTTGCAGTCCAGTGGATATGTCCTGGATCAACTGACCTTATCAACAGTGTAGCATATATCAGGCCTTGTGTTATATTCTTTTACCAAAACCCTAATAATACTGGTTTAATAAAAATATAGAAGGAGAAACAGATGTTAAATAGACAGGGGTAACTAGGGGTGGATGAGTTACCTATGTGGGGGGGGGGCAGTTCAAAAAAACAGAAAGGGTACCTCCGTTTTCAGGGCGGCCGACTAGCTCTCACTGCGGAGAGGTGTGTGAGTAACTAAAATCAGAAATGAGCGCCACCTGCTTTAGTGCCCTACAGTTAAACGGAGTCCCTGATGATCCGAAAACAGGAAATCTTCGATGCCAAATAATACTACACGGACCTAAAACTTCCATTAGGAAATAACAAAATAATAGCCTGAATTTCAAATAACTCTCTTATTATTCAATTCAATATTTAATGAACAGTAGTACGGCCCTGGATAAGGGGATACGTCAATATTTATATTTCAATAATTTAAATAAAAATAATCAATGGCCCAATTCAGTCAATAATGTAAGTAAAGCCAGAAAAGGCTCCAGCTCCCAAGGAGATAGTGGAACCCTCAATACAGACAGGGTGGATAGTTCCCAAAACGGCACAACACTACGCTAACCTGAGTATACAGTTATTTGATGGAGTGGTACTACTAGGAACCTCTTGGGGTGCGATTGAGATTCACAGGCCCCAAAAGCTCCACATGCACTCTATCAGGTTCAGGATTGAGCACCAGCAATTCAGCAATCAGGTGCCTTTGTGCATCTAATAACAACAACATCAGAAAGGGATATAACGTTACCCAATATAAAAGGCCTAAAAGAGAGAGTTCACGCTATAAAAACTCGATTTCAACAAGAATTGAGGCATTGTGAGTACTGCAATCAATTACGTTTTTGGGGGCATAAAACTCTAACAGGGATCAGAATACAACAATAAAATGATGAATAATAAGGACTTATCAATGTGGATTGGCTTTTTCGACACTCGACACGTGACACGAACCAAAGTTATTTTCCAGAATTTGGGTTTTTATACATACTAAAATCTTGTTAAATTAGCATATACTTGCTGTGGTGTTATATAAGACTAATAGCCACCGTTTAAGACTCAATTACTTTCCAAGTGTTCACTCAAATTGGCCAAAATGCCTCAGAAGAAAGCTTTAACGTGGCTTTTCTTCTGTGTGATTCTAGAAAAAGAAAAATTCCTCCAACAGTAAAATTTCTGGTTACACGAACCGGATTCTAGGGAATTTTTCGTTTATTTTTGGACAGTTCGAATTAATGCTATTGCGCATTCAATACTCATTCAAGTTTTGGTGGTGCCACAGAGTTGACTTTAGTTCAACCTGATGTTTTCAAAGTTGCACAATGGAAACCTCTGCAAAAATAGGGAGAACAAATGCTGGTTTACCTGATTCCTACAGAACAAAACACAGAACAGAGAACACAATAGTAAAAACTCAAAAAAAATGGTAAACATTTTGCTCTATACGATCTTATGTTATCTCAAATCAATCTTATTTTCAGAGATTGCTAGAAACTATGGATATCAGGGAGAATAATTATTGTGACTGTTATGTGAAATACCTATACATTAAAGATTTTATACTATCAGTTCCCTTTATTCTGTGCTAGGCAAAATCAGGCAAGGACAGAGTAGTAAAAGACCAAAGGCAGCAAAAATATGTCGAACAATCTCCTAACTTGATTGACTGAAAATTAGACACGGAACACTTGATACTTGTGCTGCAAATACTAGTCTTCCTACGAGTTTTTGATATGGTACTTACATACACATTTTCTCAATTTCAGCTTCAGTTTTTGATAAAATACTTTTGGATAATTTTTCACCAAGCAAAATTGGAATATCTACTGGATTACACTCGAACATTTCTTTAGCATATTTTCTATGCATACTGATCTCTTTTTATTCTTTCTATCACGTGTAATTCGCATGCCTAGTACAAATTTGGCTTCTCCAATGTCCTTCATTTTAAACTGTGACCTTAACTGATCTTTTAGACTCTTTTTAGCAGTTATGTCATTGGACAGTAAAATCATATCATCTACATAGATAGCTATTAGCTACAATAAGTATCAGTGAATCAGTAAATTTATAGTAAATACATGAATCACTTTTGGGGACTGAGTCAGATCACATATTTCTTAAGACATTCATCTAATTTCAAATTCCATATTCTGCTGGCCTGTTTAAGACTACATAATGATTTTCTGAGCCTGAAGATTTCGCTTGGTTATGAAAAAACTTTCGGTTGTATCATATAAATCTCTTCGGTAAGATCACCCTGCAAAAAGGCCGTTACAGCATCTAACTGATCGACTTTCAAATCAAATTCTGCGGCTATAGCAAGTAAATATCCTATAGATGTGTATCTCACAACTCGGGAGTAGGTCTATCCATAAACAAGGCCTTTCTTTTGACTGCAGCCTTTAATAACTAGTCTTGCCTCATAAGTTATATCAAAGAATTTTATATTTCACAATTGCACCCTCTGAATCTTAGATTCTGAATCCTTTTTTACTTTAAATACCCATTTGCATTTTAAATGTTTTTTTTATCTGTGTAGTCTACTAGTTCCAATATTTTGTTATCCATGAGCGCTGAATATTCTTTATTCATAGCTTCACGCCATTTGTCATAATCAGGTCTACTTAGAGCTTCTTCAGTGCTCTCAGGATCAGAAAAACCAATCATAGTAGCAAATAACTTCATAATCGTCTAGAGTTTCAGGTAATTTTCTGACTCTCTCAGATCTTCCTAATCCCAAACTTTGGGTCTAGATCTACATCTGGATAATTTTCTTCATAGTTTTCTGGATCACTTTCATGCTGTTCTTCGACATCAGACTCTGATGTAGATGATGAATCATCGTGCTCAAAAGATAAAAGTCACCATCATCAATGTCATTGACCTCTTGAGCTTCGGGAAAAATAAAAAACTGTTTTTCTTGTTTATTTCTAGTGTTATCTAGCAATAATGAACCCTTTTCTTTTTCAAAAAATATAACATCTCTAGCTACAAAAACCTTATTACTGGAAGGGTTGTATGTACACCTTACTTTCTGTGTCTAATCAAGATACTGACCAGTTTTGCTGTCAATTTTCTTACGGTTTTCTCTAGGGATATGTGTATTAACTTTGCACCCAAAAATGCGTATTTCTGCTAACTTTGGTTTCATGCCAATCCAGGCTTCTTCTGTATTTTTCACAGATAATTTTAAAAATTATTTCTTCCAAAATGAATACCTATATTAGTGCCTTACCATAAAAATAAAGATAATAATGTATTCATTATTTATCTATTAATGATTTTATTAATTATTTCAGACAGGTGAAAGATTAACGTCTAAAAATACATTACTGCTGCAAATACAATTTATACTGTTCCAATTGAGATAATATAAAGTAGGCATACAAAATTATTAAAACAATAAAATTCTTACCTTCTTCTCTTCAAAGATTGGTTATAAATTTCCCCCTCTTCGTCCGTAAAACTATCCTCATTAGCCGCATCTTCAGTGCTGTCCCTATCCAGCACTTCCCTAGTTTCGGATCTCGTCCGTTTCCGAATAATCTCCTCCAAATTTTCGGCGATATTACCATTTTCTGGGCTGTAGATGGCAATAGCTGACACTTTCCTGCTGATGGCCTCTAGATTTTCTTCGCTGGATACCTCCAGTGGGTTCAAGTTTCGATTCACCGTATCCTCTACCCTGTCGAATATTATCGGACTAGTGCCTCTCGAGTCTAATTTTGTGAACACTGGAATACCTACAAATGATTATTAAAAACTGTAACACTTAAATAAAATCTTATTTATTACTGGGTTGTGAGTGCTGCATCAAATAATGCAATTGCACACTGTTGCCGTTTTGGCCTTCATCGTCAGTCACACTTCTAAATTCTTGCAAAATTACTCTTTGAGGGTAGACAGTTGGCAAAGCAGTATTGTGAGGCACAAAAGTGTTGTTGCAACTTATTGTCGGGCTACTCAAATCGTTTTCGCTCAAATCCATACAATCTAAAACACATTTCATTTAAAAAATAAACAAACATAAGATATTCTAGGATTTTATAACTATACCTGTTTGAGTTTCAGCATCTACAACTACTGATGCCCTACAGCTAGAAGCTCTAGAACCAAACCCTGAACTCCTTGGTGATCCAGAGTTGTTCCTATGATGCCGCTTTCTGTAGGAACCGGTCGATGTTTGAGTAGTAATAGTTTCTGTGGCAGGATTTATAGTTGTATACAAAGACGCTTTGGCAATAGCGCAATGGGAACTTTCAGGACTTGTCAGGCTACAATCTGGACTTGTGGGAGTAGTACTTTGATTATTGCTCGTCCGAGGCCTTCTATCCTTTTTCCAATTCAAAAAACGTCTTCGTCTGTCCCCTTTTCTTTCCAAATTAAATACTTCAGACATTTTGGCTCTCTCTCTGTGCACCATGCCAGTTAGTTCAGCGTGAACTTGATGAATCATTTCTAGTTTTCGGTCTAACAATTCCCTAATGTCCAATATATGTTTGAGTTCCATCTCTCGCCGTTTGATCAGTTGTTCCTCTTTCAAATGATACTCGATTTTATGTTGCTTCATCTGCTCCACAAACTGTGTGATTTGGCTTTTGATTTCCGCTTTCCACGATTCTTGAGTCTTGAAAAATTGATCGTCTTTGAATTTCGTCATTATTTCAACGGCCGCTATTTCTAAATGATTGCAGATCAGCTTGAAACTCGGTCGTTCTTTGGGGTTTTGTTTCCAGCACATTTGCAGGATCAGCTTGAAACCGTCAGGGCAAGTGCTGGGAATCGGAGGTTTCAATTTGCCACATCCCACCGAATACATTATTGCACCTAAAAGATGAATAATGTGTTTTACATTTGTGATACTTATAAGGAAATGGAGGCTGATTAAAGGAGTCAGAATATGGAATTCTACTTATGTAGCTTATTATTTGAGGGTGATCATATTAAGTAAAACTAGGCCTAGGTGTGCTAATAAAAGTGGTAATAAGCCTTAAATAATGCATGAATTAAAAGATGGAAAAAAGCGAGATCTAACCCTCCTAATACTTTTCTTTTTAATTTGGTGATTATATCTATATTTATACTATTTTACTTTAATTATAGGTACCACAATTGCACAATTGCTTACTTTGTTCCATTCCATCATAAGGTACTTCGCAAGTTAACAATTCCCACAATACCACTCCAAAAGACCAAATATCCACTTTTTCACTACAAGCAACTTCTTGTATAGCTTCCGGTGCCATCCAGGCCACGGTGCCGGCAAAAGTCATTTTTTCGCTCACCCCATTCCAGGTTTTCGAAGTGCCGAAATCACTGATTTTGATTATTTCGTCGTCACCAATAAGTACGCTGCAAAAAAGCTTAATTAGTGGATTTTGATAAAATTTCATAGGCACCTTACTTTGGTGACTTTAAATCCCTATGGATGATTTTGTGCACGTGCAAATAGTGCATACCACTAGCTATTTGCTTGGCCCACGTGACCACTCGGTTGATGGTCACCACGTTTTTCTGGTTTTTGAGCAGATTGAAGAGGGAACCGTAAGGACAAAATTCCATTACAATGCAAAAACACGGTTCTTGAGTGCAAACGCCTTGAAATTTGACTATGTTTGGATGGTTGAGTTTCCGCAGGTTCGCAATGTCGGTGTCTTTGAGTTCGGACACTTTTTTGATGGCCACAAGATCGTTGTTTAGGTATCCAGAAAAAACGGCTCCCTGGCCACCGGAGCTGATGAATTGAAGATCCGTGATTTTTTCGAATGGTATCTCCCAATCATCTAGAAAAACAAAGTTAAGTTAATATCATTTAATGGATTCCTCATCGAGTTTCAAAATTTCGAATGATAAGAAAGGGACCTCGCCACGTCTATTGACCAAACATCACAATGAAGTGAAGCAATTTCAACAGAATTTTTTTTTCCTGGATTTCGACTTTTGATAAGGTAGACAGATACCTTTACGCAAGTTCTGGTGTGAGAAGATGTTTAAACAATTGGATAGTTAACCTCATAAGAAGAAGGGTCTAAGTAATGGAGTAAGAGCAAATTGTAGTTTACCTACTCCTTTAATTACAGAGTTTTGAGCGGAGTTTCTCAGAGTTATTTGTATGGACCTGGTCTTGATATACGTACGTAAGCGGATTTTTTCCGCAACGTAACATTAAAATATGAACTGCTGGAACTTCGATATGCATCAAGATATGTTTGAAGTCAAATATCTCAGAAAGTATAGGCGATATTTGATTGCGGTTTGAAGCATTTTGGGGCGCATTGTTTGGTGTTCAAGGCATATAGTATCGTGCTGATGAACAGAAACGTTATCTACAACATACAGGATGGAGTGATGGACAATGGAACAGTCAAAGTTTAACAAATTTCAGGGCGTCGCCATTTCTTCTCAAACATACTCCTGCTTTTTTTCTGGGTTTTAGAAGAATCAGTAGTTTAATGATAAAAAACAATTTGAAGGGTTATTGAATAACACTCGTAGTTTTGCAGAAATTACAGTTTAACTGAAGAACGACTTTCATCACCCTGATTCTTTGTCTCAGTTACTTGAAACAATTTCCTTCATTCATTCAACGATAGCTGGTTCAACGTTTTCGTCTTTTTTAGTGTTTCAAGATGATTTTATATATACAGGGTGAAAAAAAAAGTAAGTTTTTAATACTAATTATTGGGTGATCTGTAAAGATACTTGCTCCTAAGAGTAACTAACTAAATATAGTACGCGCGTCGTAACACGTAACATGTACTGCGATTTCTGGGGGCACAGTCCTCTTTGTCAATTGATATAGCACCAACCATTTCTCTGCTTTATTGTATAAGCATTCAACCATTCTGAGAGCAAAATATGAATGTCACGAACTTATTAAATTGACATCTATTGTCAGCGCAATCCAAATTGTCATAGCAATCTCAATTTTATATGGACTTTCCAGGATATCATCCTTGAATTGAAAATGTATTAATTTTAGATAGTGTTCGACAAAATTTTTAAGATATTCTATGGTTTTAAAGTCAATTCAATTTATTTGAGCTTCTCGAGAACAGAATATATAGCTTTTCCACCTAGGAAATATAATATAATAATATTTTGCTCTCAGAATGGTTATACAATAAAGCAGAGAATGGTTGATGCCATATTAATGCTGTGCCTCCTATGAATCGCAGTACATGTTACGTGTTACGACGCGTATATACTATCTCTAGTTAGTTACCTAAGCAACAATTATCTTTATGGACCACCCAATAATTAGTATTAAAAACTTACTTTTTTTCACCCTGTATAAAATCTTCCTAAAACACGAAAAAAGACGAAAACGTTGAACCAACAATAATGAAGAAAATTGTTATCCATATATGAATCGTCATCCAACACTGGCTCAATTGTAGAATCATCATCCTTACAATAATTCTCTCCTTTTGTTCATGTTTGGGATATTTTCTTCACTTTAATGCTTTTCACAGCCTGCTTTTTATTGGATTCCGCTAATTCGGAAGAAGGTTTTAGTTTTCCTCCCTTCCCTTTTAAAGTGTTTTTTTTTTACTCTTTCAATTGAAACTGCAACAAGCTGCCTAGGGGTTTTATTAATTTGCTAAGCTTAATCCTTTAAAGTCGTTATTTGGGAAGAAATTGGGAAACTATCCGAACCGTTGTATTTTGTATATTTTCCAGTCACAATCCGTTTTTGTATGTATTGCTTTTTTATAAAGACGGTCGCTCATCTTTATTTGTTCGTCAATTTCTTGACTCCACCACATTTTGTTGCCCCATTTTTGTTTTACTATTGTTTCTTTTTCCGGTGAAAATTCATTCAATAAATCTATAAGATATAAGATTGGTGGTAAAATTGTCTGCTAATATGTCACAGCCTGAACAGTTAGCTGGCCACTATCTGTCGATAAGTCTCAGCTGGTATTTCAATATATCCATGTTCTTATAATTTCTGGATTTCTTTATCTCACTATTTTCTGTATTGTCTTGCTTCATGTTAATTGTGATAATCGAGTGATCTGTAGGGATGTGAGTCAATTTTTCTGACCATGTCACAGAACACATATCCTCACGGATAGAAAAAAAAGCTTAATGGAGGGCGGGGCCTAAAAAAAAAGCTTCGGATCGCATCCGCTTGGGGACGCTGGAGTGAAACAGAAACAGAACTACAGGTGCGGAATGAACCAACAATGAACGCCACCAGAAAATATGTCAGAGTTTACTTTGGCAGTTTACCTGTTACCTATGTTTAAAAAAAATATGTCAAAATAGTTCTGAATGAGAATTCGTCTTGGTGTTGGTGTGCATTTTAAATCCAGATAAATGTTTCCTAAATTCGAAAAAAAAATAATATTTTACACAAAACACAAGAAGTTTGGCCGTTTTTGCTCTACTCGGAAGAAAAATCCGTCAATATTCAATAATGAGGAAAAAGGTTTGTTTGGACTTCAGTTCAAAATCAGTTTTAAATTGGACTACGCTTGCGCATTTGGTCATATCAAACCTATATAAAGAAATGCGAAAGCGTAATTCAATTGTGAACTGAAGTCCGAACAAATATAATATTGAAAATATTGACATTGGGAGAACTATTTTAAAAGCTGATTTGATTACAGAAACCTTTATTATAAATAGTTCGGATCGCATCCACCGCGCCGTGACGGCGCATTGTTCCCCAAAATTTTATTAGGCAGTTTGCCTTCTATCCGTAAGGATATGTATTCTGTGGACAATGTCATGTCACAGTCAAAATGAAAATGACGGTCACGTCATTTATTTTTATGACACTCTTATCATTTATTTTTTTGTTTGTTGATTCAATAATCGATAATGACGAGCTAATCTACCATAGTTTATTGGAACTACAATTTTAATACAAATTTTTCAAATTTTTAGATAAAAATTAAAAATTAATTAAAAAAATTGAAGGTTGTTGTTGGTTTTGAGTTTTTTGATGTAGTGGTGCGAGCAACAAACACTACAGAGTCCCAGCTAGAACCAGCAAAATGAAAATAGAGATAAAAAGTCAAAAAAGTTGACAGAAACTTTTTCTGATAATTTTTCTTGGAATCTGATAATTTTGTTCTCAAATCCTGATGATTTTAAATTTGACATCTGGCAACGCTGGTCTGGCTGGAATTTTTCGGATCTTCAATTTTTCACTTGCCAGACGTATTATCCATACTCACAGATTAGCCGGACTATTTTTTTACGTAACTTCAGCATACTTCTCATTAGTAGACCTATTTTTATCACTGGAAAAAAAGGGCCGTGCATTCGTAAGATGTAACGCATTTTGCGTCTCAACCCATTGGAAAAACTCCACCTAAAAATATATCTATGAATTTTGCTTAGAATTACTAACCCTACAATTCTATCCATGTTGTCTGACTGAGAAAATAAGTGCCGAAAATCGTGTCACTGCCTCCTAGACTATATTGTCATCCATATTTTTTATCATCTTACATTTGAGTCCTTTTCTACATAGGCGCCGGAACCATGGGGGCAATGGGGTAGTGAATTTTCTATGGGGGCAGAGCCCCCATAGTGATTTAGGTATTGTATGTAGTGGGTAGGTAGAAAAATATTGAGTTCCTATTTATTTTTATATCAAAGTGTGTTTTTTGTTTTTGTTGTTTTTGCTATACCTACATTAACAAATAGTTTGAATATTTTGTTGTGTAGTATTCAAACCTGTATTTTCAATAAGTCGTTGGATTATTATTTCCTTTCCGTTTGTTTTCATGATAGGTATGTTTACATCACATGAATATAATCATGATGTACCTAATACACTGGCTTTTTTTACCTAGTTTATCATGGAAAAAATTTCAAAAATTCGCTGAGGGCGAACCGATGATCCTATCGAGCTGAAATTTGGTACGAGTTTTATCGAAAAAAAAATGCGGAGAGCCCCTATCTGGAAAGTAACACCCTCTGGGGGCCCCTAATTTTTTGTTTTTTGGCCGATTTGGATGAAGTTTGGAATATAGGTGAAAGGGGTCCAGAAAAGTTGATATTCCAAGTTTCAGCCCTCTCGGTCCTACCGGAGGGGTTTTAGCCCCTATCCCCCAATTTTAGAGAAGGGTGCATACACGCCCTGCATTTACTTTTCCGAATTTCGAAAAATAAAATAGCACCGGATAGAGGACCCAAAAATACGTCGAAAATGTCTCCTGGTGTTTCTCGCTCTGACGCTTCGTAAGCACGGGAAAAAATAATGAAGATTTTGATCCTGGAAAATGTTGGGGACCCGACACGGCACTCCTTTTTCGCTTATAACTTCGGTAATTTCGAAACGCTTGTCTCAAAGCAGGTTTCCTTCGAAAGAGCAATAAATTACCTACAAAATTGTTTTTTTACTGATATTCCAGGTTGTTTCTGTCTCCGAGATATAAGCCGTTAAAGTTAAAATTTCTCTGAAAATGTATTGAAAGTTTTGAAGTCGATTTTCTCAAAAATGCTGCCCCATGGAGGGGTAACTTTAATAAGCTTTTTTGTAGATCTGAATAAGATCCACAGGTTTTGTATGTAAGGTTTTTCTCCCAGGCTCTTCGTTTTCCAGCTAGGATACTTTGAAATTTGAAAAAAAAAGGCTGTTTTGATTTTTTTGTCACGATGGTCTAAAGTTTATTTTTTTTCTCGTTTTTTTGTTTTCAAAATATATTTTTCTGCCTTGATATAATATATGATATTATAATAAAAGTAACTTTCTACTATAAATTCTTATCAAAATTTGTGAAAACGGCCGCATCCTCGCTTGCCCCCACCATTAGAAGTCCCAAAAATACCGTAAAAAGACCAAAATTTCGCGCGTGCGGCGGAGCTTCAAGGATTTCTCCCTAGAATTTTGCCCCTTATCCTCAAGACAAAATCATGGCTACTCCAAGCCGAATATAGCCGAGCTGCCGGAAACGCACGAATTTTTTATAATATTCAGTGAAATTTTTATCTGTCAACTGGTTCCATTCAACCCTATGTATGTAGTAGTCTAGACCTGTCTGTATAATTAATTCTACGCCTGGTAATTTTTGGAGCCCGAGCCCCCATGGTAATTTTGAAATTCCGGCGCCTATGCTTTTCTAACATATATCAATGTTCCTCCAGTGTGTGCACTCTTTGAATAACTGCAAATTAAATTGTAGCCTTCAATGTTGATTTCAGATACATTATAGATGATCTGAATTGCTGTTTTATTATTCTTTGAATATTTTTCTGGGTAGTTAATTTTTTTTTGCAATTGTTCAGCAACGTTTTTGTATGTCTCACAGTCTCACAATTATTTCTATCGTATGCCTTGTATTTGTAGTCTACATTTGGGATTTTCAAAACAACCGCTGCATGTTTACAGTTTACACAGCATTCTTCATTTGTTTGGCACTCATTTTCTTTATGTTGACCTGAACACTTTTGGCAAGTAGATGATCCCTTTCTACAATTCTTCGCGACGTGACCATATTTCCAGCAATTATAGCACTGTTTAATATTCAAACTATCCTTATAGTAGGTGTGACCTCCAACCAATATGTATTTTTTCTTTTTTTTCTGATACATTCATATGAATTCGGATCCAACTCTATAATAATGTTTGACGTACCCTTTTGGTTCTTCGATGCATGTACCACTTCTATATTTCTTATATTTTCTTCTGTATTTATAGTATTCTGTGCAATTATTATTTTATTAATCATATCGTCTTTTTCTGATACCTCTGCTTCATTCACACCAAACACTATCATTCTTGGGTTTTTTCTCTTTGGTATTTTCACTTCATAATTTTCTCCCAGTGATTCCTTTATCCCGTGTGAGGTTTGCTAGTCCTCCATCTTCCGCCTCCCCAGCTCTCTCTCAGATATGAGTGGTACCTGGGAAATTAAATACCTGGGGCGGACCAAAACTAGCACTGCAGCGTCTGTTCCAGAATGGGCGGCTGAATCAAAACTCACCAACCCGCCTGGCAAGCGTGGTGTTTTACTTGCCATTACCCCCCTGTACATACCATGGCGAATTTCAAAACAAATGGAACTGGTCCCCAGGTGGGTGGGAAATTTCCCGACTCCCACACCAAAATTCGCTCCCAACAAAGATCAAAACCCCACGAAAACGACTAACACAACAAAAATCACAGAAACTAATCAACCTAATAATAGGAACATACAATATTAGATCAATGAACACTGACGACAAGATACATGAACTGGAGGAAGAGCTGACAAGAATAAAGTGGGACATAGTAGGCTTGTCAGAAACTCGAAAAAAAATAGAAAATCGAATAAAATTGAACTCCGGTAACCTGCTATACTACAAAGGTAACGAAAACAACAGTAACTTTGGAGTAGGATTTATTATAAATAAAGCGATAAGTAGACACATCCAAACTATCAAGGGAGTTTCAGATCGGGTTGCTTATCTCGTACTTAAAATGAAAAGAACGTCGCTTAAAATTATTCAAGTGTACACTTCAACATATGACGACGAGAGCATCGAAATATTCTATGAAGATATCTCAACGGCTATGGAAGAACATAAAACTCGCCTTACTGTAGTGATTGGAGATTTCAGAAACTTGGTAAGAAGCTGAATAAAGAAGAGACAAAAATCGGGAACTTTGGGTACGGTGAGAGGAACGATAGGGGCACTACCTTGATGAACTGAACTATCTAGAAGAAAAACATCTATATGCAATAAACTCGTTCTATAAGAAGAAACCGCAAAGAAAGTGGAAATGGCTCAGCTCTAATGGAACAACGAGAAATGAAATTAACTACAAACTGACCACCAGTCCTGAACAGATTCATCACAGGCAGCGATCACAGAATGGTCAGAACAAAAATACGTATCGATGACAACTTTGAAATGAAAAGAAAAACTATTGGAAACAAGGGACAACTGGACATGACCAAACTTGCACAATATAAAACCATATACAAAGAGAGACTGAAGGAACAACTGACCCAGAACTTGAACAGCGATAATGAAAATATAGATAAAATATACGATACATTAGCGGAAACCATGGTTAGGGTAGGAAAAGAAATCGCACAAAAAAAGGATAAAAAGAAGGAAGATTGCATATCAGAAGAGACAAAGAAACTCATGGAAAGAAGGCGGAAACTGAACGAAGAAGGGAAAAGGAAATCGATAGAATACAAAGAAATCAATAAGATCATCAGGAAAATGATAAAAGAAAACAAAAGAAAGAACCAATAAATAGAAATAGAAAGAGTCATAGAGAATAACAGGAATATAAAATGCCTAAGAGCGACACTAGGAAAATACGAAATAAAATAAAAGACAAGAACGGCGTAGAAACTAATATGAAAGAGGATATTATAAATATCACACAACTCTTTTATACAGAACTATATCAAACAAAAAAGGAACCACCAGAAGAAACCGTAAAACAACTACAAACTAAAATAAAGAATGTAAACTCAGAACTACAACCCGAAATAAACAAATCAGAAATAAAGAGGAACATACTTAAAAAACTATCGACCTATAACACTCCTTAATGTAATTTATAAGCTCTTCACAAAAATTCTCACCACCAGGTTAACAATAAAATTCGATGGTTACCAATCGAAAGGGCAGAAAGGCGGCTTCAGAAAGTGTTCCAGTACAAGTGACCGCACCTATCAACCATGAAAATCCTAATAGAACGAGCCAACGAATATCACATCCCACTATACCGGGTGTCTACGAGATTAGTTTCGCGCTGGCATTTGCTGGGTTTTTTTTCAATGGCAAAGATTTTTGGAATAGAGTATAGCTTTGAGAAATGTCATCTTTTGACATATGTGTCAATGTTTGGTAACTTCCGGTTTGACTGGAAATAGCCCTAACTTCGTAATTTCGAATGGCATCCCAAGAATTTTTTCGCATTTTTGGGATCTGCGGATCATGATGTGTATGAAAACGTCAAACTTGAACATTTTTGAAGAAACTTTAGAATTCTGGATCAAAATTTATTTTTGAATAGGAAGTGACAGAATGGTCTTTAAATTGTTTTTTTCAACTCACACGATCGTAGAAAAATACGAGTGCCATGTTGTTATCCTTTGCTTGCTCTCCAAAAGCTTCCAAATGCATTGAAACTTTCATTTATGCCAGTTTTTAATTATTTTTTAATTATTTTTATTATGCACTACTATAAATGATAAGATAAAACTACTCATAAATGAGCCCCTGTATTCAAACTTTGTATTTACAAATTCCCGAGATGCCAAACAATGACAAATGTCTATGCAAACAAACATATCTTGTCCATAGATCTTGTCAATGGCTTGACAAGTGAAAAAAGACCACCAGCTCTTTTTAGACAGCATTTTTTCAAACAGGGGTTCATTTAAAAGTAGTTTCATCATTTATAGTAGTGCATAATAAAAATAACGAGAAAATAATTAAAAACTGGCATAAATGAAAAGTTTTATTGCATAGTTGATTTCATTTTGAAAAAGGTAAAAATCTCTTGTTGTGAAAGTTGGGCGATTTCACTGATTTCATTGAGTTATCACTTAAAATGTGATTTTTTCAACTTTGGAAGCCTTTGGAGAACAAGTAAAGGATAACAACTTGGCATTCGCATTTTTCTACGATCGTGTGAGTTGGAAGGAACAGTTTAAAGGCCATTCTGTCACTTTCTATTCAAAAATAAATTTTTATCCAAAGTTCTAAGATTTCTTCAAAAATGTTCAAATTTGACGTTTTCGTACACATCATGATCCGCAGATACCAAAAATGAGAAAAAATTCTTGGGATGCCATTCGAAATTACGAAGTTAGGACCATTTCCGGTCAAACTGGAAGTTACCAAACATTGACACACATGTCAAAAGATGACATTTCTCAAACCTACACTCTATACCAAAAATCTTTGCCATCGAAAAAAAAAACAGCAAATGCCAGCGCGAAACTGATCTCGTAGACACCCGGTATATTGCATTCATCGACTTCGAAAAGGCTTTTGATATTGTTGAACACTGGGCAGTAAAGAGCTCATTAATTAATAGCAGAATAGACTACAGATACACAGACCTAATAACCAACATATATAGCGAAGCAACAATAACTGTTAAAATCCGTGAGGAGACAAAACCAATACCCATGGGAAGAGGTGTCAGACAGGGCGACACAATATCACCTAAACTTTTCAACCAGGCCCTGGAAGATGTTTTTAAAAAACTAGACTTGGAAGAAAAAGGTATAAAAATATGCAACATTTGAGCAACTTAAGATAGATACGCGGATGATATCGCCCTATTAACTGATAAGAAAGAAGAACTGACGGAAAGGCTGGAAGAACTTGAAATAGCAGTTAAAAACATAGGTCGCAATATTAACTACGCTAAAACTAAAACAATAACGAACACAGACGATGACATCAAAATCAGAATAGGACAGGAAAAAATAGAACAAGTCGACGAATATATATATATATCTAGGACAGATTATTAAACTCAACAAAGAAAACCAAACAGCAGAACTCAAGAGACGAGTTAGATTAGCTTGGGCAGCATTCGGCAAATTAAGCTACATCTTGAAAAATAGAAAATATCCACACTCAATCCCAAAGTTGATAATCAATGTATACTTCCTGTTCTCACTTAGGGATCCCAAACATGGACACTTACAAAGTCAAACATTGATGAAATAACAAAAGCACAAAGATCAATGGAAAGACAAATGTTACATGTGAAACTGATAGATAAAAAGAGGAACGAGTGGATAAGAAATGAAACGAGAGTAAGAGACTTTAGAAAGGAGGTAGCAAAATTAAAATGGAAATTCCCAGGTCACAATATCAGACAAAAAGACGACCGATGGAATAAATGTATCTTAAGCTGGAGACCTTGGGAGAATAAAAGAAGTAGAGGAAGACCCCAGATGAGGTATGCTGATAACCCAAAGAAGCACGCTGGAACTAGGTGGATGAACATGGCAATAGACAGAGAGGAATGAAGAAGACTGGGGAAGGCCTACGTCCAAAGATGGACTGAAGCAGGCTGAATAGATAGATAGATAGATAGATTCCTTTATGTGTCTAAGACTTCCCTTACATTTTCTTTTTCTCCCCTAAGATATTTAATGGCAGCTCCCCTATCCCAAATATATTTCATACACCCATTCCTAGATTGCACGGATTTATTTTTTCTTCAATATTTCTTTTTGTATTTTCACTAGTTTGATTGGCATGATTAGATTTTACTAATAAAATTTCATCTTTTTGATTTTTTACTGCTGCACTGTATCCAAATTCTTTTGGCCCTGAATCAAACTGGGCTATTTTCTTTAGTAGTTTAATTTCTTCCTTAAGTAGATTTATTATTATTATTTTATCTTCTATTAAGGCTTCTTTGCTTTCCACCAGCTTTTGAAACAGTCCAATGGACTCTCCACTAATGCATCTGCTACAGTAAAATTTAAACCGACGCTGCCCCGAAAGTTGCAAAGCTCTAACTATCTAATATCGATTCATCACAGTTGAATAGGTCTCATAAAAGGTTTATAAAAAAGCATATTCTCCATTAAGGGAAAAGTCTTAGAAAAGACTCTGGAAAGATCTCTCGGCTGATAAGTAGGTAAATAAACATGATAATATGCAGATGGGCTGATAATTTCAAGGAAAAAGTTTATTTTGGCCTGATTTTTAAAGTTTTGCTGAACTAAAATATTATAAATAATACGATGGGAGACGTTTTCACATTAAATAATTTTCGTTCTAATTTGTATGTAAAATAGAAGCGCATAATTACCTTGTCCCGGTCTAGTGTCGACGACAGTCTTGCCAATAATGCCCAATACAGGCCTGAGACAGCCAAAAATGCCATTTATCCAGCCCTGTTTCAGGTCGTAAACGTTGGGCTGAGGCGTATCTGGAGAACTGTCCTGTATGGCACCGGGTACGTTGACCACGCTGGATTCAGCCAGTTTTTGAAGATTGCCGAGTTCGTCTATCCGTCCCAAGCTGAAAAATCAATAGCGGTTAATTTCTACATTGAAAACAATTATTGGCAAATATTTTAATAAATTATCTTTTCATCGAAAGTATGTTGTATAGATATTATATGAGCGCGAGTACCAGTTTATTTGTGAAATTCAAATCCCCGTTTACCTTGGCTTGGTAGTGCAGGAAAAAAAAATCTTAACGGTATATTACTTAATGGTACCAACACACATATTAGCGTATGATTATGCAAGCAGCACTAACAAGCTTCATTAAGTTCCAATCCAATTTAGTATAGATAATAATTATTTCAAATATATTATTTTAATTTTTGTTTTTTGGTAGATAATTGACTAAAATAGTTGATTTATTCCAATTTATTTATATGTGACGTAGAAGCTAATTCTAGCTAATGATAAGACTGGTTATCTGGCCTTTTTGGCGGCCTTGCGAGCGGATAAAGGTACTTAAACTGATCAATGATATAGCTTAATCTCTACTCTCATTGTGTCTAAAATACAAACAAAACTTAGAAACAAAATTGAATATTTGCATACTGGGTTTACTTAAGCAAATACTGGTTCAGCAGTTCAGCTAAGTAAGCCTGGACTGGTATATGGGTCTACTTCTTCATTTGACATGGTTTTGCCAAAGTAGGTACCTATACAATAGGTATCAATTAATTGCTTTTCAAATAGAAAAAAAAAAGGTCTGATATATGTGATTATGAAGAATATGCACTGCCTCCAATGGCTCTAATAGAATTAGTTGAAATTACTAAGACTAGTAAGCTAAAAGTTATAAAGAAACAAGACAGGAGAACAAAAATTTCCTGTAATGGTAAATGCCCGGTTTCTGACCCATAAAACGTTATGGAGAGAGAAATATGTCTCCAATTATTACACGATTTTATCTCTCCATAAATTTATTTAACAGTGGATATCTTGTGGTTCAGAAACCGGGTATAAGAGTTATGGACAAAAAGATACAGAGAAACAAGACATTGAAAATCTAACAGAAAAAGAAACGAAAATAGCTGGAATGGTCGAGACAAATAAGCCAAAGGTATGGTGGGACAAAATTGGAACAATCTATGAAAAGCTAAAATGGAAGTAGCCAAGACGAATAAGGCATACAAGCAAAAATATACAGGGAAACAAGCGAGTGATGAAGATATTGAAAATCCGAGAAAAGGTGAAAAGGAAGTAGATGAAATGAAACAATAAGATACGCAGGATGTACAACTTGTTTCTGAGAATTTCTCTCATGTCTTATTTTTCCGTAAGGTTGTATCTTGTTTGCAAAGTGTACATATTTATGAATAAAACCTAGAGGAAGAAACTATAGTGAGTCTTGCTAGTTTATTGCATTGCCTAAATACAGTCCAGAAGTACAAATACCTTGTTCTTCAAAATTCAGTGAATAATTTACCCACTGTTTTTGTATTTGAACTTGATACCAACAAATTTTTATAACAGTAAGGAACCTACTATTCAATATATATACAGCAATTTACAATAGGTACACTAATATTGCCTTTATCTATTATTTATTGCTACATTTTTAAGGTCGTTTTTAATTTGTTGCACTTACTTATATCGGCGAAATTATTGAAAAACATTACTGTGAACGTTTTTTTTATAAAACATAAACTGTGCGGTTTTTCCTATTTATTGAATTTTAAACTTGGAGACTTCCATAAATAGTGGAGTTTTTCCTATCCATTGAACTTTGGACTTCAATAAATAGTTCGGGTTTTCCTAGTTCTTGAATTTTCAACTGGGACATCAATAAATAGTGTGGATTTACCTATTAACTGGACTTTTGTGAACTTGAACCTTCAACCATTGTTATTAATCTAATTTTGCTTTCCATAGAAATTTTCGGTTTTCTCTATAACCTAACTACAACTTTAATCATTTAACAATCATCAACAATTTAACAATCAATTAACAATCAATGAACAATTCAAGAAACTGATTAACCCGTCACTCATCAGCTCATCTCAAGTCAATGTATCAACCACTCAGCTACGCCAGTGCCAAGTTTTGGCAAACAAGGCAACTACCTTCACCAAAATTATTTTACAAAACTCGCCCCATGCTAAGAAACCGTCAGATATAATATAGATTTGAAAAACATGAAACATTCACAATTACCTACATAAGCAGATGGATATCCACTGAGAAGATAAGACTTTCTAGCTCTGGCCTCTGCCTAATGCTGAATATACCCTACATGTTGTTGACTTTATGAAAAATTCTGAAATTGTGTTGGACCTATCAAACCAATCTTGGCACTTTGGAGCGAACACCAAAAGAAATGTAGGTAGGTACCTACTTTTCTGGAAATTGTATAGATCATCCAATGAAACTACTTAGCCAGCCACCTCTCACCTTAATTCTTTGCACATTATTGAATGAACTATGACATTGTTGGAGGAGCAGAATCAGCTGGAGAAAATGTTACGAGCAAATTCACAAGTCTAGTGTTGAGGCTACGAAATTTGTCATATTGCATGTAAGAACCCAACCTAATACAATCGCAATTCCCTTCCTTGCCACCCTACCAACTTGAGAAAACCAAACGAGAAATTTCAAAGAAACTGATGAAATGCATTTTTAACGGCAAAAAAAAGCGTAGAGCTGCTAAAGAAGATTAAGAATACATGAGCCCTCTTGCTGTTGTCATAGTTCTAAAATGCAATGGTAAAGTGAGAGTGTGTAGCGACTATTTTTAAAGCTCCAATAACATAAGAATAGACAACAAGTATCCAATGCCACGTATGGTAGAGGAAACGAAACGAACGAAATAAATCTCCACATCTCCACATAAGATTAACAGTCCGGATATTGGCAAATATCAATCGCTGGAGAGGGTCGAGATTAAACGTATATCACCACCATTCGGATTTATAAGAATCTGCTGATGTTATCAGAAATATGGCAGGAACAGTTGCATGACTTGTAAAAAGTGTTCGACCTACTTCAGAAATTTAAGTCGAACGCTAACAGAGAGAAATTCCTTTGCCAGGTACAAGCAACAAATATTATGTTCATTGCTGCTGAAGGTATTGTTGTAAGAACTAAGAAGACGGAGATTTCAGCCAGATCTGATCTTCAAAGTCTAGAAAACATTGAAGAACTTCGTACCTACCGCAAATTCGTAATAAAAAAAATCCCAAGCCTTTGCCATACTTGACCCAAAAAAAGGCAAAGAGATTGTGATAGTTGAGGTGTTTAGATTATGGACCTGATTATATCTATTACCTATTGTGCTTCCCCTTATATTTAGTTGTAAGAAGCTTCAAAAGTTTGATTCTGTTTTGCCCATATTTTACAGGTGGTGTGGTAACCGAGAGGGCAGTGACCCGTATGGAAGCCTGTAAGCAGTCTTAGATCCGCTTTACTAAGGTTTCCTTTGCCTTTTTTGAATGGAGCGAGATGAATTATTTCGCCTGTCCTGGAAGCGTGTTCCAGCGAGAGGTTAGTTGAGCCTTTACTTAATTTTAGCTCTTCGCAATGCCAAAGAAAGGTCCAAGGTATGGAGTTGCAGCTCCTTGTCTTGCAAGTTCATCCACTATTTCCTTCCTCGACTTCTTGGTGCCCTCGTACCCATGACAGGGTGACTCTATTGCAAGACGCCAGTTGCTTTAGGAGTTGTCGGCAGTCCCATACCAGTATGGACTTACTGACAGAGCATACTCAGAGCTCTTAGTGCTGCCAGAATGTCGGAATTGATATAGATCTTCACAGGTCTCTTTCTAGCGCAATTTACTATTGCGAATATTTACCCTTGAAATATGGTTGGGCTTTCTCCTAGGGCTGTTGATAGTCTACGAAGTGGGCCGAATACCCCTACTGCTCCAGTTTCTTGCTCTGTTTTCGATCCGTCTGTATACCAGACAGATGACCCTTTCGAGAATACAGGTACGATATTTTCTCCCTTGCGGCCCTTAATAGTCACTTTGAAGGAGTGTTCAAATTCGTACCTCTGTTGCATGTCGTCAACTGGTTTTGTCTTCCCCTTCCTTTAGTTTTAGGGACTGCATTATTCTCGAGGCTCTCATGGAGGCTTCTCTCCTCACGATTATATCTAGTCAGTGGCGTATTTACGGGGGGGGGGGGCTCAAGGGGCCCGGGCCCCCCCAGAAATGTATTTTTAATTTTTAGTTACTGAATAAGCACATTAACAAACCATAAACGACCCGGTCATCGTTTGAAAACCTAGAGGATTTACACACCGAAGTGAGTCGGACCCTCACTCATTAAAATAATTTTCACACCAATGATTAGATTCTCGAACGCAACCCTGGTGTGCCAGGGTGTTTTTGAACGCACTCCAGGATAAAACAGAGACAGGAAAGTCTGATGGTCTAATGAAAGAAAGCGAATAGGAGTGAGAGAGAGACACTGGAGGATCAATACATTCGATGAGTCACATTGATGTCGTCACTTTCTTCGGAATTTTTCGTTTCGATTTTTCATTTCACTACCCCCGCTCAAGGTTATTTGAGAGAGGTAGGTTGCCTGCCCTGCAAGGATGATACACACCTACAGGATTGCTTATCGGCCTCTTTTTTGGTAATCACCATTTCCAACGTCATAACTAAGTCGTCAGCTGTTTAAGCAGTCTACGTCAAGGCGAGAAATAACATGCTGCCTACGTCACAACTGGTGATTTGGCGAGGGGGGATTTGTTCCACACAGGCTTCATGAGGATAGCCTATCCTGTAGTAGTATAAAGTGATAATCCTTGGGTTGCCTGGATAAATCGCTGACGTCATCTGGGGTGCCTCAACATATTGCAAATCTCTATAAGGGCCGGTTTCTCAATAGCGAGTCGGCTCCGGGTTAGTTTTAACCCCAGGGTAAACGTGTCCAGTTGCAATGTTCATCCTGGAGTTATGCTTAACCCGGGGGTGACTCGATATTGAGAAACCGGCCCTAAGGAAGCCCAGATAGCCAGATGCGTCATCAAGTTACCCATTACCAGATAACCTATTAGGAACTTTGACCCCCGCTAAAGAAAGATAATTTATTTTATTTGTTTCTATTGTTACGTTGGGCCCCCGCCCCAGATGAAAATCGTAAATACGCCACTGTATCTAGTTAGTGGAGGGAGGCCCAACATGACCTCCATTGCTGCGGTTAAACAGGTGTTCATTGCTCCTGTAATTCCAAGACATGTATACCTTCATTGCCAATCGATTTTGCGCTGTCTGTTGTTTTACTACCACCATATTATTGCAGCCTAAGTGATCATGGATCCTATAACCATTGTAAATAACCAGTAGATCATTTTTGGCTTTACATCCCAAGTCTTGCTGAATAATCTCCGGCATATCCAGTATGTGGCTATTGCCCTGGCCGGTTACTCTTTTAAGAGTTTTAAATTGTACGGGTTTCAAGTTGAAACCAACATCTTTGAAGAGTCCAAGTAAGTTTCTGATCCAATATGACTTCCAGATATTTAACCTCACTTACGAAGTTGATTTGTAATCCATTTAAGGTTGGGGCTGTTAGATTTAGCCTGCTTTTTCTTGTAAAAGGTACAATTATGGTTCAATCAGGACCTTAGAACAGCTAACGATGTTTCCTACTACGTTACTACGTATAAGCACTTTTAAAACTAGAGACTTTGGTTCATACTCCTTAAAACCAACTTTATCATGAGAGATTTTAACGCTGGAATACGATGCATCAACGAAGAAAATATTCCAAATGGAGATAAATTTGCTCTGGAACAGTCAAATGAAAGACAAGACATGGAGATTACATGGACAAACTATAGGTACTGTATGAACACTTTCTTCATAAATCCCCTGACAACTACCAATGGACCTAGATAAGCTCAGCAGACGGAAGCATTTGCCCGGTTTATTCATATTCAGATAAACTTGGTAACTTATCTGCAAGATAAAATTTACTTTTCTATGATATAATTGGTCGGCAAATAACTGACCGACCAATGGGATTTTCAGAAGGCAAATAAACCGCTCCTTAATCTGGGAAACGACCACAGTCTGATCAGGGCGAAAGTACAATTTAACACAAATATAGAAAGGAATACACTGCGATGCAACAAGCTAGATTTCAAACTATAGCGGAATTAAAAAATGATAAGACTGTCTTCCAAAAAGAACCCCTAACAAAACTGTATCCAATTAAACAATTTGATAAAATTGACCTAAATGAATTAGAAGAAAGAAAAAGGAAAAAACATACTAACTGTCACTAGGAAGTGTTTGAGATCCCAAGGTAAATATGCGTCCTCACCTAATCGACAATGTCGATCGACTCTGTCTATCGAGACATCGATCGGTCGATATCAACATGTCTGACGAAGATGAAGTGAATTTCAAACTTTCTAAAGCAAACCATTTACTTTTATACACGCATCCTCCGTATAGGTACCATCAGTGCCAGATTTCTTTTATTTTTTTAAATTCTCATGCAAATTGACTTTGAAGATTTTTAATTTTTTGATCTACCGCTTGCTTTTCAACGTTGAATTCATTAGCAATTTCCATAAGGGCATCGTGTTTCTGTTCTTATAGTTTTTGGTTTTAGAATCCCGAATCCCATATAGGTATTTGTTTTCAGATACGATACGAGAATACCTAAGCAAATTATTGAGTGAAAGCCAGGGGAGAAAAAGAAAAAGCGGCATACCGAGAAGAAGCTGGAGAAGTAGAGTAGACGGGGAAGATGAGAGACAAAAGGCTTGCAAGAGGATGCGTAAATTGACAGAGATATTTGAAGGCCAGGAATCGGAAGACGTAGAACGTTATATACTAATAATCATGAGAATGTTGAGGGGTAAACCACCTTGAAAAATGTGTACAGAATTCCACGAAATTCTACTGGAATCCTACGATATCTTACGGGAATTTTACGGAATCCTACTGAAATCTCACGCAATTCTACTGGAATCCCATTGTATCCTACTGGAATATCACGGAATCCTACTGGAACTGGAATGCAATGGAATTTCTTGAGGAATTTCATGGAATTTCTTGTGATTTTTCAGTTTAGCCGCCACTATATAGATACAGGGTGATCTATTATATAAATGTCACCCCCTCCTAATTTTTCATTTGACGTTTTTGACAGAAGTGTCAAATACAAAAGTTTTAAGAAATTGTCAAAAGTTTTTAACTAAGTAGTTTTATACATACAGGGTGCGTCAAAAAAGTGTAGCAGAGCGAAGTTATAATTTTTTAAATGGAAGACCATGTATATTTTGCGCTTATTCATTAGTTCGCTACAACCATATACGGTTTGATATGTTTGTCTCGAGGTTTATCAACAATAGTTATAGGGAAAAACGCAAAAATCATAATTTTCTCTTAAGCTTAAATGCCATTAAATGGTATAATTTTTCTTTCTTCAACATGAGACCTTGAAAAGGGTTTTTCCTTTTTTTCTCCTACAACTAATAAAGATAGACATATCAATATCAAACCATAGGTACCTATATCGTTAAAAAAATCAGGTTGAAGGAGACTAACTTATAAGCACATAATATACATGGTGTTCTATTCAAAAGAATCTAACTTCGCACTGCTACACTTTTTTGACGCACCCTGTATGCTTGAAACTGACTGATAGCGGTTTCCACCAACTATATTAGGGGAGCCTTAATAATAAGTATTCTTTAAAATGACAGTCTTCCATGGAGAAATGTCGGTTTTACAACCTCGCAACATTCCTGGTGTAACATCGTCACCAAAAGTATCTGGGACAAAAATATTGCACAATAATCTCCTGGACTAATTCTACTGTCATTCATTTCAATGCATTTAATTCATAGTTTGACAAATATTTGACAATAAAATTCATATAATAGTACAAGAGCTAATATGATGCTGTCCCAGTTACTTTTGGTGACGATGGTACATTAATGTTACACTTGTCAATACAGGAAGTACATTGATGTTACACAGGTTCAAAAATGAATAGAACGCAGTTTACTAATGAAATGCACTTTCTACTCATTAGTTAAAAATTTAACACATAATTCCACTGGAATCCCACATGCTTGTAAACTATAATTCCAAGGTGGTTTACCCCTGACGGAATGTCCAGAAGTGGATTGGCAAGGGATGTTAAGAAAAAACAAATAACTCCTTATTTGATTAGTTTGAGTAATTATTTTGAGGAAGCTTTTATCAAACGGGTTTCCAATTCCAACTATCAAGTTTGATTTCGAGAAAGTTACAAACTTTGTAACAATGAAGTGTGAAGTAGTAGGCACCAAGTCGTCTGTTGAGATCATGGAAAAGATAAATAGAGGAAGTATCAGTGGCGGTTCGCCCATAAGGGCAAAGTGGGCACCGCCACCCTGGAGAGAAAATGAAAAAATAAAAAATAACTTTAATCAAAGATAATCCTACTTCGGAGTAGGATTATCTTTGCTTTAATACAATATTTGAAAAGGCCGCGACCTTGAAAATCTAAAAAAAAATTGCCCATAGCTGTTTTTTATTTTTGTCGCCCACCATTACTTGGACACCACGAGCCGCGACTGGGAAGTATAGTATGACAAGAGGCGTGAAACAAAAGAATTGTCAGAGCTTTCACCAGATGGAGAATAGATTATTGATTAAAGATGTGTCGGTAAAGTTTCAAAGAAATTAGATAAGCCAAGATGGTATTCAGAGTATTCAGAATAGTAATGCCATTTTTGATGCAATCGTGTAATTTTTTTAGGTTCAGCAGCATCTGCGTAGTATGGGGTATTGTGAGAGGTCAATCCAACCCTTCCTCACAAGAGAAAAATGTTGCTAGTTGTTCAAGCAATAAAGACTCATAAATTATAGTTAAGAGTGCGGATTACAGTTCAAGTAGCGGTAGCGGAGAAGAAAATCCGTCCATACTCCCATACAATTTAGGAAGGTGATTAGTGAATGTGGAAAGAATTTTGTCTGAACTATGCTTTAGTTATTGTTGGGTTGATTTAAAAGTTTGTGTGAAAGGTAGAGAGCAGAAGAAGGGGGATGTTTTTCGGAAGATTTGGTGTTGGTGAGGATTATCTACTCTCCTTGCGAGACACTGAATATTCAGTATTTTGAGTAATCACTGTCTTATTGATGTGAAAGTATCTCAATAATTCTTTTGTAAAACTATTTAGGTATTTGATCACTCTGTAACTTTATACAGTGGCTTATTTTTGTTGAGTCAAATTACAGTGGATAGAATTGTTTTCTATTACCGGCTCTTGTTGAAGATTTTCTACATTAAAAGCCTGGGATAATGAAATATTGATCAACCTGTATCTTCACACAGTGGTGGAATTGTTTTAGACTACCGGCACTCGTGAAAGAATTCCTACAAGACTACAAGAGCCGGGAATGATAAAATATTTATTTCTGTATCTTTATACAGAGGCTCATTTTTGTTGAGTCAAATTACAGTGGATATAATTGTTTTCTGTCATCGGCTTTCGTCAAAGATTTTCTACATCAAGAGCCAGAATACTAAAGTATTGATCACCCTTTACACAGTGGTGAAATTGTTTTCAATTACCGGCTCTGGTGAAAGATGTCCCACGAGAGCCGGGAATAATAAAATACTGATCACTCTGTATCTTTATACAGTTGCTTATTTTTATTGAGTCAGATTACAGTGGGTATAGGTGGAATTGTTTCCTATCACCGGCTCTCGTCAAAGATTTTCTACATTAAGAGCCAGGGTTAATGGAATATTGATTACCCTATATCTTTAAACAGTGGTGGAATCAGTGGTGACGCCAGGGTTTTACGTTAGGGGGGGCCAGGCTGGGCCAGATAAAATTAGGGGGGGCACTTGTTCTTACTTTATTGCTTTTCTTCTTTGAAATGAAAAATGGGAATTGCAAAGTTTTCCCGTATATTTTTGCACTCCACCTGAACAGGTTAATTGAATAGGTATCAAAAAGGTTTTTATTTGGATTTTGTATACAGGGTGTTCGTTTTTCGAGGACAACCATTGGAATTTAGGAAACGGTAAGAGATACAAAATTGCAATCAATGGCCAAATGTGTTACTGCTTTTGGGAGATCAAGAAACTCCGAATACAATTCATAAAAATGCAAACCTCTATTTAAAAAAATAAAGCTGATGATGATCGGCAAAAGACGAAACGTCGGATTTCAAATCTGGTTACACCATTATGTAGAGGGGAGAAAGTTGCCCCAATAAAGTGAAGTTTATTTGAAATACCTTTACAAATGAGTCCAGGTGTAAAATAATTAGGCAATCAACATTCCAATTATTGTATTCCTGTCAATAAATTATATTTAATAATCAAACAAAACCATTTGTCGCCTCTTAATTAAATAGTCCAAGCTGCCCAGAACCACTTCATTTCAGGTAAAATATTGAGAAGGGGAATCTTAGAAAGAAGGAATCGTCGAGAGGGTAAAAAGAAAGGGATGAGTGGTGAGCGGTGAGTCAAGCAGAGAGGAACAGGGTTGTTTTTTTTATTGTTTGTGTGTGTACACGGATTTTGGTAAGCCCTTGGCTGATATTAATAATTATTGTTGATATATACTGTGTACAACCTGAAATTTATGAATCATAATATATTGCACGCTGGTGTAGAAACTCATGGAAATGTACTATGAGTACATTTATTGCACGCTGGTGTAGCAAGCCTCTATACGCTGGTATGGGCGCCATTCCTTCAGGTTGTGTCTTGTAAGATTGGGGGCCTTACTTGCGACTTGATTGACTCAAATAGGTATAGGGGTGTAGAGCAAAAACCCCAATACCCAATTTGTTGGGATACTGATTGTTTAGCGGCAATTAAGTATCCGGGGAAGCCTTGACTTATTTCAGGAGGGCACTAGCTAGTCGTCGAAGAAAGAAGATACAAGTGAAGATTAATCCTGCTATTTTAATTATATTTTTAGCCAGGAATATTTAGTATTGGTATGCCAGAATGACCAAGAGGCAAGGGGCGGTAACCCCCCCCCCCCCCCCCCCCGGTGAGTAATTGCATTGTTATTAATTGATTATCAGATCAGTAATTCTTTCATTTTATTTCATATGGTTCCTGACAATATTTTCCGGCATTATCTTGACTGAGGAATGAATCTGCATTGCGAAAACCCACTAAAAAGTCCTCATTGAGAGCCCAAAAGGGTTAGTTTCACACAGGAAAATATAGAAATTATTTTACAAAATTTTGATTTCCATGTATCTCCGGAAGTATTCGGAATTTTCCAAATTTCGAAGTAGCGTTTTGTTAAGCAAGAAATTGCGCAACTTTGTCCCAATTTAACCGAACCTGTATCTCTTATCGTTTCCTATGTTCCAATGATTGCTCTCGAAAAAGGGACACCCTGTATAGGTAAATCTTCTTGATACCTATTCAATTAACCGTTCAGGGTCGGTTTCTCAATAGCTAGTCCAGGGTAAACGTGTCCAATTGCAATGTTTACCCTGGAGTTATGATTAACTGCTCTGACCCGGGGGTGACTTGCTTGCTATTGAGAAACCGGCCTTCAGGAAAACCCTGGACCTGCCGACACAAATATGTTTGGGGGAATCCCAGAAAAGCGAAAGCATAGTCGCGGTTGCCTGGCGCCCACCAAATATCAAATTAACCAGAGAGCAGAGGTTACTCATGTTGCATTGCATTGTTGTCGACATGAGGGTAAGTTTTCAGGGGGAGGGCAGCTACCCCTGGCGTCGCCACTGGGTGGAATTGTTTTCGATTACCGGCTATTGTGAAAGATTTCCTACAAGAACCGGGAACAATTAAATGAGCGCCGGTTCTAGATGCTGTGGTTCTAGTTACGGCCCTGCCAAATATAGAATTTAGCTGTTCAAAACAGTAAAATTCCTGGTCAACTGGAGAAAACGCTTCTGTTCACATTTTTTGAATTCGGCACTATATTTTGAAATGCATTTCCAATAAATGGGTAGAAAACGGGCGCAGTAACCCCATTATGTAAAAATAAATAAAAATTACGAATTACGAGTCGCTCGTGCTTATCATAAAATCTTCAGACCAGCAAAAAAACCTTCGACTCCTCTGAATACAGTGGAATCGCCCTGTAAGCATACACATGCATACATACAAAATGTAAAATAAACAAACATTTTGGGGGTGCTTTCTTATCATTAAATCTTCAGACAAGCAAAAAATCCTTTTCGGCTGCAGCGGACCGAAAATAATTTATATCTAATTAAATTTCTTATGCACCCCAAATTCTAACTCCCCTTCTCTATAACAACATATTGATTTTGACACGTGCCGCATCAGAATACTATACACTGGTAATACTGAAAAAAATATATATTCTCTGACTTAACAGGCGAAATCCTATTTTTCTATACTTGTACAATAAAGTACTCATAAATTGAATTATCTAAGATTGCAAAATACAAAGGAAATATGGTATATTAGTGTTGTTATCACCAACAACTAATCGGGTTTCAATAAGGTATTGCTCACACCTGAGTGCAATAAATTCTTTGATCAATAGCAGGAATATATCGGTTTTGTGAATTCGATTGTTCTCGGAACAAAGCTTTAAAGATTAATGCCTACTGGCGCGACATTGATTATTGATTTTTATCGACAAATAATTTATTAATAACTCACTGACCTATCAATAACAACGTTTTTCCCAAAATTTTCCACGGTAAATACACTAACCACCTGGGCACTCATGTTCACTCCTACGCGTACCATTTTTATCGCACTCACTATATAACTGTACATCAGTTTCTGACGTCGCAATTCAAGAAAAACTTTTCTGCCTTTGTTTCATATTGTTTTTGTTTTATAGACACTGCAGCCGATACAATCAACTGTATATTGTAACATTGAAACACCGATAATTTGTTAATAATTGCGTCAAGTAGTACCGCGAGAGCACAGAGCACCGTCAGCTTGGACTATTGGCTGGCTAGTACCGTTATCTCCGTATTATTGAAGTCACAAGGTAACATACTCAGATAAGGATTTTTTTTCACGATAAAAAAATCGCTGATGGATGTATTGCGCAATGAGCTCATTTACACTGAGGCATTTAGCAATTATTTTGGAAAATAATCTACACCGTTTAACAACAGTGACACAAAATGAGGAATTTATATTGTATGTTTCTTCAAACAGAAACAATAAAATATACCTTTAGAAATAAGTAATTGTTCCTATGTTGATAAACCAAATGGGCCAGCTTATCTCTTATCAGGAGTATCAAAGAATTGGTTACCGTAAAGTTATATCATATCGGACCTATAGGTAGTCTCTTTCCTTTTCCTTAGTAGCACAGGAAAATGCAAAATGGGTCCAAGACCTTAAAGCGATCATAAATCATAGGCGGCCATAAGAACCAGGTGGCCCCTCACCTGCAACGTCGCCGGTGGACGATATTGTCCATAAAATATCGGACTAAACCCTTGTTAAAGTTTTATAACACTGGATTATTGTTAAAACTATTAGGTTTATGCTTCTGCTACAGGTACGTGTTTGAATTCATAATGAGGTTCTGTGCTCTCGACCAAAGCTGGGTTCGGCTATTCAGCGCGGAGTTGGAGTGGAGTGAACAGAGCTAATGGAGTCACCCCTAATACGGTAAAAAACAATACCCGAACCTTAACCCGAACGGCTGGAGTGCGAATGGAGTCACTCGGAGTGCACGGAGTGAGCAAGCCGAACCCACCTCAAAAGGAAACAGAGTCTAGCCATTGATACTTGAAATCCAAAATAATACTCCGGCGGAAATGCAGGTATTCCAGCAGCTTGTTAGTTGATAAATGAAAACACTTATCTTCATAACTTTGAGAGGAAGAGCCTTACATATTGTTTTAGACCAAACTCAAACAAATTGCAAAGTAAATGGCCATAATACTCAATGTAGATAAGTAAGTTAGTATCAGCATTTTCAATAATTTCTCCAAGGATCTGTTATCATTTATAAAAAGCAAGAAACGTAGAAGAAGTTGCTATTGTACTAATATCGGTGTAAACTCACTTATTTCACTGTTATCGCCGCGAATATTTTCTGTATTATCAACGCATACCAACCCAATCAGCATAACGTTTGTTTTGGCATTTGCTTATCTTATTGGCGGTTATAATTGAATTAAACCTTTTTTTAAAAAAAAAAAACAACAAAAAAATCGGGGACAACAAAGAGAACTGAAACAATGGATAATGGATATGATTATTTCTATTATGATTAGTTTGACGACGAATCAGAGCTTAAATTGCATAAAATTGGAATAGAGATATCGAACATAATAGCTTTTCCAGTTATATTTACATAACTGCACTGGAATAAAGCCCTATTAATTATTTCCAGGCTAATATTGATTCAATAGAAACTTGGTGTAAAAATATAAATATATTTCTGTATCAGGTAATAGAATATTTTCGTTTATGACATTTTGAAATCTGTGGCATGTAAGAACGCGTCGAGGAACGATTATTGCAGTGTTCCGTCGAATATGATGAAATCTTTTGGCAAATAAGTACCTACCAACAATGTCTAAGTAAAAGTCTCACCAAGTTGGTTCTAGGTGAACGTTCACCACAAATCGGTACCCAGTCCAGTTTTCCAAGTCTGTCTTTTTTGGAGTTTCCCATCATTTTCCCTTTTTTGGTATTACGTGTATTTTGTTTGTTTTGTTGTTTTAATTTGTGTCAATTTTTGTCTATTCCAAGCTCTCGAGCTTATTTCTGTTTTCGATCTCTTTTATGCCCCTCTTCTACTGTCAAGAATTTCTATTCTATTTATAAAAAACCTGAGAAATATCTTCACAAAATGTCCATAGGCATAAAGTTCTGAAAAAAACGTTTTAGAAACTACCTACTGTTGCAAGGCGTTTTCAAAACCAACAACTGCAAACGTTTTACAAAGTTACAAACGTTTTTTTAATTTTTATGTCAGAGTGTTTTTTGAAAACGTAGGTAAAAAGGACGTTTTTCTACTACCGTGCGTAAAGTACTCACTTTACGCACTATTCAAAAGACGTAAAATTTCAGTTCACACACTAGTGCGTAAAGTAATTCACTTCACACACTAGTGCGTAAGGTAATGTCAATGACAGATGTCGACATTGTCAATTTGGCATTTTTCTGGTAAATTACTTCACGCACTAGTGCGTAAAGTGAAAATTCTTTACGCACCAGTGCGTAAAGTATTTGTCTAAATTGATTTTATTACACATATTTGATTGGTAGTAGAAAAAATTTTGAAAGCAATTCGTGCGTAAAGCACCTTTTCAGGTTCACCTTACACACTTGTTGCATAAATAACTATTTTCAGACCTTCGATTTAAGTTGTTATCAAAAATCTCCGCTAGGAAACAATTAAAGAACGTTTTATAAAGGTTTCTGTTGGTCGCTATCAAGAACACCATTAAAAACATGTATTTTAGAAAAATATGGATGTATATAGAATTTTTAATACCTATTTAGAAGTACCAGTCGTTCTAGTGACTAAACGTATGTCGCTTCTTAAACACACAAATAAAATTAGGTTAGGAATTTCCTATTTGTACCATCGTCACCAAAAGTATCTGGGACAAAAATAATCCATTATAATCTCCTGGACTAATTCTACTGTCATTCATTTCAATGCATTTAATTCATAGTTTGACAAATATTTGACAATAAAATTCATATAATAGGACAAGAGCTAATGTGATTCTGTCCCAGTTACTTTTGGTGACGATGGTACATGAAATTGACGTATTAGCAATCGACGTTCGTTTTAGTTGGTAATTTTTTGTTTCATCTGATTCGTGATTGATAAATAAGGATGAAATTATTCTAAATGGGTATTAAAAATACTATTTTATATATTAATGAACATCCGGAAATTAGTTCGACTTGAGAAGTTTTTAAAACATATCATTTTCGACGTCCACATGTGATTTAACAAACCTTGGTTTGTAACTGTGACATTTGCAGGACAAAGAAAAGTCTATCGGACGACACTTTAATTGAAGGAGTCTATGACGTTTGAAGTTGTGATGTTTGCACTAGAGAAAACCATCGGAAGGCGGATAGGATAAGTGCTAAAATAAGGAAACTGGTGAGGCAAAGAAGCCTTCTAAGCGATAGGAAATGAAATACAACGGAATATAGAACAACTATATTAGTCCAGTAAGGGCCGGTTTGTTCACCTTCTGATTAACTGTCACATATGCAATCTGACGGATAAACACGCAACCTGTAATTGCAGCCCAGTTGTCCGCCCACCAATAGAATTATAGAACGGTAATTTTATCTTGCAGATAGTTACCAGCAAGTTATTCTGAAGATGAATAAACCGGTCCTAAGAAGGAAAATACAGACATGTGTATCTTTTTTAGTTTAGTTTTTCCAGAATGACTCAAAAACAAAGCAAAATTCTGGTTGTTTATTAGAATAATTTTTTGTAGAGAAGTAGCACTTATTTCTCATGGTAACATATTCTTACTTATAAAATTTATTTTTAAGTTTTCAGTAGGTACTCAAAATAACCCAAAAACAAAACTGAAAATTTGCGAAAAATCACAATTTTTTCCATGTAAATACATATACTTACTAATATGTAGTACTTCATGTACCTAGAGACTAAAGTGGAACTTTTAATCCCGCGACAAACAGTTTACATTATGATTTGTCGAGGTATTAAAAAACACCTCTGAGTCCTGAGATGTATACACTATTTTATGTACTTCAGAGGGATTAAAAATACTCTTTTATTCCCTGTTTCATTAAAATCCCCGGGAAATACAGTATAAATTTAATCCCTAGGAAATAAAGTGAAATTTAATCCCGGGGATTAAAAGACCCACTTCACTACCTTGAAAGAGGGATTAAAAAGGTACCTTTAATCCCTAAAGTTCAAAAAATGTCATACAATACAAATGCGATGCAGTTCTCTATGATAATAACTGAAGTTTTTTAAACTACTCCCATTTCTAGATACAATAGTTGGGTACTGCTCATTTATTGTGATTACTCGGGGGGTAATAATTAGGGTTGCCACCTCTCCGGGTTTCACCCGAGGCATTATTCTTGACTTTACCTAGGTAGAAAATTTGACATTGTTAACAGTTAATGCACTGTTTAATTGTCAACACAGTCAAATTTTCTCTCGAGGGAAAGCCAAGAATAAGGCCTCCGGAGTCTACGGGTTTTCACATATGGTCTCCGGGCTCCTTCTAGGTGTTTTCTCCGGGTAAAACCGCATTTAACAACAAAAAAAAAATGAATTTAACACACAAAAAAAACGAATTTAACAAAAAAAAAAAACGTAAAAAAAATTCCTATGATGCCCAGGAAAAAAAATAAGAATTAGCAACAGCGCAATATTGTTCCTGCTCCCCCTTAAGGATATTACACACTATTATAGGATTGCTCATCGGCCTCGATTTTTGGAATCAAGGTCATATGGTGTTGCACCATTGCCGACGTCATCAACGGTGTCGTTAATTGTTTGCGCCAGCGGTCGTAGTTTGAAATATACATTTATGATGAAAAATATTATTTAATTTTGAATAACATAATAGGCAAAGCGGAAGATGCAAACGAGATCTAAAAAGGGTTGTTTTAGAATGTTGCTTATGGCCGTTTGCACCGACCATTTTAAGGGAGTTTTAACGATAATCAACGCTTAAAATGACATTTTTACATGTAGAAATGTCACTTTAGCGTTTATTAATTATCGTAAAATCTCCCTTAAAATGGTCGATGCAAACGGCCATTAGTGCGAGTAAATCAATCGTTAGTTAAGTCCTTATTAGTTAACAAAAACCTCAGATTGTCTCAATGTCAATATGAGATTGTTTTCGTGTGGCACAATCTGAAGTTGTTGTTTACTAACAAGCACTTGACTAACGATTGATCTCGTCCCCATTAATGTACTAAAACCAAGTATGCATAAAGCAAAAGTCAGTGATAGCCTGTGGTGCAAACACCCTACGTCAAGGCGAGGAACGACAGGCTGTCTACGTCATCACTGGGGCTTTGGCGTGGTGGGGGGCTCAAGATTTGATCAGACGCCATATGCGGATAGGCTATCCTATGGTTGTCCCATCCTGTGTAGTGTGTAATAATCCTTGGATTTCCCTCCCCAACCGTCTCAACTCCCAACCCTGAAGCATCATCTGGTCGTGCCAGGGGAGACTTGTGTATAGATACGGCGTACTTAAATGCATCAGATTTGTAGGATTTTTTTTTCAGCTTTTTTTTCAATAAGGGTTGTTTTTTCTCCGGTTCAACTTACTTTCCAAGGTGGCATCCCTAGTAATAATAGTTATTAATTATACAAGACGGTAGAAAGATGCTTTACCTGTGTGACTGGAAAATGTTGATTCACGAGCGACGAAGGAGCGAGTGGATTAATTTCACGAACAGGTAAAGCTTTTTTATCATCGTGTATAATATTCTATTTTATTCTTGAGCGGAATTATTTAACAAAAAACCTAAAAATTATCTAAAACGCTCATGATGCTTCTGTTTTGAAATAAACGACCATCAAGTATTGGGTGGGTAAAATTAACGAATGAGTGGGTATAATTTACGAATGAGTGGAGTGGGTAAAATTGACATGAGTCGGTAAAAATTGTTCGATTTCACTCTTTCAAATAAGGCGTTACTTTGACAACGAGTTTTGAGTCGATTAAATGATAGTTTACCATTCGCCATAGAATAAATATATCTACCATCAAATATTCTATCGCGAATGATAGACTATCATTTAATCGACTCAAAATTCGTTGTTAAAGTAACACTTTATTTGAAATACTGAAATCGAAAAATTTTTACCCACTCATGTCAATTTTACCCACTCCACTCATTCGTCAATTTACCCACTCAATACTTGATGGGTCATTTATTTCAAAATAAGAGCATCATGAACGTTTTAGACAATTTTTCGTTTTTTTTTTAAATATTTTTGCTCAAGAATCCACTCACTTGTTTAGTTTAATATACAAGGTGTCCCACGAGGTTTTTCCCAAATGATAACTTCGGAACGCATTGAACACGAATTCGCGAAATAAGGCTTAAGTTAAATAATCTGGTGCTTGACCGATGGTTTTGGGTAAACCACAAAACCACAGATGAGAGATATATTGTGGGTTACCAGTGTCTTGTGGTTACCGTTGGGTTACCGCTGTTTGTGAAACTGACCCTTAGTGGGTTATTTATTATTAATGCCCACTTTCACCGTAAGTTAAACAGAGGTTTAAATTTTAACAAACGTTTATTTTTCGTAACTGACTTGCACCGCAAGTTAATCCTTGTTTAAGTACCTCTAAACTGCTGTTAAAATAAACCCCCAATTTCGGTGGTTTAAAATCACAGTTAACGATTTTTGGGTCTAATGACTTAAGTATAGATCCAAATAAAAACGGCATTTTTATTATTTTTTGTGAAAGATTCAAATCAAATAGAAACGTTTAAGCTATAAATAAAATATAAATGCGCAAAATGCATATTTTCCATTAGAAAATTATATTCAAATATGACGATTTGCGGGTCAATGACGATTTGACACCTTTCGAAATTCAACTACGAAAATTCCCTACCTACTCGACTATCGGTCACTATTCGCTGTGTATCAAAGATGAATTTCCCTGTGATATGCCCTTGCCTTTGGAGGTATTCCATAAATTTGAAACCACGTAAATTGGTCAATATAATCCATAGGAAAGGGAGGCTGCAATACTCCTAATCTCCTTAAAGTACCTAGGTATTCCTTAAATGACGACCAATAACCTACAACGTGGTTGGTACGAACACAAGTACAAGCTCCAAGTTATGGGATCTTGAAATTTAAATTATTTTTGAGTCTCGGATTCCTCGCTCCGTTCGCCAAACCTCAAAGAAAAGATCCTCGAAAATGTAAATCCACCAAAAACGTGAAAAACCTTTTGCAAATATAACACCTTCTTGTTTTTAATTATCTTTGAGTCTCGAAACGTAAATCCACTAAAAAACACGGAAACCATTTTTTTAAAAGCACTTTCTTGAATTTTAAATTATGCGTGTTTGTAACTAAAATCTACCAAAATCTTTTCATATGATGACAATTGATAAGTGAAATGCCTGCGAAATTATTACATAGAACTATAGAAGATAGAAGTTGGGACCTAAAAGTCACTAGAACATAGACTTTGAACCTTATAACCCCTTTTAAGGCACTCCTTCGACCACTAGCTTGTTACAGGGGAAGCGGAATCAAATTCAGTGGTAATTTTGTCCCATGCAGCACTTTTTTCTTGATTTGTCGCCTTATCTGTCTTCTGTCTCTTCATTTTCGATGGTACCTTTGTATCTGGTCACTATATTGATAAAATTCCATTTTCCGGAAAGTTTGAGAATCGACCCTTTTTTTTTCTCCCTTTTCCTCTAAAATAAAAAATGCAAAAATTGAAAGGAATATTGAAATAAACCTAATTGCCACCATTAACGTCAAAATATTTGCATCAGAAATGAGTGTGAAGGTGTGAAGTTAACTTGTACTCCATGACTAGTATCAATGTTCTCGATTTTTAGTGAAATTCCCTAGATCCCTAGTTAAATTTTGAGCCTTACCTGAAAAATCACGGTGCAAGGCTTTAGAAATTAATTTGCTCTCAAATTTTAGCTTGTCCGTTAATTAAACCAATCAGTTAGACAAAACGGTGCAAGTGGGCACCTATATCAAGTTAGCAATACCACATGCACGCCGGAATATGGCGTTAAGTGATTAATTTGTCGCTTTTTTGTCGTAAATTTGTCGTGCAAAAAAAAAAATTGTCGCGTTTTTCTTTTTTCTTAAATACCCTGGTAGTGCTAACTTGATATCAAGTTAGCACTACCAACGTCAATCGATGTTCCTGGTGGGAAAAGATTCAGTAGATATTTGTAAGCTGTGGTATTTGTATAAACGTTATAGAAAAAGGAAGATGACCTAATTAAAGCTGCTTAACTTCTCCAAGAACCTAAACGGAAAGAAAACTAATTATGGAAGAAAAATATGTTAAACAGATAATCAGAAGAATATTTTATATAGTTCATCTATTTTAATAAAAAAAAAGAAATGCCTATTCTAGAAAAAAATCACACAAACGGTAGTCAGAAGCGATAAAGATTTACTGTATCAGAATCCAGAAAAAAGTAAAGACAGGCTTTGGAAAATAATGAAAGAGTTAAATTTTGTATAGGTAGGCTGAAAGCAGAGAGTCATTTTTGAAAGAAGAAATTAGGTAGAGTTATCTGAGGAAGGGAAGAAAAAACAACTCCGAGATGAAAAAAGTATCATTTTGGAAAAAAAATGTGGCAGGATAATTACTACGAGTTATTGACATACTTTTTTTGGAAGGTTTATCTCCAGGGATAAAATCAGGAATCAATAATTATCACCCATATTGGCAAGAAACAGTCAAAGGTGGCTTTCTCTAGTCATATTATGCAATGGTGGCGATATTCCATGTACTTAACAAGATTCATTCATATTGAATCGGATCAGATAATGCTAACAGCCCTCCGACCCTTTAAGACCTTTTTTCAGATTGAGTTGAATTTAATGGCACAGAGATCAAGGGGCAAAAATCCACCTAGAAATTCTTTGCCAAGCAGAGGAAGCAGTCGCTTCCAGCGCCAGATTTTAGGGGCTCAAAATGTTTTTAAATTCAAGCAACTAATTATCTCTTTAATTCATTTCAAAAGTTATATAAAAATACAGGGTGTCCCATGACGTTTTACCCAGGTGATAACTTTGGGACGCGTCATTCATTGTAATTGAAATTTTAAGGATCTGGGTAACTTTTAATGCTGCCGCTTCTACATGTGTCATCCAATGTTACCAATTTCGCTTTAGTTTCGGTAAAGTGACGGCAACTTTGGAATCTTAAATGTAACATATGGTATATAATGGCTTTTTCGTTAAAAAAAAAATGATACACAATTACAAAGTGGAACATTCGATGACGCGTTCCGAAGTGATTACCTGGGTGAAACCTCGTGGGACACCCTGTATATTTCGACAATTTGGTGAACGTTAACTAACTCGTTTTTTGTAGTGCTTTGTTTCTCAATAAGGAAATACTTTTTTTTTCAGTAGGTATAGGTAGGTACGTGAAATTACTCAAACACGGTTAGTGTCAGTAAGTTTCCAAAAAATTTTGCTGTTGGAACTTTTTTGTTCATCCTCCTTGGCAAGGGCGAAGGGCGTCAAAAATTGTTCTGCTTCTAGCGCCAAATATCCTAAATCCGCCTTTTGGAATTTGGAGGAACTTATCATAAATTGGAGAAATTTATGAGGATTTGAAGGCTTTTATAGGTAATTTGGAGGAATTTATTGGAAATTGTTCACATTCTTATCAAAAGAGACACTAATTGCAAATCAAAAAACAAATAGGTACATAAAGTTTTGTGTTGGACGTTGGACATTCATTTCCATTAAATTTGAAATTCTCCCAAAATTTCACTTCATGATTTACAACAGGACCAAATTTAAAAAAATGGAAAAAATGATGTCTTCAATTTTTATTAAAATGAAGAATATGAAAATTTCAATAATTAACTGTCAAGCAAATGGATCGACTTAGACTTGAATGGATTTGAATGCTACATTCAATATACCCTTCATATTGAGGCCAAATTAGGAAACTGAGAAAAAAATTATCGGCCATTGGAGAATGGATATAAATCTCATTGAAAATGACCCAGATGAGTGCAAAGGAACTTTACTTGAAATTGATGCAAGATTATATCTTATAGCTTCAAATATGGAAAAAAGGCTGCGAACGTTGAAAAAAGGGTGTATTTTCAATTTTTTTAAAAAGGAATTAGACAAATTTGTATGGCCTACTGAGGAAAACCACCTATTTAAAATATTATTTCTTTAAATCTTAACTTTAAAAAAAAACGTTTACTGAATAAAAGTAAATATTGCAACCATGTACTGCGCCACGAAGTTTAGTTTTAGGGGAGAACGAGAGTACCGAACCGAACTGGAGGTAGAGAAGAGGTGATTAGGTATTAGACTAGAGAACAAGCTGGGACTGGTCCATTGGACGCGTGTCGCGTGTCTGTAATTATTCATTATTCAATTTTTTTTTTTTTATTGTTCAATCCAATTTGTTATTAGTGTGTGTGTCAAGGAGCGATCACCCGGTCAGTTAGATCATTATTATTTTGTTTGTAAGAGTTCAATTTATATAAGTATCATTTTTTCATTTTTATGTAATTTTTTTGTTTGTTTCCAACATTTTTTATAACATGTGCATTGTTCATGTATTTAACAAAAATCCTTTCATGCTGTAAACAAAAGCGATAAAGATTAAATTAAAACCTAAGAAATTATGTGCTGTCTTTTTGTGCTGAGATTTCGATTTTGTTTATTCAGAGCGTGTATTAGGGCCTTGTTGAATTTACTAACATTTTCCCACCCTGACGAGAGAATATCCTAACAAATTGAAATAATCAATCTAGAAATATTGGCTCAAAAACAACTATAGCTGTGAGTTACCGTAACCAGGGACCTCAGTACCTGCTACAGATGGGCTAACTAACCAAAAACTCTCCAGTATTAAATATAGGTAGTGTGTGTAATTGAAATTTTAGCACAAGAACAGGAGCGGTACCTAATTTAAACTTTTATTGACGTAAATTATTGAATTATTGTCTCACAATTATAATTAAAATGACACAGTATGTTTCGATTTTTGAGGAATGTAGATCGACAGTTTCACTGCCGTGCTCTTTCCCCTCGTTAGTTCCAGGATGAGAACGGTACGATTTACTTTAATAATAAAGTAGACGTTTCACAAATTTTTAGTTTCATTAACATATCACGACTTCCCTTAAATTTCCCAAATATTTGCTATGTCGGACGCAAGTCCAGTGAGTAGTAAAATTGAGTAAGTTCCCACAAAGTAGGTCCTATTTGTTTTTCATTTCATGTTTCAGAAGATTTGTTGTTTAAAAGGTGATAAAAATTCTCATCGTTCAATCTTACTGAATGAACCTGGGTATGTTATACTACACTACTCAGCATGACTACGCCGACTGCCGAGGTTCAGATTAAATTTATTTTTTATGTTCCTGTTGAGCTTAGGAATAGGGCAATTTAAAATAAAAAACAATATACCTACATAGGTACTTACCCCCAATATTTTGAAACAATATACATACCTGAGTTGTTTAAAAATTAGCTACATGTGTATTATACTTGGTATTATACAATATTATATTTGTTTTAATTTTCTAAAAAGGTTTTTTTTATCAATTAGGTAATAATATCAAATGCAGGTTTTGATTAGTTTAACCCCCTGCATTCTGGATTACCGAAAACTAGTCATTAGCTCTAGCTCTAAAGTTAATTAATGTAACCTTGCATTATTTGATCGTAATCTCGATCCTACTTGATAAACTGATCATATGTTTCAACACTAAGCAAAATAAAAATAAAAAAATAAATTTTCTATCACAAGCAATTATGGGGATTTTCAGGGAATTTGTACGAGGCATTTGTGGGGAATTTGCCAGGAGTTTGGAGGAATTTGCGAGAACAGTCACAACTTTAAATAATGTGATGTAAATGTGGAAAACGGGCGTTTTAAAAACGAATAAAGACGTTTTTCAAAAGTCGTTAAGAACATATCCACTGGGTGCCCTTAAAGTATCCAAGAACCTCCAATTCCAATAGACTTTTTTTATAGTGCAAATGTCACAGTTAAAAGCAACTTTACAAAGAACATGTAGACGTCGACAATTGATGTTTTAAAAACGTCCTAAAGTTGAGACGAATTAATTTCCGACGTCCATTAATACAATTATTTGAAATACATATACATGCTTTTAATGGTGTCCGCGAAATGAACTTTCGCGGCCGCTATTATACATAAGTAGGTGTCAAAATTCAATTTCGCGGCTGCCACACCTGACGTGCAAAATGTGTCAAATCCATACAGTTTTTCTGCAACTTTACATAATTTTTATAGTTGCACAAAAAATAGCCTATAATACCATGGCCGCGAAACTTTATCAGTGCAGTGTAGGATCCACAACGAATACCAGAACCAGTTTACCAGGTCAATTATCATTCACTTTACTACTGTTGGTGCATTATGCATTATGTAAGCACCAAGCACTAAGTATGATCCACTTAAATCCACTATGTATTGTAAATCAGCTAGAATCCATAGTAGGTATTCAATGTTTAGCCGATATTTTTTTAATATCAATTCATCTATTTACTTATTTTCGATTTTTGTAATACTCCAACGTCAAAAATAATGAGAGCTGAACGAATGATATAAAATATTACCCAAGTCTTGCAAGACACTTAAAAGTTTGGCTAGTCTAATTTGGGCGAAAGAAATTCCAAGCCTCAAAATGTTCGTGGATTTGGACAACTTTTTTTTTTGTTTTTTTTTTTGATTTTCTGTATATTTTTTTGATTACGTGTATTTTCTAGGTATTTGTTTTACATCTTCAATTCGTCCCAAGTATCTTTCATGACTTTCCATGATAACATACTTTTACGAACCTATAGAAAACGTTTTTTAATTGTTCCTACCAGAGGTTTCTGAAGAAAACAACGAGAAAACTTCAACCAAAGATCTAAAAAGAACGACCTTTTTGCTGAAATATTAAAAGTATTCTTATGCAGTGATACAAGAAATTTAGTCGACTCCCCTAGTATAGGTTCCGCATAAATTTAGAAATGCCCAGAATAAATGAATGGACTTTTTTCTATAGAAACCTGTTCAAAAGTAAAAATCAGAATTCGTAAAAGTCAATAATTGGTAGTGGTTTCCAAGGCAATACGTAAAACATTGTAGGTCAGCTTGATGAATTATGAATTAAATAGAGCGGGCTAGCACTTTAAGTTATTTTCCCTACGAGCGTGCGGTAAAGTGCACTTTACCGTACGTATTTGCAAATGGAAAGTATCACTTTACCGCACACTATGCGGTAAAGTGCACTTTACCGCATAGTGTGCGGTAAAGTAGAATTTGATATTTATAATCAAAAATCCTCTCTTTTTCAGAAAATGGATTTTTGATCATTTCTTAATCTTATCTAATTTCATTAATTAATCTGATTCATTAATTAATTTTATCAATGCCTTTTTTTTGGAGATTTAGATGCTCATAGGTAAAATTTTGTACCTAACACATGCGGAAAGTGCCTTTACCGCCCTTAACGGCTTGACCGCAACTGCCGTTGCGTGCGGTAAAGTATCACTTTCCGCATTTGTTAGGTAAATAACTATTTCAAGTGCCTGAGTATTCGCATAGTTATTCAGAAATTCTATCTTAATCTGCTAGTTAAGTATCACAGTTATCAATGTTTTGATGAGTTTCTGATGGTATTAAAATTCATCAAATACGTACTTTGTCTTTAGGTATTTCTCTTTGATAAATTGCCAAACACGATTACAAACTACCCTCAAATAAAGTTCAAATTTATACCTTTCTGCCATAATATTATCACATTCATCTTGTCCCGGTAACGACATCACATGAGGTATCAGAACTTGATCATTGTTTCCCTCCATTTTGATTACAACAGCAGGCGCGGAATTCGGGGGTGCCACCCCCCTTTCTAGCGTTCCTTCGGGAGTGTGCATTTTCGTCGATCAGGACTGAAACAAACCAAAAATGTATTTGTATTTTCAATTATTTAAACATTTTTTTTTATAAAATGTAGCCAATTAAAGCTGTTAAAAACATCTGATCTAAATTCAATCGATCAAAAGTTGTTTTTCCTGTTTTGTCCTTTACATCATTTGAACAGCCAACGTTAATATTGCAATAACCGTCTACTTTTAGTTGCAACAATTTGGTTTTGCAATATTTTTGTCTGCGGTGCATCATCTACTATATTGATTTATTAGGGGAATTTTTATGTATAAGCAAGATTATTAAGGAAAATTAAAAAACACTCAAAAACAAAAAAATTGAGTAGGAGTAGGAGTCAAAATTATATAGTTGATGTAAGTATTTTGATTTGCCGGGATTTTTTTTTCTCCAAAATAGGATTTCAGTGACCTTTTCATTTTAATTAAAAAAATAGTTCTGAATATTGCTTAAAATTATTATTTTTTTCATAAAAATCACACAGACCTTTAAACTTCAAATCAATTTTTAGTTAAACTTCGTCATTGCAAGAACGTGCCAAAGAAGGTAATCCATTTGCGAGCACTAACTTTTACCGACAAAAAAAATATTGCACTTTCACGACACCCGCCTATTCATTCAGACACACTAAACACAGGTACATTCTAACATAGTCAAAAAATCACTTCACCCTCCGCAAAAATATACGGCTCGAAGGACCAAAATCAAAAACGGGAAAAGAAAAAGGACGATCTCCGGACGGCGCAAACGAATATAGCGCACGCTTCCCAGAATACTCCTCGTTCGATACTAAATCGTGGTCCCACACACCATGATGGCCGACGTCCATCGGACCAAGAAGAAGTTCGTTCGATTCGACAATCTAGCTAACCCAAGAGCAGTTGTATCTAAGAAATCATATAACATTTTAACAATCCAACTCGGGCTTTTGTGTTAAACGAACGCGATCTTTTTATAAGGTAGGGGCCACTGGACTGAAAAGAGATGGTTAAGATAAAAGAGTGAATACGGAGCTGTGCGTACTATGGGACTAATGGGTGGATGGTAGGGTTTCTTTTGTTCGTGGTATAAATGGTTGGATTGCTACAAACAAACTTTACATTACGGTTTTCATTATTGGTTTTGATTTGACACGCTTATGATGATGTCAAATCTTAATACACAAGGCTTCGAGAAAAGACTCTTTTCTCGAAGCCTTGTCCGAAGGACCATTATAAAAAAAACGGGACCAGTGTATTTCTATCATCTGAATTAAAAAGGGAGAATTTTTATTTTATTTTTTTCATAGGCTCAAACAAGAAGTAGGTTCAAAGAGAAACAAATATTAACAGAATTATTATAAGATTTTAGGATAATAATTGTAGGAGTGCTATACAAATTATACATATACATACACTACGTTCTTTTTCGTCGGTTTTCATCGCCGCGATGAAACACGTCGTTCCAAAACCGAAGTGTGTGGTAGAAAAACACGACGGTTTTCTACCACACACTTCGGTTTTGGAACGACGTGTTTCATCGTGGCGATGAAAACCGACGAGAAAGAACGTAGTGTATGGGGCCCTTAAGTGATACTGACAGGGCTATAGACACTAATGTGAAATTTTTTTGGAACTTTATTCGTTCCCAAATCCCAATCTAATCAGGGTACTATTCCTAGTCTTTAGGACCTGATGCTATTCCTAACAGAGTACTAAAATCTTGTTCTAAGATTTTGTATTTCCCTCTAGTTAATATTTTCAACAAATCCTTAACTTCTGGAATTTTTCCAGAAACGTGGAAGCTCTCTTATGTTTGTCCTATTCACAAGTCAGGCAGCAAGAATAATGTAACACATTACAGACCTATCAGCATCCTGTAATCCTATTTGCAATTCCTATACATTACTTGAGCAGGTAATGCGTTGAAAAAATCCTTTCAAAAAGACTTAAGTAGATAGAGCCTTTGATATAGTAAACCACAACATCCTCTTCTTTTAAAGCTCTCAAGTTATGGTATTTCTGAACTTTTACTTTCCTACTTACTATTCAGTCCTGTTGATAGAATATCTGCCATGTAAATAAGTTGTATGAGGGTCTTGACGTCATTGGTCTTGACGTCATTGGTCTTGACTTCCTTTGCTTATCTCAAGATAAATTTAAGACACAGGCCAAGAGAATTTTTTTAGATCATTTTAGATTTAAATTCTGTACAACTTCGAATGTATCACACTTCATATGCGTAGGTGCGCGAATTGGAACCTATTTATCGTCTTTTTAGTTAAAGTCAGCATCTCCGTACCTTAAAAGTCTAGGGGTCTGTCAGCACAGGTAGGACAGTCTGAACGAAGAGTTTTCTTTTTGAACATAATTCGTATATCCGGTCTAATGATATTTGTTCTAAATTTCCAAATGCTGCCCAATTAACTGTTAAGCTCAACCTTCCTTTGAAACTCACTGGTTTCATTGTCTCAACTCAAACGCGAATTTTCTATCCTAGTTATTTATTTATTTATTTTAAGTGTACAACTTCTTCTTTTTCAGCCATTTCCTATCCACTCCTAAACAAAGGCCTCTTTCATTTGTTTCCATGCTGTTCTGTCTTCCGCTGTATGGTACCAACTTCCTCCTGCTATTCTTTTAATATCATCCAACCATCTCTTCTGTGGCCTGCCGACGATCTTCTTTGTATGACGTGGTTTCCAGTGTACAAGTTTTGCTATCCATCTGTCCACACCCAGTCTGGCAACATGCCCAACCCATTGCCACTTAAGCTCAGCGATTCGCTGTATTATGTCCACTACCTTCGTCCTCCTTCTTATTTCTTCGTTACGAATTTTATCTGGTAAACTAACGCCAAGCATTGCCCGTTCCATGTTCCTTTGCATTGTCCTAAGGTTGTTGGTGTACTTCTGGGTTAAAGCCTCTGTCTCAAAACCATATGTTGCGACAGGCAGGATGCATATGTTAAAGACTTTTCGTTTAAGGTTTATAGGAATGTCAGAATTTCTCACTATATGACTCAGTTTTCCAAATGATCCATGTCAGTTTTATTCTTCGTTCTATCTCCGCCGTTTGGTTTTCCTTTCCCATTTTAATGACATGACCCAGATATTCACCAACATTATCCAAAGTTTTGTCTGCTATTCTTATGTTTTCCTTAGACCTGCTCATTATTTTTGTTTTTGATAATTTCATTTTTGATCCGACGTTATTTGAAACTTCGTTAGTTCTAACATGTTCTTAAGCTACTGGATATCTGAACAATAATAAGCACTATGTCATCGGCAAAGCGTAAATGGTTTAAAAACGTACCATCAACGTTGACACCTTTATCTTCCCACGGAAGCATTTTAAAAACGTCTTCCAAGGCCAACGTAAAAAGTTTTGGAAATATAGAATCACCCTGGCGAACTCTCCTGTTAATTGAAATTTTTTCGGTTCTCAGAGGTCTTCCGAAATTTTCACACGGAAAGTTGCGTTTCTGTATACCTATATTCTCAAGAAGGGTAGAATATCTTGGATCAATCCTTGCTCCATCAATCGCACACAGGACAGTTCATGTTTCAGTAGAGTCAAATGCCTTATCAAAGTCTATAAAGGCGAAATGAAGTGGTATATTGTATTCTGTTGTTTTCTCTATTAACATTTGAATGGTCTGTAGACTGTAGGTGATCCATAGTGCTGTATCTCTTTCGAAATCCTGCCTGCTCCACTGGTTGATAGGCATCTAATTTAGTTGTCAGTCGGTTTGTAAGGATCCTTGTTACTAGTTTGTAAAGGTGGGTTAGAAGGTTGATACATCGATAATTTTCAATGTCCGTGATGTTGCCTTTTTTAAAAAGCAGAATAACTTCTGCGTTGTGCCATGTTTCAGGGATATTGCCTTCAGATAAACATTTATTAAATAACACCTGTAGAATTTGTTCCATAAAGTCTTCGCCCATTTTTAGCATTTCACAGGTTATTCTGTCTTCCCTAGGTGATTTACGGTTCTTCATTTGTCCTAGTGCCACGTTATTTCCTCTTTGGTAAGGTATATCAGGAATTACTTCTGAGCCTAAATTGCAAACGGTAACTTTCTGAGTATTAGGATCCCGCACAACAGAGGTGTATAGACGAGAATAAAAGATTTCTATATGTTTAGAGATTTCGTCTGTTCCAGTCAATTTATGGTTATTCTCATCCTTCATTTTAAAATTCTGCTTTTTCCAAGCGAAAGTCTCGATCTAAGAACTTTCATGTTAAAGTTGTCCTCAATTCCGGTTTGAATTGTTCTGGTATTATAGGATCTCACATCCCTCTGTATTCTCTTGTTGAGCTCCCGGTACTCAGTTGCATCTCTGGAAGTTGTTTTCCTTTCTTTTATAAGTTTTAGTGTGTTTGGCATTATCTTATTGTCTCTTGGTGTTTTAACTTTAGGAGAAATTTTCTTAGTTATTGTGTGGATGTCATTGCTTATTTTCTCGGCGAGATGATTCAAGCTCCATGTATATGGATGGGCTTAAATTTCTTCTCCAACTCTTTTCGAAAAGCCTCTTTATGGACGTCTATTTCGTTTGCAGTTGGAAAAATATGCCTATTGAAAAGTTTTGCTCTTTCAATTCTCAGGTTTAGGGAAGTTGTAGCTCAATCAAGGAACATGTCACCGCGTTCGTTGCGTCTTCCTAAACCGAACCTTCCAATATTATCTGGATCTCCCTCCATTTTCTCTCCGAGTTTTTAGACTGTGAGATAGAGGCTGTTTAGTGGAGTCATTTTTTTTTTGTCTGGCATTTTGAGGGCTGAATGTGGCTACTAAGCTGATGAGAATATGAGTGATTTTAATGCCTGCCTCCCGTTCGAAAATTTGCAGAAGAAAAAAATTGATTTACATGAGGAATTTTTTTCAATGATCTCAAATTTTTTGGCTTCTAAATAAAAGATTGACATTGATAAATAATTCACCCATGAAAAATACCAGATGCTTTTCAATAGCTGAAAAAGTGGGGATGAGTGTCAACTTCCAAGAGAAAAGAAAAGAACCTTCCGCGTTTACTTTTTGTCTGGTAATCGAGAGCATGGAAGGTTTTGTTGTGAAAATATCGCTGGAAAATCGCCAGACGGTAGTTCCAGTTCATCTTTTCTTTAGTCGGAGCAACACGTGAATAGCTCTTTTTAAGACCAACGGGACAACTTTTTTATCAACAAGAATGGCGATACCTCCAACCCCGCGATTACTGTCTGAGTTGTTTTTAGTTTTGATAAAGCAGATGGCCTGATCTCAATAGAGTGCTCCCTGTAGCAGTGTCTCGCTCGAACCAAGTATAACCCATTTGATATATTCAAGTTCTTTCTTTAAATGCTCAAGACGTTCAGGAGTACTCATTGTTCTTACATTATATGATGCTATATATAGTTTGGTTTGGTTGTGACTCTGTTTGCTTTTATCGCTTTTATCGGAAAAATCGAATTTTTGCCTTCCTCAGAATCCACGAGGCAACCTGAATTATCTTCAGCATGAGATTCTGTGCAAGAAGTACTACTCACCTTAGGTATTATCGTATTTAAATTCGAAATCAGAATTTTAACTTTAAAAGGTTTTGGCATTTAAAACGCCGCGCTTGCCTAACGTGTTGGCGAGTGGGATTGAGTCTTGCATTTCCTCGACTATCCGTTTATACAGTAAGACCGCTGTTACTCAATCGTCAGAGCCTCGTTGGTTTTCTAGCAGGATGCACTGGATAGCCAGATAGCTACCACACGAACAGGTGAGGTTGACATTTGGCCAGGTTTCTTCTTTACCTTCGACCCTTACACCCTCTGAAATTTCTAAATTACTTAAAACTAAAATAAAAAAAAAAAAACAAAAAAAAGTTAAAAAGCTTTCTTAACTGAATTCAGAGTTGTAGTGAAAAGGTCCAAATGGAAGAAATGAGTATTATAATTTGTGGGTCGTCTAGTCATCAGACAGTTTTGCCCATAATTTGTTCTGCGGACTGGTTGGCAAAAAGTTGCCTTTGTCTAGTTCTTCTGCCAGCGACGAGGAAATGGATTTTTTTTAAAAGTTCAGCTGAATAATACCTACCACACATCAGCTTATACAAAAAAATCACTCGAGCATTCTGACGACTATTCTCAAGAGAAGTTAAGCCACACCACAGTACCTAAACGAATGTTGTAGTCCACGTTCTGATAAGGAAATCTTAGTTTGTATAACAAGTATTTAACAAATTTATTTTGAACCCTTTCGATCCTTTGGATGTGAAAGATGGAGTTAATATCCGAATATGTTAGTTTGTGATTCTTCAATCCGCCTTTCCGTTTAAATTTTGCTTTGCAAGTGTCACATTCAAAAGGATAAATATCCGAGTGTGTCAATATGTGAGCCTAAACGCCTTTGAGGTTAAATTTTGCTTTGCAAGTGTTACATTCAAAAAAATAAATATGCAAGTGTGTCAGTTTGTGACTTTTCAAATCGCCTTCTCGTTTAAATTTTGTTTTGCAAGTGTCACATTCAAAAGAATAAATATCCGAATGTGTTAGTTTGTGATTCTTCAATCCGCCTTTCCGTTTAAATTTTGTTTTGCAAGTGTCACATTCAAAAGGATAAATATCCGAGTGTATTAGTCCAAATTATACTGCAGTATTCCAATGTAGACCTTATCAAACTATAGTAAAGTGTGGTTATTGCTTTGACATCATATATATCTCTGGTATTTCTCTTGATAAAGCCGAGCAGTCGAAACTCTTAAGCACAACGTTATCGATATGTTTGCTGAAATATATGACTCCCAAGTCTTTAATGGTATTAACAATCTTTAATTTACAAGAAAGTATGTGTGCAGTAATGGATTCACTGTTTCTTAAAAACTGTGCTTGCATTTCTTAGGGAGGTTTTAATTGGGTATAATGTTACACCAGTTAGCAAGTCTATTTAGGAAACATTACCTGGAGACTGAAAAAATCGATATCCATCACTCAAAGGAACTTTTGCCACTTATTACGATGTTTATCATAAATTGTGTTTTCCAGGTGTCAATGTTTACTTCGACTTTTCTAGATGCTACCTGGACTTTCCAGCATCTTTGTGGCCTTGTCAGACCTATCCGAGATTAGAATGATAGTGTCAATATGTATAGATTTGTTAAATTTTCGCCGTTTATGTTCTTTCCCAGATCATCCGAATTTCTCACTTAGAACGAACATATTTTATATCCAAATTCAAGCATACCTACCTTTTCAAGAATATCCCTATAAAGAGGACGCGCGTCCTTATAAACGGTGTTCTTGATGCAAAAGTAGGTCGAGTAAGAACTGAAAAACATTAGATTTGTTGACCGTGAAGAGAAAAATGAAACAGGAGAGAAACTCTGTACAGCTGGCTTAAATCATTCTTTAATAATAGGTGTCAAACTAATAAATCGGTGGCTCTTATTTTTCCTCACGGAGTGCCCCAAGGTTCAGTTTTAGGACCACTACTCTTCCTTCTATACAGGCTGTCCCATGACGTTTTTCCCAGGTAATAACTTCGGAACGCGTCATCCAATATAATTGCAATTTTGAGGATGTGGGTAACTTTTTATGCTGCTTCAACCATTGTCATTCAATTTCACTACCTTCGCTTCAATTTCGGTCAAGTGACGTCAACTTTCGAATTTTAAATGTAGCTCATGGTATATTATGGCATTTTACGTTAGAAAATTAAATTACAAAATCGGGATTGCTATATTTGTTAAGGCTTTGTTAAAGAAAATGATAAAAAATTATACAGTGGAACATACGATGATGCGTTCCGAAGTTATCATTTGGGAAAAACCTCGTGGGACACCCTGAATATAAATGGCCTGACTAACATGGATAATAATGGAAATCAGACCTTGTTTGCCAATGACACCACTATTTTATGGATTAAACCTGGGTCGCCACTCGCAAAAGAGTGGCGGCGTAATGCAAACTGTTTCAATTATCGAAAGAACAGATATTATGTTCTTAAGCTTGATGATGTGGCAATGCACAGTGACACTATTGTAACAAAATCATGTACGAAATATCTGGGAATTACTATTGACTCGTGATTTAGTTTTTCTGATCACATAACTGCACTTAATGAAAAGCTTTCTGCGAGTTGGTATGCAACGCGGTGATTAGCAAATAGTTAAATAATTCAATTGTAATTCTCCATATTATCCGTTCACAATCCGATGTCCACAGGTAGGTACAGGTAAAATCACCTTTCAATGCTATTTGATAGGGAAAGGTGATACATTTACCTGCACCTGTGGACATCGGATTGTGAACAGGATATAATTGACTCAAACCGCTCTACATATTATAATATGGAGTTTTGGAAATTGAAGAAAAATAGATAAAATAGTCAACGTCACAAAAACTGTAAAGAAATAGATATTAACAAAGGATACAGACAAGTGGAAACCCTGGATGACCGATAAGATCTTGAAATTGAGAAAAGAAGAAAATAGATAAAGACATATGGGTAGGTCCATCAATACCCAAACAAGAAGAGATGTAAAAAACAGAAACTCAAAGGATAAATGCATAAAGATTGACACATTACAGGCTAAACTTGACACATTTGGGACACACAAAACATGAAAGAAATGACCGGTGAATTCAAGAAAAAAACTTGTGGGAAGAATGGAGAAATTATCGTAGTCATAGAACAGATAAAATTACCAGGAAATAATTACGTAGGGATCTTTTCTTAGACTAAAGAGCAGAACAACAGATAAGTAGCGAACACGACTGGCCCAGACATGAGTGAGGTTGATGCAGCAATTCTGCCAATTCTGTCCATCAAATCGAAAAGGTCTGCTGGCCCAGATGAAGTGCAGTCAAAGTCCTCGATGAATATTTCAAGAAAGCAGTGGCGGCTCGTCAGAGGAGGCAGGAGAGGCTAAGCCTCCTTCAAAAAATTGAAAATTCAATCTCAATTTTTTATTCCTGATTCCTAATTGAAATAATAATTTACAAATTTCGATATTTCAATGTAATTTAGAAAAATCTGACAACATTATTTCAATCAATCCCGCGCCTCCACGACAAAAATCTGTGAATCTGGGATACTCAGTAATACGATTCCGAAGGGCCGGAATTATATGCGAGCTTAAAGGGTTGGAGTAATACGAGCCCGAAGGCCCCGAAGGGCCGGACTGGAGTTATACGCAAGCCCGAAGGGCCGGAGTTATACGCGAGCCCGAAGGGCCAGAGCTATTTCCAATCAAAGAGCCGAAAATATTCGAAAACTTTAGTTTTATCAAATTGACTTTGGAATGTTGGTTTTCTATGGGGTTTTTTTAAGATTTTCTTTTTTCAGAAAATGGTGGTTTTTGCAAACATATACTACTTTATCGTTGTCTTTGTCTTACTCACTATAATCAATAAGTAAACCTTATAATGTCATTTTCATTGAAATTGAACCAAAAACAAGGTTCCTATGATTTATTTGGGAAATTTTAATTATCATAATCATTATTAATTAATTATTAAATTGAATTTTGAACAAAAAACCCTTTTAAAATGTTATTTTTGTTTTCCGAGATGAAATGTGGCAACGTTGCTTTTAGTTGGCCATTTTGAAGTGACGTCTTATGATTTTTTGCCAGTTTTTTCTCGAATTTTCGACTTTTCCGGGGTTTTTTAATGGAAAAAAGCGATTTAACATACGAGGTTTTGAGTTTTCTTCATTTTTTAGTAAAAATTTCTAGTTTTAAATGCCATAATTAGCAGAATCGCATTTAAAATGCTTTTGATGTGGCAACATCGCTTGTGGCTAACTTCAATCAAGGAAGCATTTTTGACAGTCGGCCATTTTCAATTGACGTGTTTACATTTTTATTCAGTTTTTCTTCGAATTTTTCACTTTTCCGGGGCTTTTTCAGTCGGGAAAACTGATTTAAAGTACAAGGCTTTGAGTTTTCTTCATTTTCCACCAAAAATTTCCAGTTTTTCAACGGGGTTAGTGAGAAAAACTTTAGTTTCATCAAGTAGGTTTTGGGATGTCATTTTCGTTGGTTTTTTTTTGGGATTTTTATTTAGGGTTTTTGGGGTCCGGGAATCGTTTTCCACCACTTTTTTTCTTGAAATTCGCAAAATAAAAAAAAACCTTTTTTTGACGTTGACAGCTGCCAATTTTTTTTGACACAAATCGATAGTTAGCGTCGTGAAACTGCCTTGTACCGGGGTTTGATTTTCGTAGCTTTTATAGTAGAGCGGGGAAAAAGTCGAACATGTGTCAAATTTGACAGGTGACATCTGTCGATATCGACAAAAGTTTTATCCGTTCATTGTCAACTGATTTTAATACTCCGGCCCTTCGGGCCGTAATCTTTGAAACAAAAAGACCTCATTTTCTATCGATTGTCAAAAAAACCAAGGTCTACTTTGAAATTTCAATTTTTTGACGTTTGTTGTATCATGAGTAGTGTTGCCATATGTTTTTTTCAAATCTCGAGCTCGAAGGGCCGAGATTATAGGTTATTTTAAACCCAATTAAGAGCCGGGAATATTCAAAATTTAAAGCCAATCAAGAGCCGGGAATAATCAAAATTCAAATCCCGAAACCAATCAGGAGCCGGGAAAATTCAAAAATTGGAATTCCAAACCTGACGCGGGAAATTGAATTTTTTGTACCAACTGTTGCTACAAATGAATTCATTAAATTCTCATATAAGTGTTGCTACATGTTGCTATATAATTCTCACCCTAAAACCCACTAAAAAACGACGTTTTTTTTTTGAGATTGACAGCTGTCGAAATTTAAAAAGAAACCCACATGGGCATATAGATTTAGCCTCGGCGAATACGTAGGAAGTAGCCAAACAGGGGACCGGCCAATTTTTTGACGTTTGTTGTATTATAAGCAGTGTTGCCATATGTTTTTTTTTTCAAATCTCGATTCTGGAAGGATGAGGTTATCTCAGTTATGAGCTCAAAGGGCCGAGGTTACACGAGTCCGAAGGGCCGGAGTAATGCAAACCCGAAGGTCCGAGGTCATACGAGCCCGAAGAAGGGCCGGAGTTATACGAACCCGTTTATTGTCAACTGATTTTAATACTTCGGCCCTTCGGACCGTGATCTTTGAAGCAAAGAGGCGCCATTTTATACCGACTGTCAAAAAACCCATGGCCTACTTTTAAATTTCAATTTTTCGACGTTTGTTGTATCATGAGCAACGTTGCCATATCGTCGTTAATTTTACTAATGGGGCGTATATTGAATTTCTTAAATTTTACAAGCGTACCTATATGATATACGCCTTTTAGGAAGATGCCTATTTCTTGTTTCAAAACATATGTCTTAAATAAAAATGTGTATAACCCAGAAACTACTGGCAGATCATATGCACCAATAAGAGGGCATATAAATTTGATGTTTTGCAACATAAATTCCCTGAAAACGAAAAATTGCCTATTTCTCATATACGTCCTTTTGTCAAATTAACGACAATATGTTTTTATCAAATCTCGATTTATAGGTTATTTTAAACCCAATCAAAAGCCGGGAATATTTAAAATTTAAAGCCAATCAAGAGCCGGGAATAATCAAAATTTGAATCCCCAAACCAAAAAAAACAAAGGGCCAGGAGTTATATGCGAGCCCGAAGGGCCGGAGTCAGCGGATAATTTGAAGCCAATCTAAAATCGGGAATAGAATATTCAAAATGTGATTTTTAGTCGATATTCCGAGTCTCAGTTCTCTCCGATATACCGGATTATTGAGGGCATGGGTACCCCAAAACAAATTTTGCCTGCTGCGCAGTGATCACCAGATCACCTTACCGTAATTCATTATTTTCTAGCCTCCTCACTTGAAATAGTCACGAGCCGCCACTGCAAGAAAGAATTAACTATCATATTAAAGGAAATATAGGTACAACAGTGAAAATTTTCTAAAGAATGATTGCGATCAGAATTTGAGATAGGTCCTAAAAATATTTTCAAAAATTACACAGGAGGCTGTACAAAATCTGCGAAAAACAATTATCATTCTAGATATACCTAAGTATATGTTTATTAATATTGTATGTTCGCTGTATGTGTGTTTTCCAAGTGCCTAATAGCTATTTGAGAGTCAGTCTGTAATCAATTCAAAATTTACTTACTGGAACCTGAAACTGCCAAAATTCCTCACCATCAACCAAAGAAAGTGGCGTCCGTTTAATTCTTTTACAACCAAACAATCAAGAGAAAGGTCCATGACTGCTGACATTTTTGTTGTGTTGGTGCAGTCGACTCAGAACCGTTGCAAACGAGAAAAGTAAATTACACCGTCTTCCTTTATGATGGGTTCCCGACCCAACGACGCTTCCTCTGAAACAGGTAAAAGTTTTTATACCTGAAAGAGAATATTATGTCTGTAGGTTTTTGGGGCTCTATTTTTAAAAGTTAATTAGTTTTGGAACACTTTTTTTTGTGTGCGATTTTTTGGGTTCTATTACCTGATATTTACATATTTAGAAACGTATATGGCTTGATTTTTTTTGCAACTATAACTAAAACTTACTCAAGTAGTCAAGAAGGGAGGTACCTATAAATAATTACTTTGTGCTCAAAACACAAATACATTTAAATTTGATTTGGAACTATTGATAATGTATTGATATCACTCGCACTATTCGCAGAAAGAATTGTATAATGTATAGTGGGTACGTCTGCAGGATCTGTCTTTAAATTCTTCCATCTCCGAAAATGTGAGTTTAAACAATTTGGAGGTTGAAAAAGTAGGTGTGGGAAAGTTTGATACTCAAAACTTTTCATAAAGGTTCGCTTGTAACTTTTTTGACAATAACTACATCTACATCTTTCCAATTTATCCACAAAACTCGTAAAATAGCAAACTTGAGGATCATACCCAAAACGAGGGTGAATTTAGTTTTCTGGTAGTAAACTGTTTGCGATAAAATTGTTATAAAGAATGAAGATATTCTCTTGAATGTTTAGACGAAACTCTTATATGTGTGTGTAGCTTTATTATTGGTGGTGGTTTAGATAAATCAAATCCGTCGTTGTTTCTGAGGCAATATTAGGAAAATGTTGATATATTTTCGTTTAGTTTGGGAAAACTGAGCTCGTTTTCCTGGCACATAGGTCAGGAGCCAGAACATACATCAATACTACTGGATAAAGAAAGTTTCATCACTCATCAAAATAATATGTTAATTTGACCATAGTAGCACGACGTTGGAGATTGTGATGGTTAGGGTTAGGTCTCCAATCTTAAATCTTGTCAGGGTGATACCCAATTGACTAGTTAGATATGTTGCCTTTTTGATATTCATAGTCATAGTCATAGTCAATCAAACTTTATTATCCAAGAAAAAATATTCTATTGACAAAGCATTAGCTTAAAAGTAAAACAGAAAAAAAAATCACCAATAGTACAACAATGTAAATACAAACAAGTTATAAATAATTTGACAAATAGGACGGTGATCCAAGCAATATTACATATAGGTACTTAAAACTATACTAAAATGATAAAATGTAAATAAAAGACAAAAGTACTCAAAAACATATCCTTATACACTCCCAGGAAATAGTTTGTAGTTTCTAATGGTCTTAAGTTCATAACTTAGATGGTTGAACATTTTTTTTCTCTCATAGAATATTGAGTGTTTTGCTAAAGCAGACTTTGGTATAGGTAAGCCGGTAAGCCTATATTAGTTTTCGAACTTACTCTAGTCTTGTACCCAATATCCCGAGTTTCTAAACCTGAATATTTCCTGTGCACAAAACACACAGTTTCTGAAACGAATAGACATAGTACAGTTTAAAAAATTTCGTCCTGTGTGGCTGGGTTAGTGATTGGTAAAAGGGGAATTTGGTGAGGGCCCTCGTGATTTTCTGTAATTCTCAAAAATTATTACCAAGGCAGCAATTTAACATTTAAATAGTAAAAAACTTCATATGTAGGTGCAGACTGATCCAATAAATCTAAAGAGCTCGGATAGTTTCGGACAAAATTGGATAATTTTAGGTTGGAAGGAGAATCTTTTTTTTTTATCTAATAACGACTCTATATAACTCTTTTTTCTACTTTGCCTAATTTTACAAAAATTATTGGTTGAAACTCGCTCCAGTTATACCAAAACTTGCATGGGAGATTTCAGTTGATCAGCTCTTCAAAATCAAACAACCGGTATTATCATCGAAAACGTGTTTCTTATGAATGACTCATTCCTCTAAAAAACATTGCTCCACCCTGTATACGAGACCACCTGTCACGCAACGTCAGGTCGAAACAAGTCAGGCACCGAACGGTAGGTAAGGTGGCAAGCAATCTATTATAAAGAAGGGCCGATGACTCACACACACTTCTTTACCTTCGCAGTTAGCAGGTGCGTTTGTATTAGGTAGGGTAGGTAATATTTTCTTTCAAAGGTTTTTAATTTTTATGGTCATCGGCTCACGTTTCTTTAAAAATGTCACGTTTCGCTAGGGCCAAAATTATTGTCTAATTTGTATTCAAGTATTGCGCCCTAGTGGGATTCCAGGAAGCGTGACGTAGCTTTACGTAATCGCGTTTGCATCCCACGCGAGTGGAAAATGAGCCGCACTGCGCACTTCAGCTTATTGATCAATCGATTGTCGGAAATTCGCCCTAGCCTAGATTGCGTCCCTTCTCTAAGGTCCAGAATAGTACAGTGGTGTACGAGAGACTGCGATACAGGATGCTAATGTTAAACTCATACATAATATTGTATACCTGATCATCCATCAAAAAAATCGTTACAAAACATTATTATTGAAGGTGGCAATTTAAATAAAAAACAATTTACCCCTTATAATCCTTCTATACCCGCCTCTAAATGGGAACGTGTTAGGGTAGATACATTATCCTAAAGGGGGTGTGACCCAAAAATTAAAGTTTTAGTGCAAAAAAACCAAAGAATAAGTATTTAAACCGCATCTTGGCTACGATGGTCCGTTTTCGAGTTAGAGCGGTTTAAAGTTATAACTATTAGGTGTTTGTGACGTCACACCGAATTATCAGGCACCGTAGTAACACTTGTAAAATTTTCCAAAACAAAAGGCAATTGTCACACTAGAGCGCATTGCAACCAATCAAAGTATGGGGTACGGTTCACTGACCACTGAACGAACAGAAGACTGCGATTTCGGTGGTTGTGACATCACAAGTTCCTGCATAATTTATCTTCACAGTGCATTTTCTCGGTGACTATTTTGAATGTAGGACTGCGGTTTTCACGAGAGATCTTAGATATTTTTTCTTGATTTAAGTAGCTTAAGTCGTTTTTTAGGGTCACACCTCCTTTAAGAAATTTTGAATTTGCCTAAATAGGTACCTACCTATTGTATTCAAAATATTGGGTGGGTCCTTTTTCCTCAATATGATTATTCAAAGGAGAGATTAAAACAAAAACAGTAATTGAAGAGTCAGAAATGCATCAAAATGATATTGCAACATTTAATTTTAATGCAACCAGAGTAGACTTAAACCTAATTACATTCAGTTCCCACAATTTTTAGTGCACATAAAATATAGTCAATTACATAGAAATTACGTTTTTAAGGAACCATTTTGTTCTTTGATATGGTTTAAGGAATACATGGGAATAGAAAGGAATACATATGAGAATACATGAGGTGAGAATACATAGGGAATACATATTAAATAGTTAATTAAAAGTTCTTAAAATCTATGGTAGGTAGGTGACTGTTAATTTTTTTTATATACCCACACAATACATATGTTTCTGAGCTTCTGGCCCAGCACTACATTAATTTCTGTTAGACCTTTAGTGGTGTTATTTATTTGTTTTAAATTAATCTAATCTAATCACTGATTTTTCATAAAACAGATCACTTTCTTCGTAAATTGATTCAAGTTCATATAAAATGTGGGGTCCTGGACCATCTCAGACAAAAATTGGATAACATAATTGACTTGGGAAACTATACATTCTAGAGTGATTCTAGAAATATCGCTTACTCATCAATTAATAAAATTTTCAATCTTCCACATTTTTCTGTCACAGTCTCAACAGCTTTTTTCCCAGCGAAAGTTTAGTCAATGATGATCTCTAAACATTAATAAAAGATTTCTACTACTTTTACTTAATTTCTTCCTGGCGTTTTGTTAGCACGAGGTTTCTTTAGAGGAGCTTCCATTTATGATTCCGACTCCAGATGCAGAGAGGGGCAGTGGTTCTATTGATGTTTATTGGAGTAATTTTCGTGTTTCGAAAGATGGAGTTCCAAATTTGGTTGAGCTTCTGTGAATCTTCTTTTCTGTTAAAGTCATCTTTATGTTTATGTCGTACGAGGCGAATATGGTATCCAGAAAGAACGTCGTTATTTGTTTCGCTGAGCGCCAGTTCTGAAAGAGCCGATTTGTCTTGTCCAATTTTTTCCACTATAGGCATTTTTTTCGATGTTCCTTTATTCTGGAGTACAATAGACTAGCTCTTCCAGATGTTGCTCGCAAATTCTCCGAGCAAGCTCCGTTAATGTTGTTATAAGTCCAAGCTTATTTAGACTAGGGGGATGGTTAAAATGCATGCAGATACCTATCAGCCTGTGTTTATGATAAACTATGGAGCTTAGTTTCCAGCTAGAATTCCTTATTAAAACATTGAAAAAGGCCATTTGTTTGTAGCGTTCTGCTTCGCAAATCTTCACGCAGGTGCTTGGACTACAGCCCAAGACGAATATGTTTAAGGTCGAAAGAATCGATTGCTGGGCTAAGTGGGCATCCCATTGCCATACCGTCTGTACCTGAAAATCACCAATCCTGATTCCACAGAAAGTGGCTTCCTGTTAGGCATGTTCGAAAGAGCTTGACTTATCGTCTGGGAAGATTTTTAGCCTGTCATAGGTCTTAGCAGTAAATCAACGACGTGGTTTATGGGTAACCCATTGATCTTAGGTGGATACAGCTTCAGTTTTGGCTTGATAGGGTGGGATGATTAGACCAATGTGTTGATATTCCATAGTCTAAACAGTTTTCGGTAACATGATGGATTAAGAAGTTCTCGAATTTTTCGTTTGTAATCTACCGTATTCCATGTATAGTCATTTGTAGTTACGTCATCAATTTGAGAAAAAACGTATCGTGTTACCTATTATAACTGATTGACAGTGGCAGAAAAATATAAAGGATGATTACCTTTATGAAATGACCAATGCTTAGACACCCACTTTTTTTTATTTTTCTTGAACGCATAGAGTTGGTAACAATGTTCCAATTTTTTGGATATGTCATGTAGGTATCACTCATCACTTTTATAACATTAATTATTAATGTCTAATGCATGCAATGCTTTTTCGAGGACTTGAATATATTGTAGTCAAAAAGACTGCCCTTAAAATCGTACCCCAATAATTCTATATTAAAGTGAGATCTGGGCTGTTTGGTGGCCATTTGATATTCCCATATATCTTCCGATTCATCTAGGACATTTATCATTCAAATAACTTCAATATTATGTGGAGGAATTTCTTCCAAATATCCTTCAATTTCGTTGGTTAGAAATTATAGGAATCTTTCACCCGTCAAACTCCTCTCATAAACTAAAGGTCATCTATTTTTTATAGGATATTTATCATTCAAATAACTTGTTACATTTTCAATATTATGTGGAGGAGTCCTCTCCTATTGCCCAATAAACCTGTTCAAGTGAACTAAAGGGATTTCTTCCAAATTTCCTTCAATTTCGTTGGTTAGAAATTATAGGAATCTTTCACCCGTCAAACTTCGTTCATAAACTAAAGTTTCTAAAATATGTACAATTATTAATTTATTATAAGTAATTAACACCAAACGTTGATCAAAATTGTATTTTGTTCCAGCTCTCCTGTAGCATACCTATATACCCAAAATTCCGATCTTTCCCGCCTATTGTTTTCGCTCAAAAACTGGACCTTTGTAAATTTAAAAGTTCGCAATTTCTATTTTTTAGCGTAGGTATGTACATATACCATATACCTATATGTACATATTTTGTATTTTCCAGTCTCTCATAACTAAAGTTTCACTAGCAGTGGAAATTGAATGCGTGGGATTATCTACAAATAAATTATAATTAGGCTATATGCTTGAGATCTTTTAAAAGGAGTTTCTGTTTTTTCTTTCAAATTTCGAGAAAGGGAGGATAGAAAGTTTTAAACAAAAATTAACTGTCCATGAAAAGAAAATTTATATGTTTTGCATTTTAAACCACTCGAGTTGTGCAATACTACAAAATATATCAACGCCCCTGCTTTCGAGCCAATTCCACGAATTCCAGGGCTGCAATCCAGAAAGGTCAAGGGCCACGAAATTTTCTATCTAAGCGCCCTCATTCATTCAGTGGATTCTGGATGGGGTGATGTTTTTCCGAGAATTTGACCTTTTACTGAGAGTTTTAGTTAGGAGGGAAAACATAAAATAGCTATGAGATGTTATCTAATAATTTAGTAATTATTTTTCTCAAATTTTGAGCTTATAGAGACCATTGCTGACAGTATTTTGGCATTTTTAGTTAGACTTTCGATGGTGTGATTGTCATCGATATATGAACACTTGAACACGTCCGGCTTTTTTGTTTTCACACTAGCGCGAGTTTACTGTAATTTAGGTGTAGGTAATGAGTAATTTCTCAAGCATATATTTTTGTCGCATTATCCTAATAGTCCTATGTAAATTATGTAATCTTATTAGATAACCTTTTTGAAAATTTTATTTCTATGTAAATTGAAAATGTAAACACTTGTCTTGATGCCCGAGACAGGAGATAAAAATGCCTTCAGGTTCCGATATGACTCACCTGTTTAAAATTCACACTGGGGCACACGAACCGAACATAAACCTGAATGTTGGATCCGTGATTATTACAAGAGTTGGAGCTTGAACAGGTATTGGGTCGAAGAGAAGAAATTAATTGGCTTTTTAACAACAGAAAAATATGAGTTTCTGTTCTCGTTTCTGAAGGATAAAATTACCCATGCAAATAATTTGTAAAATTTTTAAGCAACAAAATAAATTATGCAATAAAAAATAAAAAATAAACCCACAGTTGGTGGCACTGAAACACCCTTCCAGTGTAATGTACACCCAAAACTAGGCTTAATAAATCGGCAGCTATAAAGGTATTAAAGAACCCAATGGTTTAGGGGTGAATCGAACATGATGACCAGATCAGCGACGTCCACCTAGGCAAAGTTTACACCTAGGTATACTATTTTTGTCGAAGCAGGATCAACAATAGGCATCATAATGTCCAGGCTCTTTTTTTATAAAGGAGATACACTAAACGAATAAATTAAATGTCATATCAGTAGTTAAACAAAGCGGGTTCTACGATATAACGTTATTGTAATGGTAATCAGGCCTATGATGTATCCAGTCCAGTTATTTTAACGGCTGTGTTATGGCTCAACATCTATTGCTGTCTCTATTTTGACGTATAGAATAAACAGTGACAGATAACTTAACATTGCTGTTAAAATAACAGAGAATGAATGATATATCATAGGCCTGGCCTGATTAGCGTTAGGGTACGTAAAGTGTGCCATCTGACTGTGGGCTTGGGTGGTAGGTAGTACAGGTATCAATGGCGGCTTCATGTGTCACTCTCTGACAGCAGCAGGCAAAGCTGATAGTCTGTTTCTTAGTAATAACGGGGCACCTGAGCCTGGGAATTTTTTCGATACCGTGGGAAAATCTCTAGATTGGCGTTACCTTTGATCTGAAATTTCGGGAGTTTGACCCAGGCCAACCCCAAATTTTGTAGGGTTTTCCCGGAATTTGACCGCAGCTACTTATCTCATGGTGTCATCTTCAAACCGTAGTTATTATCGATTCGGAGCGTCGTCGTCATCTTCTCGTCAAGACTGCATAACTGTTGGGTGAATGTAATAATAACCAGTAAAATTTTATAAATATATCTTTATTCCAATAAAATTCTAATAAGACGAAACTCTCACAATATAATTATGTATTTTATAAACATTAACGATACTACATGAACACCAACTCAGTTTATGATGTCTACAGTTAGTTAAATTTTCGTGCAAATTGGGTATTGTACCTTCTGAAAGTGAATTTTCTAAATTGATGATATTCGGCGGCGTTTGATTTATCTTAGTTAGAATAATATTGAAGTAAAAAGTCTTTTTTGATATGTCCTTAAACAACATAAATGGTATCAATATCCTTCAGTTCAAGCAGAAGTATCCGATTATGTTATCTCAATCCACATTACCAGTATTGTATTGAATCTCATGGATGTTATGAAACGCATACTTGACAGCCTTCCTATCAGATTCTGATAAAGTTCTATATAGCGTATTTGGTAAATTTGGTTTAAAGAGCCACACAATTCACAATTTTTCCCTCGATTTTTCCATCATATATTGCTAATTCTTTATCCTCAAATTTAGGTGTAAAATATCCTTGACAATCTAGCACTAGGAACTTCATTTTGCAGCAGCAGCAGTCCAATAATAAATGTTTGAATAAGGTTCCTCACATTGCCTGATAAAGGTAGGTATCATTGGAAAAACTCTCAGAGCTTTGAAACTCTAGTTTTACATCAACGATATGCATCAAAACATTCTGCCACCTAATCTAGCCATAGCCCGGAAACCTGACCAATCAAATTCGATGTGGCTATTTTGGGTGGCATAATGTTACTACATGCGCTGAATCAGGGGTCAGATTGTCGAGACGATGATGGAGCTATTCAAAGGGTCAGAATGTTATCGCATGGGCTAGATTCAGGGTCAGAATGTTACAGGCGATAAAGCATTAGTATTAAATTTAACAATGTTTGATGTTGAGAAATCTATAACTGTCTTTTGTACGTGTTATTTAATTCAGAAATTTAGATTTTATTCGTGTTCCCCATGGATTTTTTTCATGAATGTATTGATTAAATTGTTAATTTTGATTGAAACGGAAGAATTAAGAAATATTTCTATTTTAGATATAAGCGGTTAAAAAATTTAGATTTAGCATTAGGTGTTTTATCTTAATTAAAAAAGCACGTACATGAAATGAAAAAAGGAAAAATAGTACCTACAAAAATGGCCGTTTGCACCTCAGACTAAAACAACTAAAAGGGTCAAAATGTTATTGCATGGGCTATGGGCTAGATTCAGGGTCAGAATGTTACAGGCGATAGAGCATTAGTATTAAATTTAACAAACAATGTTTGATGTTGAAAAATCTATAGCTGTCTTTTGTACGTGTTATCCAATTCAGAAATTTAGATTTTATTTGTATTCCCTATGGATTTTTTTCAGGAATATTTTGATTAAATTGTTAGTTTTTCGATTGAGGGGAGGAATTGAGAAATATTTCCATTTTGGATATAAGGGGTTAATAAATTTAGATTTAGCGTTAGGTGTTTTACCTTAACTGAAAAAGCACGTACATGAAATAAAAAGGGAAAAAACAGTACACCTACATTAATGACCATTTGCACCGACTGTTTTAAGGAAGCCTCAACGATAAGTCTACGTTAAACTGACATTTTTGCATGGGAAAATGTCACTTTAAGGCATACCTTCTTTTCTTATCGTTAAACCTTTCATAAATTGGTCAGTGCAAACGGCCATTGATGTAGGTACTATTTTTCTTTTTGCACGATAAGTGTTTTCACTCACATTCGAATAAACAAACATTGTGAGTAGTTTTATCGCATCCATCTCTATCATGAATAAATATTGAAATGTCTTCGCATAAATTTCAATAGAGCAATGAGCGACAAATAAACAAAACATGCGGCACTTCTAACGGACAAGTCCAACAGGCCGCCCCGACATTCTGACCCCTGATCTAGTCCATTTAGTAACATTATGCCGCTCAAAATAGCCACATCAAATTTGATTGGTCAGATTTCCGGGATATGGCTAGATTGGGTGGCAGAATGTTTTCTTGCCAACGGCATTGCTTTTTATGGATTCATTTTGTTTAGAACAATCAATAACAAATACCGTTCTATTGAAAAATTTATCAAAATCCAGTAACGGTTCACTACGAGGTTTCCCCAAGACATATCGAGCCCTCTCAGACATAGATTTCACTGTCCAAATATCCCTTTTCGTAGTTCTTAGAGCTGGTAATTCATGAATTTCCCAATTTCTAAATGCAATGAAGATAAGCTTATTTTTAGCAATTTCCTCAAAAACATTTAGTTTCAACACATCATTGAGATACACATGTTCAACTTTTAATTCTATTGAAGAAATTGTAATTGTCGCCTTCTTTTCTCCCGTGTCGTTAATGTAGCAATTTTCATCATTTCGAGCACGCACTAGTTCGATTTTCTGCTTTTCCATAATAACATTCTTGTAATCAGCAAATACACCGAACAATTAAGTGATGTAGAGGTATCAGTAAATTGAAAGTACCATCATTATCAGTAGTTTTAACAAATGATGGTAGTGTTCCACCGAACCAGTTCCATCGTGCAGTATTGAGTATTTTGCTCTCATATTCATTCAAGGTCAGAAGACTCTTAACCGTACTGGTATTTTAGACGCAATATACTGGGGGATTGAACACCAATCATCATCAAACTTAGTCGAGATATTCTTTGGGATAATCGAATATTTTAAATTTTCAGAGCTACGATAATCCAGATTCCAGTCACCTGACATACAGGGATAGATCAATAAGTACGACACACGAGTTTAAAAATTGTCTCTGTTACATATTTTGAAGCTCTGGCCCCATCCCTCGGAGCTGTTCGCCCCGAACCACTTCTCCTGCTTTCATCCAAATCGGTACCTATATTCTTGCTTTTCTATGGGGTCAGCCTTTGTACGTGAATGATTTTGGCTTCGCTTTCAGCGGAACTTGAATTCTGGTACGAAGTGATCGTTGAACTTCTTGAAAATCCTGTATGGTCCTTCTCAAGAAGATCTTTGTAATTTTGAGCCTTGTCCCTTCCTACGATCAGAAAGGATCGCCTCGCCTTCATTCAAGGTGTTCAATGATTGGGGCTTGTCGTTCTGTTACTGTTCCAACGTAGTCTATTCCTGGCGAAGTTTTGAACTGCTTTCTGACATCAGTCACATAAACTGGAATTATTGCAGTTTTTTTGACTCATTGATATCTGGACTAACTGCCCCAATCCAGTTTGAGACGCCCTATTGATTGGTTGCCATTCTAGGACTTGCTTTGGTAATCTTTTGTCGTTCATCGGCTGTACAGGGTGTCTGTACTATTATTTTTTCAGTATCATCAAATGTGACACCTAAGTATACATACCCATTGCATAATGCATGGGGAAATTTTTTGTCCCTAGTCCAGCTCTAACTCATTTGCTCCATTTCAAATACATAAATACTGTGTCTTGTCCACGTCCACTACTAGCCCCCAATTTTGGTATTCTTCCGCTAACTTTCTCATCATATACTCCATGGCTTCTTTATCGTTACGTTAGCTATGTCGCAGGCTTAATGTAAAATCAGTCTTATTATAATATCTACGCCTAGGCTTGTTGAATACGACTAGGCATCTTGAAATACTACCAAAATAATTAGGAACTACAGAATTTGACTGATGAGTTCAGGCTTTTCATAATACGCCTGCCGTCGCTAGTCTTATTGTTAAAATGAACCTGCACACTATTATTCACAGTGTGTCAGTCAAATAACAATAATTATTCTTGTTGAGAAATTAAGACTCGTATCGGCCAAAATATTGCAGTTGAAGTTCCTAAAGTAGATAGAGGACCACTGGACCCCAAAAATATATTAGGAACTGTAGTGATTATCACGAATGGAGTTTATTTGAAATTGGTACCATACACGGCTTGTTGTTAAATCGATGGTTTTCAAGGGATGAAATCACTGACTACCAAAGTAATGAAATAATTAATATTCCACAAGGAAAAACAATTTCCTTAGGAGAAGCTCTAAGAAAGTTTTCAAAATTTTAAGGGCAGGGATTTTAAAAGCACCACTGTTATAACAATAAATGTTTATGTTTTAAAGCCCATATGAAATGTTATGTTTCAGCAAATGTCATGTGACATGTCATTGAAGCGGATCATGTGATCAATAATCCAAAATCTATAATTTGTACTGGGTGTTCACAGATAGTTACATAATAATATGTTACGCTGAAGGCTAGCTTTCCTATTATTTATGCTACAGAGACGAAATTTGGAAAAAATACTCAAAATTTGGTAATTTGAATGTCTCTTTAGCACAGAGAATAAGAAAGTTAGCGTTCAGCACAATATATACGACAAAAGGCACATTGAAAGTTTTATTCAATACAATTCGCTTGGTGCGCCATCAGTCGTATTATAATAATACGACGAATTTCATCTGTCGGATTCTAACGCAGGTTCATTTTAAGAATAAGACTAACACTAACACGCAGCAGGCATATTATGCAACTGAACTTACTAGTCTAATTGTGAATTTTTTAAGTATTTGGGTAGTACATATTACAATATGCCAAGTCGTATTGAAAAAGCCTAGGCGTATTATAATAAGACTGATTTTACATTAAGGCTGCGACATCGATGGTTAAGTTGTATTCTCGCGTACTTTACGTTTCCAGTTTTTTAGCGCTACTGCGATATATAAATATTTTAAAAAGAGTTGATGAAATACAGTATCCCTGCCTCAAAGCATTTAGTTACCAACCAAGAATTTTTTTGTCAGTCGATTTCCAATTCTAATTCTAGATTTTGATCCTTTGTATAAATCTATTATTGATTTCTCGTAACCTCCGTATGACTGATGTTAGTTTGTTCTAACACTGTCCATCATTTTTCTACTGGAACGGTATTATATGCTTTTTGTAGGTCCACAAAGGCAACAGACACTCCTTTTCTCAATTACTTGTTTGAGACGAGACAAAATACATTATCACTACAAGATTTTTCTGCACGATATCCACTTTGCTCTTCTTCTTCTTCTTGTTCATGAAAGTCATTCTCTATTAAATTTCAGAGAATCCTACCGTACGATCTACTTAGAGTACTGGTTACTGAAATTCCTCTGTAGTTATTGCAATCCAGCTTGTTTCCTTTTTATGCATTGATTGACCATATAAGTGAGATTTTCGAGGAGTTTTTCTGATCCGTATATCAGCATTTCAGAGTATATTCCTGCAGGTCCCCTAGCTTTTCCAGATTTAAGTTTTTTAATACTATTCTTCATCAATTATTACTACCTCTCCATGTAGGTACTTTATGTCTCTCCTCGGAGAGGCTAAAAGATATATTCGGATCTCGTTCCGTCTCCTGCAGCAGTCCCTTGTAGTGTTCTGTCCATTGTTCTGGTTTGATGATCTGAATGTTTACTTTTTCATTTGTTGGGTTTTTTACAGTAGAAATGAATGTCCACACTTTAAGAACTTTGTCTGCCTCCGCTCCCATGTGTGTATTTATATCGTGGCATTTGCGCTCAAACCTTTCCCTTTTTACTGTGCGTATTAAATTCGTTAGCTGTATTCTGGTTTCCCTGTAGATTTCTAGGTATCTTATTTGGTAGTCTTTAATTAGTACTGACCATTGCCTGTATTTCCTCAGTCCACCACATGTTATTGTTATTTCTATTATCCTGGTATCCAACAGCTTCTTTGGTCGCTTCCTTTAAGCTTTTTACTATATGTTTGCATATATTTATGAAATGCGTGTTCTTCTGTGTTTATTCATTTTTCACCTGAATATCTTTACCGATTCATTTCTTATCATGTCCTAAAGTATTTGTAATCATGAACCTGGATGTAACTGCATTTTCATTAACTTTTACCTTCCGAACGTTTTGTTATAATTTCCATGAATATGTTATGTATCTCATTTTTTGTTTAATATCATTTTCACGGCGTTATAATTTTCTGTAGGGATCGAAGGGTTTTCAAAATAAATTTTAAAACGGTCGTTTTCAGAAGATAATGCAGATGCCATTATACTTTTTCATTTTAACAGCCTGCCTTCGGTCTTTCAGGTTGCTTTCGAACCAGAAAGTCCCACAGTATTTAGCTTGGATAACAAAATTCTGTGATCCACTCTGTCAAATGCCTTCGAGAAGTCAGTATAGATAGCATCCACCTGATACTTATTCTCAAAGGCACCCAACAGAGCCTGCTCATAGGTCAAGAGATTAGTTACAGTGGATCTCCCCTTCCTAAAACCGTGCTGTTCATTCATTATGATCCTATTGAGATGAGGAAACAAACTATCAGCAACCAGTGATTCAAATAGTTTAGCAATTAAAGAGATCCTACTAATAGCTCTGTAGTTTTTGACATCAGCTCTGTCACCATCCCTAAAAATAGGTGAAACAAAGGATTTTTTCCAAAAATCTGGAAAAACTCCTGTACTCAGGGACAAATTAAAAATCTTACATAAAATGGCAGATAAAACATATTTACAATTTTGTATCACAGACGCGGGAATCCCATCAGGACCCATTCCCAAATTTTTCTTCATTTTCTCAATCTTATTAAAAACATCAATAGTGGAAAACTCTAAACAACTTAAATTAACACATTTGTCATAATCCAAAAGTAAATCGGTTGCTGGACCATCAAAATTTGAGTACACAGAAGAGAAATGAGATCTAAACATCTCCGTGATTTCCTGGGCATCGTCAGATTCACACCCATCAAAAGTCATGCATTTTGGATATTCTATGCCGCCTTTTTTTGATTTCACAAAGCTCCAAAAAAGATTGCCTATCATGCAGTTGATTTTCTAAATTTTTCACACAGTTTTTATATGATGTTCGAGAAATATTATGGCATTCAGTAGCAAACTGATCATAGTGTTCTTGTGTGTGTGTATATTTATAATTTTTGTGAGCAATTTTTTTTTTGTATAATTAATTTTTTTAAGTTATCAGGCATCCACTTTGGAAACTTTGGAGTTTTGAATCTAGATAAGGGTGTAAAAATTTCAATGATGTCGTAGAGTACATTATAAAACTTAGAAACCACAGTATTCACATCTGTGCACTCAAAAATTGGATCTCAGTCAGTACAGGAAAGATAAAAATTTATTTCGCTGAAATCAGCACGTTTAAAATTTAAATAAAAATTGTCACAAGAAAGGTTTGGGGGCTCTTTGGTCAATAAAAAATTGCATTCAAACGCTGGGTGTGGTAAGTCCAGCTTGAGTAAGGGATTATTGGTCACAGATACTTTAATGTCACAACTTTTTCAAAACAGGAGATCCAAGTAGTTTCCAAAAACATTAGGAATATCTATCACTTGGTAAAGGCCCAAATAAGCCACACAATCTCCCACAGTAATTACTTGCTTGGATAGAGGACCAACAGGCATAGATCCATCTACTGTTGTTTCCCATGTTATATTGGGTAAATTAAAGTCACCCCAGATAAAAATATCGGTAAAATTCTGACTCTCAAGTAGATGGATTAGAGAAAAACAAAAGCTCTCATAAATATCACCTGTTGATGTTCCTGGGATATAAGCATTTCCCACAAAAATTTTTTGGCTCTCAATGGTGACTGACACAAAAATATGCTCAACACTTTCAATAGGTGTCATCAAAATTTTTGAGGACAAACAGCTTTTGACTGCTATCAGTACTCCACCCTGAGTCTTACAGGCGCTATTTTTTGTTGATCTGTCACACCTATAGACTTGATAACCATCCAAACCTATCTCACTTATTAAAATATCAGAATCCAGAAATGTTTCTGTCAATAGTACAACATCAAAATCTTCAACAAGCAGATTACACATTAATTGATCAAGCTTAGTTCTTATTCCTCTAACATTCTGATAATAAAATGTTAAAGCTTCCTTCGTTCGTTGGGAGGTTGGAGCAATTTGTTTGAGGATTATGTTGCCTTTTCCTAAACGTAAAAGGTCTAGCAATTACATTTTCTGGCCAAAAATTTTCACCAAATAATCTATCATAGTAAGTATCAGTGATTCCGATCTTAAATGATTTCGAACTTGCTTTTGAAGGAAGCTCTTGGTCATAGTCAGCCTTAAAGAGAAAAATGTTCATTTTTGAAAATCTTATAACTTTGTAATTTTTCGTTCAATTGATTTGTATTTTTAGTATGTTTCGTCTCTTAGGCTTTAAAAATATTCATTCCCTCAGAATCTCATATTTGCGTCTCAAGTAGTTTTTGAGTAAATGGTCAAAATGTAGAGACGTGTCATATTTAGTCTTGTAGGTAAAAAATTTCATTTTTGAGAATCTTGAAACTTTTTAATTTTTCGTTCAATTGATTTAAATTTTTAGTATGTTTTATCTGTAGGCCTCAAAAATATCCATCTGTTTGCTGATGACCTTACTATGTATTTCTGTTCAGATAATTTGAAAAACCTATTTTTTTTTATAATTGATACCATCAACACACAGCGTTGCAAAATATACTACTGTGGTGCAATGGAAATCTACTTGACCAGGAATATTGAATATTGATATTGAAGACTTTGAAGTTGTTGATAAGATAATAGTAGATTATACCACGAGTCAATAATGATAGCTATTATTCCCGAGGAATATTCACGAACTGAACTGAGCGTTATCGGCGAGGGAGTAACATTCCGAGAAAATATTAATAGCCATTATTGCGAGTAGTATACTCTACTTTATTTATCACAAGTTAATTTATTTGAGATTTTTAATAGCAAATTTCATCCATCTCAATACAAATCCACAAGCACTATACGTTTGACAATGACACTTTTGAGGAATAATGACCATTAATCCCGCTACTCGTCATTATTCCCTGCGGGTGACATTAGTCGGAAATAAAGTTTATTGGAGTTCTTATTGACAGGGAATTAACATTTAAAAAATATGTGTCATAATAACATAGGTGATAAAATCGCCAGAAACACCAACTTTTTTGGTAGAATTGCTCCAATATCTTTGACCCAGTGGTCTCGTAAAGTGATGTACTACTACTACTACTACCTATGATTTTGCCTAATCTTACATGTGCGCCTGCCATATTGTTTACGGCAAATAAAAATAAGATGATTGCAGAAATTACAAAATAAAGGCCAGTTTAGTAGTAGTAAGTAATAACTGCAATTTTTACAGTGTGTATAAATTGTGCATTGTGCATGTTCTGTAAACTTTGTAAATTAGCTGTTTTTGCTAAATAAAGATAATATTAATAGAGTTAACAGGAAATTGTGAAAGTAAATGAGATGAATTATTTGTAATTTAATAATGCAAGTAATAAAAATATAAACCGAAAAATTATAATTCTGTTTTCTTTCTTCCGGAAACCTTCTAGCTAGATGGACTATACCTACATTGTAGTTATTTTTCTCTTGTATTTCTGTTGAAATATCGATCTAAGCAACCTTTGATATTCAGTTTGTCGAGTGCTCAGGCGTTCCTCAGGGCAGGCACACTTTGCCTCTGATTTTCAAAATTTTTGTTGAAGATGTATTGTTTCTTGAATATTCAATGTTTAATGTCAACATTGTGGTTATGGTATTAATGAACCAATCTGTCTAGTCTCCTAAGAGGTCGCATAGTTGCAGCGATAATAAGCAATACGCAAATGCCAGTAAAATGTGCAATATTAACAATATATTAATGAACTAATAATATAAATATTTACATTTCTTATATCTACTTAATTTAAATAATATGATGATAAGGCGCAGGAGTAGGTACGCTCATCAAAGGCGAATTGACATCAATATCCATTTCAACTTGCACAGAACTCTCCTCCTGAGAGTGAATCTTTTCTTGCAGTAACTTATACAAATTGTGTACTTTTTCGCTATGTTGATGGGTTGGGGCCACAGTCTTTAAAAGGGTGTGCAAACGGCTGGCGGGCAGCTTATGGTGAACATACCTTTTGGAGAATAGGATTTAAAAATATTCAAATTAATTAATGAAAATATACCATAAGAGCTTCAATAGATGCCTGGTGACATTGTCACGCTGCAAACCAGATGAAAAAAATTCATCGAATAGAGCAGTACAAAAATCTTCGGCTTGGAATTCATCAGGATTGCTAATTAATAAATGAACCTATAAAAAAAAATTATTAATTAATACAAAATCGTATATAGATTGGCAATATGACTTACAAAAGAATGCAGGAATGGATCCTCAAAAGCCCTATCGTCCTTACAATTTGCCAAAACAGTTAAAATCCTCAACAACGCGACTCTGTCTTTAGATTTGGCAACGTGTAATGTATAGTACATAGCCAAAATACTTGCCACAGTGCTATCTTGAATATAAGCTTCCACTGCATCAGGTAGAGGGCCAGCGTGTTCTATCACTGTAATGGCAGCTTCACGTTCATCAGGAGGTAGTTTACCAGATAATTGACGCACCTAAAATTTCTCTTTGAATTTCATTTCATGAGTTTGAAGAAAAAAAACTTACCTGATCATCCACCATGAGACTCATAAGAGCTGGTAAAAACTTGGTCACCACTTGACTGTCAAGTTTGGGCTCTTTGAAATCTTGCGAATCAATCATGACCCATGCGCTAAGGCCTAAAGCCAGCATTCTTAAGAGAAGGATTAAAATAGTGTTGTCCTAAAATAAAGATAAATATTTTTTGTAATTGAAGATGTTGTCTCATGTCGATGTGACATTTTTGATATTTGCGAAGTATATCTTCTCTCTATATCCATTTAAACTGTTATTAGAACAAATTCAAACAATTCTTACCCTAGGCATGCTCTCATTGTGAATTAAATGCTGCAAAATCTTGATGGCAGACAAAGCCAAAAAGTTTATAGCATAAGGATCACATAGTGTCATTGACAAGTCACCTAAAACTTGCTCCTGGCCTCTTTTAACATTATCAAGGAATCCTTGTAGTTCACGTGAACTAAAAAAAAAAAATTGCTTATTTCGATTGAATTTTATATGAAAAATTATTTACCGTTTGATATCCACATTCTTCTCTCGAATACACGCATCCAAGCACCAAGTAAACTTGTGACAAGGGTCAATGGATATGATGTCTTGCACTTCAAGATCGTGTAGTGCCATGAGCAATTCGGCTCTGAGTGTACAGTAATGTACTATACGGGTCCTCAGAAATAGAGTTCTCAGAAATTGGAGTACCATGTCGTATAGTTTTACGCTGTTGCCTATCATGTGGGCTAGTTTTTGGACCACTTCGCCTTGCCGTCTAACCTGCATTGTGATTTAATGATAATTTTCTAAAATTTTTATCGATTCTGTTAGTTAAACTCTTAGATAATGTATTATTGCCGAGAGATTAGGAAGTTAACTTTATCTTTAAATAGAAAAAAGGATATGTGAAATGTGTGTGGATGCCATCTAGGAAAAAATCAAGTTTCGAAAAAACAACATTGGTGGACGATCTTTATTTTTTAAAATGTTTGAAGGAATTGGATTGTAATTTTGCAAGTGTATATTGATAATAGAACAAGTGAAAACCAATTACCTTTGGTGAAGGTCCAAAAAATTGTGTACTCAAATTATGATGATCAAACAGTACATTCTCCTTTTCAGTTATGTATTGGCTCAGCAAAGGGGACACTTCATCCCCAAACAAGGATTGGTTATCTTTCCATATTTGTCTTTTAACTTCCGTGTCTAAATTTTGATAATTATTATTTTTTATTTTTAATAGAAAGAAAATTTACAAAAATTACCTGTGTCATTATACAACTCCCTGTCTCTAACGAGCACTTTAAGATAGTGATCATCAATTTGTGGAATATTCTTTAAAATAGCCATCACTATAGGTCTCATGGCTTTGACTTTGATAACAGGAAAACTCTTTTGCAGTAATTCTTTCAGCTTCAAGTCGCGTTCTTTGCCTTCCAGTTTTCCAATTTCATTTATGTGATTTGTTAGTTTTTCACGCAACGCCTACAAATTAATTTTGTGAAGCGAAAAGCCTAATTGGAATTATTGTATTTTTATACCTCTACAACGGACATGTGAAAGTCCAGTCTTCGGACCCCATGAAGATCAAGTAAAGGCAACATGGGACGTAATGAAGGAAGCAAAATACCATTTGTTACCTAAAAATTAAAAATATATGTCTTCCATTTCTTTGCAAGAACTTCAAAAATACTTGTGCAAGGACAGCACAACATTAAATTTTAACGCAATTGGCGTTAGTTGTATAAATTATAGAGACAAGACTTTATCAGAAAAAAAGTACAATCTTTTTTTGATACAAATACTGTGGTGTATTGTGTCTGTGTTGTTGCGTATTGCTAGAACTGTGAAAGTGGATATTTTAATTGTTTTAGACATTGATTAGTCACTTTTATTTTTGTACTTTTATATGTTTGGGGTGCCATTGCTGGCCAATGGGGAAAAGTAATGTTGTAACTAACAGTGAGATGAAATTTGATATAACTACTGTCAAGGGGTTTAATTGGGAATTTGAGAGTCTAAACGAACCAAAGGGTTGGGGGTCCTACGTCGCACGTATGACTTTCTATTTTTCGGCCAACGATATTACAGATGAAACTAAGAAACTAGCAATTTTCCTTAGTTTGTGTGGACCTCATACTTACGAAATCCTAAGGTCTTTGCTTGCGCCGGATAAGGTGTCAGGAAAAACATACAACATTGTCGTTTCACGCCGCGTACATCGGAAATTGTAAGCCGTTTCAAGTTTTATTGTCGAGATCAACTTAAAGAGGAGTCAGTTTTAATATATTTGGCAGAATCATGTGGGTTCGACACCAGTTTAGAGACTATGTTGCGTGACCGAATCGTATGCGGAGTTACCGAATGCTGCAAAGGAAATTGCTGTCAGAATATAAATTGACATTCAAGAAAACTAAAGATATGTGTCTTGCTTACGAGGTCGCTCCGCACAGCCGGGCGATGTTGAACGGAACTGAAACGAACCCGACCAGCGAAGTACATGAGGTTCAGGCACGTCGCAAATAGCAAATTCAACCAAAACAGAACGGATTAGCTGAGGAACGTGACAGTCGACTTAATCAAGATCGTTTTAGGAAATGTTTTCGTTGTGAAAAAGACCATTTGGCCGTTTCCTGTGTACTTAAAAATTCGGAGTGTAACTACTGTCGGAAAATAGGGCACATTGAGGTAGCTTGTTTCCTTAAGAAGGACACAAACAGACAGAGACGGAGCGTACACCAACAAGACTTTAATAATGCGGGCCAGGAAAATGATTTGGAAAGTGTTCAGAACATTGACTCTAACGGTGCGGACTATGGGTTCACATTAAATAATGTGAGTTGTGATAATTTTTTGGGCAAGTACTTAGCCGAAGTTACGGTAAATGGGACTAAAATTTGTATGGAAGTAGATTCGGGAGCCGGGTACCCTGTGGTCGGATTAGGAACTTCCAAAAGAATTTTGGGCGACAATCCTCCGTTGATAGAATCCACCAATATTATTCTACGAGACTATCAAGGTAAAGTAATTCCTATGAGGGGAGAGTGAAGCTGTGGTTTGGGTCTATCTATCATAGGGGTAAGGGGTAAGTCAAATTTATTCTTTGTCCAACTATATCCAGGAATACCCTGAAGTATTCGCTGAAACGTTAGGTTCCTATAGGGGACCTCCAGTTAGTTTTTTCCTGGATCCAAATTTCAAGCCGATCATTTCAAAGGGGGTGTGTGCCAAAAATTAAAGTTTTAGTGTAAAAAAATCTAAGAATAACTGTTCAAACCTCGTTATTCTACGATAAACCATCGCTGAGATATACCGCTTTAAAGTGTGTGTGACGTCACGAGAGCTTCGTCCACCAGAGCTTTGCATTGTTAATTTGATTGTTCCCGGCACGCGTGAGTGATTTTTGTTTAGATTATTGCAGGTGAAACAGGAAAAAGAGATGTCAATTCAAGTTACTTCACTTTCTTGTGCGTCGCATGCGCTTTCGTGACGTCATAGGGTGAGATTCGGTACCTTCATAGAGTCATATCTTCGGTATTATTTGTGACAGAGGGGTGCGGTTTTCACTGTTATTCTTAGATTTTTTTACTTTTTTTTTTGAGATAAAGTTGTTTTTTTTGGCGCACACCCCCTTTAAAAGCTCCAAAAATTGCAATTTGCATTAAAGGAAAAAATTGATATGGAACTAGATAGAGTTATAAGGCAAGGTGTTCTGGAGCCAACTACTCATGCTAAATGGTGTACTCCAATAGTAGTAGTTTGCAAAGATAACGGAGAAGTTCGAATTTGTAGGGATTATCGTAGTACATTGAATCGTGCCCTGCAGGCAGAGCCTTATACACTGCCCTCTGTTCAAAGTATATTATCAGTGCTAGCAGGAGGTAAAATATTTTCTAAATTGGACATGGCACAGGCCTATTTACAGTTAAGCGCCGATCGTGAAGCTGCCGAAACACAGACGATAATAGGCCCCTTGCATCAAATTTTTTTATTGCTGATTTCGATAGTCCATGAAAAAAAAGTCAACACGTGTTTTTTCTTTTTCTTCTTAGTCAAAAATTGACGGAGATACAACGCTATGAAATATGCCTATGACGTCATCAGGTATAATACTTTATGACGTCGCACATGCTCAGTATATCTATACATACAAAACTTAATATTTGTATAACTTCCGAAATAATCATATTTGGGCGAAATGAAAAAAAAGTAACGATTTTTTTTCGATTTCCTACAGTTTGCAATAAACAATAATCAATTTAATTTTCCATGCAAGTACCCTATAACCCAAAACAAAAGTGCATTTAAATGTAATCGTTTATAGTTTGGTATCTCAGTAGCCCCACAAATTTTCCAACGTTTCATAGACATGCGACTAGCAGGAATTCCAGGTGTGCTGCCATAATATGATGATATCACAGATGATAATTCAAATTCAAATTCAAAAACAGCTCTATTGTCATCAAAACAAAAAGATTAAAACATCTCATTGACAAAGCAGAACTAAAAACTTAGAAAAAAAAACAATATTGAAAACACTGATAAGTCGACAATACAAAGAATACATAATAAAACGACGATACTAAAATTACACAGGAGATCATACAAAACCTAAATTAAAGCTGGTCTATAAAAAAAATGTATACAACAAATCACAGTCTAAAATGAGTCGTCAAAATATTCGATTTCTGAATAATAAGCTTTGTTCAAAAGTAATTTTTTCACTTCTCTTTTAAATTTTCTTTCATCCTCTATTTTTCTTATATTTTTTGGTAGATGATTAAATATTTTCCTACCATTATAAATTATGGACTTTTTAGTTAAGGTGGAAATAGGTATCGGAAGTGACGTGGTGTGGGTATTTCTCACAGTATAAGCTGAAGTGGCCTGAATTTCCGTTTTAAACTTCCTATGAATCAAACAGGCTGTTTCATGGATAAACACGCTGGTCAAAGTTAGGATTTTATGGCTAATAAAAAAAGGCCTACAAGAATCTCTTCTTTTTAACTTTAGCATAAAACGCAGTGCTCTTTTTTGTAGTAAAAAAATTGTATTAATATATACTAGTTGTCGGACAATCAGAAGCTGATTTAGACAGTAAAGTGCGCGCAGTGCTTTCATGTTTTAGGGAAGATGGACTTAATTTACGCAAAGATAAATGTGTGTTTATTACCAAGTCAATAGATTTTCTAGGATATCCAATAAGTGAAGATGGTATTCGGCCCACTAAAAATAAAATCCAGGCGATAGCTAATGCCCCGACGCCTAAGAATAAGACTGAGCTACAGGCTTTCCTTGGACTTTTGAATTTTTATCATGTTTTCCTTAAAGACAAAGCAACTATAGCAAACCCATTGCATTGCCTTCTGAGGAAAAAATCATACTCGGAATCATATCGGCAGTGACATACCGAAGAACAAGCGGTGTTTGATGCATTAAAGGGGGGGGGAGTGTGGTGTATTGTGTCTGTGTTGTTGCGTTTTGCTAGAACCGTGAAAGTGAATAGTTGTTTTAGACATTGATTAGTTCCTTTTATTTTTCATTTTTGTAGTTTTATATGTTTGGGGTGCTATTGTTGGCCAGGTGGGAAAAGTAATGTCGTAACTGCTAGTTGAGATGAAATTTAATATAGGTAACTATTGTCAAGGGGTTTAATTGGGAATTCGAGAGTCTAATTCAGTGTTAGTAAAGTAGTTTAAAGTTGAGCTGTTGTATTATTTACAACCCAGGCTGCAGACCTGTCAAATACCTAGAAAGCCGGCTCGACTCTTTGAAGGTTCTGCTGCGAAACTTTGAGATCTGTTATGCTCTTGTGCTGTTGTTGCTTTACAGAGCTTTTACTTTGCTCTTAAGGAGTGAATAGAACACTTTCGGGGGCCTGAATTACTCAAACAATTTTCAGTAGCACGAACAATAAAGAAAAATTAGGAATCTGGTAATTTTTGGCCTTCGTCTCAGCCACTCCCAGACCATTTTAGACATTTACCTGAAACTCCTCGATAGCCTTAAGTGGATCAGTGCAACTGGTTAAAGCTGCCTTCAGGTAGGAGGGCCCCTGAACTTTCAGTGCTTCCAAGGGAAAGTCATTATTTGGCTTTGAGGTGGCCATTATGTATCTTCTCCACTTTCAAATATTGGTCACAGCCTGTGACTCAAACGTGAATTATGTGCATTTAGGGCTAAAAACTTTAGACCAACTAATAGTAGAATAGACGATGAAAATTGATAATACTTGGGTCTTTGTTTACTTATTTAAACTTTTATTTATTTTTATATTTGAAAAATCTTCACACTCCGAATGCACAGAGTGAGCAAGCCGAACCCACTTTTGGAGTGCGTTCGAAATCACCCTGGGTGTCACACCGCTTTCCAGCTGACCATTTTGAGCACGCAATCGGGCTTTTGCGCGTGCAAATGCTTCAAGCGCGTGTTCGTGTTCCAGCCGTACTGCGATTCTAGAGCTGTTAACCTTTGCGTTTCAAACACAGAACCCTGTGCTGCACCGTGCTTGAAGCGAAGCACAAACACAATAGAAAGTTCTCGTGCTGTCTAAATTTCAAATACCGTAACGTTATTTGACAAGTATGACAGTTCTTACGGTATAAGCCTTAGCGGAGCCACTGATCTCAAAAATAAATGGATAAACAAAGAGCGCTTCTAACGCTACTAATTTACGAGGTCATAATCTAAACAAAAACAACTGACGCAGTAGATAAATGTACTGTGCGTGCACAAAATCTGGCCAATGAAAATGAAGGAATTTCAAAATTTAGAACAGTTGTTCGAAAGATAAGACACTGCGCAGGCGTTAGGCTGTTCCGTTGCACAACTGTTCGTAGAATATTGACCCCAAATTTTCGCACAAATTTTGCCAATCCTAGCCGTATGATTGTTTATCCATTTATTTTTTAGATCAGTGAGCGGCGCCCGCTACCTAGTACCTAAGGGGAGTTAGCGGATGCCTTACCGTAACGCCATGCTAAGTCAAAATTAGTGCAAAAGCAGCAACTTCTAATAATTCCTCCATAAAAAACACCAAGGAATATAAATGAAACTCAGGAATCTTCAGAATAAATAAAATTTGGCAAACAAACAAAAAAAAGTTGGGTTAGATCACTCAATTCGTGTCAAAATGTAAACAGGATAAGGGATTAGAGGAATTTGGGTCTTCGTTTCCGAGAACTATGAAATACCATTTAGGGCGGGTATTATAAAACTACTTTGAGAGTTAACTTAAAGTTAACTTCTGAAATTACATGTAATTCAAAAAGTTAACTTCAAGTTAACTGTCAAAGCAGTTTTATAATACCCGCCCTTAAAATACTCTATTGTTATTATAGCGGTACCGTATCAGCGTAGCGTCTGAGGCACGAGAACTTTTTATTCAGCTGGTGTGTTGCGTTCGGTATTCTGCTCAAATAGCAGAGCGTGCTGAGCGGAGCCGTAATCACGTGAACAGCGAGCAAACAGAGCAGTTGAACGCTGTATCATAAGTCGCTTTCCAGTTGTGTGCTTCAAGCCCGGTGCAGCACAGTGTTCTGTGTTTGAAACGCAAAAGTTAGCAGCTCTCGAAGCGCAGTACGGCTGGAACACGAACAAGCGCTTGATGCATTTGTGCGCGCAAAAGCTTGATTGCGTGCTCAAAGCGTCAGCTGGAAAGCGGCTATTGTGTCAGAAATTTTAATAAACGAACGCGAATGAGCCTGCACCTAGTAAAGTGTGTTTTTTTTTAAAGATAAAAGTCAAAATGACAATATGTTGGCAATACAATGTAAAACTAATGATACTTTAAATTAGTGTCGTTGCTTTTATCGTGTATCACAGCTCCAACATAAACGCGACCTAAGGGATTAGAGGATTTATGTGTCTTCGTGTCCGAGAACTATAAAATACCATGTGAAACACCGTATTATTAGCGGTACCGTATTAGCGTAGCGTCTGAAACACGAGAACTTTCTAATAACTACGTTCACGTTCAGCTGTGCGGAGTCGAACATCGAACAAATGAAGTCCAGTCCAAAATATACGGAAGTTGGTCGTTCGGTTATATTACAGAAAGAGTCAGAAAACTAATTTTAACCAATGAAATTCGCTCTGACTGGTTTGTGATTTCTGCAGAAACAGACCTTATACTACAAGATTACAACGCTCTCCCTATCCGTATTCATAGTCGATGCTCAAGGTTGCGTCTTGGCTCAAGTACGACCTGACGCCATATTTACGTTTCCAAACAGCACGGAACGATACCCACAACTGTCAAAAATCGGAGCTTGAGCCAAACACCCGTCTAAAGGCCGGGATACATCTATCAAGGTCATTATTTTTGGAACAGGGTAGCAGCGGAACACTCGTTCTCCTGGGAACGCTGCTCCATGTTCCAAGAATAAGGACCCTGATTGTATGATCGGAGTCGGATCGGAAGAATGCATGATAGATGTGTCCCAGGCTCTTAGCCGCTTTCCAGCTGACCATTTTAAGCCCGCAATCGAGCTTTTGCGCGCGCAAATGCTTCAAGCGCATGTTCGTGTTCCAGCCGTACTGCGCTTCGAGAGCTGCTAACTTTTGCGTTTCAAACACAGAACACTGTGCTGCACCGTGCTTGAAGCACACACTTGGGGGCGGATTACGAACTCTCGATTCGAACCGAAACCGCCATAGATTTCGAACGCATTCACATGGAGTGCGTTCGAAATCCATGGCGGACTCGGTTCGAATCGAGAGTTCGTAATCCGCCCCCAGGGCTGGGATCACGACAAGTAGAATTCCACTTTCATGACGTCATCCGCGACCTATTTATCGCGTACAGTACAGGCGATGATGCCGGTTGCTAGGCAACTTGACGTCACGAAAGTAGAATTCTACTTGTCGTGATCCCAGCCTGTGAAAGCGGCTTATGAATACTGGGCTTAACTCTAGAACCAGTGACAAAAAACTGCTCTGAACAGTCTGAACACAATCCAATAAATTTTACTTTTGCTTCGAGTGCAATAAGTTCTGCACCAATTTTTTGCATTTATTTAGAATAGATCACAGATCTACTCGAAGCATTCCAGCAAATACAAATGAAAACCTCTCAAAGCGACACCTACCCGCAATCGAGAAAACTTTAAAAGTCAACCTTTTCAAATGAGGTTCTAAAGAACTTCATTTGACTTGTGATTTTGTTCAAGGAAGAACGTATTGGTAAGTTAAAAATTGTTTTCTTTATTTATCTCTGCCATCCCTCAATGTTCTTTTATTTGAAATTTATTTATCGATAGTAGAAGTAGTATTCTGCATGTTTTAGTGAATATTTTTTGTTTGGTTCAAGTTCAAAATGATGAAACGATTTGTCTCGTTCGTATGAACACCATGATTTCAACTAATCGCAATCACTGATTAAATTCTAGTACCTAGTTATAGAAACGTGTGCTAAAGCTAGATAATTGTTTTTATTTGAGGTTTTTTTTTCTATGTGTAGTATCCCAAGGCCCAAGAATGGACAAACATATGGCAGTGGCTAGTAAGAAGTGTGGTGGAATTTATGTGGTCATGAAAATTGATGAAAAACTTGTTGAAGAGGTGTCATCATCAGAGAAAATGGTACTGAATAGTTTCTGAAGTGTGAAGCAGATCTGTTTTAAACTGGTGAGAATATTTTTTAATTTTTTGGTAACCCCAATTTATATGTGCTAAAAGGCCGGTTTTTCAAAAATTTTAAAAATACCTAAATAATTGTTATATGTATCAGGAATATTCACATGCCTTTTTTTGATACAGGCCTTAAAGGTCTATCAGGAACCAGGGGCGTTTTTCATTCATCGTCAGTGTTGCCAATCCTTCGCACCTAAATTCTCCGCCTCAACCAATAAAATTCTCCACATTTTGCTGCAATTCTCCACTTTTATAAGGTCTGTTTCAACAAGCCAGAAACCGTCCCATGAAGGGTCCACGGTTCTGAAACTACGCTGTATATGAACTTCAGATTCTACACATAAATTTTGTGTTTCTAGAATGGTTTCGCAACCACACTGTAAACGAATATGGGATTCTACGCAAAAATTTTACGTTTTATGCCGAATCTTGACGGTAAAATGTACAGTTCCCTGTTCCCAGCTGGGTTAGAACCATTGAGGTTGGAACAAAGCTATGGTATGTCATGTCATTTATGTCCAAAATTAACCTGTTTGTACCGAATCACTGAATCCCAAATATCTTCTTAAATTTTTATTTTAGCTGAAATTTTGAATTAATTTTAATTTTTTATGTCAATAATGATAAAAAAAAATATCTCCGCACAATTCTCTGCCGAACCCAAAATTCTCTGAAAAATGGAGAATTCTCCGCCGATTGGCAACACTGTTTATTGTACAGGGTGATTCATTAAGAATGGCACTCGGCCATATCTCAAAAACTATTCATAGTAGTCTTGACGGAAAAAAATTATCCCATGAATATGGCCAAGAGAAAATGCTGGAAATATATTTCAGCTTTCTAAAATGACCGTAAGGGGGCGTAACCCATCTGTCAAAGTACAAAAATGCTTTTATTTTTGAAATTTCAAATGTAAACGTATCTTGAAAATGCTAGCACTAGATTTTTGATGAAATTTCACGCAATTTTGATTCATGACTTTTTACCATAACTTATCGGATAAGATAGTTATGAGCTGCCAAATATTGCAACTTAAGAACACGCATAACTTCAAAACGACTCAATGAATTGGGTCGATCTTAGGTTTGTTGGAAAGATAAGAGTATATTCTTTAATTTTGTTGTAAAAAATTCCAACTTCAGTTAGTTAGACTGACTCTATGGGTGGATATTTGAAAACAATCGAATTTTTCTAATTTTTCTTGAAATTTTCAAATTGAACGGTATATTTAAGATATGTTCAATCAATTTTTAGGGATGTGTTACACAGTTTTTCTTTATTATACCTTCCTACAAACGAATTCCAGAGTGTTAAATTTAATTTTATCAAAAATAATCAATATTTATGAAAAAGCCCTCATAAATAATGACTTCGTTTTTCTGACAGTTGATTGTCATCATTGATGAACGTCAAATAATGAAAAAAGTGCGTTAGGAAATTATAGTGCCAGAACGTTGGTTGTATTTTCCTCGCACGTGGCCCTACGTCTTCGAGTGCAAAAGGGGGTATAAATACTACCCGTAACCCTTAAACGATTATTCAACCTCCTGATGGATCTAGAGTCAGGGTGAGGTCTTTGGGGATAACGCCGTGAATAAATATGTGTGCTGCGATTGCTGTATTTCCGTTACATTCATGCAGCTCAAGGATGTCCTGTGCTTCTCCATTTGGGAAATGCATTTTGCTTTTAAGCTATGAATTATACATGGCTGGTGTGACACCCAGGGTGATTTCGAACGCACCCTTGAAGTTTTAAAAATGTGTCAGCCTGACATATTTAACTGGTATCTGTTCAATTTACGAGGGCTTTTTCATAAATACTGATTATTTTTAAGAAAATTAATTTTAACACTATCTGGAATTCGTTTGTCGGAAGGTATGATAAAGAAAAACCGTGTAAAACATCCTCAAAAATCGATTGAACATATCTTAAATATACTCTTCCATTTGAAAATTTCAAGAAAAATTGGAAACATTTAATGCTTTTCAAATATTGACCCATAACGTCAGTCCTACTAACCAGAATTTAAATTTTCCACAACAAAATTAAAGAACAGAATCTTTTCTTTCCAACAAACCTGAGATCGACCAGATTTGTTGAGTCGTTTTGAAGTTATCCGCTTTCTTGAGTTGCAATATTTGCTTTATATTAAGCTCATAACTATCTTATCCGATAAGTTCTAGTAAAAAGTCATGAATCAAAATTGCGTGAAATTTAATCAAAAATCTATTGCTAGCATTTTCAAGATACGTTTCCATTTGAAATTTCAAAAATAAAACAATTTTTGTACTTTGACAGTTGGGTTACGCCCCCTTGCGGTCATTTTAGAAAGCTAAAATTTATTTCCAGCATTTTCTCTTGGCCATATTTATGGAACAATTTTTTTCCGACAAGACTAGGGTGAATAGTTTTTGAGATATGGCCGAGTGCCATTCTTAATGAATCACCCTGTACAAAAATGTACAGTCCTGCGTTAACATTGTTCTCGAGATTGTTTTGCATAATCAATCACTAATTGGGTTGTATTTTGCATTCTCTTTTCCTAATTTACCACTTTGATGTAATTTTTAACTGTTCTTTCAACTTTATCATGATGATTTTTAATAGACAAGCATATGACTGAAGTTCATGTTGATACCTTTAATCTGATATTAAACTCAAATAGTGAGAAAATAATAACACTTGTGTACCTATATTATTTTAAAATGATATTCTTGTATTTGCAGAGTTACTGTCAAACGTCCTGGAATATTCAATGCTGCTTTTGACAGACTAGGGTGCAAGTTTTAGATTGAAATCCATGAAGAATGGTAAGATTTTTTGTTCTTAATACTGCTTACAATCTTAACGAATAGCTATTTATGCAACAAGTGTGTAAAGTGAACCTTTTTTTACCAATGTAAATTTACTCACCAGCAGCAGGCAAGTGAGACAATCACATGAGTAAAAAAAGGCGCTCTAGACATCTATCACAGCATGCAAAATTTTTCTACTACATACCAACAATGTAAAGCCATAAATTTGAAAAAATCAGGAAATAATATACCACAACTTTACGCTCTAGTGTCTAAAGTAACTTACCTCACAACCTAGAGTGTAAAGTAAAATTAGTATTTATGGAATTATTGTTGGTTTTAAATTTAATATGATGAACACATTCATAGACGCCCTAGTCAATCTGACCAAAACCATGATTACCTATGTTCTGATAATTGCAGTACAAACTGATACATTTCCTAGTATGACTAAAACAAGTTTATAATGATTGCTTTCTTGTTACAGATCCTTCTTCTAGTGAAAGGAACTTTGATTCCATTGAAAGTTATAAGGTGAGTTTAGATTTTTTACATTTCAAATCAAATCAATCAATATACTCAAAAACATTAAAAAACATAGTTGCTTTATCTAGTGATGTGAACAAGGGAACGTTCTGATTGTGCTTTCGAGAACATTCGCAAACGTTCGCGCACGAAAAAAAGGTTCGTGCTGAATATTACCTTCGGAGCACAATGAGCATGATAGAGAATATTCAGCACGTTCTCAGGCACGATCCTAACCAATAAAATCACATGACGCCATAAAGTAGAGATATATTTATGGAAGCTGTTGAAGGCGAAGATATATCGAATATTGAGCCCGAGAACCAGGAAGCACTTAAACTAAAATCACTATTTTATTTTATTATCAAAAAAAAAAAAGAATCCTAATGATAATTGTATGTTGAAGTTTCACAGAAAACCCCAAATTAGAATAATTATTGTTATCAAACATGACACAATTCACAAATTATGTGATTAATTATGTATTAAGTAGGTATATTTTCTTAAGAAGTTTGAGAACTTTCAGCACATTTATCAAGAATTTTCAGAATATTCAGAATTTTCACGAGAAATTTGGGAATTTCGGGAAATTTGAGAAAAATCAGAATTTATTTAGAAAAATGTTTTGTTTTATTCAGCTTCTGATAAAAAGCATAAATTCTCGGGTCCTGCTCGTTTTTGCTCGTTTATTCTCGTTAATACTCGATCGTGCTCGGAGAATGTTCTCCTAAAATACTTGCTCGAGCATTTTACATCACTAGCTTTATCCAATTAAGACAATTTCTAGTTAAAAAGAGACATGTTTTTTTTTCACTGTCCCCCTTTAATTTTTTTATGATGATTTTTAATAGACAAGCATATGACTGAAGTTTATGTTGATATCTTTAATCTGATATTTGAATTACCTTATTAAAAACATGAAAACATATTTACAAAATGATATTTATATTTATATTTCTTATTGCAGGCTTGATAGAAATACTGGAAATGCTAAAATGGAATATTCAACATTCAAGATACTCTTTAGATTTTGGAAGCATGGTAAGACTCTTTTGGTGGTAGTTAACTGTGAAAAACATTTTTGTGATCCACATTGATTTATAATTGTAATAAGAAATAACATATTGTTAGACACACTTAAAACTTTTTGTTCAATTTGATTAAATAGGAGTTTTCCTAATGTTTTGTTGAAATTTATAGAAAAAACTCAATATTATCATAAATACATTAGCACCTTCTAAGTCAGCTAGAGAGGATAACCACTTTATTTTGTCTTCTAGTGTCAAAATCGCGATCCATATGGAAAAATACATACCCAGACTTACAAGCCTCAGCTTTCTTCTAAAGCCCCCTTTCTGGGTGGGAAAAAAAAATAGTTGAGTCCAAACTTTTCATTAACCATTAAATTATCCTGTCTGCTATGCATGCCATGCACAATTTTCCTCAGAGATATACAAGTTGATCTGCTATAGCCAGAGACATTCACTATTAAAATATAAGCTTTTCCAGCTTCCAGTAGAAAATGTGTGAAAATTCTCCTGCAGTTGCTATTTTTCTCCTATTTGGATTACCTCCAGCTGAATTTGTAATTTGCTACATGTGATTACTAGAATTACTGGAAGAGTTTATTTCCCTAGTTTGTTGCCTTTTTTGCAATATTTGTGTGGCAAATTTTTCCGAAAGGCACCCCTTCCTCAACTTCTCAATTACTGGTATCTATCAATCAATGTTTATTATCCAAAAGTTTATTATTAAGATAATGTTGTTTAAAAACAAACTATACTCTACAGATTTATTGTTTAATGAGAGTAGACTTCTGACACTAGAACAGCTATATATTAAAAGTGTAATAAGATTTATGATAGCATCACCTTATTATAAGTTTAACTTGCAGCATCAGCTAAACACCCGACATCTTGCAAGAAATAATGTACTTATCCCTTCAGTTAAACATTTGGCCATGCAAAAGCATATTAACTTTACTGGCCCGAAGATTTCTAATTCCTTACCACAGGAATTTAAAAGTAAACCATATTCCAAAATTAAAAACCAAATTAAAGACTGGATTATAAATAGTAGGCTATGTTTTCCATTTGTTTAAAATAAAGAAAAATAAACTTGCTAGCTTTTGTGATAGTGAAATAGGATACTATATTTGTTTTTATTGTATAAATTTTCTATAACCTTGACTAATTTATCAATTGTGTAATATTTGGTATGGTATGCACACACAGATTTTTGAAAAATCCATTGTGCAACCAATAAACTCCTAGGAGAAAGTAAAAAAAAAAAATCCTGGAATTTGTGGAAATTTTATTGTGAGGGTTTAATTTTATTGTTGATGTTGTTTCCATATGTAGCACAGTTATTGAAGAAATTGTAAACTTGAAAACTTAATTGTAAACTTGATCCTGGAATAAAATATTATTATTATTATATATTATTATAATCTTTCTAGCTACTTATTAATATATAGGAACAAAGGTTTTAAAATCTTGTGTGTGTAAATAATTAATTTATTAAGTATTGTCATAAATTGAGTAAACCCAAACCCCATTCTTTATTTAAATCATAGAAGACATTACTCTATGATTCACAATGATGATAAAAATTACCGTCTGATCCATTTTGTGATTACAACTTTTGGCTGCTTTTTTTAGCTGATTTTTCCAAGTATAAATTGACACTTTGTTTTTAAAAAAATCCTTTTGTTTACCGTAACCTTTTTTTGCAGACTCTGGTTTCATAATTGTTCAGCAGCCCACTGGAAAACCATAATGATACGGAATACCTACAATGGTTTTGGAGAAGGCTGTTATGTATGCTAAGGTAAGCAAACTTTTGATTAAGTTTTCCAAATTACTGTAAACATTGGTGATAATGCCTTAGGAAGGTTTTTTTTGATAACAGTTGTCTCTTGAAGAAAATGCTGTTTGGAATGGATACCTGTTGTTTTCAAATTTAAAATAATGATTTTTATGTCCAATTGACCAATAAAGTGCTATTTATAGAACAGTTTTGCGTCAATAAAGTGGCACTTTATTGTACTAGTAAAATAAAGTGCTACTTTATTGCCTACCTGGACAACCTGACAAGGTGAAACAGGTCCTGACAAGCTGCCAAGGTGAAACAGGTCCTGACAACCTGCCAAGGTGAAACAGGTATACCTATGCGAATTTTACTTTTTTCATTAATTTTTTTAAAATTTTTAACAAAAACCAGTCGCAATCGTACATAAAATCATGTATAAAACTCTTACATAAACAGGCTTTATTGACTCATTATTTAATAGCCTCGCTCGCAAGCTCGCTCGGCCATAAAATTATTCGTACAATAAAGCCTTACTTTATGTACTTGTTATATAAATAGCTATTTTCTTCAAACGTCAGAAAACCTGACATTTATCTACTAATTTCATGATGTTAAAGTTTAACTTTTATGTCAGTTGACGGTCACCATAGACAACGGAAGTAATAGTATATTACAATCCGAGACGGGAAATGCTTCATTACTGGTCGAGAGGTTTTATAGTTTATCGAGACGCGTAGCGTCGAGATAAACTGAACCTCGAGACAGCAATGAAGTTTCCCGTCGAGGGTTGTATAGTATTTTATTTTTAACCATAATTTCTTGAAAAAAAAAAAATCGGGGCAACCAAATGAGGTCGGCAAATGAAAAGGAAAATGAGAACGGGAAATATTTCCCTGCTCCTATGGTTAAAAATAAAAGACTTTTACCTCCACTCGTGAGCGGAAGTAATAGTATATTACAATCCGAGACGGAAAATGCTTCATTGCTGGTCGAGAGGTTATATAGTTTATCAAGACGCGTAGCGTCGAGAATTAACTAAACCTCGAGATAGCAATGAAGTTTTCCGTCAAGGTTTGTATACTATTTTATTTTCAATTTCTGATGCAAAAGATTTTATAGTAAGAAATAATAAGGTGAATTGACCTTAGAAAAAATCCGCTTTCACTTTGTTTTTGTCAATGTCATCAATTTTGTCAAAAAAAACAAGCAGGGAAATCGAGACCGAAACGCATTTTTCCGGCCGTGGCAGGCATATACATTGCCGACCTGAAAAAATTTAAAAGTACAGAAATGTGGCACTTTCAAGATTTCAAAAAGTCTGTCATGTCAACATCACGTATACGGTTGAAAATAAAAGTCTTTTATTTCCTACTGAACTATTATAACCATATTAATACCTTGGGAACTAGTGGAACTCAGAAAGATGACAGTTAACAAAAAAAAATTTATGCATAACTGTAGAAACTTCATATTTTTTTTTTTTTTTTTTTTTTTTTTTTTTTTTTTTATATTTATTTATTTATTTCAGACCTCAAAACAGTTTAGAATAAACTGGCACCGAGGCCTTAATATCAATAATATAACATAACAGAAGTAAAATATAACATTTAACTAAGCACTCAAAAAATATATTAGTTTTATAATCTGTTTGCTCTTAGGTATTCTTTAAGGTTATGACACATTTCTTTAATCACTCAGTACAGTCTTTGGTATTTTGTTATAGGCCTGTACGCATCTATAGATTGGAGAGTCTTGTTTTTTCTTTGTTCTGGCATAGGTATTTCTTAGTCTTTGGTTATTTCTGGTATTGTAGTTGTAATATTGTCTATTTTCATTCAGTTCTACATTTGTTTTAAGCAATTTATTTTGTATAGCATAAATAAGTTTTGTTTGTTCTAGTATTTTAAGCTCACATATTTTTAGGCAAGGCAGACTTTTGTAAATTTCTTCACTAGGGACATAAAAGTTCATTCCAAATATTGTTTTAAGAGCCTTATTTTGAAGTCTCTGGAGCCTATTTATTTGTGCAATACTTGTATTTCCCCAACACGTTATCAAATACCTAAAATGTGGCTCTACAAAACTATTATAGAGCAGCTGTTTTGTTTTTTGGTTTAGTTGATGTGAACATCTTTTAATTACACCTATCATTGGCACTATTTTTCCAGTCACAGTTTCAATGTGCTTATCCCATGTTAGTTTTTCAGAAATGAGCAAGCCAAGGTACTTATATTCACACACTCTTTTCAAAGGTACTTCATTTATGTTTATGTTTATTTGTGGGTTTAGGGGTGGTTTTCCTGTTTGTTTACTAACCATATATACTGTTTTTTGCGCGTTCAACGAAAGTCTATTATAGCACAGCCAACTAAAATATTGCTTTAAGTCACTATTTACAAGTTCGTCAAGTTGTATTGCACTGTCACCTGAGTAGACCAATACAGTGTCGTCTGCAAATTTAAAGTAGGTTGCTTTTAAGTTTGCATATTTCAAACTATGTACATACAGTAAATAAAGTATTGGCCCCAGCACTAACCCTTGGGCAACTCCTACATTCAAGTTAAGTTGTTCACTACTCTCACTATTTATTGTTGTAAAGTGCTTTCTTCCAGTAGAGTAAGATTTTAGCAGGTTATAGCATGGTCCACGGAAACCCATTTTATATAGTTTGCTCATCATTAACTCTATATTAACCGTGTCGAAGGCTTTTTGAAGGTCGACAAACACAGTTATGACATATTTGCTTTTGTCCAACTCACTGGAAACATATTCCAACATATCCACTGCTGCTCCTTGTGTGCTACTTTTACATTGAAACCCATATTGCTGTTTATCAAACTTAAAATTTGTTTCAATGAAATTTATTAATCGGGTCTTGATAATTTTTTCTAACACTTTGGAAAAAGTACTGAGTAGTGAAATTGGCCTATAGTTATTTATGTTATCGTGCTCGCCTTTTTTGAATATTGGGATGATTTTAGCAATTTTGAGTTCTTCAGGGTAAATTCCAGTTTGCAGGACGTTATTAACAAGTTCTACCATTTTTGTTCCAATAATGTAATATAGAGTTTGCAAATCTTTTTTCAATACACCATCCATGCCTGGAGCACAGTTGTTTTTTAAGGTATTGATCGTTTCTTTCATTTCTGTAAGGGTTGTTGGTTCAAGAATTATGCTTTCCTCAACTTCCTCCTCGTTGAAAAGAGTTTTTGAATTTTGTTTTATTTTGTCTGCTAAAGTATCTCCTATTTTGGAAAAATGCGTATTGAATTCTTGAGCCATTTCTTTGTTATTTTTAACTAACTTTCCACTAGAGTTGATTATTTGATGTATTTTTTTTTTATTTTTTTTATTGGTATTACATATTTCATTTAGTACTGCCCAGGTCTTCTTTGCGTTGCCCGTTGCTTCATTAAACCGTCTTTCTGCATACTGTTTCTGCAGTTTTTTTCTAAGGTTGTTTAGTTGGTTTTTGGCTTTTTTAAACTCCGTTTCACAATATTCATTTTTAATTCGTTTCCACCTAACATACAGTGCGTCCTTGTCCTTGAGCTTAGATAGGTAATTGTTTGTTATCCAATAATTGTTTTGTTTTATTTTTATACTGTATTCTTTCGTGCATTCATTTTTTGAGGTATTTATGATTTCAGCTAGTTGTTGAAAAGTTGTTATTTGATGTTGTTCTATTTTTTCCTGCATATGATTTAGCCATTTATTTTCCATTAAAAAACTTCGTTTTACTTTTTCTTTTTTCTTTAAATATATTGCTTTTTTAATTTCTATGTACATAACTTTGTGGTCCGATAGGTCACTGTCCTGTAGTTTAATAGTGCAGGCTAAATTTTGATTTGTTATTATATGGTCCAGGATAGATGCTGTATTGCTAGTCACCCTAGTTGCATTTTGTTGCAGCACTTCATTCTGGAACTTAAATCCATTCATTTGTATAATGTTTTGGTAGTTATTGATAGTTTGTGATTGCTTCAATAAATCTAAGTTCATGTCTCCTATTATTATGCACTCATTTTTTTGTTGTTCCAGTATTGTGTCAAGTTTGTTTGAGAAAAATTCACAGTTGCTATGTGGGGGTCTATATATAGCTATTACGGAGAGCTTTTGTTTTGGTAGGTAGAGAAATACGATATTGCAATCTTCAATTTGTATTTTATGCTTGTTGCTTTGGACATAATGTAGATCTTCACGTATGTAGATACTACATCCCCCACCACATGTATCTCTGCAATCATGTAGTGCAGTGTAGTTATTTAATTTAAAACAGTCTTTCTCGTTTGGGTAGATCCAAGTTTTTGTTAGGACTATCAAATGTATAATTTTTTTGTGTGCTAGTATAACATCATTAATATCATTTAGTTTATTTCTAACGCTTCTTATATTGATATATAGAACATTTAGTTTTTGCTCCATTTTTTCAGTCAGGTTTTCAGTCTCCATTTTAAATGAATAAATATTTTTTATTATTTACATTGTATTTACATATCTTTTATTTATAACTGCTCTATATCGTTCTCATTTTTAATCCTTACTGGTCTGTCATTTTCATTTTTTTTGAGAAATACTTTTCCATTTAAGACATACGCTTTGTAATAATTATTTTCCTTTTTTGTGTCCCTTACCCTTTTAAAAAGCATCTGATTCTGACGTGTTAAGTCCTCATTAAAATATATGTTCTTTGGACCTCCGGTCAAGCCACATTCGTTCAGCTTAAGTCCCTTCAGTTGCCTTATTTTTGACATCAATTCGTGTTTTATTGTTGTGCTTCTGAGTTTTAGTAATATGGGCGCGCCTTCGTTTTTGTTTAATCGGAAAATTTCCTGGGCATCACCTTCATGTATAGGCACTTTTAGAGCTTTAAAGACCTTTTTCATTGTTTCGCTCACCAGTTCTTCTTGCTTGGGTATACCAGATATAACGATATTTTTCTCCTTTTCTCTCTGTTCAATTTCATTGATCCTTTCTTCCATTGAGTCCACCTTTTCCTTCAGTTCGTTATTTTCCTTCTTAAGGTGCTTGATTTCTTCAACTGTTGTTTGGATCTGTTTTTTTTGTTCTTCAAAACTATCTGATAAAAACTGCATGGATTTTTTTATTTCACTTATTTCTTTCTGCATAGTATTTTTGAAAGGTTCAAAGTGGTTTTTGAACGTTTTTTCGAGCAGGGCTTTCATTTGTTTTTCGTCCATGATGTTTCTAGCCTCACTTTTGTCGAGCGTTTTGCAACAAGTAACTTTGTTACCGCTATCAGCAACCCCCGCCTGTATCCCACAACTGGGGTGAAAGCTGGTCTTGCAGACACCACAATCCAACGATGAAACAACTTTTTTTTTGCAAAATTTGCACTATTTTTATTGGGTATTTTTATTATCAGCTATGCCTTGTAGTGACATAACCTTACTTACTTATAATATATAGTAACTTTGTCAAGTTTTCATCTTTGTTTTAACCATTTAATCAATCAGGCGCAGAATTCTTTCACTTTTTTTTTTTTTTTTTTTCTTTTGTGATGACGTACACTAAAAATTTTTGATTATATTTAATTAGTATTTAAGCAGATATTTTTAGTTAGAAATTATCAAAATCCAGTTTTATATGTAGTAGGTACATACAGAAATTTAGTTTTCTAGGTACCCCACAACGCAGTATGTTGATATAATTTAAAGTATATTATACATTCCATAATTATTATTGTAAATCTTTTAAATTTGTAATATATTGAGTAATATTGAGTAATATATTGAGTTCCATCAAGTATCAGTTACGATAATCATAAACAGCGGGCGGGGGAGTTAAGGATATCATAACTCCCAAGGGAGTTAAGGATATCATAACTCCCAAGGGAGTTAAGGATTTCCATAACTCCCGCTTTTACCTTGAATAGGTGAAACTTTGACAAATAATAGAAATTTTGGTTTATGGTTTATTCCTTTATAAAAATGGCCAAAATACAGTTAATTTAGTAGGAAATAAAATTATCTATGTACCACGGGAATTATCAGGTGTTAATACCCACAGGCAATTGGTGTCCCTCGGGCCGAAGGTCCTCGGGTCGCAAATTTTGCCCTGGGATATTAACATCCTCATAATTCCCTTGATACATTAATAACTATTACCTCCGCTCGTGAATATTTGCCATAACAACGCAAAGATTGACATTTTGTCACCTAGTTGGTGGACTGTTCGGTAACATCATTAATATTTGAGAAAGTTTCGATTTTTTCTATTATCCAGACACGTTCGAAGAAAAAATATCGTGTTCTATTCGGAGTAAAAGCTACTTTTGTGATTCGTCTGTATTGCCGGCCTCACTGCGTTCGGCAGGCAAACTTACAGACTCGTCACAAAAGTATCACTTCTACTCCTAATAAAACAATATACTATTTTTATCGATAGATGTTCTTACAACTAAAAATATAATAATTTTGTGGTGTACATACAATAATTAAACTGTAACCAAAAAAATCCTATTTTTTTCATAATATACTCCTGGACAAAATTATCGCACCACTGCTTATGGTGTTTATGTGCAGTAGTGGTGCAATAATTTTGTCAAGGAGTATATTAATAATACATAATATATCCTGTTCACAATCCGATGTCCACAGGTGCAGGTAAATTTATAACCTTTCCCTATCAAATAGCATTGAAAGGTGATTTTACCTGTACCTACCTGTGGACATCGGATTGTGAACGGATAATACAAAAATTATCATTTTGTCCCATCTTACAGCATACAGGGTATTTCAAATCAAGTCTTCACTATTGTTACCTTCCTTCTTATTATAGGACCTAACTACACCATCCCTTAAATTAGCAAGCTAATAGCATTTATGAATGATAAGGAAACTCGTTGAAGAAAAATACTCGAGTTCCCAAACTTCTTTTACAGCGTTCCCAATAATGTTCGCTACATACAAATACATATTCAAAATTAGCCACATTATTCAACTAAATGCTGACGACTCCACCCAGTGATCTAAAATGTATCTGCTGCTGTTACAAAACAAAAAGTTTCTATTTTTGTAATAAAAAATCACTATTTATTCAAGCCTTATTTTGTGTATATCGGACCATGTTCAATGCATGAAAATTTATCAATGCAATACATATTTAAAAATGATGTCTAGACATTTGAAACCTGAACACTTTTGTGGACAAATCAATACTGATTATTTTTAAAAAAAATACTTGAAATCATTGTTACATACTTTTTTTAAAGTTTTTTTTTTTTTCTTTCCAGGTTGTTGAGAATTGGATATAGAATTGAGCTATTGATATGCTTCAGAGACAACAACTTTCTGGTTAGTATAATTTATTATTCTTGAACGGTTTAGCCAGCTCATAATGCATATAACAATAATTACATCTTTATTTGTCTTTTTAGTTTCTCATGTAACCCTTTTGGTGTGAATAATCAGAAAAAAATGTATTTTCTACTGTTTTGTTAATATTAGTGAAACTTCAGCAATTAGATGCATAATTTGTCAAGCTTTAGGGGGCCAACTTTCCTAGAAATCACCTCCAATTAATTATTAAAGCACCTACTTAATTTTCTGTATGTATAATAGAATAATTTTGTGTAAAAACATTAGTTATACTTGGACAATATTTCCTAAAAGTATCCATTATGCATTGTTAACTGGCCAGCCTCAAGATCCTTCTATGATTTACAATGATGATAAAAATTACCGTCTGATCACTTTTGTGATTAAAACTTTTGGCTGCTTTTTTTAGCTGATTTTTCCAATTATAAATCATCAGGATTTACTTTTTAAAATATACACTTATTCAAAATTGCCTTTTTCTTTCAGAACTCACTAGTTTCATCATTGTCCAGCAGCACATTGGAAAATCTGTTCGAATTTAAACTGGTTTAACAACGGGTTTAAAAAGTCCCGTTTTGTATCCGGAGGTAAGCAAAGTTTTATTTAGTTCTCCAAATAACAGTAAAGCTTGCTCATAGAGCTTGAGAGGGGCATAAGAATCCTTATATCAGTAGTTTGTTATAAAAGAAATTGAAATTTATAATATGATTGCAAATTTAGAAAATGTAAAATGTGCATCTTGCCCAGGTACAGGGTGTCCGAATTTGGATGGTTTTAATAGGAAACATCAATTTCTGAGCAAGATACAAAAAAATGAACCCCCCACTCCGAGGCTCAAATTTCATGAATTTTTGATTGGTGCAAACCGCATTTTGATATCTTCAACCGTTTAGCCGCTAGAGGGCGATTCTCGATTTTGAGCAATGAAACCATCATAACCGATCATAACTTTTTTGTTTATGAAAATTATTGGTTTCCGTAAAAACTTTCTAAAAGCACTTTTTCAAGCAGAATTCAGTGACGTTCTCAGTTTTTTTCTAGGTGGTCCCAACTCCGAGATATTGACCAAAGTCTGGTTTTTTTCAATAGGACACACTATAAATTAATAGCTCATTAGAAAGCTCGGCTTTTTCTGATTTCAATGATATAAAGTTCGATAGGTTTATCTCTAATAGTTTTCGAGAAAAAAAATTATTTCGGTTTTTGTCATAAGAAGTAATGTGTAAGAAAAGGACTTTATATCTGTAAGGAAACTGAGAAAGGTCTCTTTCTAACTCATTGTTTCTTATGACAAAAGCCGAAATATTTTTTTTTCTCAAAAACTGTTAGAGGTAAACGTATCGAAATTTTTATCATTGAAATCAGCAAAAGCAGAGCTTTCTAATGAGCTATTAATATATAGGGTGTCCCATTGGAAAAAATCTGATTTTGGTCAAAATCTTGAAATCGAGGCCCAATAGAAAAAAACTGAAAACGTCACTGAATTCTGCTTGAAAAAGTGCTTCGAGGAAGTTTTTACAGAAATCAGTTATTTTTATAAACAAAAAAGTTATGAAGATTTCACAGTATTGCTCAAAATCGAGAATCGCCCTCTAGCGGCTAAACGGTTGAAGATATCAAAATGTGGTTTGCACCAATCAAAATTTCAAGAAATTTGAGCCTCGGAGTGGGGGGCTCATTTTTTTGTATCTCGCTCAGAAATTGACGTTTCCTATTAAAACCATCCAAATTCGGACGCCCTGTACACTGCACAGCATAATTAGCCCATAGGTTAAATTTACCATTTTCTTTTTTTGGTTCTCATTTTTTTTTTGGAATAATTTTTCTGAATGCGGTTTTCGGCGTACGAAAGTCGTTTTCGTCTAGATTACGCGGCAAAAACAATTTTTTAGAAGGAATGTTATTTTCATGTTATACAGGGTGATTCATGAAGTAATGCAACAATAGACAAATTAGGGATGTGCCTGGCCGGCAATAATTTTTTTTTCACGATCCGGTATGGACCGTTGATAAACTGCTGCCAATATCTCAAGACGTTTTTGGCAGTTTTCTGGTAAAGGCCCTTTTGAGGCAGATATACCACTTAATAAAAAATGGGTCAAATTCATGTTAACACAATTTTCAAAAGGCTGCTGCGTGAAAACGGCTGAACCGGTATCGATCAGCATATCGAATTCACCATATTAGTTAGGTTAGGAAAAATCGGGCGCGAAATTTAAAATGGGTTCCTAAACACATTTCAACAAATTTGACAGCAATGTATTTCTTATGGGGGATTCAAAAGAGTGATTTTCAGACGGGAATCCCTTGGGTTCTGGGCATTTCTTAGTATTTGAACCTATTATACGTCAAACTATGAACATATATCTCTATAATTCATGCTCTAATTGTTTTCTTAGACCTATGAATTAAAAATACAAATGATTTTAATTAAAAGTGTCTGTTTTCGGTGGACGTACGTCGGGTCTAAAACCAGCTCTAAGAAAGTGAGGTTGTGTGTTGTGTTATGATTGTTGGTGAATTGTTTATTTATTTATTTATCACTAGTTCAGTCATTTGTTTTTCCATTTTTTTGGATTATTGAAGTACATCTACTAACCAAGTATGTATTTAGGTACACTTTTATTTTATTATAATTATGGGTACCCATATATACTTGTGGATCAAGCAACGACATATGTATTTTATACAAACATCGGCTTCTTAAATTGGTAATATTTTTATTTTAACAATGTTTATTCAACTTTCAAACACTCTCTCAGTTAATTAACATATTAGAAAAACTATTTATACAACTCACTTCTCTAACAAACGTTCTATCACGTCTACAGACGCTTTTAAAATTGAGTTCCCATAAGACATCAATGTATTAATTTTTGAACTAGGAACCCGCGCCAATTTGCGATTCTAACCTAACTAATATGATGAATTTTGAAAGCAGCTCTTTTTCTGTAGAATTTCCGTGAGGTTATGCTGTTTTCAAAGATATGCCAATTAGACCACCTAGCACGTAGGTCGTAGCTTCTCAGCTCGACCGCATAAATACTGCGGAGGACATGAATCTGCGCCTCACAATTATTGTAAATTTGTAACCAACTTGTACTATGTAATCGTAATCGTAATGTCTTATGCTCATGTAACTGTTTTTAATAAATCATTTTGAATTGTAGTAACGAGTCCTTCTTGAGGTGAATAATAAGTTATCGTTGTAGAGGCACGCAACATAACAATGGCAACTAGAGCCCCAATTGAAAACGCTGTTGCTTAGAAACGGCGTGATAAATTTGGAATATTTTCTCGATTTTGAAAGCTTATTTTATGAAAATTTATACGCTATTTTTCGAAATTCAAAATTTCGAATTATGCAGGGGTTAGCGAGAAGGTAAAGTTAGGTTTGTCAAAAAATCAGACAAATCCTGTAGATATTGTGCCAAATGTTAAGTACCTACTTTGGGTCAATTATCTCAAGACGATTACTTCTGTTTGTGAATCAGGCCCCCTGAATGCCTTGTTAGCAGCACAAAAGCGTCAATAAGTTACAAATTGTGAATGGATTTCAAGAAGCGTTCTCGGAAAATTAATTTTATCGATACGGATCCAAAGCATAGCCTTTTATAGAGGTTAGCAAAAAAATAAGAGTGAATTTATTGAACATTAGATAAGGGCCAAACAATACCCTTTTAGATAGTAGCTGAGTGCAATGTCAAGTTAATTCATAATTTCAAAAACTGTGCATTGACTCTGTTGAATCCATAAAAAAATAGTGGTTGTTCAGAATATCGTAAAAAAGCAAATAAGAACAATATTCCTTAAATGTTTGATTCTCGACTGCAGCACTTTCAAGTTGTTTTTCATGTGTGCATTGGAAGCTTTTAACTTTATTTAGAGTAGTTTAAAACAAAATTGTCCAAAACGCACGCAGCCACCGAGAAGGCCTGACCTTAGAGCCTTATTACCTCCTCCCAGGAACTTTAATGAGCTGTCTTTAAGGCTTACGGAAATATGGGAATAAATTGTGAAATTAAATGTTATTTTTTTTCTTATAGTCTCCATTTTAATTATTCCTATACTGTGTGGATTTAATGAAATTAATCTTCACCTACAGGACATTTGATTTCGGTAACTTCTGTACAACGCTAAATTTTGAATCTGTTATAATCTAGAAAAAAGTCTTCAACATCTAAAAAGCCCGTGAAAATCCATTATTCCGTTTTCAAAATCTAGCTTATTGAAATTATTGTGCTGGCAAAGAGGCATTCAGGGGCCTGGTTTACAATACAGAAGTAATTTAATCATCTTGAGATATAGACCCAAAGTACCTAACACTTGGCACAATATCTACAGGATTTATCTGATTTCTGACAAACTTACCTTTACCTTCCCGCTAACCCCTGTATAATGCGAAATTTTGAATTTCGAAAAATACCGAATTCATTTTCATGAAATAAGGTTTCAAAATCGAAAAAATATTCCAAATTTATCAGGCCGTTTCTAAGCATAGCGTTTCTAATTGGGACTACCAAAATGGCAGTCGAGGGGGCATTAATCCAAAAACAATTGACTAATTGTTTAACAAAACAAAAGCACGCAGTCCAATTGGCATATCTTTGAAGACAGCACTTACCATGATTTGCGCAATTTTAGGCTCGTGATTTTTTCAACCCTTGTATCATGTGATTGGAGACATCCGCAAGAAAAGCTATTGCATCATGGAAAATCTACAGAATATGAGCTTTCAAAATCCGATATGCTGATTGATACCGGTTCAGCCGTTTTCACGCAGCAGCCTTTTGAAAATTGTGTTAACAAGAATTTGACCCATTTTTTATTCAGTGGTATATCTGCCTCAAAAGGGCATTTACCAGAAAACTGCCAAAAACGTCTGGAGATATTGACAGCAGTTTATCAACGGTCCATACTGGATGAATGTGAAAAAAAAAATATCGCCGGCCAGGCGCAAACCCCTAATTTGTCTATTGTTGCATTACTTCATGAATCACCCTGTATAACATGAAAATAACATTCCTTCTAAAACATTGTTTTTGCCGCGTAATCTAGATGAAAACAACTTCCGAACGCCGAAAACCGCATCCAGAAAAATTATTCCAAAAACAAATGAGAACCAAAAAAAAAAAAGAAAATGGTAAATTTAACCTATGCGCTAATTATGTGGTGCAGTGTATTTTGAAATTAAAAAAAAAAAAGATGAACTAGGAGTTTGTGTTTGGCAATTTGATAAGATATTGTGTTTTAAATGCATTTACATCTCTAGAGTCTATATTATGTATAATGCTCAAAATTTTTAAGTCGAGAAATTGGTAATTTTTCTTAGAAGTATGCAACTAAGAACATCAATATTTTTCTGAAAATTGTGGAATTTTTCTTTTTGGTAGGTTAAAAGTGAGTTTTACTGTATTAAATGTATATTTACACATGATGTTAAATAGTTATCCCTATCATAAATAAGAAAGTTGATGATAACATGGTATCTGATATAAATTTTGTTTACAAGATTGTTTTTTATTAGATACATTAACAATGTTTTAATTGATGTTTTTCTCATTTATTTTCAGAGGATGGTAATCTACAGAAGCAAAATAATTTATGAATCTTGGGATAGAAGAATTTATCTGGTAAGTTTTTTTTTAGAAATACTTTGTTATCTGTTATTTTAATGGTTGTTATTCAGTGTCAGCTGCTACAAGCTACAAGAAATTACATATATTTGTAGGTTTTTTATGGTATATTTAGGATGACGTCACCGAACAAGGCAAGACAATGTCAATGACTATTTTTTTCTTATGATTTACGAGAATGTCCTGTGTCAATAATTCTGACAACAGCTAAAAATAATGAAATGAAAATGTTCATAAAATCTGTTTTTTTTTAAAGATAAAAGTCAAAATGACATTATGTTGGCAATACAATGTAAAATTGTCAATGCTTTCAAATTTTTAATATAGAAAAGGCCTGTGTTGCCAACATAGTTACTAAATTTTTGACTTGGGGAATTATCTTTAAAAAAAAACAGACTTTACAAGTCATGCAACATCATGTGCCATTGCCAACCAAAAAATCTGAAATTCCCCTACTTTAAATGCGTTAAAAAGTACTTTTAGTTTTGTTAGGGTGGCAGCAGAAATTTACTAAATGTGACGTCATCCTAAATATAGCATAAAAATCCTATACTGTATTAACAAAATTTTCACACATGATGTTAAATAGTTATCCCTATCATAAATGGAAAAAATTGATGATAACATGGTATCTGATAATAAATAATTATGTATTGTGTTTATAAGAAATAGCAATTTATTAGATTACTAAGGATTTAATTAATGTTTTCAATTTATTTCCAGATGATGGTGATAAACAAAAATGAGGAAAATGAAAATGTATGGTTCTTGGCAAGAAAACCTTTAAATGGTAAGTTTTTTAATTTGCTGAGTGGTGATATAATATGGGTAATACAATCGAGTTTTACATTCCCTTAAGTTAGACTCCTGGAAATTTTAAAATCATCTTGAAATAAACAATCCAATTTCAAAGCGAATGGAAAATAAGCAAAATTTACTTGAAAATAATTATTACATTATGATGATTTATTATACGCTATTTTGAAATAATATTTAATGAAATCTAAATTTCATCACTGATATATTTTTTTCTCAATTTTTATTACTTCATTTAAAGTATTTATTTTTGTTTATGTTCTTTTCTTCACTTTGTTTTAGATGATACCTACCACGATACAAACCTATTGTGACAACTCTTTTGGCCATACCTGTTATGACTATAGGTAAATATCCTCTTGCAACTTTAATATTTGTAGGCTTTTTTTATGTTTTTCAATGATGTTCAACAATATACGCTATGAAAAATGTTTGATTACAAACTTGTACTGAGATTATAAACTTAGAAAAACATAAATAATGAGCAATTTATAATATGTCATTGATTTATTTCTATTTTTGTTTTAGATATACCAAAATCAAATACATCTAGAGAAGGGGACAATAATGGATTATTTTAGTGGAAATTATATACACTTGACTAGATAAGTGTTCCTGTTCCTCACCTCCAAGCCAAGACTCCTACAACAGCTGCATCATCACTTTGTTCCACGACATGATGAGGATTTCCTTGGAAATAGTGAAAATATTTCGGATCAGGCCAACTTTACCCAAATAAAACTAGTTCAGAATTATAAGTTTTTTTTTTGGATCCGAGAATTAGTAGTATTCCAGGATTTTGTCTTTGAAATTCAGGGATGTAAACCCAAAACTGCAATCTCTAATGCTCACCTGACCTGCCTTGAATAAGATGCAACCAATTCAACCAGGAAACCAAATTGGTTTGAAGCTATACCGCCACTTTGCATACCCAGAAGGGAAGTAGGGCCTATTAAAAATCAATATAAAACATAAAATTATTACCAAAAATTTGTTTAATTCATTATTAATAATAACATTAAGGCATTATATAAAGCGGGCGGGACTAGCTATCGCTGTTTTCAACGATAATATCATTCTCTTGCGTTGTTTTTGCGGTTGAGTCCAATGGTTTTTCTGGCGGAGGGATAAATAACCGATCGTGGAGCGGTTCCAGTTTCATGATGGTACGTTTCAACAAGATGGCATCAGCTGCTGCTTCCCACAATGTCGGAGGTTGCCTAGAACAACGGAATCTGTTATTTTTTTCTAGAAATATTTGGTTGGATTAGGGGGAAACTGTGGGAAAATCAAGGTAATTTTACCATCGTTTTATTGATGGGTGCTTCACAATTGAGTTATGATTAGCTTGCAAAAGATGTTCAAGACTCTTGAAGACACAAGCTAAACAATAGAGGGACACAGTTCCAAAATTCCTATCTTGAACTTATGAGTTCATACTATCAACATACTCTGGAACCAGTCTGCTGACTGATCACTAAGACAATCGCCCCAATTTCTGGATCGTTTTTTTATTAAAAGACTGGTCCTGGCGAAAGCAAAAACATCTGTAACCATTACCAAGAGTGGTTATTCTCTCATGCTGGTGTGTATTAGGGCTAGTGCGAGAAAGTGAACGAATCGAATTCAGAGATTCATTCAAAATCTGTTCCCACTAATATTTCCTTGGATCTCAATGCTAAAGTTTTCCAAATACATTATTTACCGGCCATTTCCTGAAGGTCTAGTGCGAGTAGTGCGACTCGTTGCAATTCCCTTACTGTGAAGATAGTAGGGAGTTCTGTGGAAATCAGCTAACTTCTCCGTTCTAAAGGGATGTAGGATATCATGCCAAAAATGAAAAAAAAAAAATCTTGAGAGGCATATAAATCAAAGTGATGTTTTGTGGGTAGAGCAAATGGATAACGTGACTATTCATTCCTTGATCACTGTCAAGTTTCTGGATGTTGTTGGTAAATGACCTTTGAAAACAATATTAAATAATTGTTCAAAAAGTACTGTAGCTTTTATCAATTGAGCGGCGTTTGGTTTCTGATGAAACTGAGGCTTCAGTTCTGAACAGACAGGACTAATAGAAATGATTTTTTTCCGACATGATTCAAAGTATTGTGTTTTAGATTTTATCCTTTAAGATTCATTCTTGTAATAGGATGACATTTACATGGATAGCAAATAAATAGTATAGTGAAGAGCAACATATACCCTATCTACTCTTGAAAAGGCATCCGCAACGGTATTTTCGTTTCCTGACTGGACGGAGTACAATAAAATATCGGCTCAATCAATTTAAAAGTTTTGATTTCATTAAAGGCATGCTGAGCTAATGGAGGAATCGGCATAGTTTAACACTTTATTAATTCATAATTCATGTATCTATATTCAGAAAAACTAGGAATTCATAATCCATCTCGATAATGTGCGAAAAGACCAAACACCTCGCATTCATTCAGAATTTTGGGGTTCCGGAATTTTTGATAAAGCGATGATTTGATCAGGATCTGGTTTCATAGTTCTATTTTCAGTAATACACGCACACTGTTGAATCCTCTAGATATGCGTAAACTCCTTATTGCAGTTCCTCCAATTTAAATCCATGACCCGTTGAAAACAAGCAACACCATTTGTTGCACCAAATGGGATTCTTCGGATCTGATAGAGTTGATGGCAGTCTATTTTCTTCCATTTTCCAAATTTGGTATTTGATTGTAAGTTCTTCTCTGATCAATTGTACTAAATATTTTGAGTTTTGCCATAGGTACTTACTACTTACTACAATGTTCTCAATATTGGCTACATGATAAGCATCCCACCCAAGTAATAGTAATCCATTAATAAATCGAGAATAATCAACTACACAATACCTTTTTTTTTCTTCAGTTTTAGGAATTAAAACTTATGTTATTATCCGTTCACAATCCGATGTCCACAGGTAGGTAGGTACAGGTAAAATCACCTTTCAATGCTATTTGATAGGGAAAGGTGATAAATTCACCTGCACCTGTGGACATCGGATTGTGAACAGGATATAAGCATTTAATCTTATTAGAATAAATAATTCAATCTTATTTATCCTTAAAAAGTGCGGGAAAAATCAGTGTTCGCCACCACAAATAAACCAAGGCATTAGTAACAGTGTTGACACGCACTTGGAGAGGATCCGAGAGAGCCGAGCAAGGAATGACAGTGAGAAGGATGACAGACAAGACGCCATTTTTGAAGATTTGACAAAGTGACCAGATTAAAAATTCTATCCAATAATTCAGCCCCCAGCCAGTAATCAGGCAGTTAAAAAAAGCTGAATACATTTTTTTTCAAATTTTTTTGTCTTAACCCTTTGTAACCGAGAAATTTTTTTAAAACAAAAACACGCTTAAATATGGATTTATGGGTTTATTACCTTATAAAAAACATGTAACATGCAAAAAAATTTAAGCCAATTGCTGATTTTTGATTTAGATGGTGGTAAGCTAAGGCTACCACTCGGCCATTAGAGTTCGTGGTACAATTTGAAGCAATTTCGTTCGTGATTGATACAAAGTGGAACCTTGCATGCTGTACATGCCCATAAGGTCCTGCGCTGTTGAGCTTTGCTGCTACAGTGATTGCAACGTCTAGAAGTTCCATAAATTGGCAAATGACTTGACTTGTCAATTCGTGTTTCCAAAGAGACCTGTTTTTTGAATTTGTTCTCTTTTGTATTGGATAACGCTTTCTCCAACGAAATTCGATTTTTTTTTTTGTGGTGCTCCAATAAGCCCAGCTGCAACATCAATTCTGAATTGCTTCAAGTTCAAAGCGCTGCCATCGGAGCGTTCACGATAAATTATAAAAGCGTTGACTATCGTTGTGTCCAAAAAGTGCTAGACAATTCGGTGGTACCATTTTTTGCTTTTTCTGTCGATTGCATAACATTTTTTTAGCATGTCAGCTTTGTCCACAAATCCCATATATTTATTATAATCTGCTACTAAAGATGGACAATCAACTGCAGATGTTGATCCATCTTTTTGTCTTCTATTGACGTGATCGGATTTCTCGGGGTTGTAATAGTTGCTCAGAAAGTACACTGGTTTTTTATCTATTCATTTCAAGCACACTGAACCTTCTTTTGTCATTCGCCAGTCGGATTCTCCACGTTTCATATTCTTGTCGAGCTTCAAATCAGTTGGTAGAAATTTTTTGTTTTTCCTCAAAGTACCACATGCAAAAATATTATTAGCTTTTAGATTCAGTAACAGAGGAACATTGGTAAAATAATTATCAAAAAAAACTTTATGGTTTTTTCCTACCAAGTCTTGGGTTAGATCTTTTACCACCCGCCCTCCTAAATCTTTTTCTGTGACTTCATTGATTTTTCCTGTATATATTTGAAAATCGCAAACATACCCAGATCTATCCTGCACGAACCCAACATTTATAACCTCTTTTGATAGGTTTAGCAGGCATGTATTGCTTGAGAGTTGTCATTTTTCCTTTATATTTTATCATACTTTCATCACAAGCTTGATACTCAGATGGACGGTAACATCGCTTGTACTTGGATTGTAAAATGTCTAACATAGGTCGAACCTTGAAGAGCTTGTCAAAATTAGGTTCACCCTTTTTTGGTTGAACGGAATTATCTGCAAAATGCATATTTGCTAGCAACCAAAGAAATCTATCTCTGGATATAGCTTTGGAAATGTAATGATCTCTTATTTCAACCTGGGATGACCAAAAATCTCTTAGACTTGGTAATTTTTTTATGCCCATGAGAATATTTACTCCTAGAAATACCTTCATTTCTTCAATGGTTGTTGCTTTGAATCCTTGCGCTCCTTTGCGAATGTATTTTTGGGTAGCAAACAGATTAGTTTGAAAAACAATCAACTCCAAAAATTCTTGGGTCCATAGTTCGAGAAACGCTTCAACAGGTGTTTCAATGTTATCATCAACATAAAGGACCAGATATTTGTGAAAAATCTGCAGGCATATCCGTAAACAAGTTTCTGTTTGTCCATAATACTTCCATGGATTTACTAGCATTATTATCAACACGTCGTAGTCTTTTCGATAAAACTGAAAGAGGCACTTCATTTTCGGAGTCACTCTCACTCGCTTCAGCTTCAGCAACTGTTGTAGTTTGAGTTTCAGTTTCATTAGGTACCTCTTCTAAATCATCTTCGTCTCCAGATAAGAAATCCCCAGCTATTGACTCGCCATCTGATGGAATTTCTGCTAAATAATCATCATCATCATCTGGATTTTCTCCAAGAATTTCATCAAGCTCATCTTCCCTAATAACACAGTAACATCGCAGAAACATTCCAGAAACATCCATCAGGGATAATGAAGACGTCCCTGGGAGGTCCCTATTTTCCTGGGGACATCCCTGGGATGTTGCAGGCAACAGCCGTGTTATCATTTGCGATGTCCTATAAACATCTCTCAGGGATGTTTCTAAGATGACGCGGGATGTACCTAATACATCCGGGGCAGGTGTAAGAAACATCCTCTATATGTTTCTAGTATGACTTTAATAGGTGAATGAATTTTAGGATTATGGATTAAAAATTACCTAATTCAATAATTTTCAATTTTCGTTCTATTTTCTGGAAGTCAGAACTTTTTCCAAAAAAAAAACAAAAATTGAAAATTATAAAATTAAGTAGGCACATCAGTTTCCAATAACATTTTTTATTGAAAAAATAAGGTACATGTATACTTATATTGATTATCTATCAACTAATAATAATCGACGGACAATTTTGCCTAAATAATGTAGTATTTATGCCCCGTCATGTCATCGAAAACCAAAGTTTGGCAGTGGCAGCATGTTGTAGTAGGGGAGTTCGGCGTTTTCTTTTTTTTTTGGTGCTCCAATTTCATAAAGGTACCATTATCTAACCAAAACAACCACAGAACCAAAATCCAAAGTTCTTGAAGTACAATTCAACTTGCACACCTAGAATGTAATCAACTATGAAAACAAAAAATAATTATTGGTTATTTTCTCTTACCTAATGAAGAATGAAGTTCGGGTTTCTAGGGGCTATTTATCAGAAAAGTTAGAAATTTCCTAACCGACGCCATATTGAAATTAAATAAACTAAACAATTGATAGTTATGCGACGTTATCTTTCAACAAATAATCTTTCTCACCAACTAATAAGCACTGGTAGGTCGCAGAGATCCTTTCGAACACAAAATGGCACAACTAGGTGTAGCGAAAAACCACAAATTGACAAATCCTCCACACAGCACGACGCCATTACGAAATAAAATTCCGCCCAACAACACAAGCGTAGCGCACAGGACGACCCGTTCGACTGATTCTGCCCGTCTGCGCTGGCTGCGGCGCCGACCCGACGTGGTGGCGTGCCCTCCTGTCCTGACCGGTACAAGTACAAATGCCTGAGCACGCGCCTGCGCCATACACTTCGGCTTCACGAATATTCACGATGTTTGAAAGTTGAAAAGAGAGAAGACTTTTATCAATACATATTTTATTTTATTCCAAGTTGTAAGTCGAATGAAAAATTAAATATTGCTGTTGTTACAATACAAAATTAATATTAAGTTCCTTATTATCTATATACATTACAGGTATATTATGGAATTTGAAATTAGTTTGTGTTTGTGATAGAGACATTTTCAGAAATCACACAAAATTGGCAAATTTAATACTGGGTCCTACCGGTCTGAGGTCCTACCTAGTTTTGTAAAATAATGTTAGCCATTTTTTAGCTGTAATAAGTATCTAATTTTGAGAACAAAAAATCTTTTTGTCGATAGATATTTTCGAAAGGATGTTTCTAAAACATTTCAGGACAATCATCCTAGAGATGTTACATTACAAACATCGCAGCGATGTACCATTTATGTCGGAAACATAAGGACCTTAATGGTACATAAATAGGATGTTTCTGGGAGATCGGTGTTATTAGGGTTGGCCCATTTTGCTCCAAATCAAAAAAAGACCAAGCCCGCTTTCCTGAAAAAAATAAACCTATTTGTGACACAAATTGCAGCAAAAAATATTTTGCAATATTATTTTCTGTGTCTAGTGGTAGCTAGGCCGTACCACCAAACTTTTTGTATTAGCTAATGAAATAACCAAAGAATATTATATATGCATATTTTCTAGTAATTATTAGACATTTATCTACCATACTTACCGGCCATAACTGTTAGTTTTTCCTTTATTCGCAAAAACAGGACAAAATTCTTGAGAGCTCAAAAATACTTCACACATGTAAATAAAGCCGTTACTAAAAATCCCCGAAAGCCCGGTGATCGCGCTATTAAATTTTTTTTCTGATAGATGGCTATACTTACGTCGAATTAAATCGGTGGTATACCGTGATTACCACTAGGCATCAAAATAGAAAATAATAAATTTATGGTACTCTGAGCATACCACTGGGCGGAAAAGGGTTAATAGAGTCCACTACTACGTTTTCCTGCAAGACTGTCATGTCTTTGTCGAAGAAACCAAGTTCATTTCAGATTTTGACGAAGACCTCTGAACCAGTCTTCGCATAAAGATTTGGTCCTTCGAGCCGGATTCTTCAGGCAATTTCCAGCCACCGGACATTTCAGGCAAGTTTCCGCCAGTTTCTTTTTCATTTGACATTGAGCTCGATATTGGACAATCAAGAGCAAACATTAAACCAGGAGAGGTGCTATAGGTATAGCTTTGGAATTATTCCATAGTTTAAGTTAAAATCTTGAATTTGTAATACATAAGGAGAACGTTTTCCATCAATCAGGTTCAAGTTTTAAGCCTTTATCCGCACATTTTCCTATACAATTTTGTCCTTTTACTTGTTTGTCATTATACTAGCAAAATGTCAAAAAAGAGTCGATCAAAAAGTGATGCATTTAATAATAGTGGAGCGAATATTCCTGCTGATCAAGAGGAAATTTGTTCTTTAGTTCGGAAAAAAGCAAATTTAAAAACAAGTTTAACAAGGTTTTCTAGTTTTTTCCAAAAATTGAAGCAGAGCGTGTTCGAAAATACAAAATTAGCTGAACTTCAATTGCGAATAGACAATTTGGAATCTCATTTACTTCAAGAATTTTTCGCGTTAGATTTCAAATTGGAGGGCTTAGACTTAGACCCAGAGAATTTTGAGAGCCATTATTTTTCAATAATTTCAGAAGCGAAACAATTTATTTCAATCAATACTCGATCAAGGAGTGCTCCAGTAGGAGCACAACCTACTCATAACAGCAGTATTCAATCCTTTAATCAACCACTAGGCGTAAGTCTTCCAAAGATAACATTGCCAAAATTCTCAGGAGCATACGAGCGATGGTTTGAATCAAGGATCTTTTTGTTTCACTAATACATAACAATTCCGCTTTAATAACCATTGAAAAGTTTCATTATTTGCGCTCATATTTGGAGGGTTCTCCTGCTCAGTGTTTGAGTGCTCTTGGTTTTTCTGAGCAAAACTGCAGTGTTGCTTGGGATATTTTGTGTGGTAAGTTTGACAACAAATACCTATTAGTGCATAAACATTTGAAGGCACTTTTCAACATTCATAATATAAAGTGAGACTCCTCAGGAGGGCTTCGTTTTGTTGTCGATTCCTTCTCAAAAAATTTAAAATATATTGAAAATTTAGGTATTCAGACAAACGCATGGGATCCTTTAGTTATATTCTTAGTCACCAACAAGTTGGATGCAGAATCACTTAGAGAGTGGGAGCAGCAGGAATTTAAGGCCGAATTACCCACACTTGATGAATTCAAAACATTTTTATCAAGCAGGGACGATTTCTTAGAAAAATTAAGTATGCATAAAATTAAACGTAAATCCCCTGGCAAACCTCTAGGTGAACCAGAGAACACGGGATTTTCAGGTAATTCTACAGGGAATGAAGTTCACAAAAGTAAATACTCTTGCTATTTATGTCAAAAACCACATGGAATTTATAAATGTTCTGAATTTCTTTTTCTTACAGCATCTCAAAGACGGGATAAGGTTTTGGATCTGAGGTTGTGTCCGAACTGTCTGCAGCGTGGTCATTTCTTTGGAGGGTTGCAAGTAGGGTCACTGCAAATAGTGTAGTGAAAAACACAATTCATTGTTACATGTTCTTTCTGTAGTCAATGCTCCGGTCCTTCTGGGAAATTCACGTTCAGATAATAATCAGGAGTAGGTATCAACTATCAAGTAGCTAATTCAGCTTACAGTAGTTGTAATTATGAAACGTCAGGTCAAGTTCTGCTCGCAACCGCTCTGATGAAGGTTTCAGATGGTGAAGGTACTGATTTTCTTTGCAGGGCTTTACTCGATAACGGCTCCATGTCAAACTTCATTTCCAGTCACGTACTTTGCCGTCCAATTGAAAATTCCCAAATATAAGATCAACTTTGCAGTGAAAGGTATGGGTAATTCAGAGACACATTTGAAATATTTTTGCAACATGAACGTTCAGTCGTTTCATTCGAAATTTACTGTGCCACTTCAGTGTTTAATAATTCCAGAAATTACTGGTAAACTTCCAATGGCATATATCAATCCAGATGCCTTTGATATTCCCGATTACGTTCGACTTGCAGATCCAGAATTCTTCAAACCATGTGAAATAGATCTTTTAATAGGAGCTGACATGCTTCTGAATCCGTTCCTTTAGGAAAAAACATGATGCCATTTATCCAAAACAATAAGCTGGGCTGCATCATATCAGGTCCTGTTAATATAACAAAGTTGAAAGTAGTTTCAAAGGTCACCTCATGTCACTTCACAAACACATTATGTATTATGCCATCTGGGAAATGGAAGAGATCTCCACCGATGTTATCCCATCCAACGAAGAGATTCTTGCTGAGAAACATTTCTCAGATACCTATTATCGAAACTCAGAAGGTCGTTTTGTGATTTCAATACTATTGAAAGAACCAACTAGTATACTTGGTAAATCCTGGCTAAATGCAAAAACGCAATTTTTCAGCTTGGAGAGAAAGTTTTCTTCTAATTTAAAATTAAAATCCATGTACAGGGTGGGCCAATTTGGACACTTTTAATAGGAAACGTCAATTTCTGAGCGAGATACAAAAAAATGAACCCCCCACGCTGAGGCTCAAATTTCATGAAATTTTGATTGGTGCAAACCGCACTCTGATATCTTCAACCGTTTAGCCGCTAGAGGGCGATTCTCAATTTTGAGCAATAATATTGTGAAACCTTCATAACTTTTTTGTTTATGAAAATAATGATTTCCGTAAAAACTTTCTGGAAGCACTTTTTTAAGCAGAATTCAGTGACGTTCTCAGTTTTTTTTTTATTTGGCGCTAATTTCGAGATATTGACCCAAGTCTGATTTTTTTCAACAGGACACCCTTTATATTAATAGCTTATTGAAAAGCTATGATTTTTCGGATTTCAATGATATAAAGTTCGATAGGTTTATTTCTAACCGTTTTCGAGAAAAATAGTATATTGTGTATTTAGGTGGAAAAGCGACACATTCTCGGCCGACGGTGTAAGCCGGCAAACACCGGAGTCCGAGAATGTGCTTTTTCACCGAAATACACATACTATTTTTTCTGCGATCGGTTAAATATCAAAATATCTGTTAAATATTTGTCTTTTTGTTAGAATTAATCAGCAGTACGAGAATCACTTTTCCGGCCGTATTGTTATTCATTGATTCCTTGGTAACTATTGGAACATAATTGAAATACCAGAATATTGAGTTTTGCGACCTGTCAACCGGTCAAAAATGCTGACATTTCTTATCAATCGCAGAAAAAAAAAATTATTTTGGTTTTTGTCATAGGAAACAATGTGTTAGAAAGAGACCTTTTTCATTTTCCTTACAGATATAAATTCTTTTTCTAACACATTGCTTCTTATGAGAAAAACCGAAATAATTTTTTTCTGCGATTGACAAGAAATGTCAGCATTTTTGACCGGTTGACAGGCCGCAAAACTCAATATTCTGGTATTTCAATTATGTTCCAATAGTTACTAAGGAATCAATGAATAACAATACGGGAAACACTTTTCCGGCCTAGGCCGGGAAAGTGATTCTCGTACTGCTGAATAATTCTAACAAAAAGACAAATATTTAACAGATATTTTGATATTTAACCGAGTCAACTTACACCGTCGGCCGAGAATGTGTCACTTTTCCACCTAAATACACAATATACTATTTTCTGCGATTGACAAGAAATGTCAGCATTTTTGACCGGTTGACAGCTCGCAAAACTCAATATTCTGGTATTTCAATTATGTTCCAATAGTTACTAAGGAATCAATGAATAACAATACGGGAAACACTTTTCCGGCCTAGGCCGGGAAAGCGATTCTCGTACTGCTGAATAATTCTAACAAAAAGACAAATATTTAACAGATATTTTGATATTTAACCGATCGCAGAAAAAATAGTATGTGAATTTCGGTGAAAAAGCACATTCTCGGCCTCCGGTGTTTGCCGGCTTACACCGTCGGCCGAGAATGTGTCACTTTTCCACCTAAATACACAATATACTATTTCTCAAAAACTGTTCGAGATAAACCTATCGAACTTTATATCATTGAAATCATCAAAAGCAGAGCTTTCCAATAAGCTATTAATATATAGGGTGTTCCATTGAAAAAAACCGAACTTTGGTCAATATTTCGAAGTTGGGGTCAACTAGAAAAAAATTGAGAACGTCACTGAATTCTGCTTCAAAAAGTTCTTCTAGAAAGCTTTTACGGAAATCAATAGACCCATCTCGCATGATTAGAAAAAGAGAGCTTTATTGTAATAAATACAAGTTAGAAAGCAATAAAATATGACATGCGCGCGCAATTCGTAGGCTGCAGTGTAGCCAGATTGTATTGTTGCAGAACAAATGTAGACAATACAAATCGAACATTATAACATTAAAGAAGTAATATAGTGTCAAGTGTTTTACAACGTCTTAAATCAGACAAAAGAAGAGTTTTAAGGGGGATGAACATCGTTTGCACTTTTATTATGATAAATGTTTCATCCGACAACATCGCTCAGTGAAATTGCGAAGGAATATAGAGGGTTGCCAGACGTCCCGATTTTAACGGGACAGTTAAAGGTTATGTCCCGTGACCCGATGGACTATGCGTCAAAAATTAAAAGTACTTATCAGTCACTTATTTTTGAATTGTACTGGTTAATCATCTATTATAATTATCATAACTATTATCAAGATTTTTTTTGATTTCGACGATCAGGCGCGGATCCAGGGAGGGGCCATTGGGGCCATGGGCCATGCCCCCCCCCCTAGATAAGGAAAAATAATTTTAAAAATCAACATTAAATCGACCAATTTTTACGGGTTTACCAGGGACCGTATATAACAGAATTTTATTTCATGGCGTCATCATTTTATCACGGGCCTCTAGCCTATTCTATTTGTATGTACAGGGTGTCTAGTTATATTTTGACACCGTACCTGCAGCCTTCACCTTTACAGGTAGATGATAGGTGTGAACACAAAAGTTGTACAGTTTTAACTAAATTTACAGAATCCATCGTCAAAAACAAATTTTTTTTATGAGAAATTTGGAATTTTGCGTACTTTCAACTTTTTTAAATGAACTGCCATATATTTGCTTCTAATATATAGTTTGTCTATATTTGTTTGAGCCGTCTTCAACATTATGGCTCTAAAAATTGGAAAAATACTATCCTACTGGCGATTTTGTGAACCATTCTGATGAAAGCTTCAGGTAAAATTTGAGGCACTTGGTTTCTCTGATAGTATTTTTAAAATTTTTGAAGCCAAATATGGCGGAGACGGCTTAACTAAATATAGAGAAGCTATATATTTTTGGAATCGGAAAATTGTGCTCTTCAAGAATATATAGAATCAAATATAGGGCATTCTATTTGGAAAAAGTTGAAAGTAAGCAAAATTTCAAATTTCTGACAATAATTTAGCTAAAACTGCTCCACTTTTGTGTTCACTCCTATCATCTACCTATAAAGGTGGAGTGTCAAATTATAACCAGACACTCTGTACCTTTCCAATTTATAAGTTACATAAGTTTTCGAATATGAAGCCTGGTATTTCAAAAGCCTACCAAAATCTATTTACAGTAATAAATAAGACGAAATAGCTAAATTTTGCGGGAGCCAAGCGCATGGTTCTTTATTCAATTTTTTCATAAATCAGAAAAAAACAATTCTGAAAACAAATTTTCGTGCTTTTTTTTCAAAGTTTCAAAGTATCTTGACAAATAACATATTCCTAGCAGTTGTTCTGCTTATTTTATAACTCCTCTGAGAAGTAGGATTCCAAAGAAATTATCTATTTATTTTATTTTTTGAAAAAGTAAAATATACGTTTTATGCCGTTTCTCGAAAATGGTCGTTTGGCGCCTGGTTCCAGTTTCTATATCACTATCCAAATAAACCTACTTGAATATCCTCGCGAAAAATTGCCTATTGGTTCAGTCAGAAAACTAGTTTCAACCAATGAAATTCACTTTGACACTGACTGGTTTTTGAATTCTGCAGAAACTCAAAAGGATTCCGTGGAATTCCAGTAGGATTTTGTGGAATTTCGTTAACAGTGGTATTCTGGTGTACAAATTTTTCATGGTGGTTTACCCTCGTGATAAAGTATTCCTTAAAAAAAAAACTGTCCCGATTTTTGTTTGAAGTCCCGATTTTTAATAGCTTTCTCTGATTGGTAAACTCGATTTATAGATACTCCAGTCTGGCAACCCTAGGAATATTTCAAGTATAATCTAACATAACATAAAGTATTAGTTTGCTCTTTGTCAAATTACACGTTACAAAGAAAGAAGGAACGATTCATTCTGAACTGGCTCGTGAATAAGAATATGACGGAAGCCTGTCACAAATTTGCTTCTCATTGGACGCTCACCTGCAGCCTACAAGCGACGCGCGCAGTCCAGGTAATAGGAGATCGGTCTATTATTTTCATAAACAAAAAAGTTATGGAGGTTTCAAATTATTGCTCAAAATCCAGAATCGCCCTCTAGCGGCTAAACGGTTGAAGATATCAAAGTGCGGTTTGCATCAATCAAAATTTCATGAAATTTGAGCCTCAGAGTGGGGGGGTTAATTTTTTTGTATCTCGCTCAGAAATTGATGTTTCCTCATATGACGTTTTGGACAGTTTTGTCAAATTTACCTTCACAGGTTTCATCAATTGGAATACGTGTTGGAAGCAATTTCCGCCATTTAACATAATGAGTGCGACAAAAACAGGTATCCCCTCCGCAGCAGCGGCACTAGGCTTCACGTTCGTCAATATGTGTGCGCATTCCAGTTTTTGGTTATAGTTCATTGGTTATTAAAATCTGTTTTTTTTTTAAAGATAAAAGTCAAAATGACATTATGTTGGTAATACAATGTAAAATTGTCAATGCTTTCAAATTTTTTATTTAGAAAAGGCTTGTGTTGCCAACATAGTTACTAAATTTTTGACTTGGGGAATTATCTTTAAATAAAAAACAGACTTTACTCACCACATCATATGGTGTGTTCAGAGAAGACAGTGATACAACAAAACTTCGCGTTGTCTTCAATAGTAGTGCTTTATCTTCAACTGGACATTCTTACAATAACATTCAAATGTTCGGACTAGTTGTGGATCTACTATCCATTCTCATTCGATACCGTCAACATGCCTACGTTTTCACTGCTGAAATTTGTAAAATGTATAGACAAATTTTGGTGAAGGAGGATTTTAGACCTTTACAACTTATTTTCTGGAGAGAAGCCCCGAAAATAAGCTGTTGACTTTTTCATCAAACATTGTCAGGTATGGAACAGCAAGTGCTCCATTCTTAGCCACTCGCTGTATAAAACAATTGGCACTAGAAACTGAATCCTCGAACCCTCAAACAGCTCAAGTACTAGGCACATCGAGATTTCTATATTGATGACGTACTAGCTAGTAGTAATTCAGTAAGTGATACCATTGTCATATGTAGTCAACTCTCTTCTATACTAAAATCAGCAGGTTTCGATGAATTACGAAAATGAAGATCCAATATCCAATTCCGAAGATGTTATTAATAATTTAAAATCAAAAATCTCTTCAACAGATTCCTTTTACTTTTCTTCCTCGGAGAATGGGAAAATTCTCGGTTTACTTTGGTCATACAAACATGACTGTTTCTCCTTTCAAATAAGTCCTTCAACCAACACCAAAAAGATTACCAGTTAGTTTGGCTTTTAAAGTTATCGTGGGACCAAGAAGTACCGGACGATCTTTCTCAGAAATGGCTTAATTTCAACCCAGAACTCAACAATATACGCATTCCACGTTTTATATCTTGTCAAAGTCCTCTTTCTGTGGAACTACATGGTTTCTCAGACGCTTCACAAAAGGCTTATGGAACTTGCATCTATCTCCGGCTCATCGATGCTAACCAGATTGTTCATGTTAATCTACTGAGTTCAAAAAGTCGAGTAGCTCCACTTAAGTCACTCACAATAGTTTAGAACTTTGTGGAGCACTTCTTTTAGCAAAAACACTTTCAAAGGTTTCGAATTCCTTAACTATGAAAATTGACAATTACTTTATGTGGAGCGATTCCACTTTTCTTGGAAATCGAGTAGTGCAAATTCAGTCCTTGAAAAATGCTGCAAATTGGCATTATGTACCAACAGAATCAAATTCAGCTGATTGTCGGGAATAATAAAATATTGAACACTCTGTATCTTTATACAGTGGCTTAATTTTGTTGAGTCAAATTAAATTGTAGTGGGTAGAATTGTTTTCTATCACCGGCTTTCCTGAACGATTTTACAGATTAAGAGCCAGGGATAATAAAATATTGATCACCCCATATCTCTACACAGTGGTGGAACTGTTTTCGATTAACAGCTTTCGTGAAAGATTTCCTACAAGAGTCGGAAATAATAAAATATAAAATATTGATCACTCTGTATCTTTATACAGTGGCTTTTTTTTTATTGAGTCAAATTATTACAATGGGTAAAATTGTTTTGTATTACATGCTCTCGTGAAAGATTTTCTACGTTAAAAACTAGAGATGATAAGGTATCGATAATCCTCTAGTATCTTTATACAGTGGTAGGATTAGTAGTAGGTGCCAAAATTTGGATTGGCTTTGGGCGCCGAGGATTCTAGTTGCGGCCCTGGTTGCTATTATTTTTTATTAGGTATTTCTCTTCATATAAAACTACCATTTGTAGCAATATAATTCTTAATTACTTCAAGGCCATACTCAGTAATATATTCATTTTTATTATAGATTTTCAAGAGATATTTCTGGATGGCGCGTATCATAAATAATAAAATTTCCATTTAAAGTCTGCATAGGGGCGTTCCAGATGTTCTATTTTCGTACTCCATTATTCATAATAAATTAAAATGATTACCTTGACCGGATTGCAATCTAAAAGTGGACGATAAAGGAATAATTTTACATTATGCGTATTAAGTATGTACCTGGAAAAACAAATCGTTATAAGATATCAAAAAAAAAAAAAAAAACCATATACCAAAGGTGAAAAATATTCTGATCTATGAAACAGAGACTGCTCCATTGAAAATGTTAATAGTGAAAACTCTTTTAAATAAATAAAAAAACACTAACCAATCATTATCAGTTTACAAATTCAAATTTCAAATTACCATTGCTTCAAAAACAGTTATTGGTCATAGTCCCTACCGTTCATGGAAAATTTCCATTTCATCATTTTCCATAGTATCCCCCCGATAATCGTCCACTTGATGTGAGTTGCGTGCCCCGTTAGAAAAATAAATTCGGATTTCGTGTCGGTTAAAGTTAAAAATTGAAGCTGAACAAAGGCCTGCTGCGTCCTATGCTCGAAATTGTCGATTGGTGTTAATTTTCATTTGAGAGAAAAGTAGAAAACCACCTCAAAAGGTCAGGGTTGAACGCAACAAAGGTTATTGCCATAAGTTTTCCGAGGAGCCGGAGACTTAATTTATTCTTTTTTCGCAACAAAGGGTTTTTTTTGATAACAATCTACAAGCAAATGTTAATGAGTTTTTTTTCTATAAAAAAAAGATTCTCGTGTAATCAAGATATACCATCTAGCTACCTATAAAAATGCTGAATTCTAAGTCTCACTACCTAAGGCCACACAAAACTAATTCCTACAACAATAGACAACACACAAAACATGTAGTTGGTTCTTTATTAACTATTACTCACTTAGGTAACTTACTCCTCCTTTTGAGGCTGGTGCTTCTGGGAGCTCTCCTCTGTTTCATCTTTTCTCAATTCTTCCACTTTTTCTTCCAATTTTGTAACATTTGCACCCATATGATGGTCATTTTCTAAGTCTTCCATTAGCAGCTCTTCTCCTTTTTCCATAGCCTGCTCAGCTTCTGCTTTTTCCAAATCTTCATCCAAGTCGTGGAACCTAGCTTCAAGATCCTCGAACTCTTTCGTTTCCATATTGTCTTTTAATGTTTCTTCAAACTATGATAAAAGGAATTAAGCAAATACAATTAAACATTTTTGGACTTTACCCCATCGTTTAAAGAGTGCACAGTTTCGAAAAATGGCGAGGTTCCTGATTGAAAAGCTTCACGGGCATGCTCAGTTTCCGATACTATTACAGTTTCAGCTTCAGAAACTGCTTCGCCAGCTGCTTCTGTTGTTGTAGCCATCGTTGTGCTGAAATTGTCAAAACTAAGTTTTGGTCTTCAGACTGAATTTTGTTTGGGAAGAAAAATTACAAAACTTGGAATGAAAAAATTCAAGACCCAAAAGAATTAAGAATAAAGAAATAAGGAAAAATCAAGTGTCTGGAATAGGAAAAATTATAAACATTGAAGAATTTGAATTAAAAGAGAAACATTTTCTTGCTAATATTTCCTTATTATTACTCTAACTTGACTTGAAGCATGCTAGATGTTTTTCAATAATTTCTAAATTGTTCTAACAGATTTTTAAGTATTTTAGAGCCCAATTGAAGCTCCTAAGTGTTCTAAATCGGTTTGAAAGAGTTCTAAAACGTTTCCTGTTCCAAATTGAATCTTAAAAAAGTCTCCTGAAAGGCGATTTGTAACTTTTAACTTAAATCCTAAGATTCTGGCGCATTACAAAATGTTTCCTAAATGGTTTCCAGTAACTTCTAAATTGAATGAGAAATGAATTCTGTGGGAAATTTTTGTAGACATCTTAAAGACGTCCCTAAGATGTCCACAAACGACATTCATTGCTTACGACTTTAAGGCGTCTCAAAGACATCTTGTAAACGTCGTATGTTACAAAATCCAACGTCTTTAGGACTAAGACATTCTAAAAAGTCTTCAACGATATATCTTAAAGACGTCTTCAAATCTCTTTTCAAACCATTATTCACTTTAAAGCCTGGTTATCTTCAAGATATGGATTTACGAAATCTTAAGAACATCTTCAAAACAAAGTCTCTTCTAGACGACTTTTTCTGGTTTTCAGACGTCCAGACGTATTGCAGAACTAAAAAAAGACGTATTTAAGACTTTGTGTGCTGTCAGGGTCTACTCTAACTTTCCATATTCTCGAGCACAAATTAATTGTATACCTACCTACCCAAGTTGAAGAACTATTTATTATTGAAATGGGGTTTTAGGTATCAAGATTTGGATGTTTTCACACTTAAATGTAGATCATACATAAAAACTAACATCAACAAAACCAAAAATTTATGGTTTTCACTAGAAATATTTTTCCCCAAGTGAACTTAATGGAGAGCAAAAATTTCAAATACATGGGCTCTGTCTTGTGAATGACAAATGGGACCCAGAAATCGAAATCCAAATTACAATAGAGCAAGCTAGAAGCTAGAATAACTGCTTCCTCCAGTTCAGAAAATTCCTGACCAACCAATAATAAGATTTCAACTTCAGAATCTTGTGGTTGGTAAATGATAGGACGAATGCTCAAAATTCGTATTTTGACCATAAAAGGAATGAGCCCAGCGGGTCAATTCTTGAAAATTCTCGCATACGTAAGTTGATTCGAATTCGAATGACAGCAACGTAAATTGAATAGGAAACATTCGAATTCATATCAATTTTCGTATGCGAGATAATTCAAGAATTGGGGGCCAGATAGCATGGGTTGTCTCTGGGACGTTTGTTCTAGATCCCATGTAAGTCTTAACGTATCAGTTTAAAAAAACGAGATCCTAAGAACGACCTCTAACGGCTAATCTAGGAATATGTCAAATGTATATTCTTTTTGGACTTCCTTGAATGTTGTATTCCTAATATCCCTGGGAGTTCTCTTTGAACGTTCATCATCATCATCAAATTTTGTGTATTACCGACTCGCTCGATAATTTTTCTAGACAATCAAGAGCCGGTTATAATTCAAATTTTGATTATTACCGGCTCTTTGAGTTCCTGGGGAATTTCTCTAGATAATCAAGAGCCGGTAATACTTTAAATTTTGATTATTACCGGCTTTTGATAAGCTGGAAATTTAATAAAGCTCCTAATTTCATTATGCAACCCAAATTCGGATTATAACCGGCACTCGAGTCCCTCGGTAAGTTTTCTAGACAATCACGAGCCGGTAAAAGTTCAAATTTTGATTATTACTGGGTACTGGCTCTGAAGTTATTGGGTAGTTTTTCTAGACAATCAAGAGCCGGTTATGTTTCAAATTTTGATTATGACCGGACCTGGAATCGCTGGAGAATTTCTCTAGATAGACCAAAGACCTCGATAGACAGTCAAGAGACGGTGATAGTTCAAATTTTGATTTTTTTCGGCTCTTGAGTAGCAGGGTAGTTTTTCTAGTCAATCAAGAGCCTGTAATAGACCCTGAGATAGGGCCTGTTTAGTGGAGTCATTTTTTTTTGTCTGGCATTTTGAGGGATGAATGTGGCTAGTTAGCTGATGAGAATATAGGTGGTTTTAATGCATGCCACCTGTTCGAAATGTCCACAGAATGTTTCGCCGGAAAACTCGACTTCGAACTGGGATTACCGTCTGGCGATTTTTCAGCGATATTTTCACAACAAAACCTTCCATTCTCTCGATTACCAGACAAAAAGTAAACGCGGAAGGTTCTTTTCTTTTCTCTTGGAAGTTGACACTCATCCCCACTTTTTCAGCTATTGAAAAGCATCTGGTATTTTTTATGGGTGAATTATTTATCAATGTAGAGTAACTAAGCCGGTTCTAGAGCGGAAGTGACGTCACACTCGTTCTGGGGCCCGCGCCCGTCATCAGTGAAGCCCCAAATTGAAGGGGCCTAACCCAGGTGGGCCTGTGCCCCATTTCGTGGCCCCATTTTTTTCGTGGGCCCCATTTTTTGTCAAGCCCCAATTTAAAGAAGCCTAACCTAAGTAGCAAGCCCCAATTTGAATAGACCTAACCCAAGTGACGTCAGCAAAGCGGCCACATGCTTGCCCCCGCTGCTAGACCCGTGGCCCCATTTTTTTTCGGGGGCCCCATTTACATGAACTCATAACCTGAAATGAGATACCCCATACGAGATGACAGGTACGTGCGACGTTGTCGAAACTAATAATGTGCGACGTTGCCAATAAAATTTCCCTAAATCTAGGGAAAAATCGGAAAGGGGCCACTTGTCTCGGGTGCTAGACCCGCGGTCCCATTATCCGTATATGGAACCAATACAGGCCCCAAATTTTGAGGCGCACGTAGCCTAGAACTCTTTTATTTAGAAGCCAAAAAATTTGAGATCATTAAAAAAAAAATTCCTCATGTAAATCAATTTTTTTTTTTCTGCAAATTTTCGAACAGGAGGCAGGCATTAAAATCACTCATATTCTCAACAACTTAGTAGCCACATTCATCAGCTCTCAAAATGCCAGACAAAAAAAAATGACTCCACTAAACATCCCCTATCTCACAGTCTATAAGGTAAAAGTCCCAATTATTGACACTGTCCCGATTATCGACATTTTTGTACTTAAGATCCAAAAAATAAGAATCTGATTCTTGCTACATTTGTTGTCGTATCATAATAGGAAGAAAGTAGGTTTTCCCCACCAAAATATTTGAAATGAGTCATTCTGCACTCTGCAGTGACATGTGTACTAGTGCAGATCGTTGTGAAAAGTGCTAAGAAACAGGTAAGTTGATTATGGTTATTTTAGTGTCTGGAATATTTAACTAACCTTATGGAAATTGTTGTATATACAGGGTGAGTTACTGAGCGCGCGGTCGTCCATATCTCCTATACTAAAACGGAGATCGAAGAAAAAGCTAAATACAAAACTTGTAGATAAATGGTACTACATTCCTAAATTATTTTCCAGTATACAGGGTGGCCCAATAACTAGTAGTGACATAAAGTTTGGTTTTCCTAAATGACTCCCCATGTATATTATGACTTTTCTGGATTTTACGGAAAATTCTAGACATTTCATGTACAATGACATATACCTATCTTTAACTGTTTCGGAAATATTGACAGCTGAAAATTGACTTTTTTGTATCTGTGACAGACTGTGAAATCTAAACGGTTAATTTTAGAGAAAAACGGATTTTACATTCCTATCTTAGATTTTTATAAGCTTTCATTTGACATCAACTTTGAATTTAATCGAAGAATAATAATTTAGGTGGAATTTTTAATAATGGATTAAATTCAAGATTGGTGTCAGACGATAGTTTATGAAAAACCAATATAGGAATGTAAAATCCGTTTTCTTGTAAAATTAACCGTTCAGGTTATACAGTCTGTCAAAGATGCAAAAAAGTCAGTTTTCAACTGTCAATATTTCCGAAACAGTTGAAGATAGGTATATGACATTGTACATGAAAGATGTCTAGAATTTTTCGCAGAATCCAGAAATGTCATAATATATTGGAAAAGTCATTTAAAAAAAACATAACTTTGTGTCACTATTAGTTATTGGGCCACCCTGTATACTGGAAAATAATTTAAGAATGTAGTACTCATGTTTATCTACAAGTTTTGTATTTAGTTTTTTCTTCGATCTCCGTTAGTATAGGAGATATGGATCACCGCGAGCTTAGTACCTATGTATACACCGCACGAAAATTATCGCATCTATTAAAGCAGAAAACACAGAAATAAACAGCATAATTGCAAAGTGGAATGTATGCCTATCCGCATTTTCCCGAAAAAAGTAAACAAGAATCTAACAGGAGAAGGAACGACGTGTTTTTTGACTCGAGTTTTTCAGTTAAAGAATACCCATTCAGGGAATACTTAAGAAATTTTTAAAATAAATTTACTGTAGCCAAAATATTTAAAAGCATTGGTGATGCGATCATTTTTGTGCGTGTGTATACAGGGTGTCCCACGGTGGATGGCGTATTAGACGTTAATGGAAAACTAAAAAGCGGATCATTTTGAAAACTTGGCAACCGGGATAAACGACCATAATCTATACTTTAAAAATATTTTTGTTTATGCGGTATTGCCGCTTCTGCTCCAAACCAGTGGCAACATCGCTATTTTAAAGGGAACACCCTGTATTTGATTGCATATTTGGATTCTACGTTAAATTCTGAACAGATTTCATGTGATATACCCTATACCTAAGTTCAACTGTTTTGGAAATATTGACAGTTGAAAATGGACTCTTTGCAACTTTGACAGGCTGTAAAACCTACACGGTTAATTATTGAGGAAAACTGATTTTACATTCCTATCTTAGATTTTCATAAACTATCATTTGACATCAACTATAAATTTAATCCATGATTAAAAATTCCAATTAAATTTAATCTCCGGTTAAATTCAAAGTTGGTGTCAAATGATAGTTTATGAAAATCTAAGATAGGAATGTGAAATCGGTTTTTCTCTAAAATTAACCGTGTAGGTTTTACAGCCTGTCAAAGTTGCAAAAAGTCCATTTTCAACTGTCAATATTTCCAAAACAGTTGAACTTAGGTATAGGGTATATCACATGAAATCTGTTCAGAATTTTATGTAGAATCCAAATATTCAATCATATACAGGATGTTCCATTAAAAATAGCGATGTTGCCACTGGTTTAGAGTATAAGCGGCAACACCGCATGGTCAAAAATATTTTTAAAATCTAGATCATGGTCGTTTATCCCGGTTGCCAAATTTTCAAAATGATCCGCTTTTTAGTTCTCCATAAACGTCTAATACGCCATCCACCGTGGGACACCCTGTGTATGCAGAGTATAAAATTTATGATTTTTGCCAATAATATGGCATTTTTAATCTTTGTACCATTTATCGACATAGGTGTCGATAGGTGGTGCAATGCAGCCTTTTCTTTTCCTCTGGCTATAAATATTCAAATATCCACTAAACTTAATCCTCTTCTGTCTCGAAAATGTAAAGGAAATTATATCAAACTAACGCCGCACCAATTATGGACACCCATTTTTTCCCTTTGATTACAACGTTAGAGTGGAAAGATTATGTGTGTCGGTGTTTGGTACCAAGTATGTCAATAATAACTAGGACTCATTGTTTTCAGAAGAAATATAGGTACCTATTCAAGATGAACAAAAGCAAAAGATTCCAATATTCGGTAGATTCGGTATAGAGAAATAGATATTTCTCATTGTCACTAGTGCGGGTTTCCTGCAATAAAACTGCAGCTTATAGACATTTGCAAATAAATTAGGTATTGCTATTTGAAACATAACTATTCCACAGCAATAATCAATAATATACCAATACACAGTAAAATTTTCAAAACTATACGTTTGATACGCAATTTTTTATTTTCCTATGATCTAGCGAAAACCTCTTAAGGTGTCGATAGTTGGGACGTTTACCTTATTAGTTCAAATTTTGACTATTACCGGCTCTCGAGTTGCTGGTTAGTTTTTCTAGTCAATCAAGACCAGGTAATAGTTCAATCTTTGATTATTACTCTTGATTAGCTGGAAATTTTCTAAACCTTCCAATTTCATCATGGAACCCAAATTTTGATTATTACCTATCCTACGTAAGTCTTAATAGCTTCACAGACTAAAAACCGAGATCCTGAGAACGTCCGCTAACGGCTAATCTAGAAATGTTTCAGAGCCCATCTGGATCTGAGCGTTTCGTAACTTTCGCAGAACGTCCGCAAACTACAATACTTTTGTGACATCCTCATTACTTTCGTTTTAAATTCCATGTCCATCCAAACGTCCCTGGGAATTAATTCCCTATTGAATATCTCTAAGAGTTCTTCTTGGACGTCCCTGGGAATCCCCTTTAAATATCATAATGTATATTATTTTTGGACCTTCTTGAATGTTGTCTTCTTAACATTGCTGGGAGTTCTCTTTGAACGTTCGTAGGAGTTTTGTTTACAAAACCTAAGGATTTCCTTTTGTAACGTCCATGGGACTTCTTTCCAGGAGGGACTTGCTCCTGGAAAGAAGCATTGGGAGATTTTGTAACAAAATATATTCTCAAATACGTTGCTAGGATGGCACTTATTGTGCTATCTGGGAGGATATACACCGAAACAGGTAATCGAAAACTATTGTAATGATCCGGAAATCAAATCGGTACCTGATAAAATAAAAGAGTTTATTAAAATGTTGAAAACTTTCAAATTAAAAAAATAAAGATACTTAATTGAAGTATTTGCCAGTAGGTATGGTTGTTACAGCACTAAAAACGTAGTTTTCACAACATTAAGAAATATACATTTGCGAACTGAAATAGCAGAAATCACTAAATACCAACGAAAAAACCAGAAAACTGGTTCCCCTTGCTTCTTATAGCCTTGTGTATGTGCTCAGTTTGAGAGAGAGAGATATAAATATGCAAATGTAAAAGAACCTCTAATTGTGTATATGAAATTCCAGAGCTGATTCACATTTTTGACTTTGGAAGTAAATCGTATTTAGTTATTGTTGACTATCTTACAAAGTGGTTAAAAGCTTGTTAAAAGTTATTCCACTAAACAATAAACAATGTAGGTAGTGACGTTATTCAAGCATTTAAAAAAGTTTTGGCAACATTTAGTATTCATTTCAGATGTTGTAATCTGAAATTAAACTAAACAATTTGCAAAAAACTTGATTTTATGTTCAAGACTAGTAATCCCCGTTATCAAAGGTCCAAATGGCCTTGTAGAAAGGTTTGTTCAGACAGCCAAGAACGTGCTGAAAAAAGGGTGTAACATATAACTTGCTCTTATGGGTATCGTAATACACCTCTCACGGACCTTAGGAGAATCCCAGCAGGGCTGCTGTTCTAGCGAAAGCTAAAAACCAAATTACCTAAATATTGTAGATAGAACCAAATCTCCTATCGGCGATTTTAAAAAATCTTTAGATTTTAGAAATCACGCTTCAGAACTATATTATAACAGACATGCTAGGGCAAGAACAGATTTAAGTAATGAAGAAAGGGTCGTATTCCGGAACTATAATAAAGAATGGCAGCCTGCTTCTATAGTGTTTAAGCATGAGTCTCTTCGACCCTACCAAATGTTTTATGAAGGAATAGCTATAATCTAAGAAAATCAATATCGAATCGCGAAGTTGACATTTCCAATGATTTAGATATAACCAACTCACAACAAAGTTATAATAATAGGCCGAGCACTTCTATGGAAAGCAATCAAAGTCCAGAGCCAAAGTATATTGACTATGTTGTTTATTGATTTTAAAAAATGGCATGTTTTAACTGTAATGACCCGGGAAAATAGACACGTATTTACAATGTCTTTACTGTAAAAATTAAATGTAATCAAATAATCAAAAACTGAATATCTAATAATTACCATCAGTATCAATAAAATGAAAATAAAACCAATAAAAATTGACCTAAATTAAATTAAAATATCTAAAAAATGTTTAATTTCTTATTATTTAGTCATCATCTAAATCAAATCCATAAGAATATTATAAGCGAGGCCAAAGTAATTAAATCGGTGATTTATGGCGCACGTGTTTCGGTTTTCTTTGTGTTATATGTCTAATTCTTACAACCAAATCTGTTGACACCGATAAACCAGGAAATTGCGACAGAATTATTCGATTTTAAGCAAATGAAAGAGGAAGGTTATTGAATGATGAAATTTGGAATTTTTCGGGGAACAAAACATATAAATACAGCGGTTTTAGCAGTGGAGATCATCAGTTGAGTTGTTAGCTCAGTCCAGTTTTGAGTTAAAGCCTACAGTACCTAATGTATCAGTCCGGTTAAAAATTCGCGAAGAGTTTCTTTTATTGCCTCGGACTCGGGGAAAACGCGTTTGATTGAACTCTGGAAAAGTAACGGAAAATCGAGAAAGAAAAAACATTTAAATTCATTCAACATTTATGTGCGAGCTCTAAGTAATCAAAAGAATTAAATTAGATCAGTTTTGTGTTTTAAAGAAAGACGAATGTAAGTACATACTCTAGTGACTTTTTTTTATTTTGACTATATAAATGATGAACATGACTTTGAGTGATTAAACTTTGAACTTTGATGTATAAAAACTCGAGTGTTTTGACTATGGAACATTATTGCATAAATTTAATAAAGAATTTTAAATTGGATTGTCCAATTGAAGTTTAAGGGCTATAGTAACTAACTAATAAGAATTTAAATAATTGTGTTTGTTGGCTAGGAATCCGAAATTAGTAATTGTTCTGATTAAATTTAGTAAAAGAATAATTAATTAAACCATTAAATGTAAATGGAAAGTTTTGAAATGAAACTTATTGTTCATGAAATGAGTTTTGATTTAGGGCTTTAATCGATTAGAAATTTTTGTAAGGTTTTTATAAAAATATAGTTAGTAATACCTATATACTTAATCCAGTGAGTCGGATTATGACTTAAATAATTATTTTGCATAAGCAGTCAGTAAAGGACTTAGGAATTTTAAGACTTTATAGATATAGGTGAAGGGTAGTTTTAATAGGAATGTAAATCGGAAGTGTTGTAATGTATAAACTTATAAGTTATTAAAAATAAAAGAAGTAGGCGTTTTTTTTTTTTGTATGGATATATCCTGGTCCGTAATAATGAAATTTGAACGGATGTGAAATAAAATAGAAGTGGCTGTCGGAATAGAAAGATATTTGCTTATTTAAATTTTTGGTGTTAAGTATAATAAAATATTATTTAGTAAACCTCAATAGTTTGTTTCTCTCTTTTGCGAATAGACCCCTCCCCAATTTTTTAGGTAGCAGCTCAAGGAAATAAACACCATCAATATACCGCTCGCCATTTACCATCTAACTATAATAGGGAACTTGCACATTAAATTAAATATGAAATAAATAATAAAATACAATAACAATCATCCTAATAAATGATGCAATTAGAAAAAGGATATAATATCTTATCTCTGGTTTTCAAAATCTTCAATTGAAAATACGAAATAATTCGAAATTCTTGACGAGATCAAAAACGTATTTCTATGGGTCCTGACGTCAAAGGGCAGTAATAATCGGGTCGCACCGCTGCCACACCATGTGCTGCTGGTGTTGTCAATGTCAAATCTATTATAAACGGCATACATAACAACATAACCATAATCTAAATCGACGCTCGCAGGTCACTGTCAACCAAGGACTGTGAACAGAATTTTGTTGCTGAGTGACGTCACGCTAATCGGTCGTTTCAAATGGCGATGTTTCGAGCGTAACTTCAAATATTTATAAAAAATTAACGGCTGATTTTTAATGCTTGATATTTGGCATGACTATGTCTTTAGTGTAGTGCAACACATTTTTGAAATAAAAAAAAATGTGCAAGTTCCCTATTAAATAGAGTACTTGAGTGCGTTTTCCTACAAAACTTTAGTTAGATATCTAGTTTTGTTTTGTTACTGTGTTTTAGTGTACCTATTTATTTTATTTTACTTTAGCTTCTTGGTATAAACATTCACCTTTTGAAATGTTTATCCCTTGAAGGGAGTGGAAGGTGTTATAATGTACACACTTCAATGACGTATAATGGGTTACCTTATTAATTGCACTGGCATAATTAGCTCGTATTATAAGATGTCTTTGGAACATGTCACTCTTGTCAAGATTGGATTAATGTTAATAATTAATAGATAAATTTGTCTTCATACAAGCCTCATTTTATCAAATTATTACACTCCTTCTCTCAGAGAAGGCGAACCCAAGTAGGGAATATAAAGACAGTAAAAAGGGGGCCTATATACATTTACCTAATGTTGATGTCTTTAAGGGCCGGTTTCTCAAGAGCGAGTCACCCCTGGTTGAGCATAACTCCAGGGTAAACATTGCAACTGGGCACGTTTACCCTGGAGTTAAAACCAATCCCTAGGGGTCATCAATAAAATCATGCAACATGCAACATCTCGAGGTTCCAATAAAAAAACGCACTTGGAAGAAATTATAGCTACAGGTGCCTTCTGAGAAACTAATAGAGAATCTTGGACAACATGAAACCGTAGGTGAAGGATTTATATAGCGACAAGTACCCATACATTCTGAGAAATTGGGGAAGCATTTGGATCAACATAGCAACAAAACAGGGGGAAATGAGGGATATAAATGCCTTGGAATTAAAGTAAGAAAGACAGCAGAAACAAACTTAAAATAAAGATATTGCGATCCAAAAATCGCAACTGTTTTTCAATTTTTTATTATTATTTGCTTAACACTTATAGTTCTGTACCAACCGACATCAGAACCGTTCTAGAACTTCTAGAACGGTAATTTCCAGTCGAACAATTCATTTGTCAAGTGGGATAAACGTTCAACTTATTGAAAAATAGGTATGGGCAACTGGAAATTACTGGTTCTAGAACAGTTCTCATGTCGGTTGGAGCAGAGCTTATTTAATTGAGTTGTTGCTCTATAGCTAGATTTTTATGTTTTTTTTTTATGGTTGCATGTTGTATATGTCTGATATATCATAATTATTGCAAATCATAGGACATGGTTTTTATTCCAAGAAGCAATTAAACTTTGTTATCAATCAATAACAATTTGAACTGTTTAATAATCTTTTATAATTGTGAATAATATTTATTATAGCGAGATCCACACTAACCAGCACCATAAAAACATCTATACATAAAAGATGTTGTCCAAAAAGCTCGTGAATCAATTGCTAAAAATTTTACCTCAAATGTTCTTTAGCTTCATCAGCGATATCCGAAGTTTTTGAGGTAGTAAGATGGAAGGTTTCGCCGATTTTATGCGCCACAGAACCAACAGATTCTTCAGCGGTGTTGAAAGCCGATTTCATTGTTTCTTTCACTGTGTCCACTCCATCCTTGATAGTACCTGTTGTGTCTAAGCATAAAAAAACTCAATTTTTTCGAAAAAATTCATTTAACTTTTGTATTACCATCTATAACTTTTTCTCCCTTGGCTATTGTCTCGTTGGCTGTATCCTTTACCCCTTCCACCAAATGTTTCCCTTGTTCTACTAATGGGGCACTACTAGCACATCCCATTTTTTTTTAAATATAGGTATATTTACACAACAATATCGCACTAAATAATTAAAAAACAATTAGTTAAATAAAGCTTTTCTTTAAAAATAAATCAATATTAAAGTGTTATAAAGCAGCAGTCGGGGTTATTTGTAATGTAATGTTTTAATGTTCGCGTTCACGCTAACACTGACTGACCGTCGGTCAACTTTCTACCACGCTATAGGGGTTGTTTTAGCGATAGAGGAATATTTATTATGTTTTATAGTCTGTGAGACGGCTGGGTGTTCCATAAAAAAAAACTCTAAGTAGAATTTATTGAACTGATAAAAATCATTAAAGGAATTACAATACGTAGGTACTGCATTTTAGTATTTATTGTTTTGCTGAAGAAAAAAATCAAAATATTCGCCATGCTTAGAAGAAAACTGACATCTTTCATATCAAACCACTCGGTCTATGACTTAGACAAAAATTGAATAGTCAATTCGTCGAATGTCCACTGATGATGAGGACAACGTGCACGTCAACGTCCGAACACAATATTAATAATAATTTTCAGTAGGTATCTAATACGTGTACTTCCATATTTCATTATTACCTAGGAGTCGCTGCGGTTTCTGGAAGTGGATAAGCTTAATCAGCATTAAGAGCTACAAATGTGGAGAGCTTGTGGACGGAAAACAATTATTGTTTCAGATTTTTTTTTTTCTAGGCCAGGATTGAATTTGTCATTGATATAAGTGTCAATAAGTGAAAATAGGATTCGTAGCTGAATCCAGTGTTAAATTTATACTTCTTCTGTTTGATTGTGATAGAGATAGGCCCTCTCCAACTCTGGAACCTTCTGACCGTATAATGACATTCCTTCACTTGCGACACCTTCAGTATTTCTTCCGCTCTCATCCGGACCATCCACTCCCGCCAAGCCATGTCTTCATCTCATCATCTTTATCATCCATCATCATCATTGTAACTATCCAGAAAAATGGAGCAATCATTTACAGGGACTTTAAATTCAACCAGAGAGTTTTCTGAAGCTATCAACAGGTTTCTAGAAAGACCACCAGAAAACAGTGTTGCAATTAGTAATTTTATAAAAGAACCCTGCAAAATATTCTAAATTCAATAAGATATTTCAAGATTAAAGAGTTATTTTAATCAGGATTGATCACAAGGCAGGTTTTTTTAGATATCGTTATGAATTTCCAAATATCTTATGAAAAATCTTAATGTGAAATAGAAATTTAAATAAAAAACGGTTAAGTGAAACAAAATTTTTAAAATACGCACTTGCACATACAAATTACTTAAAATATTGAAGTTTAAGTTGTGTCTTGAACCATCAATGCAAAAGGTTGCCAAACTAAATTACCTATATCACATGCCTACGAGAAGGCCGGAAGTTATATAAACTCCCAAAAATAGATTTCCAACTGTCAAATAATAAGCACACTGGTCACATCACGAGTAGGGTTGCCACCTTTTGATTTCCGAAAACCCGTACATAATCGAAGCTAACTTTTTTTTTGTAGCATAATTTACGCTCATATCAAAATTAAAAAAGGTACCTATCTACTCAATTTCAAACGCCACCCCTCTTAGTTACGGTCTATTTTAAAATTTAAAAAAAAAACACAGAGACACTTGTGAGTGAACAGGGAGAACGACACAATACATACATGATTATTTGTTTTATTAGGCAGAAAAGCACAATATTTAATGCCGCGACTAGTGTACCATAGCCGAAAGCGAAGCGAAGAAACCAGCCAATGCATTAAATCTAATCTTTTGCCGTGTGAAACATATATCATTTTTTCTCCGAAATTGTTACCGTTTCACGCATAATCTACTTTTTTATGTTTATCAATTGCGCTGATAACGTTTGTTGAAAGGGAAGCAACGAACTTTTCTGCCTAGGCAGAAAAAGTCCACTTTTCCGTCGCTAACTGGAAACCGGGGACGTTCGTGACACACCCATCATTCAAGAAGTAGGAACGTTCAGAATTTAGTTGGGTAGGTATATCCTAAGGCATTTGGCAATCGCCTTTTTAAATTTTATATTAAGTATTAATTATTATTAATTATATAGTTATCCAGATATTCCCGGACATTTTCATCATGCGTCCGGACACCGGACTAACCGGACAAATCTTTGAAAAACCGGACAGTCCGGGTGAAAACCGGACAGGTGGCAACCCTAATCACGAGGTTCCTGAACCTAAAGATTAACCCATAAATTAAATTATATTTCTCGGAATTAAATATAGCGAGAGAAGAATTTAGGTCAATTATCGAATAGGGGAACTGAAACTAAAAAAATTAAAATCAAGTAAAAAAATAGTCCATAGCGTAGATTGATCCATATTCTACGGTCGACAGTCATCGAAGATTAAGAATAAACAATACAGAGTTGAATTTATGCCTCGGGCCAGCAGCTTCGCTTCTTCTATAATTACCCGTGAAAAATTTGAAAAAATAAAGAAGTCGTGAAAAGTATTATCCAGTTGACGCCGTTGATGGTCGCGAATAAAGAAGTTCAAGAAAAATTTAGAACGGTTAATCCTATGTTAAAGGGGGTGTGCGCCAAAAAAACAACTTCATCTAAAAAAAAAAAAAATCTAAGAATAACAGTGAAAACCGCACCCCTCTATGATAATTGATAGCGAAGATACGGCATCATGAAGATACCGTGTCTCATCCGATGACGTCACAAGAGCTCAAGCGCCGCACGAGATAGTGGAGTCCATTAAATTTGCATATGTTTTTCCTGTGCCACCTGCAATAATCTAAACAAAAACTATTGACGTGTGCCGGGAATAATCAAAGGAACAAATGCGGAGCGCGGCTGGACGAAGCTCTCGTGACGTCACACATACTTTGAGGCGGTATATCTCAGCGACGGTTTATCGTAGAATAACGAGGTTTGAACAGTTATTAGATTTTTTCACACTAAAACTTTAATTTTTGGCGCACACACCCCTTTTAAGTACATGTAGGAATTTCAGACTTAAATAATAGGTATTTACATTACAAGTGCGTTTATGAACATAATTACAATAACGAGTGTGAAAGATTAGAACGGCGAGGTCGTAGACCGAGTAGTTCTAATCACACGAGTTTTGTAGTCATGTTTATAAACGTTAAATATTATTAATTAATTAATTATTGATAATCAGCCAAACACTCAAGCACACAAACTTTTAAAGTCTCTGCTAAAGTTAAAAAACACTCAAGTCTTTCACAGAAATAACAATTTTTCCCGTTTGAAAATACACTGTCATGATAAAAAAACAAACCGATCAAGGACGGCGATGATTGCACGTGACGTCACTCGCATTCCTCCATGTCCGATATTTTAGTAAACGCTACCTCAATGAGCACGTATGTCTTATATGGGATTGAGCAATCCTGTAGAATTTACTATTCTTGATGTTCTCCCATAGATGGCACAAAGTAACCTAAACCATTGGAACATCATACCGTCATTTATCGAAAGAATTTAAGTTCAAATAGAAGTTTGAATACCAATATAATCATCAGAGAGAACGGAGTGCGTGAGGAAGTCGAGACTGTCTGCAAACGATGGCATCAGAAACCAGCGTTCGGCGTAAACCCCGTCACTCTGTCCCCGAAAGCCAAATACCTTGGAATCCTTTTCGATCAGAGAATGAAGTTCCACCATCATGTTTCCCACGCCTTGGCTCGCACCTTCAGTGCGCAGCAAAAACTCTATCCTCTCATCGGTCCCAACTCATCCCTATCCCCAGATAATAAACTCCTCATATACAAGCAGGTCCTCAGACCTATGATAACATATGGGGCCCCTGTCTGGAACATAATCTCAAGAACACAAAGAAACCGCCTTCAGCGGTTTCAGAATCGCATCCTGAGGGGAGTCCTGTCGGAGTCCAGGTACGCCAGAATTAGGGACATGCATGCGCAAGCATACATTCCCTATATCTCTGACTACCTGGAAGAAATCAGTGACAAATTCTACAGAAAGCAGACCAGCGGTTCTCCCCTCACGCGAAACCTCACCGCAACGAGATATGATCCAGACAACCCCATAGTCCATGGCCCCCCATACAAAAATCTACCGATTTATTTCGAACCCCCTTAAACCCAGGTAATTTTTGTAATCCCTCCAATTCATTCTCTGACACCCCACACAACCTCCTTCACTTGCACCAAACCGCTACCTATGACCCTTCAGGGCATCGGATTGGACTTGGTGCAGGGTTGGCGACCCCCTTCAATCCACACCCGCGCTCACGCGCACATACCCCTGAGCTCACTCATTTGGTGTCGAGACTGCGTCCATTGGACCCCACTGCCTTACGAGGCACGACTTTTTTGTTTTTGTTTATTTAAAAAAATAAGGTAATTAAAAACGGGTTTTTTCAATGTTTTTCCCGTAGAACGGGCGCTGCGCGCTTAGCAACCCCTACTCTGAGCACCACCCAAATCTTCGAGCAGGCCGATGTATCGGCCCAATGTTTACCATTCGTGGTATAGGCCAGTGACGAGAGTCATACAAGTGACGTGTGAGGGCAACCTGGAAACGTCGAGTGCGAGGTTAAAAGAAAAGATAGGAATAGGGCTGCGTTGCCAGAACACCGGCAAACTACGCAAGGTCACAAAGCGCGCCAGGCGCGCATGTGACAACAACATGCTGCGCCATGTTGAGTGTAAGTTAAGTAGTCCTGTCCTAGTATTAAGTTAATGTTTTATTGTTTAGTTTGAGGGGGGCCTAACCCCCCTACCTGAATTTTATAACATATGTAATTTTTTAAATAAAGATTTTGAGTTTGAGTTTTGAGTTCGGCGTAAACAGTTGAGATGGAATTACCGCGCTCCTTCTCTGTTTTTTGTATTTTTATTTTTCTGACCTAAAATTTTCCGGAAAAATCTGACTTCGGCACTGTTGCGAACATGCTTTTTCACTAGTGTTTTCCAGATATGATGTCGAATGACCACCAGATGCTTTGCGCATTGCATACAACTTTTTTTTTCTACAAACGTGTTAAAAATGCAATTTTTAACACCCCCTCGAAGCATTAAAAATGTTACTTTATCGCACTAGTGTTAAAAGTCTTTAAGGCACTAGTGTTAAAAATGAAACATCAAAATTTGAAAGCAAACGTCAAAAAAAGTTTGTATTTTTAATTATTTACATTAATATTAATGGTAAAATTTGAACAACTGAGGAAGCTCCTTCGGCCGCCTCCTCTATATTTTTCAAGGGATTGATGCAACCCTCTTTTTCTTGTGAATTTTGTTGCATTTTTAGCAATAAGCTCACTGACCACGATAGACTATACGACAGACTTTCAAGAAACTGACGAGACATTTCATTACCTGTAAAACAAGGTGCTGGTTGTTTGAATTTTTTGACAAATATCAACTTCAATAATTTTATGTAGGAAAGATGCTTCCAATTTATTATTTATTTAAAAATCCAATTTGTCACTGGTTATTGCTTGTTATTGCCGTTTGTAGAAAAAATATTGTATGATATTTGTGTTAAAAGTATTTTTAAGGCACTTATGTGAATTGCAGAATTCGCTTCGCTCATTCTGCAAACTTTCACATGCGTGCCTTAAAAATGTACTTTTAACACTTATATCATAAATAACTATTTTCTACGACTGCTCTAGAAAACCATTAAAAACGCACTGTTATAACTTGCCTAGAAAATCAATTATTTCGCACAGCGTGCAAAAAGTACTTTTCACACGCTTCGTGCGTGCGAAATAGTATATTGTGCAACAAGTAGTGTTGAAAATAGCACTTCTCACAGGCGTGGGAAAGTTTGGTCGCACGAGCCCCAGGCCAGGGCCGTGCATAGGGGGGTGCGGCCGGTATAAATTACCGGGGCCCGGGTTCAGTAGGGGCCCGGCCCGCCAAAAATGTTCTCAGGTCTTATGGTACAGGGTTATTGTTTATAAGTTGCACCACCGACTATACCTTTTTTATTTGACATTTTAGAAAGAAGTGTCTCAAATAAAAGCTTTATGGTTGAATTTTTTTCTTCTCATTTTCGCATCTACAGAGTGTTTCAGAAAAGCTGGTCGTGGTCCAACTCTCTCATTTTAAATGGAATACCCTGTAAACAGGAATTGAATATTCGGATTCTACGTAAAATTCTGAGCAGATTCCATGTGATATACCATTTACCTGGATTCAACTGTTTTGGAAATATTGACAGTTGAAAATTCACTTTTTAGCAACTTTGACAGGTTGTGAAACCAAAAGGGTTAATTAATAAAATTATACCCGAGGAGTACTTATACATTGTGATCTATTATAAATCTCACCCCCTCCTTACTTTTTCATTTGACGTTTTTGACAGAAGTGTCAAATACAAATGTTTTAAGAAATTGTTAAAAGTTTTTAAAGTCAGTTTCAAGCATAGAGGGTGCGTCAAAAAAGTGTAGCCTAGCAAAGTTTTATTTTTTTAAATGGAACACCGTGTATATTGTGCGCCCATTTGTTAGTCCCCTTCAACCTGCTTTCAACGATATATGATTTGATATGTTTATCTCTCGATTTATCTTCGATAGTTATAGGGAAAAACGTGAAAATCCCTTCCTGGTATTTTTTTTTAAATGATATAGTAATAGCTTATTTCATCTGGATTTATTATGATATTTCACCTTGTAAATTAATGAATATCATTTGAACAATAAATTGTTAATAAACAATTCTCTCTATAGCTTGAATGGTATAATTTTTCATTCTTCAACATGAGACCTTGAAAGGGACTAACAAATAAGCGCACAATATACAAGGTGTATACCATTTGAAATAATATAACCTCGTACTGCTACACTTGACAGTTTCCTGAAACTTTTCTATTTGACACTTTTGTCAAAAACATCAAATAAAAAAGTTAGGAAGGGGTGACATTTATAATAGATCACCCTGTACTTTTTTAACGACTTCTGGGTAAAAATGTCGTGACACTCAAAAATGTTTGGGGTCCCTTTAGGGAGGCCCGTCGCAATAGCTGTACTGGGGCCCGCGCGTGCTTCGCACGGCCTTGCCCCAGGCGAGTGGAATGACACACACCAACGAGTGTGAAAAGTGCTTTTCACACGCGTTACACACTATACTTTTTCTACGACTGCGAAATAACTATGTTTACGTTGAGATTTATTTATTTATTTTTCAAATTATTTAATTCTTGAAAGAACAAAAATATAAAGAATAAATTTATCCGACAACACACCACAGTCTTGAGAACAATACAAAAATTCAATAGGGCAATCCAACGACCTGTCAAAATGAAATTCAAAATGGAGGCCAATGCCTTTTTATTTAACAAAGATGCCGTTTTATTGCGATTTTTGATTAGTATAAAGTCTGACAGTTTTCCATGGAGAAATGTCAGTTTATAGGGAGCATTACACGGCGTGTGGAGCGTCGCGCCTGGCACGTGAACTGGCACTCCACACGTCGTGTGAAGGGTGCGCGGCAAATTTCGCGCCGCGCGTCTGTTCCCGTCGATGAGCGGTAAATTTGACACACTTCAAAGGAAACGCGCCGCGCGTATTTGGAGCGACTCGGGGTATACAGTCACACGGCGCGTGGAGCGGGAAGTTTACCAATAACAAATATTTTTTGGTAATTCCTGATATAATTGAAATGAAGATGTTGTGGGAGAAGGCCTCAACACGCAATGCGCGAACTTTCATCGAGGGGCGCAAACTTGTCAATTTACAGGCCGTCTGACTGCGACCCCGACCACACTCCACACGCCGTGTAATGCCTTCTTAATAAGGCTACCATAATATTCTGATAAAAAAACGGGACATTTTTATGAAGCAGATGTTTCATGTATTTAAGAAAAAATAGCGCCGCAGGCGAATTTCTGCTTTTTCGGGACCCCGCCCGTAGATCGAACTCACCGATAATACACACTACTACTACAGGCTAGCCTATCCTCATAAGGCCTGTGTAGAACAAATCTGAAGCCCCCTACCCATTGAGATATTATATAAAAGGAGACGCTGTTGCCGTATACGAGTATGCATTGATAACGGGATCATTGGTTGCGTTCCTAAGGACTCAACATGTTGAGTGATTAGTCAGCGGCTATGTTGAAAACAGATGAAAATCAGCTCTAGGCCAATCAAAACTTTTCTACCTTGTACATTTCACTAGCTGGAACAAAGCCGCTTACTAATCACTCAACATGTTGGATGCTTAGGAACGCGACCAGGAGCTTATTCCAGCACCAATATGGCCGCTGTATCAGGGTTGGATTCAGCTCAAATGTCATATTTGTTTACTTCATATAGCTCAAATATATTTAAAAGTCGGACTTTATTGGTATTTCAATTTTTACATGTATTTAATTGTTTTTATGTGGTCTAAAAATTGTTAAAATTGTTAAAAAATTATACTTCTCAAAACATAACTACTTATTAAAACTACAACAAAAAATTGGAAGTCCGATCCTGAATGTTGTTTATACTCACCAGTGTTGCCGTTGACTGGGTAATTCCCCAAAAACCGGGTATTTTCGACTAGTGTTCGGGTAAAATATTGACGTGGGTAAAACCGGGGAATCCGGAATTACAGCCCTATTATTTTTTTTTTTATTTTCAACAGTTTCAACTTATATTTTCCACATTGAAATTGAAAGCGCAACTGGTTTTATTTTATTTTACATGATTTTAGAAAAAAAAAACGAATACATTCAGTTCACACTGACAAATGGAAATCACTGGAGTGCCTATCAGCGCATTGTCATTGACGTTTACGTACCGTCAGGTCCGTCACCCGTCACGCCCGTTACCCACCCCCACCCGTGTATTATTTATTGTGAAATAATAGGTCTGTTTCTGCAGAAATCACAAACCAGTCAGAGTGAATTTCATTGGTCGAAACTAGTTTTCTGACTGTTTTCAACCAATGAAATTCGCTCTGACTAGTTTGTGATTTCTGCAGAAACAGACCTAATAATTATATATAATATTCAAGTACCATTAATGGGCAAGATTTTAAAATCATCAATGTCTCATGCGCATTTTCACCGATGTATTGCTGTGCTTGTCATTTGACAGCTGCAAAACAAGAATAGGTTAGCCATCAGGAGAAATGCGCAGAAGCAATTGATGAATTTAAAAACTTGCCTAATTTATACCAAAATTGTAATTTTTGACATAAATTTGTTGAATTTAAAAACTGGCGCCACATTGTGCTTTCGATCTCTTGATGATTAAATTACCTATCCTTGTTTTGCTGCTGTCAAATGACAAGGACATCATTACATCGGTGAAAATGCGCATATGTCATTAATGATTTTAAAAACGTGCCCCGTGCCCTAACTTAGCATAATGATTTGGGGATTTTGTTTTCAGTGTCCGGGTAAAATTGGGTATTTTATGAGATTGGAAAGGGTAATGAGAATTCTCGGTCCGGCAACACTGATACTCACCTATGAAATGATATTCCCGTTGATTTCTTCTTTTCTACGCCAAATTCGCTGCAGCAACTTCTTACTGCACATGAAGACATTATACTTCTCTCATACACAACACAAGCAAGTCGAAAAAACCCCAAAATAAGCAAAAATTGCGTATTACGTCTCGAAATCAGAAATTGAGTATGACAGTTGTAATGTCAGTAGGTAAGTAATGACACAAAACCAGCACTAGTATGGCGGACCCGCTACCACTTTTTGTCAGGTGACGTCGCCTCCTACCCTATATACTACCTCAATGCCCCTACCCCACCACCAAATCACCATCGGTGACGTAGACAGCATGTCGTTTCTCGCCTTGACCTAGACTGTTTGCACCACAGGAATCAACGCTTTTACTTTATGCATACTTGGTTTTACTACATTAATTAACATTTTAAAACAACTATTTTTCAGATCTCGTTTGCATCTTCCTATTTGCCTATTATGTTAATCAAAATTAAATAATATTTTTCATCATAGATTTAAATTCTAAACTACGACTGCTGGCGCAAACAGCTGACATCGCTGACGACTTAGTTGATGACGTCGGCAATGGTGATACACCAATATGGCGGCCATTGCCAAAAATGAGGCCGATAAGCAATAAAGCAATCCTTAGTGGTGATTATTACCCTTGGGCCGAATTCGCCAAATTCTTAACTGTCAAATGTTAAATGTTGTCGAATAACCAGCACGTTGCGATTTGCTGAGACTAGAGATGAGGGAATGAGGGGCAAAATCGAATTACCTATTTCACGCTTTTTGAAATATCAGAGAATACGGGACATTTACGCGTCCCGACAACAAATTTGGGGACGCGGGACATGGACCTTGGAATAAGGGACTGTCCCGTATAATACGGGACGTATGGCAGGCTTACTTCTTAAGGAATAGGTACTTATCGTTAAGGCTTCCCTAAATTAGTTGGTGGAAACGGCCATTAATGCGTAATAATGGCCGTTTTCCACCAACTATTTTAAGGAAGCCTTAACGATAAGTATTTTCCAAACTGATAGTTTTCCGTATGGAGGAATGTCAGTTTAGGGAATACTTATCGTTAAGGCTTCCCTAAAATAGTTGGTGGAAACGGCCATAAAACCAAGTATGCATAAGCAAGAGCCAGCCCAATACCTACAGTGGCGACAATTGCTGTCTTATTTTTGATTGGTTCTAAAATCCCATATATTTATATTGAAAAGGCGGCCATCTTGTTCCCACCTATTGCTTATTTCAAATATGAATATAATGGGATTTGGGTGATCATCCATCATAAAACATGGAAAACAACGTATTTGATGGACCTAATAATAATCATCGAATACGTCGATTTCAATTTTTTATGATAGATGTCCATTTAAATTCTATATATTAATATTTTAAAGTAACAAGAGGTTGGGAACAAAATGGCGGCGGGACCTCTATTGTCGCCACTAGTTGTATTCCTTTCACACTTAAGGTACGTTTTCGCTGGAGCCGTCAAAGGCCGCCGTCGACGGTCGCCGTTGACGGTGCCCATTGCTAATCATTTGATTCAATGAAAATACGACGGTCGCGGTGAGACGCGCTAAAGAAACCATACTCATTGAATCAAATGAATAGCAGTGGGCACCGTCAACGGCGGCGTTCGACGGCTTCAGCGAAAACGTACCTTTAGGAGGAGCTCCGGAGCAGTCGGGGGCGACTGAACACCGGAGCGAGTAGCTCGAGTGTTTCAAACTCTTGAAAGGAATACAACTATTGTATGTAAAGGTTTATTAGCCACTGTAGCCCAATCATAACCTGTGGTGTAAGCACCCTACGTCAAGTCAAGAAACGATATGCTGCCGACATAATCACTGGTACTTGGCCGTTGGCCGTGGTGGCTGGGGGGACTTGAAATTTGATCTACACAGGCCTTATGAGGATAGCCTATTCTGTGTGTAATATCCTTGGTACTATTGACCCTCTGGCCTCTAGGGGCCGGTTTCTTAACGAGTCACCTCCCGGTTGGTTTTAACTCCAGGGTCCTTATTCTTGAAACAGGGGAGCAACGTTCCCAGGAGAACGAGTGTTCCATCTTTCTCAATGATATGCAAATTATAACATAAGGCGATTTTCAGCCTGGAATGATTATTTATCGGTAAATACCGTGGTTATTCTTTTGGTTGACAACTTTGACAGCCAAGTGTGACGTCATAGCCCCCCACCATTCAAGAATCATAACCCAAGGAACTGACCGCTGAAATGATTTGGTTATACCAGTGTAGAATTATGTTTATTATTCTTATTTGGTTTTTCGTTTCAACAATAGTTTTTTGTTTAGGTACAAAAAATGGAGCTGAATTTCTCGTTAGTCTCGTTTATCAAACAAATTTTCTTTGGGGATGATATAAACCTCGATCTAAACATGGTGAATTGCAGTGAGTGAGTGAATGTATACTTCTTTCATTGTGCCAGGCTACAACGCAACTGCAAAATCACAAAACACCAATACGAATTCCAAAAATAATAACAATAACATCAAAAAGCTTTAACCAAAAGATTAACCCAAGTCCAAAGCTGGGTTATAAGTGGTAAATACCAAAAGCAAATCAGCTGATATGTGACGTCACAACTTCCCCTACTTGGGTTAAAACCGCGACGGCGGAAATGCATTGGTTATAACCAAATAATAATCATTCCAGGCTGAAAATCGCCTATAAGTAACAAAGGGCGCGTTTGGGTTCACGCTCGGTGCACTCAGAGCATGCACTTTTGTCTCTCTTCCGTTATTTTTGAAGCTCCGACGACGCTTGATTGTGTTTGGTTTGACATATTTTGAGCGCTCAGAGCGAGCTCGATAAACTCCTAGTTTGTGGGGTGGGCAGCTGGAGCGTGCATGCGCAGTTTAATCTGTCTGTTTGTCTGTATAACCTAACCTATTTTCCATGATAAGATAAATAAACAATCCTAATTTTAACATATACTTGTTAGGTGGATAGTTTTAACTATTTTGTTTAAATGTTAACAATCAAATAGCTAGTAGATTCTGCATAATTGTTTACTTTTAATTAAATTTTCTTGATAGTCCTCATCACTGGTATTATTGAACATATTTTTCCAAGGGAACTTGGCAGCCTCAGAGTGTTTAGGTCCGTTTTATTGTTTATGTAGTACGACATTTTTTGCAGAATACAAAAGAAAATGGGGCTGTTTGAAAATTATCGACTAAAATGCAAAACAAACGAGAAAACTCTAGTGCAAATGCCGAATGCGGTCTCGGACTCCAAAAAATATATGCTAAGAAAAATAAACAATAATCAGCTGATCGCTCAACCCAGCATTTTTGCACAAGTTTATTTGCTTGACACGGTGTACTCCCTGTGACGTCACGTTACTCCGTAATCGCTCCGCCGAGCATCAACCCAAACACGCCCAAAGACGGAACACTCGTTCTCCTGGAAATACTGCTCCCCCGTTTCAAGAATAAGGGCTCAGGGTAAGCGTGTCCAGTTGCCATGTCACCCCCGGGCTAAGCATAACTCCAGGGTAAACATCGCAACTGGACGCGCTTACCCTAGGGTTAACAACTAACCCGGAGGCGACTCGCTATTGAGAAACCGCCCTAACACAGCTTACCTCTATACACTCTACAACTCTACATCTAGCCCTCTACTACTCTGAAAAATTCGTATCGCAAATCCGTACCACACATCCCTCTACCTTATAGTCCAGGAGGTGGCGCCAAAAACATGCAAGAGTTTTCGCAAGGCGGATATTTTCAAAATAGGTCGTACTTTAGTGCTAGAATGCTAGTGTACAGTCAGCACTCACAGTTCCGGGACAGCTGGCTCTGGGACGCGGGCAAAGTTGTAATTTTAAGAAGCATCTAAACTGTTTTCTCAAAGCTCAAAATTTATAGAAATTTTGCACATTATCTGTTTGAAGGTCACAGATAACGTATGTAAATCGTCAGACGTCTAGTTCGTTGCAAAAAGGGGGTCAGACGTCCTCAAAGTTTTTATTTTATGGCATTTTCTTCATATATATTTGTCAAATACCTGCAAAAATATATTTTGACAGGACACCGAAGAAAATGCCATAAAATAAAAACTTTGAGGACGTCTGACCCCCTTTTTGCAACGAACTAGACGTCTGACGATTTACAAATGTTATCTGTGACCTTCAAACAGATAATGTGCAAAATTTCTATAAATTTTGAGCTTTGAGAAAACAGTTTAGATGCTTCTTAAAATTACAACTTTGCCCGCGTCCCAGAGCCAGCTGTCCCGGAACTGTGAGTGCTGACTGTACACTAGCATTCTAGCACTGAAGTACGACCTATTTTGAAAATATCCGCCTTGCGAAAACTCTTGCATGTTTCTGACGCCAGCTCCCCAACTATTATTCTTCGATTTAAATCGAGATTCCTACCTATCTCGATATTATTTTGAGTGTGGTTGTGTTTTTAAGTAGAGAGCCTGTCCTGCACGGGCGATCAACTCTTCTAGTGTAGTAGTGTACCCATCTGTGATTGAAAAAGAAAGCACCTTTTCAAGTCAAATGTCAGCTTGTCAACGTCAGAAAAAATACGCGGCAAATTTCAAAAGGTTTGTTGATGTCCTTGCGAAGCAAGGCCAAAGGCCACAAGACTATAACAATAACATAACCAACCCAACAACACAATAATTATTTCTATTCTGTAGTTTTTTTTCTACAGATTTCCGTGGCGTAAACCCCAATAATAGTTCTCACTGCAATGGAAAGTTTCTTAAAATTTTTAAAAGCTTCAAAAAATTTTGTGGTAAGTTTACCTCGATTTTACTTTATGTTAATTACAATATTTCTAGTGTTTCCTTTGTAGAAAACTCAAGTTTTAGATTTAGAGAGTGTCCATCTTGTGCTAGGAAATGAGTCTTGCGATTTGGACTCTTCAATAGCAGCCCTCACTTTAGCCTATTTTCTTCACAAACAAACCCCAAAAAACACTATCACTATACCCATACTGAATGTTTCTAGAGCAGATTTCAAACTCCATACTGAAAGCACTCATGTTTTGCAAAAGGCAGAAGTGTCAATACATGACCTGGTTTATCGGTAAGGAACATCCAATACAATAGTTGGTTCATAATTTTAAAACATATTTTTTTTTCCTGTTTAGGGACGATATAAATTTTAAAGAAATTACTTCCAAATACTCAGTGGTTGTTTCTTTAGTTGATCATCATGTTCTTTCAAAAAACGATGAAATATTGGCACCATATGTTAGAGAAATTATTGACCATAGGCCTGTTGATAGCAGTTATCAATGGGACTCAAATAAAGTGCAAATAAGGATAGAACCAGTAGGGTCTTGTTGCACCCTTATTGCTGATAAAATACTAAAGAGTGACCCTGATATTTTATGCAAAAGTTTAGCTTATTTGCTTTACCGTAAGTGTAACCACAGCTAATGAATTTGCATTGAAGTATCTATTCCAGAAACAATAATCTACGATACAATCGCCCTGAATCCAGAAAATCATAAAGCAACCCCATTGGATATTGATACAGGATATGTTCTAGAACAAAAGTTTGGGTTTGTTGAATCCAGACAAGAAGTTTTCGATAAACTATGGCAGGCCCATAACGATGTTTCGCATTTAACACCCCTTCAATTGCTCAGTAAAGATTTAAAGTTGGTGGGTGGAATTTATGTGCCAGGTTTACCCATGTTGGTTGAGGATTATTTGAGGTTGCCTGGAGCCATTGATGCAGTTGAGGCGTTTGTAGAGGATCATAAGGTAAGATTTATTAGTAGGTCTCATATTCATCTGTAAAACTCAAATTACTTCGACCCTTGTAGAGTTTTCTCCAAGAATTTAAATCTTATACTTCTAGGTGACGTGCATTTTATTGATTGGATTAAATGCCTCAAATGGTAAAGTGGAAAGAGATTTAGCAGTATATTCAAGAAACATTGAAGATAAGTTAAGAAAAATTTTGTTGGAATCGCTAATGAAAGCTGACCATGAGCTTGATTGTCGATTTGAAAAAAGAAAAACTTCATGTGAAGATAAAATCGATTTGTTGCACGTTTACAATATTAAATTGTCCAGAAAGCAAATGGTTCCTGTAGTGAAAAGTGCATGGAAATCTTACAGTGAGGAATAGGGTGAGATTTTTTCCAGAAATATTTTGGTGCTGTACAATAATTAAAGTGCGTTTTGTATTAATTTATTTTGAGTATTTTTACTATATTCAGTACAACAGCACTGTCTGCTTCTGTTATTTTTCAGCAATATGTTACACTAATGCAGGAGAAGATTCTGCGGTGCAAAGAAAAAAGTCTAGTATCAATTAGAAGTTCAAAATTCTAAAATTATTTGAAGTAAATATACTTTCATGTGAAATTGAATTCATTATTAGGTACTTATATTGTCAACTGATAGGGTTATCTGGGAAAATAATACACAATATATCACAGGGTTGGCAAGAAAAACAAAATTTTTGAAAATTTTTATTGGGTTTTGCAAGTTATTGTGATAGTAGTCTTTTTGTAGGGTTTTTGTGGTTACTTAGCTTAACAAAATTGTATATTTGTTCTAACAGCTGAACACCTTAGAACAAAATTGAATTTATCAAACAGTGAAAATTTTCCAAAAATGACGCTGAGACAGTTTTTGCCTCACAGTTCCTTCATTCAAACGCAATTAGGCTCTAATTGAAGCCAATTAAATTCTCTACAAACCTATCAATTGAGATTTTGATTTGGTTTCAACAGCTATGAACCTGAGAATCTTCAAAATTGAATTTATTGAACATTGAAAGTTTGCTAAAAATGACACTGAGACAGTATTTGCTTCTCAGCTCTGTTAATTTTAATCCGATTTCAGTGTAATCAAGCTCCAGTTGAAACCAATTAAATTATCTACAAACCTGTTAATTAGGATTTTAATTTCAACAGTTTTGCAGCTGAGAAGCTTTAAAATTGAAATTATTGAACAGTTTCAGTGTAATTGAGCTCCAGTTAGAGCCAATAAAATTCTCTACAAACCTATCAATTAAGATTTCAACTTGGTTTCAACAGTTTTGCAGCTGAGAAGCTTCAAAATTGAATCTATCGAATATTGAGAAATTTCCAAAAATGACACTGACTGAGAATATTTTTCCCTCATAGCTCCTTTAATTTTTATCTGATTTCAACGCAATTAGGCTCTTATTGAAGCCCATCAAATTCTCTACAAACCTAATGATTACCATTTTAATTTGGTTTGAACAGTTCGGCACCTGAGAAGCTTCAAAATTGAATATATTGAACATTGAAAATTTGCCAAAATTGACACTGAAACAGTTTTTGCTTCACAGCTACGTTAATTTTCATCCGATTTCAATTTAATAAAGCTCCAGCCAAAGCCAATTAAATTCTCTACGATTCTATCAATTGAAGATTTTAACTAGGTTTCAACAGTTTTGCAGCTGAGAATTGAAAATTTTCCAAAAATGACACTGAAACAGTTTTTGCCTCGCAGCGCCGTTAATTTTCATCTGATTCTAACGTAATTAGGCTCTAATTGAAGTTAATTAAATTCTCTACAAACTTATTATTCGAGATTTCAATTTAGTTCCAAAAGCTTCGCAGCTGAGAGTCTTCAAAATTGAATTTATCGAATATTGAATTTTTTTCTAAAATGACACTGAGACAGCGCCAGTAAGTAATTTTTATTTGACTTCAGTTTAATTAGGCTCCAGTTAAAGCCAACTAGATTCTCTGCAAACATGTTAATTGATATTTCGTTTGGATTGATAGTTGGCACTATGGTAGGAATGAGTTCTGTATGAGTGGGTTTTTGACACAAAAAGCCCAAAGCCCACTGGGTTTTTGTCAATATTGATGGAGGGTTTTTGTGTCAAAAACTCACTGGTTTTATGAAATGGGTTCCTCTTCGGGAACTCTACTGGGAAAACCCCTCTGGGCATTCCAGAGTATTGTTGCCCAGTCACCTTTGTCTAAAGTTGCCTATTGCTTGTTACCTGTTGCCTAAGTCGTGCTTATCTGTTTCAGAGAGCATCTACAGTCCAGCCGCATATAAAAGAGACGTTATAGCTGGCTCTAGGGTCCTGTTATGGTGAAAACTTCCGCAACAATATACCATACATAATATGACGTAATGATTATAGTACTAATCGAGTTTCTCTTTCCATCTACTACCACCAAATCTGGAATGTTTCGTGTAAAAAAAAAGTTGAGAATAAAGCCCTTCCTACGCTTAAAAATTCGTTACAAGTGTGTCTCATTTATATCCTGAATGTAGTAAAAAGAACGACGCTGGATTGGTTTCTGAGAAAAAAATTGAGTGTATTATAACAACAAGTGACAGAAGTTTGGATTTTAATCAATAATTAGTGATTTAGGTGAATAATATTCACATGTTTAACCATAAAAAAAAGATGTTGTGAAGGTAAGCCAGGTTTGTTCTTAGTTTAGAAATTCAAGTACTTAATGGAAACACAGCTTGGGTTCCAGTTGCCCCGGTAAAAATACGTACAGAGGCAACTGGAAGAATCCGTAGAACCTCCAAAAGTGCAGGATGGTGGAAGATACACCAAGTTGGCCCTGAAAAAAAACCAATTGAAGATGTCCAAAACGCTAAGAGAACAATGCCGCTTCTCGAGCGTGATAGGACATTTCCTTGCGAGTGCGCATATCCGTAAGAAAAAAAAAAAAAATATACGGTGCTGCAGTTTTCTATGACATCCACAATAAGATAAGACCCTTCGTATTTGGAACAAGAGGGAAAGGTATATTGTCAGTAGCAGGATAAGGTGGTGGAAAAATATATGAATGAAGTAGAAGAAGAACTGACAACTGTGCCAAAAACCATGCAGAAATGGAGATTTGGATTACTTACAAAAAAAAATAGGTTTCCCATTGTATTTTTTGTTCATTTTACCATTTTGTTTAAACGTTATTTTCTCACCACCAAGTGCGGGTATTATAAAACTACTTTGAGAGTTAACTTCTGAAATTACATGTAATTCAAAAAGTTAAGTGTCAAAGCAGTTTTATAATACCCGCCCTAAGTAATACTTTTGTTCCCATATTTCCCATAATTCTTGAGCAAAAAAAATAAAATTTGGTAGGATCTTTACGTTTAGTTACAATTTGTTCCAGTCGCCTCAGAATGATTAGTATCTGAATGCATAAGAAAATAGGGGTCACTATTTCAGTTGCCTCAAAATTAGGGTAACTGGAAAAGCCGACCAAAAACAACTGGAACAGTCGACCAAAAACAACTGGAACACTCAACCAGAACAAAGTTGAACACTGAACCAGAACAAACCAGAACGAACATGCATGCAGTTCTCGAGATTTTAATGAAAATACCCAAAAATACGTTGAAAGTAGGGTTGGAAGTAATAGAAATTTACAAGTACTTCCATGTATTTTCGAATTATTCCCATGTACTTTCAGAGTATTCCTATATACTTTCAGAGTATTCTCAAGGATTTCCAAGTATTCCTAGTTATTTCCAGAGTATTGCCAAGCATTCCTAGGTATTCCCACCAAACTGTACAGTGATTTCCACGAGTGATTTTCCCCTCGATTGTTAAATACTCTAGTATAGCATGAAAGCACAACCAAAGTTGTTGCTACATTTTCATTGTTGTCAGTACCTATAGATAAGGCTAATATAAAGTTCATAAGAAAATATTGTATTCATTCTTGGTTCTCTTGGACATGTATGAAACTCCGATTTCTGACCATTCTAGTGTTACAGGTTACAGTTGACATAGAGCGGTATAGTAACCTCATTTTGCACCTGAAATTTTACTGAATATGGTATGGATATAAGGCTCACAATACACAATTGAACTAGAACAGTTTGAGAAGCTCACTTTCCGTGTAGAGAAGAATAAAAATCCTATTCCAGGCTTTCGTAGAGTAGTGAACTCCAATTTTAAACCTTCCTAAAGTTGAAGAAGGCTATGACAGTTTAAAACGCTCGTTTTTGGCCGTCGTGGTTCTGAATCTGATGTAGCGAAAACCCTGGCTCTCACAGAGTTAAAACTGTTGGAGAAGTATCAAGCTTTGATTTATAATAATAATAATATTCTTTATTGCCAACAAAAATTGTATGAAAACAATACAAGCAACGTCACAAGGCTGATCCAAGGAGTTATTATCAATACAGACAATCAATATGTTTTAGGGTAAAAATACACAACAATTTGCCAACACAGTGCTAAAATAAAATAAAATGCATAAGTAGGATTTTTGATACAAAAAATCTATCCACATTTTCAATTGCGTCTATGTTGTCTGGCAACATTCTATAAGCTTTAATGCCCATAAAGTAAGGGCCCCTCTCAAAAAATGTTGAGCCTCAGTCGTCTCAGGAGACTATACAACCTACTCAACCTCAACTGAAGCGAATCAATATGAACTTCCCAATTCAGATTAGGGCAATGACATTAGGGTCAATATCGAGTCCCAGAAACTTATGTGATCAGTGAGCGGAACAGTCCTCCCATCCATTCGAACAAAAAGATACTCCAAGTTATTTTGAGTCTTGGAAAAAACTATTAAACCTGTTTTATTGGTGTTCAAACTCAGGTTCTTCCCAATACAGCACTCTTTCATCCTCAGGGCGGTATCCGCACAGCTCTGGGAGAGGTCATCATTATTAGATCGAGCTACCACAACCGAGGTGTCATCGGCAAACTGACAGATGACCTCAGACGGAAACCCCTCAGCCAATCGATTGACATACAACAAGAACAACATAGGACCCAGGATGGAATCCTGCGAGATACCCTGCCTTGAACTGGCCATTCCAGAAAAAGACTAAACACCATCCCTGACAACACAAACAGCTTGCCTCCTGCCCAACAAATAAGACTTCAGCAGATCTGCTGCAGCACCTCTAACACCATAATGGTTCAGTATACACAGCATCAGTGAATGGTCAGTATCGACTGCCTTAGACAAATCGAAGTAGAGGCCTGAAACCTTGGAGTTTTTATCCATTTGATTAGTTATATATTTTATTGCATGGAAAATTGCCATATAAGTGGACATTTTAGGAATAAATCCAAATTGTTGCTTGCTCAGTATGTTATGTCTAATCAGATGATTCATTACTCTTGAATAAATAACCCTCTTAAATGTAGGCAAAACTGCTACTGGACGGAAGTTTCCAATATCCTGACTATTTCCTTTCTTAAACACTGGAACCACTTAAGCCCTTTTGAGAATATCAGGAAATACTTGAGTAGAAAGACACTCATCAACAACATCAGACAAAGGCTCCGGCACACAGAGAGCTAAATTTTAACACATAGACAGGAACTCCATCAAGACCCGAAGAATACTTATTAGGGAGTGACATCAAAGTTCTGAAAATCTCCTGTGGGTCAACTAGCTCCAGAAAAATTGGTGGATAGTTACCATTATTTTCAATAACATTCAGTCAGAGGATGAAAAGGCAGATCGAAATGATCAGCAAAGAGCTGAGCCAAGGGGTTAGGATCATCAACTGACATTCCGCATCTACCTTCAATGAGATATTTGTTTTAGTTTTATTTTCATTGGATTCAGAATTTATAACTGCCCTGCCCACGCAGATCTTATTTTATTATTTGAGTTTGCTATTCTGTTGTTATTATGATTTTTGATAATCAGATAAAAACTTCTTATGTTTCTTTGTTTCCTTTTTGTAAATGTCATTATGAGCCCTGAGCCCTACAGTTTGTGCAGACTTATAGGTCTTTAATGTAATTAGAGTATTTCCGAATTTTAAAAATCTCATTATTTTTTACTTTTGTGTAAGACAATGGAAATGCAATATTAAAATGGTATTTGAAAAATTGAAGTATGCTGAGTATTTTGTTGTTTTCTTAATATACTTTATGACTATTTTAGAGTTAAAGCTGACGCGGTATAAGAATCTCATTTTGCAGTTTTGCACCCTCTTCAAACGGAATTTGAACTAGAGAATCCTGAAAATCTTATTCCCATCTTCTGATTACTTCAACCAAAGCTTCAACTAGAAAAAAATAAATCTTCAATTCCTGCCCATTTTGGAACTGAAGGTGAGCTGCTTAAAATGCTAATTTTTAGCCCGATAGAGCTGAATTTGAATCAGAGAAGTTTGAAAATCTTATTAATGTAAAGTCCGTAAAGAAAGAAAGTCTTTTTATAAAAGCCACCCAGACTAGATTATTGTCGAATCTATAAAATGTTTTCTAAGTTAGATATGAATTTAGATTATCCTGGAATTTAATGTAGGAGCCATATTAGGAATCTACAAAGTATCTCGAATAGAGTAGTGGCACCTGTATAATTCAATGTAGAGCTCAAAATCTACAAAAGGGTGTCCGAGATTATCACGAAGAACGTTGAATTTACTGAAAGAACAGAGTAGGTATCTAAATTTTTATGGAACCTGTAAATTTGATGTTGGAGCCATTGAGATTCTACAATGTCTAGTTTACTGTAGAAGGCTGTTAAATTTAATATAGAGCTCATAATATAGAATCTACAGAACGGTTCCTAAACTCTACAACATACTGAAATTTAAAATGGTTTAAAAGGTTCTCCTAGAGCTGAAATCTCATAGAGCTGAATTGAATATTAACTCTGTCGCATGTGGAAAGGGAGAGAAAAGTGTCAAATAGATCTCAGAGCTAAAAAATGGTTTGAGCGAAATGCAAGTTTAAGTTCAAAACTAGAAAAATGAGAAATTTTGTGCTCACACTTAAAACATTAGAGCCTGTTTGGAACAAATTTTGAACACCGAGCTCACAGTTTAATAATGGCTTGACTCATCAATATCCTCTTACAGAATATTTGAAATTAGAACTGAAAAATTAGGGTCTAGAGCCTGGTTTTCATTGAATAATATTAAGCTCGCTGACAAGAGGTTTTGCTTACAATTAAGATTCAAAACTGTACCAGGTGTCCCACTAAGGTCGGCCAGATGATATAGCTAAAAATTCAACTTTTCTCAAGAAACCGCTATATTAAGATACTGTTTTAACAACAGAAATCAAAAGTTCATTAATTTTTGCGCCAGTTTGGTAATTAGGCTTTTTTTCGTATCTTCAGTAATAAGGGTGGGGGAAGCTGGTGAATTTTTTTTTTTTAGAAATTGCTGTATCTTCCATACCCCTCATTCAAACTCATTCAATTTGGGTTTATTTGGAAGAGAATTTCATTGTTATTGAGAACACCACTTCGTTCGAGGTCGATAGTTCCCACCGCGTCTTCTAGAGGGCGCTGTTTATTCAAGATCCAGTTTTTTTCTAATTTTCATGAAAAATCCAAATGGCATAATATTATTTTTGTATTGCTGTGCTCAAAGAGCAAAAAAATATCTACATTTTGGCGCAAACCGCAATTCAATATCTGCATTCGTTTTCAAGTTACGTAAGGTCTATGGTCTCCATAATATCGTACCTTGTCGATCTTAGTGGGACACCCTGTATATGAAGAACTAAATGAGACGCTTCTGATAGAACTTTAAGCTCAGAATTATGTACTTCGCTATGATAAATATTCAGTGGAAGGGAAATTAAGAAAAAAAATATGGCAAATTCCACTCGAAGCGACCAAGCAGCAATTTATCATTCAACTTTTACAGAAACCTGCACAGATTCTTGACACAATGAATAATCGATTTGAGTTGAGTCAAGTCTTCGGCCATAGATGCCAGCAGCTGTTGTAATATTTTGAAATCTGGTTTATAAATGAAATTAACTTTTTTCTACGAGCGTGCGGAAAAAAGCACTTTTCCGCACGCATTTTAGGTCATGAAAGTACCACTCTTCCGCACTGCGTGCGGAAAAGTAGATTAGCTAAAATGTTTAGGTATATATTACAGGTACTTACAGGTACTTACAGGTAGGGGAAGTGTACCTAAAATGGGATACTGTCCTAAAACGGGATACCCTAATTATTTTGTAGTAGATACAGCGACATCTTTTGTGCAATTGACCTAATACTTCCTGTCGGTATATGAATAACCTTTAGCAGTTTGACCAAAATCGTGACAGGTGCAATGCAGCTAGGTGAGTTTTTAATTTTTAAACATATTTTTTGTAAAAATATAGATCTACAAACATAGGCTTTTTGTTTTTATGGCCAATGAAATGACGACGATAATTTTTTTAACAGTTGCTAGGACATAAATGATCACTTAACATGTGAAATTTTGAGGTTATATTTTGATATCGAAAACATGCAGGAATTGTTTATTTTACGTAGATGTGTTGATAAAATGGGACGCGGCATGTGTTTCTAAAATGGGATGCATCCCATTTTAGAACCACAATGCTCGTGTTCAATTTAAATATGAATAGCAAATAGAGGTAAAGCTGCCATCTTAACTAGCTCACCTTATAAGGATGAATGAATGCCAGTCTAGAAGCGAAACGACTCAAACTGCCAACCAGTAAACTGCCATCATTGAAAGGAAAAGGACTATTGAAGGGAGAATCAGTAAAGAAAACCTCCAAACCACAGAAAAAAGGTTCAACTGAAAAGAAGACTGACGAAGCAACAAACAAGACTAGAAACCAAAAAGATGTGAGAAGGGAAGACAAAACCAAAGAAAGAAATACCAAAAAAAATACCAAAGAAAACAGTGACGATGAAGAAAATCCTGTATGCTTTTATTGCCAAGGTGATTTTCTAGGCAGCAAGCCTGGTGACCAGTGGATTCGATGCAGTTCCTGCCAGAGATGGGTGCACGAAGCTTGCGGTCCATCAACCAACAAAACGCATTATTTCATTTGTGATCTGTGTTTGGAAATATAATCCCATTTTAGAAACACCACAGATCCCGTTTTAGATATATATGTTTCTAAAATGGGAAATTTGACTAGAGCAAGATTTTTTGTTTTTTCGTTTTTTATTTTATACTTGAGACTGTGATTTTTATTTTTTTAATAAAGTATTATTTGGTATATCCTTCATGAGGGTTGTCAGTTATTTTCCACTTGAACTTTTTTTTAAAACCAAGTCCAAACCTTAAGTATCCCATTTTAGGTACAATTCCCCTACTTACAGGTATACTACAGGTACAGGTACGAAAAAGTGAAAAAAATTATCTTAAACAGGTAAATATATATAGGAACAAATATTAACTCCCATCTCTTAGAAAAAATAGTGTTCCTAACTCGTGCGGAAAGTCTCTTTTCCGCACTATAGTTAGGAAATATACTATATATTTTCTAATTTATCAAGCTTTGAAGCTGGCCTTTTTTTGTGCATTCGGACTCGGAGCTCTCTGTTAATTTTTAAAACACGGCTTCACATTATCCAATCATAATTTTTACTCTCCAAAACATCGTTTGGAATATTGAATTTGATCTTTCGAATAAAGTGATAATTTGAAACCTTATATGCCTAGACGAAACCTCAGCAGATTATCAATTCCCAACAGATTATCAGTTTTTTAGCTGATTAGTTGTTTATAGACAAAGACTTTATAGATAAATTTCAACAAGTCTGCAGTCTGGATGTACTGTATGGCAATTCTACGAAGAGTTTATTTTCTAAAAAAAAATAATTTTTTATCAACCAAATTAGGTTTGCAATTTGCAATTGCAATTAGCAATTATTTTTTCATGAAAACTCTCTCTACTCACAGCTAGCGAAAGCAGAATTTCCCAACTTAAAAATCATAACAGTAGAATTTCAAATTTTATATGATGAAGTATGTAAAATGCAGACATAGAGACCCAGACAGCACAGAGACAAGACGTCTTTTAGACAATTGCCTCTCAATTTTTGTCTATTCCAGACGCTAGGCTAGAAAGTGTTTTGGGAAGTTCTAAATTGCCTATTGAAGTTCTGTTTTCTAACTTGGCTTGAAGAGTTCTGAAGCATTCTAGAAGTTTTTCAGTAATTTCTAAATCTTTCTGACTGATTGGTAAGTATTTTAGACCCCTTTTGAAGTTCCAAAATGTTCTAAATTGCTTCAAAATACAGTACAAGCTCGCTAACGAAAAGTACAGGCCCTTTTCACATTACCGATTGTTCACATTGATGAAAGTCTCTGTTTTTCTGTTTAAACTAAACAAATATGTAAACATATGATTATTATTTATTGGAAATGTTTGAACAAAAGTACACTAAACGCTAACTATAGGTCTGTTCTCACAGAAATCGCAAAACAAGTCAGAACGAATTTTATTTCAAAACGCTCTGACTGGTTTGTGATTTCTGCAAAAATATCTTCAATATCAAATAAATTATTTGTGCCCACTGCAAAGATGGGAAGTGAGGTATTTTTGTTTAGTTGTTTTTCCGCGAAACTATATAAAATATCCTGTGAGTACTTTCCAAATCTAATAGATCTTCAAGTGAAAAGGAATCACCTGACACGTGGTTGCTGGAAAATTCTCGTTCAGACACACCAAAAAATAGCAACCTAATCCAAGAATACTTTCAATTTGCCAAAGATTGAGCGGCTTATTGCTGTTCACATTTCACATTATAAAGTACCCAATATGCAAAGTACTGTGTTCACAAAACCGCGTTGTTCACTATTATTATACGAGTGTTCATATTATAGAGCGTGTACTGTAGTTGTAAAAGGTTTCCAGTTCTAAATTGAATTATTCTGAAAAAACTCTGAAGTTTCTAAATTGCTCCTGAAAATTCTGATTTGGATTTGAACTGTTTCTGGAGATTCTAGAGTGTTTTGGAGTGTTTTGAAACCGGGTTCAAACTTTTTAATTGTCCTAAAATGCTATAGGAAATTGTAAATAGGTGTTTGAATGTTTTGGAGCATTCTAAAATGGTTCTGAAGTTTCCAAATTGTTCTGAAGCGTTACAGAACGCTTTTGGAAATTCTGAATTGAATTTTAAGTGTTTTGAACTTTCCAAAAGGCTTATTAAAGTTCTAAAGTGTTCTCTAGCATTTTAAATGGTTTCCAGTAACTTCTAAATTGTCCACAAAGGACTCAAAGGACATTCAAGTAATTTTTTAGAAGTCTGCTTAGGTTTGAAGAGGTCGTGTGCTACAAAACCAAACATCTTTCAAACTTCTGCCTAAGAACGCCTTCATGACATTTTTCCAAGACATTCTAAAGACGTCTACAACGAGATGCCTTGAAGACGTCTTTGAATATCTTTTTAATACCTAAACCATTATTCACTTTTAGGCCCAGTTGTACTAAATAGTGTGGCTTAGTTGTCTCTAAGATCTGAATTTACGAAATCTTTTGGATGTCTTTTTTGATTTTCAGACGTTCAGACGTAATCAAATCTAAAAAAGACGTCTTTAAGACTTGTGCCGTTTGTGCGTTTGCTGTTGTTAGTTTTAGAAGCGTCCTACTCCTACTTCTTTTTTGGAATTTTATGTTAATGGAAGTTTTTCAAAAATTAAGACTGCAAACTGCCCTCATAGGTCGAATAATTTTAAAGTTTCCAGCATAAGGGTGTATAAATATCGCCGACGTTGAACTTTCTGTGAATGTTTTAACGCAGATCTACTGATTTTGGACGTTTAAAAAACAGTAGAAAAACAAAACATCATTGTTTGATGGCGTCAATACCAAAACATATTTGTTTTTCTCTGATTTAATAGGTGAAATATTTGCTTTTTATGGTGTTGGCCTCGCTCGAAACCTTCTACCTAAAGTGAAATTTTCTTTTCTATCATTGCTTAAAGCAGTTGGCAGTTCAAAGGTTGATTTATTTATAAGTGGTATTTATCAAGAGTAATAAAATGCGATTAGTTAAGTTGAGAATTTCACAAAATTTGCACTAAATTTCATCAATAATTTTCAGCCCAGCACGATTTCCAAATTATTTTTGTCAAAAAAAAACTGGCACCTCCCACGTAGGCAAAAATTTGCTCAAGACATCAAATTGTTTTCTAAAAAGGCCCAATTTAAAAAAGGTCCGAAATTTAGGGCCATAAAAGTACCTGTTTAACACTTGTAAAGGTTTTAGTTAATGGGGCGTGCACCTGTGTATTTCTACCGTACAATCTTCGGTTCAAAATATTTTGGAAGATTACTGCCTTGGGGCTAGAGATAAAACGCACCATAAAGTGTAGCTCGGTTGCTCCCTGGGCAATTATAAGACCGTGTATTGAGTCATGGGTGCGTTCCGTCCCTTTGCTTTTAAAAATCAGTTAATACGGCGCCACCCCCCACAGCCCCTTAACAAAAAGCCAGACTGGTCGGAGGCTTTTGAAACCTGAATGGTTCACACGCAGGTGTTTTTATTGCTTTTGCCAATAATAATGGCCCGTAAATCAATGGGGATAAATAAAAGGTGAAGGTATTTGGGTTTAAAGAAATGCTTTTATTATTATGTATGTTACCTTTAGTCGAGATTTTTAAAACTTTTTTATTGAATAATAATCATCAATACCTATAGATTGCAGAAATCAAAATGTGTTTATTGCCTACCCCTCCTGTCTTGGAGGCTTGACCCCCAAATGATTTTTCTAAAATGAGAAACTACCCCGCGTGATTCATTATCATATTCAAAATTTCCCGGATTTTTTACTTTTTTATATGTATGTATGTATGTATGTATGGTACATATATGCCTTATCTCGTTGTCTCATCATTTCCAGAACTTCCCGATTCATCCAGGTATTATTTTCTCTAGTTTTTATAGTTCTGTCATACTGTGATAACTGATAAGCCCTTACTATCTTTGATAACCTCAATAAGTTCCCAAAATGATGTGACTTCCGAGGTACGGCTATCCATTTTTGCTTTAAAAAGTGACTTAAATTTTACATAATCAACAATTCTGATATTGTGCTTAAGTTTCGGTTTATAAATTTTGATATTTTCCTGAATATTGAAAGTTAAACGATTGTGATCAGACAGAGGGTTAGGTTGGACTTCCATTGAATTAATGTATAACATTCAAACCAAAATCTGATAAAATGGAAAATATGGTCAATAATAGTTTTACTATAATCAGTAGTTCTTGTAGCATCTTTTTCCGAAATATTATTAATGATTTTAAAATTATTAATATGAAACAAATTTTTATAACTACTAACTTAACTGCCCTGGTATCTTCTAATAAGTCAACATTAAAGTCTCCAATAATGATATGTTTTTTTGGATGTTTTGATAAAATATTTTCAAAATCTACTAAAAAATCTATTATGTTGTAAGATGTCATTTCAGCTACACTATAGAATATGATCACTTGACTCTTCATCTGGAAAACACAAAAACAATTTTTCGTGGCAAAGTGGAAGAGCATTCAGCTATTCTTATATCAAAGCCCCACTTGAAACTACGTTGTGCAGCTGACACCCAACAACAAATCATAATTCAACCATTTGTCGCCGGTATTCGGTAGTGCCCCACTGCTACACTTCCTTTAATAATATAATCGTATAACAAATGAGATCCTAACCTATTATGGCGTACGGCTTCTCCGGGGGACACCAATTACTAAAAAGAAATAATCAAACCATTATTTGTTGCTCTGGATATCAGTGAAACGCAACTTCAATTGTTAAGAAGAAGTTATTGGAAACATCTACAGCCAAATGCTTTAAGTCTAATACCAAACATGCTCAACTAGAAGTAGCTTACCAAAATTCTGATTTGAAGGGTAGTTAGGATCATAGCTTACGTAATTATTATTTTTTTAATAGCTTATATTCCTTCACAATAGTCTTCTACCGAATGACGAATATAAAAATAGATAAGAAAAAAAAGGTACAATAGCTTGTTTACTTTACCCTGGTCCCTTTTTTTCTTACGTCAATGATGATTCACAAACCAAGAAACCGTACAATGTATCGTCACGATTCTGCGTAAAACCAAAAGTTTGTGCGTAGAACCCGAAATTCGTATACAGAGTGGTTTCAAAACCGTTCATGGGACGGTTTTTGACGTGTTGGAACAAACCTATAATAATATTGAGAGTCTAGGAAAAAAGACCTGCTGGGAAACATCCTCCAGCATTTTAATCAAACATTTAAAATGCTGGATTTGAATCAGACGACTTTTTCGCAGATCTGTTTTTGTATTTAAATTGTATTCGCTAACATTCAATGTTCTCTATCTCAGGCCCGGTTCATTCACCTTGAGATAAACTTGCTGGTAACTATTTGCAAGATAAATTTACAGATCCTGTTGGTCACTGGATAATTGGTTGACCAATGGGTATACATATTGCGTTTTTATCCGTCAGATTGCATTACCTGATAGCTTGCCTGACAGTTATTAGAAAGTGAATAAGCCAGCTCTTATATGTATTAAAAGGCTCTTGAAGAACCGGAAATTGACAAAAATTTGAGAATTGAAAGGCGGATATTAAGGGAGAATCGAGTAGACTTAAGTACCTATGTTGTTTCTATTCCTGGCTCTTGAATTTTCTTATGTAGAGTCTGTAGAGATATTTAGAAGGAACAATTCAAGAGCCGGAAATAGACAAAAATTGAGACGGAAACATTCAGAAATTTAGAGAAGAAATTTAAGAATTTTTTTTGAAAAGCAGAAGTATCTGCTGTGAGAAGAATAGTTAAGAGCGAAAGGATTGCCTAAATGAACTTCCAGATAAGGATGAGATTGATCAATCCGCCGACAAACTGCGTGAACCAGGGATAAGGTCAATCTCTAGAGAATTCAGAGGCCTGATTTTATAGAGTATGCTATTATTTCCTTTTTCAGGCTTTTGAACTTTCTCTGTTTGGAGGTAGGTAGGTATTCCGAAGAAAAAAATTCAAGAGCCGGGAATAGACAGACATTTAGACAGTACAATTTGAGAATTGGAAAGCAGAAATTTAGGGAAAATTGAGTAGATAAGTAGACTTATAAGTATTTTTTGAATTTTCACTGTTTACAGAAACACCAGCTTACCACAATGTCTTTTGTTGAGATGCTCATGAATAATTGCTCGTATCTTTCATGATATTCGAGAAAATTGCCTACAATTATACATTATTAAAAAGAGTATTAAATTCTCTATAAGCCTTGTAAAATAAGTTACTGTCACTTGTGAAGTTTCTGGGATATTGAGCTTCAAAGTTGAAATTTAGTCGACATTTTGCCCCAAACTTTAAACTCGATTTTCTCAAAAACCTTATATGCTAGCGATTTCAGCGAACCACCATTTTGAAGCTTCTCTTGACAGCTACAATTAAAGGTAATTTTGACCCGGTACCACTTTTGGTTACCGAAATATTTAGGTTTGAAGATTTGCAAATTTAAATTCAAAAGGAGTACCCTTAGAAAAAAGTACCAAAAATTGAAATTTTTTTATTTTTGGATTTTCATCAATTCTGCCTTTTAAAATCGATTTAGAGCGTTCTATTATTGCGGATTCTGTGGTTAGTGATGTAAAATTCCCGAAACATTCAAAAGCCGCGAACATTCTCGGAAACTTTCCGGGAATATTGGAAACTCTCGGGAACTTATGGAAATATTGTTCTTTTTTCAAATTTATAGCTAAATCAGATAAATCGTAGTAAGCGTTATTTACCTATTATTGTAGTGTACTGACTATAGACTATAAACCAAGAAAAACACATATTTTTTTCTGTAAGATCAGCTAAAAATTAAACTATGTAGTAAAAACACTTTTATGGACGGTGGAATAAGTCTTTAAAGGAAAAGCTGATCTGATTAACCCAATCTCTCAGCTCTGTATTTTTTTATCTTTCTTCAATAAAGATTATTTAAAAAAAAGACAAACTGTAGGTACATCAGCTGGTGATCGGGTAAATCGGATCAGCGTTTCCGTAAAGACAGTTGGACTGGGCTACGTCATCCATATAAATTGAAATAACGTCACTGAGACCTTGTATTCGCAATAATCTTGCACTTTTATAAAATTCTTCTAGAAAGTTCTTGGAAATATTCTCAAAAGTTCTCGGAAATATTTTCGAAAGTTCTCGGAAATATTCTTTTGAGAGTTTTTGATTGAAAGTTTCCGGGAATATTCTCATTCAGGAGAACGTTTCCATTTTTTATCGTCGAATAGTCTCGGAAATTTCCCAATGTTCACGAATATTCGCATGGGAATATTCTCAACTCACATCACTATCTGGTGGTACCAACGATTTTAATTTTAGGATTCCTAAAATCATTCAAATCTTCTCTATGTCTTCCTCCGTATTGCATAGAATTTTAATTGAGTCATCTCTAAAACTTCCACCTCTATTTATTTCAATGGTCAGCTTTGTCGGATTTATGTATTTTGTTAAATAGTGTTTTGTAATACATATTAAAATCTTGTTTTTCATTTGGGCTACCTATTATTCGTATAAGAAATTCCTTTATGGATGATTAGGAATTGTTCGGTCGAACCGAAAACAATGACATCAGCCAACCTCCACCAAAAAAATATCATAGCACTGTGAACATGTCTACAACAAATAGTAAAAGAAAGACTCGAACAAAGTTGGAAAAAACTCCCGATTATTCATTATTCATTTTTCAACTCCTATCCATCCACAAATAGAGCACATGTATAGTTATAGCGTTATAAGCCGACATATCCTTTAATAAGAATTAACAGAAATCAAGTAGAAATCATTAACGACACGATACTGAGCCTTCTGAAATCAACTTAAACAAGAATTTTCGAGATTTTGTTTCTGCTCATTACCAAACTAAAACTGATACCTATTTTGGCTTGATAACCGTTATCAATTTCATAGTGTTTCCAGTGATTTTTTCTTGCATTCTGAATTTTCAGTAGGTTGGTTTCTTGAATAAGTAATTTTTTCTTGTATTTGCTCTCTTTATTATGTCAACGTTGTTGATACTTAATGTTCGCAGAAACTCGATTCACATCAATATTGGAGTCTTGTCAAACAATTTTTTCTACTCTTTGGTTTTTGGATGAATTTTGATGGATATTTCCACATAAATTAACACAAATATCCGCAGAAAAATACTATCAGCATATTGTACAAGAAGAAAGAAGAATAAATATTTTTTTATTGACACTCCACAAAAAGAAAAAAACAGAAACTCCCAACAAATAATGTTTAATAGAGAAAAAAAAAATCCGTTTTTCAAACATACTCCTTTAGAATTCATCTTTCAAACAAACCTAAATATACTAAATGTAGGGAATACACCAACATTTGTTACTAGGATCAGACAGGAGGTGTTAGACATAACACTTTGTAGTCCAAATATTGACCAAATGATCAGGAATTGGGGAGTCTCCAATGAACCCTCTCTTTCTGACCACATAATCATAATGTTTGACGTAAAAGGAGTGCAGGAACGAACTACCTCGTATAGAAACCCCAGAAATACGAGCTGGGGAAAATACACAACCAAAAACTGCAATGCAACATCGAACAAAATCATTTTAGCTGCAAGAATATAATTCACCCGCTCTGGATACGCCGATGATATTGACATCATGGCCAGAGGCAAATATGAAGAAAATAAATACTCTGCGACTTTATAGAAAAAGCACTTCGAACCACGAAGGAATGGTGTCAGACAGTGGGGCTGAATCTAAACTCAGCAAAAACCACTCTGATAACATTTACATAAAGTACGAAACTCCTAAACCTGAGAAACATTCGCCTCGATGGAAGCAGACTTGATTGGAAAAAAAAGTTAAATTCCTAGGAATAACCCCAGATTCTAAACTTCTCTGGAACCGACATGTAGAGAACACTAAAAACAAAGTAATTTCAGCACTCATGGTTTGCAAAAACATTGCGGGTAAAACATGAGGTTGTAACCCATCAATCCTAAGATGGATGTATACCAAATCTATCATATCATTGAAAGACACAATGGGGAAACATTAACATCAGTTTCTAGCCAGGTCAAATAAGATGTACCTCAGAGAGAGACCGATCCTTGGACTACTACTCTACATTATCTACACTAACGAGCTTGCAAATTTTACTGATCAGTCTACAGTTCAGTTTGCAGATGACACTTCAGTAGTCTTTTCGGCAGGAGGAATGGAGGAATTGATTAACAAAATTCACACAACTTTGGGTTTCTTTCAGAGTTGGTTTGACTCAAATAATCTGGTTTTAAATGTCGAGACGACACAGCTGCTACGTTTTTCATATCAGCGGGATTGGTCTCCCACTCAGTTTGGTTTGTTTGCGGTGATTTTATAGCTTTGAACACTACAAGATCGGCCAGTTTCCTGGGGGTAAAAGTGGATTCACAGTTGAACTGGGGAGAGCATATTGACTGCCTGGCAGGCCAAATACTCGAGGGTGTTGGCACGTGAGGTAAATTATGAGGTTGCATTAACTGCTTACCACGCTTACATTCAATCAAGATTGAAGTATGGAGTTGTATTCTGGGGTAATAGTCCCGAAGTCTCTCGAGTTTTTATTGCACAAAAAAGATGTATAAAGCAATATTTGCTATGTACCAGACAGATAGTTGTAAACCCATATTTAGGGCTCACAACATTCTAACATTACCAAGTCAATAAATCCTGGAAGCAGCATTGTTTGTTCAGCAAAATCCTGACCTTTTTCTTGAGCACATTAGGGGGCATTGCAATAATATAAGTCACGGCATAATAACACGATTAATTACCTCTGAGAGTATGGTAACTCCGGGGTCAAGTCTAAGCGCTACTCAGCGACATGTAAGCTTCATAGGTCCACGTATTTATAATATTCTGCCACTCGAAATAAAAACCAAAAGTCAATTTTATATGAAAAAAGTTAATGAGTGGATAAAAAATAACTGGAATAATATCAAACGTAAAATTTGCATACTATAAAATTAAAAAAAAAAAAAAAAAACAAAAAGAAATAGCCACTCCAAATTATATTTGAACTTATCTTATTTTTATTTATAATAATTGTTAAGAAGTTATATCTATATTTAAATATATTTAAGTTTGTTATCTTTCAAAATCAAATTTATATTAAAATATTGTTGATGGCTTTCGACAAGCTACTGCGTAGCTTAGAAAGCTGTACCATATGTGTGATATTGTATTGTTTGTTGGTAATAATAAATAATAATAAAAATAAATAAATGATACAAGGGGAAAGACTGATCTTGTTAATGTGAGAAGCAATTTTACTTACATACAACAAAACGTCCAATTTTCAATTATAAATTTTTTTAACAAGCTTCCTGCAAATTGGCGAAGCTTGCAATTCGATAACCTTAGACATAAGTTGAAAAACCACTTACTTCAGAGGGCTTACTACTCGGTGGAGAAATTGTATGAGGACAATTTGAACAGCGAAAATTGAAATGAGGTTAAAACCAATATATGTATTTCAATGTTCAGAAAAACTTTTTATCGAACCAAGTGCAAAGAACAGATGAAATCTATCCAATTCCTTAAAGCAAATACCATCAAATTTTGAAAGGAAACAAAAAAGGTTTCTAGATTTCTACAATTTCCTTTCAAAATTTGTAATGGATTTCCATCAAGTATCGACTAAATCAATCTCTTTTAAATACCATCAAATGGTACACAGACGGTTCCAAAACTGCTGAGGGAACTGGAGCCGGAGTATTTGGGCCACGGATCAGATACTCGGAGCCAATGGGGAAATCACCAAGCATATTCCAAGCTGAACTTCATGTGATCGGAAGATGCGTGCAGTTCAACCTGAACAGAAGTTATCGGAAACGAGAAATTGTAATAATGTCTGACCGCCAAACAGATATCAAAGCATTGAGATCCCTTGGTCATCAATTCTAAGACAGTATGGGAATGTCTACAGATACTAAATGAGCTGGGAAAACAAAATAAAGTAATCCTCCTAATATGTGTCGAGGGCAACGAATGCGCAGACAGACTCGCAAGAACGGGAGCGTCTACTCCCTTTACTGAGCCAGAATCATTTTGCGGCGTCAGAAATACGCACCTCAAAAAAGAAGAGAACCGGCTAAAGAACAAACAATGGCTAGAACAGCCAGGACTACGACAACCATAAAAGTTCAGAACTGCTGGTCAACCTTAGAAAGAAAAGTCTCAAGACTAACCGGGTTTCTCTTGGGATATTGCAGACTTAAGAAACACCTACAAAAGTTGGGGTTAGAAGAAGGTGGCACCTGCAGATTCTGTGAACAAGGAGAAAAGACAACTGCGATGCCGTTAGTCGTTCAAGGATGAAGAACCTGAGACGGGCCCTTATACAGTTGGAAGACATTCCAGCCCTGGAACCGCTAGATATCCTAAAGTTCCTTAAGGACCTAGGACTGGAGGGACTGCTTTGAGCAGGAAACCCGAACTTAGCAGCAGAAGGAGGGGTACAATAGATCAACCTTGGTCGCGGTGCAACTGATACCTCCATCACACACATACACATAAGTGCATATTTGGACTGGTCACATCGATGACCATCATGTTTATTATTCTAAAATCACTATAGTAAACATGGAAAAACATAGAACTGTGAAATCTTTTGTCCCCATTTTGAGATAGAGTAGCATTCCTCCAAATCAATTTCAAAACATACAATGTGAACATTATCCAGACATACCTATGCACCAACCTGCGAGTACCCAGACGAAGCTGTTGAAATATTTTACGGACAAACCTTACAAAGTTATTCCCAAGGAACAATCTTCAGTTCTCCCTCACCGACCTTTCGTGATTTGATTCAAACCTATTAAAGTTATTCCCACTCAACAATCTCCTGTTCTCCCTCATCGCCCTATCGTGATTTGATACAGACAATAGCTTCATGATCGGATATACCCGCATTAACAACTCTGCATTCCAAAGGTTCAGCTTCAACATTATTACATAAATAATCAATAGGTAGTTGTTGAACAACCGGGGACAATACGTAACAATGATCGTACCACACAGCTCCAGATCTGACTAAGAAGTTAGAAATTACAATTATTATGGGTGACTTCAATGCTAAGATTGGCAGTGGAGTAAGGAATGACATAATAAACCACTTGTGAACAATGGGTATCTAAGTTTTTCGTTTTTACTCCATGAAGTTGTTTATTATTGACCCTACTCGTCCTTCCAAACTGAAACTTTCCCGTAGAAAAGGTATTTCATTTTTAACCTCTCTCGCTTACATTCATAATTTCATATCTTGCCTTCAAAATATTCAGCAGGAATGGATGATAATATTCAAACTGTTGCAAAAAAGAAAGCAGCCCAGAAGCATAACTACTATTTTATCAAGTTATATAATTAATAACCCATTGTTAACAGAATGAGTTATTTCCGGTAATAATGAAAATTATGCTTTGATAGTAATGATAAAATAGAAATAGACTATATTTTTGAAGATAGTTAAGAAGTATTTGCTTGTAAAATATAAAAAAAAGGTTCTCAGAAAAGCGATTTATTTTGTTTGTTCTTTACTTTGCCAATAAACTTATTGGTCCCCCTCTCAAGTCTCAAGGAGTCATAAATAAGTTTGAACAACAAAAAATATGCATCTGTTGCTACAGAGATTAGAGAAGCTCCTATTATTGAAACAATAAAATAGTCAATCAAAGAATGTTTATGCCAAATTTCATCCGGTTTCACAAATTTAACTAATCACTAATTCACATATAGGTAGACGACGATAAAGCCGACCTTAATTTTCCTTTATTGAATAGAAAATCTGTGATTTCGAGGAAATAACTTCCTGCCACAGTGACGTGCACTCGTGTTTCTTCCATCAGCAATATTCTAAACATAAAAAAAAACTGAACCACCTTTTATGAAAATCCGGCCAGGTTGTAATTGGTTCCGGTTTGTATATTATAGGAGCTGTAACTTGTATACCCTGAAAAGCAGGTGTGAATAGTATTGGTGTATTCTTCCAAACGAAAAATAGCAATAAGGAGTCTTTCATAATAGACTTTTTTCAGTTGTATGTGGGCTATGTGGCCCTAAATCTGTCAAATTGTTGATGATTATTCCAAGTTTTACTAAAAGTGAGCTTTTCTATTTTTTGAAAGCTGCTTGTTTCGATTTCTTTGATGGCAAATGAGAGCTCAACTGTTATTATCTGTGAGGTTTTCTTAAGTTCTTCTAGCATGTAGGTGGGTAAGTTGTACATAAACTATCTACAAATCATAAAATGAATTATCTTGTGCAGAAGCAAACTAGCGTCTGCTTTATTGCGCATTCTCGATAAATAAAACCACCAAGTCGTCAGCGGAAAAAGAAAAAAAAAAACGAGAAAAACAAAAAGGTAAGGTTTTAATCGTGGGCGCGACTTTCAACTGTTCACACGGCCCGGCTTTGCAGGTGTGCTTCAGACTGACCGGCGCCTTCAGACGGACGCCAATGGCCTTTGAACACCTGAATGATAATCAAAGCAAGGCTTCAAGTCGGGCGGACGATGGTCAACTGCTCAATAAATTACACAAAGGAGGCGTCGTAAAGATCATATTTAAGACAAACTATGTATGAAGATTGGCGATTTGAAATTACAAGCCTGAATACAATTTGTATATAAATACTTAAACATTTAAGTAATTTATGATCTTTCTAAATGTATATGTATTCCACAATATTTTTGAAATAGGTTGAAATGGTGTAAACTTCTTCTGATTCATAAGTTTTACTCATTTTGTTTAGATTGTTCACTAGTTTAACAATTCATTAATCGCATAAACTCTTATTGAGAGTTCTGAGTTTTTTGAAAACAGTACGACTGTTCTCAATGTTCTTATAGAAACGTACCTACAATACAATGGTATTATATAATATGGTCAGTTCTTGTCTTAAGCCCTAGAGTTAGAACTATGTCTAGTAGTACTTTCGAAATTTCCAAAATACAGTATTCTTTTAGATAAATTATCGAAATATTTTGAAACAAATCTCATGCACTAACATATTGTATTCAGTTAATTTCCGATTTAAACTATTAATATACTAAGATCAGTCCAAAAACTCATCAATATATGCATAGGTACCCAGAAATTTAGTGCGTTTGTCTACTTCAAACTTACATTCATTGATTATTATAGAGTCAGGTTTTCCTATTTTACCTTATTTGGTTCTGAACAGAATTATATATATATTTTTTTTAAATTTAGACATAAACTATTTTCTTCAAAGCAATTTTCCGCTAATTTAAAAGCATTTTCTGCGGTTTCAGTAAGCTCACAAAGCTTAAATACTTTCACTAACAGATTTGTGTCATAAGGAAATTTGAGTGTTGTATCTGAAAATTTGAATCATCCACCAAAATAATGAAAAAAACTGGACAACCTTGAGGTTGAGGCTGTATTTTGCAATATATCTGATTTGTGCTGTATACCATTCTTCTGAATGACCAACCCTTTGAGACCTGTCACTCAGATAGGATTCAAACTAATCGAGAGGCGTACCCTTACTCCAAACAAAAAAGTTTTCTCAGAAGCATTTACTTCTTTCTAGGCAATCAGATACCTTATTTGAAAGGTCCAAAAATACGTCAACAGCTGCCTCCAAGTGTCTCAAAGCTACCTGTGAAAAGTGAAAAATAGCTGTATGTGTCGGCTTATTAGCCATATGTCCTTGCTGATTATCACAAAAAATATAACATTCTGTCATAAACTAATCATTCATCTTACGCACATGACCATTTCAAAATCTTTCTAGAACTTTGTTTGTTTTCAATTTTTTTGATTAGTAGATAGAGTTCTTTTTTTGTAGGTTCTAGGATTTTTTTAACAGTTTATTCGATTTATCTCAAGGGGTAAACCACCATCTCAGAATTGGTGCAAACAATTCCTCAAAGGGGATTTTTTTACGCATAATTCCTGCAAATTCCTCCAAATTCCTCCAGATACCCTATCACAAAATCCTCCAAATACCCCACCAGGAACTTCTCCAAATACCCCAAAAATTCCTCTAAATTCCCTGCGAATTCCTTCAAATTCTCACAAATTCCTCCAAACTCCTCTCAAATTTCCTACAAATGTCTCTTACAAGTGGAAAACAGCAACATGGAAAATCTTGGAAATCAACCTACAAAAACTGAATTAGTTGAAAATACAGTCTCAAATATTTCAAAGTTTTCCTGAAAAACTAGTGAAGGGAAAATTTTGAAACTTTTTGCATGTAAAGAGGAAGGTGAGAAACTCATTTTCCCAAAACCTTAAATTTTTCCAGTGAAAAACAGCAACATAAAAAATCTTGGGAATCAACCTACGAAAACTGAATTAGTTGAAAATACAGTCTCACACATATTTAAGTTTTCCTGGAAAACTAGTGAAGGGAAAATTTTGAAACTTTTTGCATGTAAGAGGAAGGTGAGAAGCTCTTCCAGTAGAAACTACAACATGAGGAATCTTGGAAATCAACCTACAATAACTGGATTATTTGAAAATACAGTCTCACATATTTCAAAGTTTTCCTGGAAAACTAGTGAAGGGAAAATTTTGAAACTTTTTGTATGTAAGAAGGAAGGCGAGAAGCTTATTTTCCCAGAATTTCAAATTTTTCCAGTAGAAAATTACAACATGAGGAATCTTGGAAATCAACCTACAATAACTGAATTAATTGAAAATACAGTCTCACATATTTCAAAGTTTTCTTGGAAAACTAGTGAAGGGAAAATTTTGAAACTTTTTGCATGTAAAGAGGAAGGTGAGAAGCTCATTTTTCCAGAATTTCAAATTTTTCCAGTGGAAAATTACAACATGAGGAATCTTGGGAATCAACCTACAAAAACTGAATTAGGTAGTTGAAAATATAGTCTCACACATTTCAAAGTTTTCCTGGAAAACTAGTGAAGGGAAAATTTTGAAACTTTTTGCATGTAAGGAGGAAGGTGAGAAGCTCATTTTTCTTAAATTTCAAATGTTTCCAGTAGAAAATTACAACATGAGGAATCTTGGGAATCAACCTACAAAAACTGAATTAGTAGAAAATATAGTCTCACACATTTCAAAGTTTTCCTGGAAAACTAGTGAAGGGAAAATTTTGAAACTTTTTGCATGTAAGGAGGAAGGTGAGAAGCTCATATTTCTAAAATTTCAAATTTTTCTAGTGGAAAATAACAATATAGGAAATATTGAAAATCAACCTACAAAAACTGAATTAGTTGAAAATACAGTCTCCAATATTTCAAAGTTTTCCTGGAAAACTATTGAAGGGAACATTTTGAAACTTTTTGCATGTAAAGAGGAAAGTCAGAAACTCATTTTCTCAAAATTTTAAATTTTTCCAGTGGAAAACAGCAACATGAAAAATCTTGGGAATCAACCTACAAAAACTGAATTAGTTGAAAATATAGTCTCACACATTTAAAAGTTTTTCTGGAAAACTAGTGAAGGGAAAATTTTGAAACTTTTTGCATGTGAAGAGGAAGGTGAGAAGTTTATTTTCCCAAAATTTCAAATTTTATCAGAAGAAAATTACATGAGGAATTTTGGAAATCAACCTACAATAACTGAATTATTTGAAAATAGTCTCACATATTTCAAAGTTTTCCTAAAAAACTAGTGAAGGGAAAATTTTGAAACTTTTTGCATGTAGAGACGAAGGTGAGAAGCTCAATTTCCCAAAGTTTCAAATTGTTCCAGTGAAAAACAGTAAACATGAAAAATTTTGGAAATCAGCCTACAGCCTACAAAAATTGTATTCGTTATTCTTTTGAATGTGAACCTCAGTGATGTCATGACCCTACAATTTCCTTTAAATTTCTCACAAATTCTCCCTAATTCTACATAAAAATTCTTCCAAATTCCGATGAGGTCCTCTCAAATTCCTCTCAAATTCCTCTAAATTTCCCACAAACTCCTCTAAATTCCTCACATTTTTGGCAAAGAATTCCTAGGTGGTTTGTCCCTTGATTTATCTCTTCTCCCATAGCATCATCTAATAGTTCTGGAATTAAGTCAGTTAAATATGTACTATACCTATTCTATATTTCATCGGAATTTCCAGCAGTTAGGTAAGCAGTCATTTCCGCACTGCGTGTTTTCTGACATTTCCCTACCCAAGCAGCGCTTTTACATTCTTTGCTTTTACGTCCTAACAACATCGTCATTGAAGTCTTGACGTTATGGCAGTTTTTAACTTATCTACATATTTTCTTATAAAGTTCCAATGGGTCAAAAACATCTTTGGGCAAGTCCGATTTACACAAAAATAAATAATAAGGACAATCAAATAGGACCTTGGACCTTGCGATATTTAAAATGACCGAGTTAATAATCTGCGCTCCTTATCTAATGCGTGTTTTTGTCATAAAAATGGACTATCAACCTATATAAACAAAGGACCATAGGTAGTAAAATCGTACCAACATAAACCTAGATTGATTATAGGTCCATAAATGATAACCTATCGTGACGAATTTTATTTTTTAGTGCCTACTGCCGTAAACTTCTTCGGAGTTTTATACTCTTCTACTTTGTCAGTTATTTCACTGTCAGACTTACATTTTCATGAATTGTAGCTCCTGTTAGGCTTAAAAAAAACGTATATTCGAAAAATGTTTCAACTTTTATAGTTACTGAGGAAATTGAATTTAAATTTTTTGCAAATTTTCGCTAAAGTTCAACTTTGAGGCTCAATTAGAGCTATCAGGACCAACTTAACACGGATTTATAGAGAATTTAATGCTCCCTCTAATGATTTGTAATTTATTTTGATTTCTCAAATTTCAAGGAAGATATGTGAAACTATGCTTAACCTTGCCAGGATTTGAAAAAAAAAATACAGAACCAAAAATGAGATTTTCTCTTTTGAAATTGTCATTTGGAAATTATGTTACAGTTCTTTTTGACTAATTTAGATCCGCTCTATCGATTGGGAAAGTCAAAATTTGGAAAATATATGGAGTGGATATCGTCATCGCTTGAAATATTCTTATTTAACCGGATATTTATTTATTGGATCTTATTTAATTTCTTGATTGGAAATTACAGGTTTCTCTTCCTACTCCCCTTCTTGCTCCATTGCTTTGACGCCTTGAATACATTTCTCCCTTTCTACTAAAACTAGAAATCATTTTTTTCTTCTGTTTTATGTGGATAAGTATTTGAAGCTCCTGTTTCGTCCCATAATAAAAATACAACACGAAATACTTATTCAAATTCTTAATATATTTTTATAGTAGTGTCATATCTGTTTATGTTTTATATTTGACTGAAGACAGTTTATTAACGAACGACGTTAAAACTATGAAATACTACACCGACTTTTACCAGTGTCCAATTTTAACGTTGGTTCGACGTTTTTCTACGACTTCTATATGACCTTATGATTAGTCGTGTCAGACGACGTTTTAAAAACGTTTCAGAAGTCACAAGTTAACAATAGATTGACGTCTTCAACGTTGAATTTTGTACAATATTATGACGTCCAATTTACGATTTTCATCTTATCTTATGATTGGTCGTCACAAGTATCTATACAAGAAGACAACGGATTGACGCCTTCAATTTAACAATAGGACTGGTTTTTATTGATAATAGGGAGTTTTTAAACCCATTATTTTACGTACGCTTATTAACGTTATCGGTTATTGTGCACATGCGCAGTGTAGCATTCCGTTAATAAAGATTTGTTAAAAGAAAGTACTTTTTAAGCCTTCTAAATAAGCCTGCGTAAATAACGTATCCCTTCGCTCACTATTTTATTTACTTTTGAAAGTAGAGGTTGTGTTATGGTCTTATATGGTCATTGTTTTTTTTGTTTGATAAGTACCTAATAATACTAATAATGGATAATATTCTACAAAATATTATTCATCGGGGAAATCCACATGGAATCGATCACAATTTAATCAGTGACATAATATTTGATTATCCTCAAGGAGATTTCCCTCTGCGCTGCGACCAGCCTTCAATTAGTTAACTTTAGATTCTGTAAGGAGCACATCCAGGCTATGCCGAACTTTCGCATACCACAGCGAATCATCACATAATCTAAATATCAATACACAGAGGATCCGCCATAATGCCAAAATTGTTCTATTTATCACTAGATTTGTCAACTATTTTGGTTTAAAAAGATAAAAAAGACTCCCATCAACGAAAATTCACACCCATAGAAATATATGTTTGTAGAATTGTTTAAATTTTATTTTCATACTGAATATGAACTTAAAAATATATTTGGCGGCAACCTTGCACAATTTATCTCCGGTTATTAAACGAACGTAATAGGCCCGCAACTAACGTGCAACGTTATCGAATAATAGCGTGACCGGTTATCTTTTCGCTACTGCGCATGTGCACAATAACCGATAACGTGAATTGTACGTTAAATAAGTGGCTTAAAATCTCCCTAATGTCAAAGTTAGGCTAGATAAAGGTATGATTTCTCGATCACATATTATAAGGACGACGGCACAACGTTATTTTAACGAAAAATTATTGACGGTCATTTATCTGCACTGTTCCTGCACTTCTGGCGACGTATAGTATGTGCTACTTGGGGTATAAATTGTTCACATACATTTATTTTTATTATCACGTTTTTTTGATCTTATTGAATAGTTTTCTGATTGAACTTTGACTAATAAATTAAATGATCATGTTCTTTTTTACCTTTGAATACGTTAAATTTGTCGAAATCTATCATTTTGCGTTTTTTAGGAATAAAGGATCGTCCAGGCTCAAGGTCGTTTGAGGGAGGTAGGTTTCCTGATAACTTTTTGACGTCATCTTGGGTACCTCAACGTAATGCAAATCTCCATAAGGCACCCCAAATACGTCATCAAGTTACCCATTACCAGGTAACCTATTAACTTTAGGAACCTTGGTCCAGTCTATAATTTAGAAGATTAATTTGATTAATTTTTAAGTAGAGAGACCGTCAGACAATTTCGATGATAGGAGGAGTAGGAACAATGCGTTCTAGTAAAGTTTACTTTCATTAAAATAAATACCTAAAAAACAACCTGCCAACAGTGCCAACTTCATTTTTATTGGGTAAAAGAATAGTTGTTAAAGTTAGAAAATCTAGAACTTCACACAGAACATTTATTTCACCAGTTTGTTATTCGTAGAAAAAAATTAGGTTGATTTATTTTGATGTTATCTACGCAATAAGCGTGATATTCTTACTATTCACGTACTTAGCAGAATTCGCAAAAAAAGCTTTTTCCATTTTCCTGCCACTCTTATCCAAAATTCTTTTGTCTCTCTATCCCTGTCCCTCTATAGCTTTTAGCAGCGTGACTTATTGATCGCATAGAGGGGGTGGATAATACACGACCGAGAACAAGCGGAAAAGGGGGAGATGAAGAATCACTATAAATGCCTTTGCATGTTTTAATTATATGGGATTTTATTGAGTTTTATGGGGTAGAAATTTCGGAGGGGTCGTTTATGAGTTCGATTATTAAATGGGCTTTTGACAGAGAGAGCGCTAAGCCATCAATAAATGTCATCTGGATAGTGCTTTATATCACTATCATTGCTGTAGGATTATGCCCTTTTAAATATATGTAAATAATGTTTTTCCTTTACTCCATATCCATAGCATTGGTGAGTATTTTTTGTGGTTCTAATAGTTGGGCAGCCAAACAATATTCTATAGTAAAACAATTAGATGCTAACTGATCCTTTTTGTTAGTTGAGCAGATTTATTCAAAGCGACAGTATTATGTCGCCACTTGTGAATCATGTAAATGTTTTTACTTGATATTCAAATTTGAGAATCTTCTCACTTCAGTGAAACCTAATTGAGAATATTAAGATTGAAAATGGTACCAATAACATGGGTGCGACTCAAATGGGATTGGTTCGCAGTTGTTTTCTCGATAGAAATGATTCATGACATACCGAGAAGAAAATGGACGTTGATCACTAATAAGTCTGGATAATGAAAGAATACTTTTGTGAGTTATTGTAATGATTTTCTGACAAATAACAATTAACACAAGAGACATATAGATTATTGAATATCGTTGGGTACATCTTGATTCTTTCATACGCCAAATTGATAACAGATCAGTGTATACGACCTACCATAATAGCTATTTATACAATAAGTTACGAAATGAGCGTCTTTTAGGCACGCGACGTGAAAATTGTCCAACGAGGCAAAGCCGAGTTGGACAACACGTCGAGTGACTAAAAGACATCGTTTCGTAACGTATTGTATACAAGATTTTTTCTACTGGCATTTTATAGTAAAAAAACACAATTTTATTTCATGTGAATAAGTCGATTACGCCCAAAATCTTTGTTACCTGCTTTTACTTGACACCTGACACTTTTCATGCGATTTTTTTTTCAAGATTCGACATTAATAATTAAAATCCTAAAAAGTAGGTAACAACACAAAGTTCTGTTTTGACTAACCCAAACGTTCAATTCAATAATTACATTTTTAATATTCATAATAAATACAAAACAAAATTCAAATCTATGTTTAGTGTGGTTTTTATTTCTGAAGAATGAATGACACTTTTAGGCACTAGTGCTTAAAAATTACTTTTACGCACTCAAAAGTCACTTTTACGCATTCAAATGTCACTTTTACGCACTGAGTGCCTAAAAGTAACTTTTACGCACTCAGTGCTTAAAAGAATATCGTTTTAAAACTAAAATGACAATCGAAAAGTTGCTATTATGAAACGTCAGTAGAAAAACTTATTTTCGCAACTGCTAAATGGTAACATCTTTAAATGGACGTGATAGGCAAAACATTATAGGATCTTTTTAAATAATCAAAGGTCTTGAAATTTAACAATACACGATAAGCATTATGAAGACGCACTCATAGCAATTTTTAGGCTTGCTTTGGGCTGATAATATTTTCTTTCCAAAAAGGACTTATCTCAAGTTCTCATAAACATTCCGGTACGATAAAAATAAAGACATGTATTTGTTACTTCTAGGAAATCCTTCATTGTTTACATTTTTTCTGACATTCTACATATTTGGCTGCGTATTTTTTCAAATTTATGTGTATTGAGTCACCTGAATATAATTTTTTCCCAGTGTTTTCTTTTCAGCCACTGCATCAACTGAATTATTGATAAAGACATTTGTGGTTTTCTCTCCAAGACAAATTTTCTCTATTGGAAATGAAGTAGGTAGGTCTTCGAACGTGGGCAATCATCACTGCTATCTGTATTTTATCGACTGCTTTTCTGAAGAGACTTGTCATGGATTCACCATACCATTGTAGTAAAATCTTCAGCTACTAAATTCTTCGACGACCTAGTGGACTTTTGCCTTCGATCTTTCCTTCTATTATTAATTTGTGAACTGTGAAGCACGTTTTTGTCGTTTCTGAGAATGTTTCCGAGGTATTCCAACGACGAAAAACATTTTTTTTGAACTGCTCTTGTTTATTATTTTGCTCCTGCTTTAGTTCCAATTTTAGCTCTAGGAGATCCAATTATAAGATTTTTCTGCTTCTCAAGTTGAATTTTGGATCTGCAAAGATCAAAAAGCATCTTTTTTGAATCGCTTCTGATCAATTTGAATTCTAGAATGGTCAGAAAATACAATTTACTTCTGTAGTTCTATTTTAAGTTCCAGACAAGCAGATAAGAGAGTTATCTTGCTTTTTTAGTTCCGATATTAGCATCAGGAGGAGAGACGATTATAAGATTCTTTAGCTTCTCATAATGAATTTTAGATCTACGAAGAACAATCATGAATATCCAGTCCTGTAATTCGATCTTATGTGTGGTCGTTCTAAATGGATAGTGAAGGTTTGTGAACTGGGAACTATTTGAAGAATGGAAATTCTAGCAAATATAAACGATATTTGGATAGAGCTAGAGATACTATTATAAGCAATCCAATTTCTACCATGACATATCTGGTTTTGATATCTGAAAAAAATCTTTGAAGTAGAGTTTGTGCAACTTTTCCTGATTTAAAAAGTTTCACTACGTCATCTACTCCTACGAAGTCAGGTAAATTTCTACATTTTTATCGAGTTTCCTCGTCTTCTAATGATTCCAATATGTGGTCAGTTAGTCGGTGAGATGTTTTCTCTAACTGTTTGTTCCAAGTGAGTGCTCGGTCCAGGGTGACCCCTAAGTACTTCACTTCGTTGGAAAATGTTAGTTGTGTACTGTTAAGGGTGGGGGTAAATTTAGCTTCCTTCTTCTTGTGAACGGGACCAGGATTGTTTTGTTTACGTTTAGGGATAATCCCTCGCCTTCGCTCTAATTTTTAACGATGTTTAGGGCACTTTGCATTCGGTTTGTTATTACGCCTTCATGTTTGCCCTTGATTATAATGGCGAGGTCATCTGCATAGCCTATGACCTGGTATCCAGCATTACTCAATCTGTTAAGAATTTTGTCTACCACCAGTGTCCATAGTAGTGGAGAAAGAACACCCCTTTGAGGACACCTTCTGGCCGTGGTAGCAGTAGCTGATGCTCCGTTTATTTCTGCCGTAACGGTGTTTCAGCATCGACTCTATCCATTTTACAATTGGGACTTCAACATCCCATTCTTGTTATGCTCCAGCGATTGATTGATGTGAGGTGTTGTTAAAGGCACCCTCTATGTCGATGAATGCTGTGAGAGCAATCTCTTTGCACTCGATTGTCTTTTCAATGTCTTTAGCAGGCAGTGTAAAGCACTTGTTGTGGATTCGCCTGGCTGATAAGCAAATTGCTTTGAGTATAGAGCGGTCTTCTCAATAGAGTTTCGCTTCTGATGTACTGGTCAATTGCTTTTTCCATTGTCCTATGGAGGAAGGAGGTTAGGCTAATGGGACGATATGATTTTGGTTCGTCCTCAGGTCGACGACCCGTTTTTGGTATGAATATCACATTAGCTTCTCTTCAAGATAGCGGTAACGGTATGTACCCTAGGAGCAGGCTTGCCTTAAAAAGCTTTCGTAGGTGTACCTTTAAGTACTCGTAGCCTTTTTGCAGTTGTGCGGGAAAGATCCCGTCTTGGCCTGGAGATTTGTAGGGTCTGAAGCTATCAATCGCCTATTTTATTCTGTTCATTGTGAAGATTTTCCCAGCCAGCCTTTTGCTCCTACCGTTAGGGCTTTGTGACCCTTCGATAGGCGGAGTGACCTGGTTCAAAGCTTCAACAATTACCGAACCTGGAAAGTGAGTTTGTAGCAGTATCTCTAGACTTTCTATATGGTCGGTACAATGTTCTCCGTTTGACTTTTTCAGCAGACCAATTCCGTTTGAGTGGTTTTTTGAAAGAACTTTTCGGAGACGTTGAGCTGGGGCTAATTCGTCTATCCCCTTGCAGAATTGATGATTTTCTTTTTTGATTTTCTTAATTCGTGGTTGTACTTGTCTAGGGCTGTTCTATAGTCTGCCCAGTTACCGTTAGTTTTTGCCTTGTTGAACAGTTTTCTGGCGTCTTGTTCCAGACGTCTCAGCTGCCCGTTCCACCAAGGCACATTCCTGCGGACTGCCTTCTGTTTTACGGGACAACTGTTCTCATATAGGAATCTTTTATTGCATTTGTTAGATTGTCAGATGATGCCTCTAGCTCTTCTATTGTATTTATGTCAGAAGGGAGTTCATTTAGACTTAGGCAGAGACCCTCCACATAGGATACCCAGTTGGTGAGTTTTGGGATTCTCGTCTGTACTGAGTGATTTATTGCTGCCTCTAAGTCGAACCTTATTGCTTGATGGTCCGACAGGGAGGGTTCATTTGACACAAGCCAGATGGTTATTGTGTTAGATGTGAATGTGTCAGCTAGAGTCACGTCTAAGAGCTCTTGTATGACGGCGTTAATGAAAGTGGGTTTGTCTGGGTCTTTGTTGATACTGTTTATGTTGTTAGATTTAAAATATTCAAAAAGGTATTCACCCCATAAGTTTGTACTGGTGCTTCTCCATCCTACCTGGTGATGGGCCTTGGGGTCTGTCCCGATAATGTAGTGTGTTTCTCGCTCTGCACCACGTTATGAGTCGTTGGACGATCTCTGGCCGTGCTGAGTTGTCATCACCTGGAAAGTAGGCTGACGCTATGAGAATATGCCTCGAGCCCCCCTCCGTTGGCACTTCTACTAAAGCAGCTGCCAAGTCTTGAGTGATGAACTCTGGAACAGGTAGGAATTTCAAATTTTTGTCAAGCAGCAATGCTGCTCTTGGTCTTTCGCGGTTAATATTGTAGATTAACTTACATGATTTAATATTTAGGCCTTTTATAGAGCTTCCATTAAACATCTTACAATATTTCAAGCCGAACTGCACAGATATATGTGCACAAGAGTGTCTTAACCAAAGCCTCCAAAAGAAAACACATCTTCATACTATCGGACAGCCAAGCTGCCTTAGGGCCATATTCTCCGTAGTTCATAAAGCCTGGCTTAGTGGAAAAGCTAAGCTTTGTCACACAAAAAGCCAAGCGTTTCCACTAAGCCAAGCTTTATGAACTACGGAGAATACAGCCCTTAAAAGCCTCAAAGGCTTTCAAATGCACGTCAAAACTAGTCTGGGAGTGTAAACAGACCCTAAAAACACTAGCGACTCACCCACAACCAGGGGGCGGATTACGAACTCTCGATTCGAACCGAAACCGCCATGGATTTCGAACGCATTCTGTTGCATTTGCATGGAGTGCGATCGAAATCCATGGCGGTTTCGGTTCGAATCGAGAGTTCGTAATCCGCCCCCTGGTAACGCTGATGTGGCTGCCTGGTCATCGAGGCATAGAAGGAAACGAAGAAGCAGATGGCCTCGCAAAATGAGGGGCCTCAACACCATACCATGGACCAGAGCCTCACTGTAGCTTAATGAAAAGCCACATCATGAAAGAACTCAACAAATGGGAAAAAGACCAACTGTCATCATATTGGAGGCACACTCCGGGACTCAGACAGTCAAAAAGGTTCATTACCCGTTCAGCAAAAAGAGCTGAACAGCTCCTAAACATGAGCAGACCAGACATCAGATTAGTGGTAGGATTGCTCACAGGCCACTGCCTGGTAAAATACCATTTGAAGTTATTGGGCAGAGCAGAAGACGATCTCTGCAGATTCTGCTCAGACGCAATAGAGATTGCAGAACACCTACTATACGAATGTCCAGCCCAATTCTGCAAGAGGCTCAAATTCCTCGAGGTGGCAACACTGTCACCAGAAGAAGTGGGCCAACTGACACCCAGGAAAATAGCTTCCTTCGGCAGAAGTCTACGCTTCCTGGAGATAACTTAAGATGTAGAGTCAAGTGACAAAATATCTGCAAAGGTAGCAGTGCTGAGCGGCTGAAAAGCCGAAACGACTCTCCCACAATCTACAATCTACTAACCGGTGAGATTGAAAAGTTGCAGTCTTTTATTTCAAAATGATTGAAAAGATGCACCAACTTCTCCTTTTCTGCTTATGAGGTGACCTCTGTCTAATTTGCCCAATTTTTCCTTCTAAAATAATATACCAGTCCTTCCAATAAATCTTTGGCAAGTACGCCAATCACTATATTAAGCACTAAACAAACTTCTCAGCAATTTTGTGGGTGAGAAATGAGGAAGTTGTTTATGCATATTATTGCCGAACTCTCGGAATTTCAAATACACTGCCTGCCAAAATTATTAGATCACCCAATAATTTCGAGTAAAATTTGAATTAAGATTTATTATATAGTTGGTTTTGAGCAATGACCTGTTTTGAGTAAGAAACATAACAAAACTCCAATTACCATATTATACGCCCTTATATTGCAAAAAAAAATAACAAAATAAACCTCCTTTTAAAAATTAGCAAGTATCCCAAAAAATAAATTTTAGTACACCTATGAAAAAAAAGTCAATATCGAGTGTTTCCACCCCTCGCTTGTATGACAGCTTCACACCGTTCCCTCATGCTTAAAATAAGCATCCTCATGTCGGCTTGATCGATGTCGTTCTAAATCTCAGAAATGGCAACAGTAAGCCCGTCAAGTTCGGTCGGAGGATACGGAAGTGCTCTAAAGCGCCTACCCATCATGTCCCATAGATGCTCAATGAGGTTTAAGTCAGGACTATTAGCTGGCCAATTCATAGTCTCATTCATATGGCACCACGTGAGGTTCAAAAATGTCAGCGATGTACCGGGCAGCATTAACATTGCCCTCCCCAAGCGCCACTAGCTCCGTACGTCCTCCCACAGAGATGCCTCCCCAAAACATAACACTGCCACCACCATGACGAATGTTTTCAACGAAGTTGCACTGTGCGTACCGTTCTCCAGGTCGTCGGTAAACTCGTACTCATCTATCTGAATGGTACAGGGAAAATCTTGTCTCGTCAGAAAACGCAACCCGACTCAAATCAGCCGGTTCCCTGGATGGCATTGGTGACGCGTCTACCTACGACCCTGACCTGGTCTTCTTTGATGATCCCCATTTTCTCTATATCTTCTTAAAACATACGAAACTGCAGATTGGGTCACACCAAGCCTTTCTGCGATATATCGCTGACTACGACCTTCCTCCATTAATGTTACCGCCCTAACATAATTTTTTAGCGATAATGAGTGTCTAACCCAAGCATGCACATTCATTTTCAAGTTCGAAGGAAAAATAATGAAAACAAAATCAATGTTTAACCATTTCCGTTAAAATTTACACTGACCTGAAAAGTATCCAAACTGATAATTTTTTATTACACACAAACAAACTGCGATATTGAACTCGAAATAAAATTAAGATAAAAAACATATTTACACATTAATAAAAAAAGTGGATTCACCTGCAAAAATTTAGCTACAGAAATTTTGTTTTGAATTTTTTAGGTGATCTACTAATTTTGGCAGGCAGTGTACTTAGTTTTCTATTGTATATATCTTCAATGTTTGGGTTCTGCAAAAGTCAAGGATTTCAAACCCAATGTTTTCTGGATTAAGTAGAATATTGGGGATGAAACTTAATGGGTACCTACTACTCACGTTAGCGTATTATGAAGTGATGCTCAATCACAATTGTTCCCTACATACCAGTCTATTAACGTTGATGTGAAATTCCTTGCACCAGATTCTTGCAAAACATTACTAAAATCTTCCGAAAAACTGATTAATCTTGCTGTGGTTTCTGATAAATCGTTCATCGTTCAAAGCAAAGCTTCTTTATTTGATTGGATTGATTTTCCAATAGGTTTCAATCTCCTGTTTATTTCTCTTTCTAAAGCCCCCGCATACTTCCTCGATATTCCATTGCACTTTTATGGTATTATTTTTTGAATAATCTTCAATAAGCTGACTGCAGCATGCTCGGCGGCATGTAATGATTTTTTAAAAATAGGTAGGTACTTACTTTTATTGGTATCACTGTAAAAACGTCTTTTATTGTCACAAATTTGTTAATTTAAACACACACTACAGTGTAGCAGTATAAGAACAATTAATATGAAAAAATATAATATATCCGCTGAACAACAAAAGCAGCAATAATAGCTTAATATAGGGATAAAGAAAATCTCTTGTTTATTCATTGTATTATACACAATATAGTTTTCTGAATCTGAATAAATTAAGCAGATCAGATATAGGCGAATTGTTTGGGTCTAATTGATCATTAAGAAAATTATCTGCTGGACTAATTAAGTTTGCTTATTTCAAGCGACTCGAAGAGAATTAATTTAAAGCCTTTGTTTTCAATGTTTAGCGAACCATAATGTGTCTTAATTAACACAGTTATAGTATCTTAACTTTTGTTTATATTTTCATTGTTGCTTCTATTTCTTCTTCTTCGATCTACTATACTCATTTTTTTGAAATATTTTTGCAAGCTTGTCTTCAGATATTTCTGGTTTTGTATTTTACTCGTTTTTTTTTTTGTCAACCATGTTTTTGTATATTCTTTCATTTACACTGTACTCATTGCTTCTGTTCCCTCTGCAAATTAAAAAATATAAAGAAACAATTATTCAACTTTGGGGAAAGGCCTGGGGAAAGTTACAATTAACATTTTTTAGACGCTCGTAATAAACTATTATTAGGTATCTCTAGGTATGCAGGAATTACCCAAAGAAAAAAAAACTGCGGTTGGAACTGTAAAGCAATCCAATCCGACTATAAAAAGATTTCTCAACATTAAACCCAGGCCACAAAGGAAGGTTTTTGTGGGATGGTTACCCAAGATAACATTTAAGTCGAATCGCTCTCTTTGAACACCTGAACCATTATCTGATTCTATAGGCTGTGTCACTTTGAATTTTAGAATTTGACTAAAAAGTTGAGTATACCAATCTTTGTTCAAAATATCGAATAAATAAATTTAATTTGTTTAGTAGGTACTAATGAACTTCGTTTAAAGAAAAAGTAACATTGAGGTATTTGCAGGTGACACTTGTTTCTAATTGAAAATGGTCCTAATTACATGCACTTAAGTGTAAATATGGTTGAGAATACCGCGAACTATAGACATAATCGATTCTTTCAAGTACCTATTCAAGAATAGTTGTTAATTCCAAGTCAAGCTATATTGACAATTTGTTCACTTTCAGTTGTTAAATGTTAAAATAATTAAATTTCAGCTGGAAAGCTTATAGGTACCTTATAAATTTTCACCGAAGCAACTTGGTCAAATAGGAAAGATAAATTTGATACCTACTTTATCGTTGAAACTACTAAGTGAATCAGCCTATATCGTGGTACTTTCAAATATATTTGGTAACGAACCGAGCGACCCCGTCACGAAAAACGTGATTTTTCATTATTACCTTCGCTCTCACGATTGTTTAACTTTTTCGGTGTTACAAATAGATTAACAGCAAAGAAGAAAAAACATTTTCATTATTAGCCCAAGGTGTGAATTGGCCACACCTGTGTCAAATACGTGCATTGTTCGCTTTGGAACGTGATGTTGTATATTTTCTTTTAATTATTAAGTCTTTAGGCAAATAATAAAATACACCTACAAATGTGATCACGAACCTGTTAAATGAGAATGGAGAGTCAAAACAAGGATAACTTGGGTGGCCACCTTCATATTGTAGCCAAGTTGATGAGTTCGATATTCCATGTTTTCTTCCATTTATCTATTTATTTATTCATTGACGGACAACAACTGTCCATGTTATGTTATGAATCCAGAGATGATACAATGGATCAGAATTTTTATAATTTGAAAGTGTTGAGTTTTATTCCCAGTATGATTCAATAGCTAAATCAGAAAAATCCACAGTTTTTTTCCATTGCATTATCATTTACAATAATTGAAGTTAAAGTTAAAAGATCACCCTGTTCATATTCTGTAATTTAATTTTTCTTTCTTCGCTGTTGTATGGGTTTTTTTTGGATATCTTTTTAGTTATTTGAGTGCTATTTTTTCGGTAATTATTTTTGGAATCTCAAATCTAAATATTATGCATTGTTAATGCTTCAGAACCCTAAACATCAGTATCATTGTCTAATAGAACAAACGTTGATTCATAGTAACCTTGGATGATCACAGGGAAACGATTGGGGAATTTCTAAACTACCTAAGTACTATCTTAAGAAATGGAAATCCCTACACCTGTATTTATTAGAGCAATTTGATTTTTTTGGAACTTGAAGCATCATGATTATAGTGAAGATTTTTTGAATTATCGATGAGGAGTGGATTTAAAGAAGTGCCTGTTCTGAAAAATTGAGATTTGGATTCATGGTTGTTCAGATTCAGAATTCATATAGTAAATTGCTCATTGTATGCTCCTTCTTCGTAGTATTATATAATTCCCATCAGGTTATATGCCCAGTTGCTTAAAGTGTATTTATAGTAACAAAAGCTTAAAATAAAAAGTAAATCTTAAAATTGAAGAGTCAAGATTCTGAGGAACATTGAATTGATCGATTCTCAGCTCAAGAGTCAACACTAACTTCTCAAAACCACAAAGCATGAGATTTCGATTTCAGCAATCTCAAAAAACTCAATTATGAAGACTCTGAGAGAAGATTTCAAATATCCAAGGACTGGAGAATTATGAAAAATTTAATCAGAAAATTTTGAAGCCACTTCTTAGCGATTTTTAGCATTGAAGAGTCAAGATTGTAAGAACATTGAATTGATTCATTCTCAGCTCAAGAGTAAACACTGACTTCTCAAAACCACAAAGCATGAGATTTCGATTTCAGCAATCTCAAAAAACTCAATTATGAAGACTCTGAGAGAAGATTTCAAATATCCAAGGACTGGAGAATTATGAAAAATTTAATCAGAAAATTTTGAAGCCACTTCTTAGCGATTTTTTGCATCGAAGAGTCAAGATTGTAAAAACAGTGAATTGATCCATTCTCAGATCAAGAGCCAACACTGACTTTTCAAAACCACAAATCATGAGATTTCGAATTCAGCAATCTCAAAAGACTCTGAGAGACGATTTCAAATATTCCAAAGACTGGAAAACTATGCAAAATTCAATCAGAAAATTTTGATGCAAATTCCTAGCGATTCTTAGCATTGAAGAGTCAAGATTCTGAGAAAAACATTGAATTGATCCATTCTCAGCTCAAGAGTCAAAACTGACTTCTCAAAACCACAAATCATGAGATTTCGAATTCAGCAATCTCAAAAGACTCTGAGAGAAGATTTCAAATATTCCAAAGTCTGGAAAATTCTGAAAAATTGGATCAAAAAATTTTGAAGCTCCTTCTCAGCGATTCAAGATTATGAGAAACACTAAAATAATCCAGTCTCAGCTCAAGAATCAACACTGACTTCTCAAAACCACAAAGCATGAGATTTAGTATTCAGCAATCTGCGACGACTCAATACTGAAGACTCTGAGAGAAGATTTTAGATGCTTGAAGGATTGGAAAACTATGCAAAATTTAATCAGAAAATTTTGATGCGAGTTCTTAACGATTCTTAGCATTGAAGAGTCAAGATTCTGAGGAACATTGAATTGATCCATTCTCAGCTCAAAAGTCAAGACTGACTTCTCAATACAACAAATCATGAGATTTCGAATTCAGCAATCTCAAAAGACTCAATTATGAAGACTCTGAAAGAAGATTTCAAATACTCCAAAGACTGGAAAATTATGAAAAATTGAATCAGAAAATTTTGAAGCGACTTCTTAGCGATTCTAAGCATTGAAGAGTCAAGATTCTGAGAAACATTGAATTGATCCATTCTCAGCTCAAGAGTCAAAACTGACTTCTCAAAACCACAAAGTATGAGGATTAGAATTCAGAAGTCTTCAAAGACTCAATACTGAAGACTCGGAGAGAACATTTTAGATACTCCAAAGATTGGAAAACTAAGAAAAGTTGAATCAGAAAATTTTGAAGCGAATTCTTAGCGATTCTTAATATTGAAGAGTCAAGATTCTGAGAAACATTGAAATGATCCATTCTCAGCTGAAGAGTCAAAACTGCCTTCTCAAAATCACAAAGCATGAGATTTCGAATTCAGCAATCTCAAAAGACTCAATTATGAACACTCTGAAAGAAGATTTCAAATACTCCAAAGACTGGAAAATTATGAAAAATTGAATCAGAAAATTTTGAAGCGACTTCTTAGCGATTCTAAGCATTGAAGACTCAAGATTCTGAGAAACATTGAATTGGTCCATTCTCAGCTCAAGAGTCAAAACTGACTTCTCAAAGCCACAAAATATGAGGTTTAGAATTCAGCAATCTTCAAAGACTCAATACTGAAGACTCGGAGAGAATATTTTAGATACTCCAAAGATTGGAAAACTAAGAAAAGTTGAATCAGAAAATTTTGAAGCGACTTCTTAGCGATTCTTAACATTGAAGAGTCAAGATTCTGAGAAACATTGAAATGATCCATTCTCAGCTCAAGAGTCAAAACTGCCTTCTCAAAACCACAAAGCATGAGATTTCGAATTCAGCAATCTCAAAAGACTCAATTAGGAAGACTTTGAGAGAAGATTTCAAATATTCCAAAGACTAGAAAATGTTGAAAAATTGAATCAGAAAAATTTGAAACCCCTTTTCAGCGATTCTTAGCATTGAAGAGTCAAGATTCTGAGAAACCCTAAAATGATCCATTCTCAGCTCAAGAATCAGCACTGACTTCTCAAAACTATAAAACATGAGATTTCGAATTCAGCAATCTCGAAAGACTCGAATATGAAGACTCTGAGAGAAGATATCAATAACTCTAAAGACTGGAAAACTATGAAAAATTGAATCAGAAACTTTTAAACGACTCTCAGCATTGAAGAGTTAAGATTCTGAGAAAGATTTAATTGATCCATTTTCAGCTCAAGAGTCAACACTAAATTCTCAAAACCACAAAACATGAAATTTCGAATTCAGCAATCTCAAAAGACTCAATTAGGAAGACTTTGAGAGAAGATTTCAAATATTCCAAAGACTAGAAAATGTTGAAAAATTGAATCAGAAAAATTTGAAACCCCTTTTCAGCGATTCTTAGCATTGAAGAGTCAAGATTCTGAGAAACCCTAAAATGATCCATTCTCAGCTCAAGAATCAGCACTGACTTCTCAAAACTATAAAACATGAGATTTCGAATTCAGCAATCTCGAAAGACTCGAATATGAAGACTCTGAGAGAAGATATCAATAACTCTAAAGACTGGAAAACTATGAAAAATTGAATCAGAAACTTTTAAACGACTCTCAGCATTGAAGAGTTAAGATTCTGAGAAAGATTTAATTGATCCATTTTCAGCTCAAGAGTCAACACTAAATTCTCAAAACCACAAAACATGAAATTTCGAATTCAGCAATCTCAAAAGACTCAATTATGAAGACTCTGAGAGAAGATTTCAAATGTTCCAAAAACTAGAAAATTATAAAAAATTGAATCAGAAAACTTTGAAGCCCCTTCTCAGCGATTCTTAGCATTGAAGAGTCAAGATTCTGAGAAACCCTAAAATGATCCATTCTCAGCTCAAGAATCAGCACTGACTTCTCAAAACTATAAAACATGAGATTTCGAATTCAGCAATCTCAAAAAACTTGAATATGAAGACTCTGAGAGAAGATTTCAAACACTCCAAAGACTGGAAAACTATGAAAAATTGAAACAGAAATTTTGGAGCGACTTTTAGCATTGAAGAGTCAAGATCCTGAGGAACATTGAATTGATCCATTCTCAGCTCAAGAGTCAACACTGACTTCTCAAAACCACTAAGCATGAGATTTCGAATTCCCTATGAAACTCTATTTCTGAGCAATCTAGAGTTGAGGTTGTGTTGTGCTAGTTGAAAGAATAATAATTATTTTTGAACTTCGTAAAGCTGCATTTGAAAATTCTATTTCTGGATCTTTGGGTTTATAAATCTCATTTTTGTCCTTTTCTGAGATGAACTCAACTAGAAAAGGGGGTAAATTCTATAACTGGCTCTTCTAGAGTAGTAAACTCTGATTTCTGATAATTTCAAGTTAAAATTCATCTTTCCAGGTCCCATTTTTTACCCTCGTTAAGAGTAAAGCTGAATTTGAATTGAAAGTGCATTTGAGAGTCAAATTTGAATTGAGATGGCTTATTTTCACCCGTTCATGGAGTGAACTGAATTAGAAAAATGTTCATAACTTGCTCACTAGGTGGTTTCTGAACAGTCTACCAAAGTTGAAATTGAACTAAAAGTCTTATTTTTGACTCTGATTTGACTGAATCTAAATTGGAAAATCCTATATCTGGTTCTCCCAGACCAGTAATCTTTCATTTCTGACCATTTTAGGTTGAAATTGAACTAAAAGTCCTATTTTTCACCTGGTGGATTATTGAAGAAGAACAGCTGGTATTTCAGAAAGGAATAGAACAAAAACGAACGTGTAAAAGAAATATTGAAAGTACCGAACATTTTTGGACATTTAGTGCGAATGTCCGAAAACAGATTGCAGGAGAAAATCAAAGTCAAATGGAAAAATAGCATTTTTACAAAGAACTATAGAAAGAAGAAGACATTTGCATGCAGACGTTCGTGGTTCTATAGATCCCAATAACTATGGGACGGAAAAAGGTAGGTATATTTTAACAATCATGGACGATTATACACATTATTGTGAAATCTATTTGTCAAAAAGCAAAACTGAAGTATCTGAATATGTCAAAGAATTTATAAATGAAGTAGAAGCTTACAAAAACATAAAACAGTAGAGAAATAAACTCTTTATGGCTTGGTGTCGAAACAGAGGACTTATTTTAGATTTTACTGTGCCATATTTGCAAAGTCAGTCGCTACACCCATGATTGATAACTTAAAACAAAACGAAAAAACTGAAATACTTAACTATAAAAACAAAATATCCTTTTAGAGAAGTTATAGGAAGTCTTTTATACAACAAAACAAGACCTGATACATATACAATTTGCAGTGAATTTTTGTATGATCAAGAAAAGGACATGCAAGGTGAAAAAAATTGGAATGTACTCCTAGACTATAGCAGTTCTTACCCAAAACAAACTGTAGGTACCTACATTTGATATCCAATTTAATAAAACATACATACTTTTATGTTATTTTTGACACTTCCAAAAAAGATACTTTTGTAATATTTATTTTTAGACGAAAACATTTTTGCAACGTTTTAAATTTTTAAATTAAAATATACTTTGGGCTAGAATTACGCTATTCTAGCATTCATTTTCAAAATACTGTGTTTTCCATTAGAGTGTTACTGCTACGGCTTTTCTCCCTCAAATCCTAAATTATTCTCTATAGAAACAGGGGTTGATGTTCGGTCAAGTTGGGGGGATAATAAAAATCCCCTTGACTATACGACATGTGGTCCCTGGTAATGGGGGTATTATATTCATAGAGCTCACATAATGCTTTAGGGAAAATTGAGAAAATTCCCCTGTTCCTATTTATTTTGAAAAAAAAAGAGGTTAACAACACATGATATACATTTGTTATATGCCAAAAATAAGTCAGTTTGCACCTCCTACAAAACCAAACGATCAAGTTAAAACAGAAAAAAAGTTTCCGAGGAATTATTTCAGGATTCCATGTGTTCGAATTTCGTGATTCATTTGGTGCATGTGCTCCTTAAACTTAAACCCACGAATGATTTTGTTGATTTTTTCGGTAGACTAGTATAGCGGCGCGCACGTTAATGGTGTTTTCGACAAACGAAAAACTCATTTTTCTGTCAAGAATTTAAGCTGTGGCTAACACATGGTCTGAAACACGTGTCCCACGAATCACCGCGACGCTCGAAATAACGTCGCGACGCCTGCGGCGCTAAAAGAATTATTCTTTTGAGTCTAGCTTGGATGCCAGACGTACCAGATTTAATATTCCTCGTTTTTTTTTTTTGGGGGGGTCTGAAGAAACTCTCCTACTTACCGAGAAATTGTAAACCCCAACTGTTTCAGGAGGATTTGCAAAGTTTTAACGCACCAACTAACAACGTCTTTGGAATGTATCGTAAACCATATCGTATATTATTTAGCTGTGAGTAGGTCTATTCTGTTTTGTTTTAAAAACTGTTACCTTTGGGAACGTACTTGAGACACCATTTGTTACAAAACTGCAATTGCCACAGGCGTGCCCCGCAAAGAAATCCCTCAGTCGTAAGCACTAAGCAAAACTTGACGTTCCAGGGATGTTAAAAGAAGAAATTCCAGAAACGTAGGGAAGAGAACTCGTAAGGATCTTAGCTCAAAAAAGGACTTCCAAGGAAGAAACTGTGCATCAAATATCTCATTGGCAAACACTACCAAAAGCCTATAAAACGCAGAGCCGTAATATTGGTGAATTTGAAAAAAACATGTTTGATGTGGGACGTGAAACGTCGAAATAGTGTATTACAATCCGAGACGGAACATGCTTCATTGCTGGTCAAGAGGTTATGATAAACTAAACAAAAACGAAATACGAAGTTTTCCGTTGAGGTTTGTATACAATATTATTTTCAATCCTTAATTTCTGAGAGAAAGATTTTATTCTACGAAATCTTTCATATCTTCTGATGTGTGAAATCAGCTTTAGAAAAAAATCAGTTTTCACTTATTTCTTTGTCAGTGTCAATATCAAATAAAAAAACTAGCAGGGAAATAGGGACGGAAACGCATATGCCTGCCTAGGCAGGCATATACATTGCCGTCCCGATAAAATTTAAAAGTACAGGAATGTGTCACTTTCAAGATTTTAAAAAGTCTGTAATGTCAATATTACATATACGGTTGAAAATAAACATACATGTATTGTCCGTCGATTTTAATCTGATACTCGGACGGAATGTGAGCTGGTGGCTCCCTACATTAGAACGCCAATGGTTACCTGACATCACACCTGTTTTTGCTATATGAAACACCCCCTCGCTCCTCATACCGCAAATGTCAGTTAAAAATCGACGAACAATATGATACATTGTCGGATGGCAAATTAAATTTCCTACCAAAGTTAACAATAAAAAATACAGGTTCCTATTTAAAAAAACTGCTTAGACTCCGATATCTCGAATGTCAAAAATATGTAATTTTGAAAAAACAAAACTGAACTGAACTTAATATAGATAGACGATACTATCGAATCGTGGGTTCGGAATCCGGGCCTGGTGTTCTGTACACAGAAGGAAGACAAGCAAATTCACAATCATTTTGAAGTTACAAATACCCAGTGCACTAGGGTGTTGTTGATTGTAGACAGGTTTTTGTCTAGGCTATTCTTGAAAATGTTCTTGTTTGGCGAGCTTATAGTTTCTTGGTTTAGAGCGTTTCATCGGTATACTACGCGGTTGCATAAAAAGTTTTTCCTTAAGGCCAAGGATGCTTTCCCTTTCCTGACTGCTCAGGATCTCGTAGGTCTTTCTCAAGTCGCCTCTGAGAATGTAGGTATCTATTGTTGTCGTTATGATATTTTCGAATTCTTCTTACTTCTTGACATTTGGTACTATGCCTTCTCTAAGTTTTTTATGTAGTCTTTGATGGGTTCATACCTAATTGTCGATGTGGAACTTGTGGAAGTTTCGTTTTTCTAATTTCTTTGTTGGATTTTGCTCTAATTTTAGCTGTGCTGTGCTTACAATAATGATGTAGTCCCTTTTTCCAAACGGTGCTTTAAACTCTATTGATCACATCCTTTTTTTTATCGCTTATCAGGAAGAGATCGAGCAGAGAACTTTGATTGCCTTTCAATCTTGTATCGAAGGTCACGACCTGATGACATTGCCATTCTTTGTAACAGGTTAGAAAGTCACTGATCTTTTGACATTGTTTAGTCAATTTCAAAGATTTTCAACATATCTCTGGGTGGTTAAAATCTCCGCCTACAAACATTTGGTCATTGTCTTCGAAAGCTTTCAGCAGCATATCGTAAGAGGCTGAATTTTCTTCACGAGTGGTTCTTCCTGGTTTATAGATACCTGTTATTAGGAAGTTTTTGTCTGTTATTTCTACATTTAAAAACACAGATCCAGCAATGTTGTATTCTTTGTTAGGAGAGGTCTTAACTTTCAATTCGTTCGTTTCGAATGCTGCCATCTACACGCCTCCACTATCTTGTGAACTTCTGACTGCTCTAAACAGGTTGTTTGCAGGCATAGAGATCAAAGTGTCTGGTATATCTTTGTTAAGCCATGTCTGCGTGATTAGAAGAAAGGTTGGTTTCTCTTTGGCATGCAGTGCATGGATTTCTTGTAGTTTGGGACAAATGGAGGAAATATTTGTGTAATAGAATGTGACCTCTGTAAGCGGAGTTTGTGTGTATAAATTTTGTGAGTAGCCTTGGTTACAATAAGCTTTGGTACTCCACTGATATATTTTATAATTTAAGATCTGGCTCATTTGTTTTTCTGGCTTTAAGTTTATTGAGAAGGTGTTTTATATATTCTCTCTGTGCTGCTGTATGGTCAGTCTTGATATACTGTCTTGTTCCTTCTAACTTTGATTTCAGTTTGAGAATATCCATCGTTTCAGCTTTAGATGCTAAAGATACTTTAATAGGGCTTTTTTCAGTTTGAGCGCGGGCTTTATTCTAAGCAAATCCATTTCAGATCCGACTCTTTTACAACTTGACATGAGACACGGGTGTCCTCATGTGCTATCTGGGCATTACGTTAACTTTAGTTTAATAACAAGCGTAGCCTTCTCCCTCTCCTCACTCTGTCTTTGGTATCCTGATATTGTTGATTTTGATTAAGTATCATTTATTTCTTCGTATTTCCTTGCCTCAGCTGCCATCCGCCTATCACGTTTTCTTTTCTCTTGTATTTTCTTCTACGTAATATGGTTCCGATAATTTTCTCGGTGGTTATGTCTTGCATTCAATGTGATGTCATTGCTTACATCAGATGTCTCACTTTAGTTTTTTGTTATTCTCCTCTTGCCGATTTTTAGTTTGCTCAATCTCTTGGTAACATGTATGCTTGTTGCCTTCCTGGTGAGTCTCATTATTTCCAATTGCTCGTCAGCGCCGCCCGTGCTTGAGAATAATAATATGCTTTGCCCTTAATAGTTTTTTCGCACACCTGTCGCCAGTCGATCGTCTGCGCCATCTTCATATCAACCTTATTCTCCCGTTCTGTTTTTGCCGCGTATAGATTTTGTAGCTTACCTTTGTATTTTTCGATATCATCAACCTGTCGTTCAGCGTCTTTAGCCTCCATCGCTACCAGGGACACTTTATCCGTTAGGACAATTAGGTCATGTCCTACGGGCCACTAGAGAATGAAGGCCAACTGCTGGCCTTTAATTTATAATATAAAATATAAAAAAGCTCACTATACTAAAAACATCGACTATTTGTTTAATAGCGGGACTAGCATATATTTCAATACTCTTTAATTCTTATAATTCACACTGCACAAGCACATTTGGTATGGCCAGAGTGCACTGCCTGACGTCACGATGCTCTGGAATCGCTCCGCTCGCTCCATCGAGTATCAATCCGGAACACGCCCCAGAGTCACCGAGCTGCGCTGAAGAGCTGCGCTGAAGAGCTGCGCTGAAGAGCTGCGCTGAAGAGCTGCGCTGAAGAGCTGCGCTGAAGAGCTGCGCTGAAGAGCTGCGCTGAAGAGCTGCGCTGAAGAGCTGCGCTGAAGAGCTGCGCTGAAGAGCTGCGCTGAAGAGCTGCGCTGAAGAGCTGCGCTGAAGAGCTGCGCTGAAGAGCTGCGCTGAAGAGCTGCGCTGAAGAGCTGCGCTGAAGAGCTGCGCTGAAGAGCTGCGCTGAAGAGCTGCGCTGAAGAGCTGCGCTGAAGAGCTGCGCTGAAGAGCTGCGCTGAAGAGCTGCGCTGAAGAGCTGCGATGAAGAGCAGCCGCCGTCGCGTCATTAGCGCAGTACGGGCACGTGGCAACTGGCAACGACTACAGCAGGAACCTGTTAGTGTTTGCGCCAAATTGTAAGTTTCTTTGAGCTTCTTCTGGAGCATTCAGGGACTTGAGCAGTGTCTTAAGGGTCCATTGTACCACGAAGTCGTGCCTTGTTGTTGTTGAGCCTGTAGAACATGCACAGGCAACGTGGTACGAATTTTCCTCAGAGTTGCATCTTTTCCTCGCTAATGGATTTGATCCCAAGCCATGCAGCTGTTCTTCCCAAGCACCCATCAGTACACTTAGTCCCCAGCATCCATATGTGGTGATTGGTAGGCTGGGAGCTCAATGCCATCATTTTCTTTTAGGACGTTCCGACCATATAACATGTTTTGTGACCATTCTTGTTCCATCATTGTGTAGTACCTTTCTTTGATTCTACCGAATACTACTTGGCAACATTTTTTGTCTTCATATTCTGCCAGGTTAGTAGTTTGAAATCGTCTGAATGATTTTATTAAACCCTATAAAAAAGAACGATCAGTCATGAAAGGCCATACCAAATAATTGACCTACGGGCCAGAGAAAGGTTAAAGCGTCACTCATCGCTACCGAAGTTGATTGCCTTCTTCTCTTCACGATGGCAGATGATTTTCACACCGTTTCATCTTGTATAATTTGTGTCGCATCTGTTACTTTTTCCAGAAAGAGTTCTTCACACATCAAGGCATTGAGGAAGCAGCAGATTTTCTCGCAAAACAAAAGGCTACGCACTTTACTGAGGTATTCAGTAGAGCCATTTTGTGATGTAATGAAATGAAAGATAGGAAAAAAATCAACGGCTAACTCATTGGACATCCTCTCGAGGTCTGAGACAAGCGAAAACATTCATATCCATTTGAGCAAAATGTTCTCAACATGAACATGGGCATTGCCTAGTAAAAAATCCCCAAAAACGATAGGCAAAGCAGAGAATGACTTCTGCAGATTTTGCAAGGAAGCAACAGAAACAAGAAACAGTAGAACATCTACTTTGTAAACGTCTTGCTCAGTTTTGCAAGAGGCTGAAATACCTTGAAGATGCAGGGCTAAGTGAGCTGCGGCTGGGAAGCTTACAAATCTTGGAAACAGAATCTTGAACAGAAAACGACTCCAGATGCAATTTACAATCTACCATCACTACAGCATTTGAACTTTCCAATGGACCTCCTTTTGGCTATTTCAGCCTTATCAAAAGCCAAGGATCTTAGTAAATATTCAGTAACTATTTAGCCTAAGGTCAGCTCATACATATTATATTCATAACACACCAGCAAAAGCAAAAAAAAAAACAGGAGGTTAAATAAAAATTATCGTTTTTTTATAATTTTTGTGGGATTGGAGAACTATTATAGGCGAAACATGATTTTGTTCAAGATGTTTACAATGGTTTTTGCTTTTAGAATTTTTAATTAGATGACCCCGTAATTTTTGCTTATTTTAATATTTTCGTTAATCTCACTTAAATATCAGTTCCTTGAGAAAACCGGGCAATCCGCCACAATTTTATGATCAGTATGCAGATTGTGAAACAGATAATCACCGGTCTAGAAATTAGAATTTTCTTTCACAAAAAAACTACTAGAAATCAACACAAATAAAACTGGTACACATCAACATCACCTTCATCTATCGTTAATTAAAGGTCCCAAGTGAAAAAAAAAAAACTAACTTGTTCGTTTTTTTTTTTTTATCGCATCAGTTGAATACAAAGACTCAAGATCATTTTGGATTAGGGATGTTATGTGCAGTGCTCTTCCGGGGAAAAATTGACAATTAATATTTAATAACTTTGATAGGGGTATGCCCCATATCCATATGAAGTTGCTTGTATGGTTTTATCCACATTAGAACACTATAGTCTGTTTCATTGCAGTTGATAGCTCGAATCAAGGTTTAGGACCATATAGTTTACAAAGTTTTATGTTCCTAAACCTCGATTTGAGCAATCAACTGCAATGAAATAGACTCATTATAGTATCAAGGCAACCTAACTACACTCTACCACATGTGACATGGTAGGTAACTGAGACAAAATTATTTAGACTATACAGGGTTTCTGGAATAACTTGGGCATTTCGGAAACCATTGAAGATACAGGGTGGATCAAAAGGGGCAAAAGTTGTACAATCAAGTGCCTACAAATAATCTGTCATCAACTTCTTTGAACTCGGAATAGCAACAGATATACAGGGCAAACAAGAAAAAAGTGCGGTCCATAAAAACTTTTCTATGGTATATCGAGTCCTACACCTAGCAGGACATAAAGGATAAAACGCACTTTTCTCTTTTTTGCCCTGTGGCCTGTATATCCATTGCTATTCCGAGTTCAAAGAAGTTGATGACAGATTATGCAATGTAGGCACTTAATTGGGAAATTTGGGTTGGTCAATGGCTCCCAAAATCCGCATGTGCTCAAGTTATTCCGGACACCCTGTATCAAGGTTTATATTTTCATAAGTCCTAAGCCTGGATGAACTGTGAAGAAAGAGTTTAGTTTAGATGAATAACATTTCACCAAATGGAAAACATGAAATGGACTTTTCGATCACCCCTGTATATTTATGGTTATTCGTTCCACAATAAACTGATGGGTAAGAGGTAAAACTGTGAGCAATATTTAACGTGAAGCAAAAATTCACACACACGACTTGAAGGTGGAAAACGACACATTTCATATGCAATTCGTATGTCGACATGGAGAAAATTAAGGTCAATATCCACCTTTTTCGAAACTCTATTTTCTATAATAATGGAAATATTAGAGTGAAATATAAATAATGGAAATGTTTGGAAAAGATCAGGCCAGAGCTGGGCAGGGCTTGAGTGCTTTGTGCTTGTGAAAGTGCTTGAAGCACTTTGAGGACTTGCAAAGTCAATTACTTTAGAAAAGTGCTTGGTAATTTGTAATTGAAAAAAAGTAATTCAAGCCCTTTCAATGAGCTTCAAGTACTTTTAGAGGGCTTGAAGCACTTTTGGGTGCTTGAAGCACTTTGAAAGGGTTTGAAGCACTTTGAAAGGAATTTAAATTGACCATCCTAAAAATTTTCGATCGATGTGTTTTGTTGTTTTTTTTTCTATTATTTGAACTAGAATTGTCCAATGTCTTTTCTACTAACAATGGAGGTTTTCAGTTCGTGCTTAGAATTGAATTTTAAAAAAAAATAATGAACTATTGGTACTCCAAAGAATCAAGGCTTTCACGGCCGGTCAAATCTAGTGGAAAAGTTTTTTCCGGGCTATAATGCCGTGGTCCATTAGTATTTCTACCTAACGTTTCGTCTACTGCTGCGGTAGACATCTTCAGAGGCGGTGTGGTAGAGGACGAGGTGTTCTCTTCCGTGTTCCTCTGATGACTGAATTCGTCTGTATTATTTATATCCAAGGTTGTGGGCGTGGCTTGTATTACGCTATTTTCCTTGTCTCGTTCTCGGAAAGGAAGGGAATTCTACAGATGCCAGCCGTTTCAAGAGGTGCCCTAGGATCCTCAGCTGATCTTAGACTTTGCTGAATTGTTCTTGTGGGTTTGTAGATAGGCCTAATGTTGTGTCTTTCTAGCGTTCGTCCTATGCGATCTGTGACAGTTTTGTTGTAGGGAAGAAAGGCTCTTCCTGCCACCTGTGCTGGTTCCTTGTGATTTGTGCGCTGTTGCTTCGGTCTTATAGCTCTATATATTTCTTGCTTGGAGTACCCATTTCCTTCAAGTGCTGATTTTAGGTGTTGCATCTCGTCCTGAAGGTGTCTGGGTTCACAAATCCGGATTGCCCTGTCAGATAGAGTTTTAATGACTCCTCTCTTTTGCCTAGGATGGTGATTGGATTCCTTGTTGAGGTATCTGTCCGTATGCGTCGGCTTCCTATATACTCTGTGTCCCAGTTTACCTGAGGGTAATCTTTGTAAGAGGACGCCGAGGAATGCAATTTTGTTGTCCTTCTCAACTTCGTAAACTGTATCCTGGGTTCTATTGAGTTTAGATGATTAAGGAAGTTATCGAGGTCTGCTTATCCATGGTCCCAAACAACAAATGTGTCATCTACATAGCGAAACCAACATGTAGGTTTCTTTGTGGCCGTTCCCAGTGCCATTTGCTCAAAGTGTTCCATGCAGAAGTTGACGATAACCGGGCTGAGTGGACTCCCCATTGCGACTCCATCTGTCTGCTCAAAGAATTCATTTTGCCATTGAGAGTACGTAGTCGTCAGACAGTGGTGGAAAAGGTTGTTGATTTCCTCCGGAATTGGTACTCTGTTTAACTTTATTACTGGATTGTTTTTCACTTTTCCTCATTAAATATTTTGAAAACCTTAAAATTGAATTCTCATCTAGTACTCCAACTACCCCAGACCTACATCTCAAAAAAATAAAATAAAATAAAATACTACTGCTACTCGTGAAATTTGAAGTTCATCTCTACTATAATAATTCAACTGATGAGTGTACGGGGTAGCTTATGCCACTTTGAGAATTTTATTACAAATTCAAAGTGCTTTAGGCACATTTAAATAGCTTCAAGTACATTTAAAGAGCTTCAAGCACATTTAAAGTACTTCAAGTACATTTATAAAGAGCTTTAAAGCACTTTTTCAGGAGCCCCAAGCACTTTTGATGTGCTTCAAGCAGTTTTCAAATCACTTTGAGAGTTTTGTGCTTGCCAAGCCCAAAGCACTTTGAGGGCTTTTTTTGAAAATAAAAAGGAATTTGTGCTTGAAATTGAAAGCTCTTTAATAAAGGGCTTAGGGCTTAGTGCTTCAAGCCTTTTTACTGAGGGCTTTGCCCAGCTCTGGATCAGGCTACATTTTGGTGTTGAAAACTGTTCTCAATTTTCAGTGGTTCATTCTACAGGGTGTCTCAAAAAAACTCTGAAAATGACTGATTTTCTTTCCATCCCTGTATATGATATAAAGACAAATCACAAATCATTTAATGACGATAATACGTCAGATGTATTCGTGAAGAATCAAACTACAAACTGTGAAAAATATAATACATCGAAATCGAGAGAAAATTGATGTCGAACTTGGTGTAAGTTTTGTCCGTTCCCTAATTTTGTCAGTGTACGTATTTGTATTTAAAATCTAATTATTTACTACTTAATTTAATTATCTGAATACATTATTGTTCTAAGAAGATAGGCTTGGAATAATGGAATAAATAATCATAATACGTCATATAATCAGTATATCTAGCAAAGTAGGGTAAACATCTTAAATCCCTTGATTGTTTGACTGCAATAAAACTTTATAATGCTTTGGGATTTTTACGCTATATTTAGGAAGACGTCATCATTTAGTAAATTTCTGCTGCCAACCTAATAAAACTAAAAGTACTATTTTAACCCATTTAAAGTAGAGGAATTTCAGATGTTTTTGGTTAGCAACGGCTCGCGACGTTTCATGACTTGTATTAGGTAACATTTTCATTTCGTTATTTTTAGCTGTTGTCAGAATTATTGACACATGACATTCTGGTAAATTATAAGAAAAAAATAGACATTGACAACATTGTTTGTCCTTGTTCGATGACGTCATCCTATATATAACATAAAAAACCTATTATATACCCTAGACTGGACCATAAAAGCTCGTAAATTTGCAACCTTTTCAGCAACCTGAATGTTAATATTTTACATGCCACATGAATTTCCCAATGAAAAAATGACAATCAAATGAAGTCCACCTTCGCATTTGTTATGCTTTCAGGATTTTGAGACTTGAACAATGGGGCTCAATCAGGTAAGGAGATGATTTATGGCAGTGAAGTCAAATCAAGTCAAACAATAGATAATTTGAAAGTTTCGAGACAAAATTTTAATTTATATTCAATATATCTAATAACATTTTACCCTTACCCAAATTTGAAAATGTTCTAATATATGCAAATTAGCATTGTACCTACATAAATAATGGCCTTACCTACTAGTTGTGATACTTCAATGTAAAATATGACTGAATCACTAATTTATTTATAGCGTGACAAGCCAAGGTCTCAAGTCAAGTATCTTAATTGAAGTTCAAGATCACAAAATTCCATACAAAATGTGACACAAGATTTAGTCATATCATAATCAGTTTAGAGCTCTAGTAATGACAGTAATGACACTAATAGCATGTTATTCTAGGTCGGAGATAAAATCGGAAAATCCATGTCAGTTTGGAATTTAAAGTTTGCAGCATTAAATTATCAAGTGTCTCATTTCTTATACAACTCTTTATAAAATTGTCAACGCGTTTGAAACTTGAACGGACAAAAATTCTTGCTCTGTTAAACAATATCAATAACACATTGACAGAAATAACAAATATCTAAGGATATTGTAGGTATCTACAAAAAGAAAATTAAATCAAGTGGTTAAAATTCGTATAAAAAAATCCTTCCTGTTTCTCACGAAACCATAGAACAACAGGTACAAGGAAAATATAATTATTACTACACAAAAGGCCACCATATTCACACGACCTGGGCTTTATGAGAACCCGCGAATGTAGAACAACCGCTACAGGATGTCCGCGGATTTAATAGTATATAGTTTTCTCATGCCGACATCTAATAGATAACTTTTATTTTTGAAGTTCTGTTTTTTGAATTAAGTTTCGAAGTTTTATATCTAATAAAATAGGGTATGTGCAAGCAAGGAGAAAGGCTAATAATATTGGATCCCACTTTGCACGTGTGGAATGTCGAAGCTGAGTCTGCACGTGGCTTCGTTAGTTTAATGAGACCGCTTGTCAGTGCACGTGCACAAAATCCCCAAAAGTGCCGTTGTTGGCCTGGCTGCAAGGAGGGAGAGGATGAGTATTAAAAGAAAATATTTCCGTCGTGCGTGGTATGATGCGACTTACATTTTGCTTTTGCGAGATGACCATCGAAAATTCAATTTTCTCCTTCATTGTCGAGTATTCTTTAGCTGAAAAGGGGGTTCGACTGTGTGGGGGAAAATCGGGGGGAAGGAAAGCTACATTTTCACTGGCTCGGGGCACCGACGGTCGCTTAGCAACGCAATTTTCCGGGCATTCCGAAACGAAAATGGCCGGCGACGATCAATAAGTCAAGTCGGTCCCTATGGAGGTGTTGTATTTCTGGAAAAATCCAGGAAAAGACAAACGAGTCCGTAACTAGTTCAACATGGCGAGGCAGCTTGTGACAATAAATATAGGCTGACTGGCTGTTGGTTGGTATTGCTCTTTGGAAATTATTTTTGGACACGGGAAAAAAATGTCCGACCAGGTGCGTCGGCAGCTGTTTTTGCGCTATTTCGGGGTTGTACCAAATGTTTTCCAAATGATACGCAGTGGCGCATCTAGAAAAAACACAAACTACGAAACCAATTTTTTTCCTCTATTTCACTTATTTTTTCAATACATAGTTGATATTTTCTATTATTGTTAAGCATGCATGTCCAATGTCCACCTAGGATCTGCGTGATATTTTGAGAAAGTAACAACGGGAACAAGTAATGACATGAAAAACAGAACTGAATTATTTAGCGAGTTCGGTTAATCCTCCGCGAGCCAAAAAATGATACTCATGACAGGTGTCTACATGTTCTTTCATTCGAAGTTATAGAGGCGATCACGTGGGCTTTACTTGTCATCTTTTTGCTCGCGGAGGATCAACCGAACTCTACTATTGTTGCCATCGAATCGCAACATTCAATAATTAAAATAAAGTAGGTATCTATCATACCTAGTATATCTTTCAATACTGAAGTTTGGATACTGCAAAGATATAATATTCTAGGTATTTCTGGAACCTAAAACCTGGAACAGATTTCGTACTCTACAGAATAGTGGCTCTGTGCCATTTTTAATCAAATTTTCCAGAATGAGTAGGGAATATTACCTGGTCCAGGAGTTTTTTAGCTCTCCAGATTTATACACTTTTTCAAGCTCAGGAAGTGGCAGCGATATCGGAGGACGGAGAGTCAATATAGTTTTCGTCACATCGAGAGTACCTCTATCTTCTCAAAATTCTGCTCGTTCTTCTCTATTTAGTAGTATTGATTTCATTTGTTAGATATGTATATTTGATAGATATATTTGTTGTACCAGCAACTGGTATGAAGTAAATTTAATTGTTGTTAACTTTAAATGTCAAATAGAATATAAAAATATTGTCCTGCAAAACTTAATAGTTTCTATCACATTCTACACCATTCATGATCCGTTATTGGAGACATAATATTTCTAGAAGTTACTTTTCCGATTGTTCCTATATAACTCTTTAAATGAACCCCGCACACTTCTTATGGGATTTCTGACCGCGGTCAAATTTAACCAAATTTTAGTATGTTATAGATCTCACCTTTCTGATCATTAACTACCATGGGCACAACTTACTCCTATGACTAGTTTTTGAGATACATGTAGTTTAATGTTCAAGAAATGCATACATTTCATATGCATTTATATCTACCTGTCACTTGAGCGTGAGGATACCTGTCCATCCTGGTATTATTAGGTGACAGGTAGATCTAAATGCATAGAAAATGTGTGCATTTCTGGGACATTAAACTACCTGTATCTCAAAAACGAGTCATAGGATCAGGGCCGTATCTAGAACAAAATTTTGGGGGGGGGTTAGACAAAGTGGCAAAAAAAATTGTTACACTAGTAATAAAAAATAAATAAAAATAAGTATTTAATAAGTGTTGTTTGTTTTTAAGTTAAATTTTTTGAATTTTATTATTTTTTGGGGGGGGTTTGAACCCCCAAAACCCCCCCTAGATACGGCCCTGCATAGGATTGAGTTGTGCCCATGAGAGTTATTGATCAGAAAGGCGAGATCTATAACATACTAAAATTTGGTTAATTTTGACCCCGGTCAGAAATCCTATAAGAAGTGTGCGGGGTGCGTTCCGTGCTTCTTTCTATATATGAGGCTATTTTTTGGCACTTCTTCTTCGACCTAGTGCTTCATTTGCTATTTGGCGAATGCCTGTTTTAATATAGTTTCGTGTTTTTCATCTGGGTTTTCACATGGCGAGGTTCTAAGTTTTTCATTCAGTCTTTTTTGGTACAAGCTCTTTTAGATTGTATCTACATCTACATTGGTGAATCTCTTCCGTCATTGGTCTTTTTTTTCTTGCTGATTACTGATACACAGTAAAAAAAAATCCCGCGTATAAGTGGTAAACGCGTTGCGTGTAAAAATTATACACCATTATTCGTAAAGTGCCGTCCAGTTAACCAACAGTAATTTGGTAAACTGATATTTTACACAACACAGAGTTGAATCAAACTTATGTCCTGGTTCCGTGTTACTCTACACGACAATGTGTAATGTTTTACACCATTCTCATTGAATGAACACCAAAAATCTTCAAATTTACACAGTAGACGAACGTTCATACACACAATAGTGTGTCGGGTTAAGCCCTTCTTTTGTGTGACTTCCAAGCGTGCTGATGGGATGGTTGATGTTCGTTTGTCGTTATCTACAAAAAAAATCATTTCAACCAAAAGCCAAAGAGCTACGCCATGGATGAACAGTTTTTTAATGTGTTTGCATGATTTTTGTTCTTTTGGAGAAGTCGCACATTTTCATGTCTATTCTGGTTGAAAATATTTGATCCGATAGCTATTTTTAATAAGCTAAACTAATTAAGGATAAAACATCAAAATAAAATAAAATAAAAATGACTATCGGAATATCAAATATTTTCAACAGACTATTCGTGAAAAATGCGACTCTTCAAAAAATCATACAAAAAACAGGGTGTTCCATTTAAAAAACAGTTCCACCATGGCGTAATTATTTGACTCAAATTATTTTTTGGTACTATGTGTGTCGATGGAACACCCTGTAGATTAACACGATTCGGTGTATTCTATTTAACACTGTTTTGTGTAAATCTAACACTCATATTCAAAAATACGTACACTGTTTCGCGTATGTGTATATTTAACATAACTTAGTGTAAAAGTTACATGATACGGTGTATTATGTTTAACACCGTTTTGTGTAAATTGTTCTCGCAAATTCTCGTCAAATTCACCAAAAACCTTGGTGGGAAATGTACACAAACTGGTGTGGCATTATATGTATAGACTAGTGCTGGCAAATACCAAGAAAAATCCAAACCGATTAATCGCCGCGGTTTCTAAAAAACCCGATTTCGGTTAAAATCGATTAACCGAATACGGTTCTAAAATCGGTTAACCGATTACTTGAAATCGGTTAACCGATTACTCGAAATCAGTTAACCGATTACTCGAAATTCAGTTAACCGATTTGGTCAATCGGTTTTCGGTTAACCGATTTGGTTAACCCGGTTTAATTTCGGTTAAAAACCGGTTCCCGGTTAACCCTGGTTTAGAGATTAGACGAATTAAAAACCGATTATTCTGTTTATTAATCTAATTTGTGTCACGTGATCAAAGTGGAAAACTAATTTATACTATTCTGTTTTTTCTATTTCTACCCTACTGACCGACACGCCAAAAAACAATACCCGAACGGTCGGAGGGCGAAAGGAGTATCACGGAGTGCAACGCAGTGATAGCCGTATTCGATTGACCCAGATTATATCGATTCAAGTTCAGTTTAAGTGAACCTCTTGTGATCTAGAATCTAGATCATTTTTTTTTTAGTGGAGGTGCACTGATCCAACCTCAATCGAACACGACGTAGATCACTTAAATCGATCAGGGTTGGGATCACGACAAGTGGAATTCTGCTAGAATTCTACTTTCATGACGTCACCCGCCACCCATTTTTCGCGAGATGATGACGGTTGCTGGGCCACCTGACGTCATGGAAGTAGAATTCTACTTGTCGTGATCCCAGCCCTCATCGATCTGATTTGGTCAATCGAATAGGGCTATGTAATCCTGAGCTGCTTTCCAGTATGGGAGTGTGACGCTCGGAGCTACTCGGAGCGTCGAGCTCTAGAACTGTCGTACGTAATGCCCGTATTACATCTGTGTATTTTTCCGTGTATTTATTCATGTAGTTCAGGGTGACAACCGAAAAACTTCAAACGCAATATAAATCAGCATTATGAACAACAAAATAATGTTGGCACCCTGAACTACATGAATAAATACACGGAAAAATACACAGATGTAATACGGGCATAAGACAAGCGTGTCACGTTATGGAACTGGAACGGTAGAAATCTAGTGCGTGGCGCTTCCGGGGTGCTCTAGAGCGCGCCAATGTGCATAAGTTCCCTAGTTCCCTAGTTTTCTGATTATTCATTGAGTTTTGCTTGATTATGTATTTTCAATTCTCGTCTTCAGTCAGTCAGTTTCTGGTAGGTAAGTATTCGGTTTTCGGTAAACCGCAAACCGATTAACCAAAAACCGATTGACCGAAAACCGATTAACCGAAAAGCGATTAACCGAAAACCGATTAACCGAAAACCGATTAACCGCAAACCGAATAACCGGAAACCGATTAATCGAATAACCGATTTTTGGTTTGGGTGAAAACCGCGGTTAACCGAAAATCGGTTAACCGAAAAATCGGTCTCGGTTGCCAGCCCTAGTATAGACCACTTTTCGCGTAAAATTTTGCATGATTTTTTACTGTGTACCGATTTTGTCTCTTATGAGAAAAGAGGATTCTGGCATTCAGAAAATATCGATTATTTCCGCATGTTGGGCTTTGACATTAGCCTGCATTTTCAATTTCGTTTTTTGTTTACAAAGTATTTATTTATTTATTTATTTAGGTACTTCAAAACCTTACAAACACTATATTATAGTAATTACATGCAAAGTAAAATAAACAAATGACTACAAAATACAGAATTAATAGACGAGCAGAAAAAAAATAAAAAAATAAGAACATAATAAAATAACTAAGTGTAAAGGTATAAAACAATGTGCCTCATTATGCCCCAAAGCATGTCCCGATACTCGAGCAGTTTCTCAATTGCATTCGCTTTGACATTAAACACATTCACATTCCCAATCTATTCAAAATATCATTCCAAATCCTCAACATGTTTTTTATTGGAGATGTGGAATTAGAATTATTTATATAATAATTATTTATCTACAAGCGTGCGGTAACTAAGGTACATTACATGATTTTGCGTGCGGTAATATTGTTACCGCACGGCGTGCTTTAATAGCGCGGTAATTTTAATACCGCAAGGTTGTAGATAAAATACTGTATATAATACGTATGGTAATTATAGGTTATTACCGCCCTTAGAGATTGCTCTCGCGTGCGGTAATAACCTAGTTACCACACTTATTATATAATGTACTATTACATTACAAGTGCGTTTATGAACATGATCACAATAGGCATTTTTTGCGACAAAGCGTTTTGAAACAGTTTCAAAACACTCCGTTTTCTTGAGTCATTGATGACGTCAAATTTGATTCTGCTTCAAAACGTTTTAAAAGCTTCTGGGAGACCGTTTCAAAAAAGTAAACTGTCAACAAAAGGCGCCAAATTTAAACATGTCAAGTTCTAACAACCCCAAATTTTTTCTTTCTCTCCAGTCTCCGTTGACTGAATAATTTTGATTGAATTTATTTGAAAATTTCAAATAAAATTAGTTTAATTAGTGAACAGTGAAGAAATGGAAAAAGAAGAAGACATGATGCAAGAAGTAATGCTAGGCAAATTCATGCTCATGGTGGACAACGACACCGCAGACAAAATATTGAATGGTAACCTCAAAGTGAGGGCCTTTCCGTTTTCTTTATTTTGCGGAGATTGATGAGAATGGAAACCAATACCTTTTATCAACAATTATTAATATGTAGGTTGTAGGTTTAATATGTAGGTACCAAAATACCTACAATACACTGTTTTATTTTTTTTAGATGATCTATTTGCACAGCAATATCTTGAGCAACTGACAAAATTTGAGGAAGGTCGTAATTCAGTTTCTGAAGACAAACAAACATCAGATCATCTCATTCTCCTGATTTTCTTGCTCCATCTCCATTTTCACAAAATAAGCACACGCTCACTTTGTTTTTTGATATAATTATCAAATAAAAAGGACATGAAAATAATCGTCCAAAACTAATTTTTTAAAATTAACTGATAACAAATCATCAAAGCAAAGGTTGTCAAAGAAACAAGAAACAAGTCAAATTTCTTTAAGGTTAGATTAAGCATTTTAGTTTTGAAACTTTGCATTTTTTTGGTTCATAAAAATAGTGACGTCAGAGCTGAAACTGTTTTAAAACGGTCTTTGAAACTGTTTCCTCAAAAAAAAATGCCTTATGTGTGAAAGATTAGAACGACGAGATCGTAGACCGAGTCATTCTAATCACACGAGTTTTGTAGTCATGCTTGAACGCACGTGTGATGTACAACGTTTTATCTACAAAGCGAAAAATAAAAATGTTTTTTCAATTATTTTCGTTTATTAGTAGTTGTCTACCTTCATTTTACCTTTATAGGTTTAACTATGACATTTATCAAATCACCAAAAATAGTTGTGTTATAGGTTCATAACCTAATCCATAACACCACTATAGTGTATTTTCTCCCAAGATGGATTTTGACATTGAAAACTTTGGAACCTAAACAATAACGCTTGGCACTGATTTGTCGCAAAATGTCATGTCCCTGCAGGTTGGAATCATCAGTTTTACAATGCTTGTCAAGAAATATTGATAATGTAAAATGCCAACTTGGCGACAATTTAACTTGTCCAAGTTCTTGCTCAATTTATTTACGGATTAGCGCATATTCTATTTTTTTGTCAATTTTTGTGTCAATTCAGGCTTTCAACCTAGAAATGACACTTTAAAAATATTTATGCACGAGCGGGCGGTAAGTACTACTTACCGCCCACGTTTGCGGGCGGTAAGTTGAACTTACCGCCCGCTATTTTCGTGTCATCAAACACTCTCGAATATTGGTGGAGGCCACTAGTTCAATTTAATCCGTGTTGTCAACTATGGAAATAGAAATAAAACAAGAATTATAATTTATTATGCACCTCAACAACTATAGTATATAGGTTTAATATTAATAGAATTTAAATATTATTATTTTTTGTTAACATACAAATTAAATATACAGTTATGTGAATTATCTATCACAACACCTCCTTTTCTTATGTGCTTATCAAGAACAACCGTATTTTCTGTATCATTTATCAGAGAAACAGGATGAGGTTCATCGTTTAGTTGTCTGGATGTTGTTTGGATCGAAGTCTTACCACTTGTTGAAGGAGTTTGGTGTAAAATTTGGTCTGCGAATTTCAATTTGCTCTCTATGGAGTCCTCGATATAACCCTCGGCAAGCGTCGAGGATTTCCAACCTCCATGTCTTTTGAGAGCTAATACTTCTACGCCGCTATTTGCAAGAAGCGTCGCAGAAGTTCTGCGAAAAGCATGTCCAGTGTATTGAGAAGGATTTTGCAAATTTAAAAATGTGGCAATTTGTGCTGGCCATTTTCCTATGGTATTCTTTGCTACAACTTGATTAGTGCAAAAGCCGTTTCGAATTTTTAAGAATAACTTGTTTGATTTTGCGGTTTTTTGTCGTAGTTCGATATATTTCCTACAAATCTCCAAATAATCCACTCGCTGGTCTTCTTTACCAGTGATGGTGAAACTCCTTTGAATATTGGTTTTTGTATTGGGTATTTTAACAAAAATGAACGTTTCCTGATTATCTATGTCTTGTAAAGTCAAATTACATAATTCCTCCCTTCTGCATGCTCCAGCTACACCAAATATCATGCCTATCTACGAAAAACAACAAATTAATTCTTTGCATTGTTAAAAACACAGGTAAATTAACTCACTTTCAAAATCAAGTATCTATCATCTGGTGCCTCCATTAGAAACCTGTATAAATCCTCCTTTGTGAAAACTTTAGATTTTTTCGGTGTATGGCCAACGTTTTTTCTTTTCAGAAAGGCAATTAAAGTTGCGTATTTCGAAATGTCAACATTTTCCTTCAGAAAAAGTGTCGCCTTCAGCATGGAATACTCAGCCCATAAGCTTCCAGGTGATTTTAACTTCTGATTTCGGTGTACAAAGTATGCCAAAAGCACTTTCTCCGAAACAGCCCAGTTTTTGTCAACGCACCACTTCTTAAAGATTTCAAAGGTTTTTTCGTATCGTTGCCTTGATTTTTCCGGAATCACAGCGTCACAACCAATATTCCAAGCATTTTCCAATTCACTATCACTATTTTCACTCATATTTCTCCTTAAATTTCAAAAAAGCGTATTTGCAGCTTGCAACCGTATTGTTTGAAAGCGAGTTTTGCGTAACTAACACAATTAAACAATTTGAGAAGCACCATAACAACCATACCAACCATTAGAAACAAGTAGTCCAGCCAACTATAATAATAATAATAATTGTTATAGATAATGTGCGGTGGTGGATAACCATGGAAATAAGAGTTGTGATTTTTGGAAGCGTTGCAAATACAAAAGTTGCCAATTTTTCATTGGGAACGCGCCTTTATAGGAGGAAGACAATTCTATTTTTGAAAATGTCAATTGGATGCCATTCTATAAATTAAGTTTTTGAACTGGAATAGCCCGATCGTGCATAAAACGTAATAAGTATTTTGGGCGTTAAGTGTCGTTAACCGCCCTCGAATATTGAAGACCTCCGCTACGCGTCGGTCTTCAAACAATCTCGGGCGGTAAACGACACTTACCGCCCTTAATACTTAAATAACTATAAAGCGAGGTGAGGATAATTATTTTTATTCATCATTTGCTTGTTGATGTTCAGTTTATTCTTCTATCTTCAGTTTCTTCTAGTTTCATTATTAAACATCCTTAAATATATTTCTGAGTGAACCATAAATAAAAACTTACCTAACCTTGAAATTCTGGTTAAGTTGGTTGAATTGTTTATTGTCATTTCTGTTGTCAACAAATTGAGCCGGTGTATTGCGAAGTTGAGCCAGTGTTAAGCAAACACAAGTTGGCAAATAAATTGGCAAATAAATTTATCAATTTAAATTGTTAGTGTAAAACTAGCATAACACCAAGGTTTTTGGTAAATTTGACGAGAATTTGCGTGAAGAATTTACACAAAACGGTGTTAAACATAATACACCATATCATGTAACTTTTACACTAAGTTATATTAAATATACACACAACAGTGTACGTGTTTCCAAATATGCGTGTTGTATTTACACAAAACAGTGTTAAATAGAATACACCGAATAGTGTTAATGTACAGGATGGAAAATCCTGATTTTTGTATGATTTTTTGGAAAGTCGCATTTTTTACGACTAGTCTGTTGAAAATATTTGATATTTCGATAGTTATTTTTATTTTATTTTATTTTATTTTCTGATGTTTCATCCTTAACTTTTTCAGCTTAAACTATTTAATTTAATGGTAGGTATAGGTAATCACCATTCCTCACAAACCTATTAAATTAAACTGGTAAAACTAAAATTATTGAGGATAAACATTAAAATAAAATAAAAATAGCTATCGGATCAAATATTTTCAACCAGAATAGACGTGAAAATGTGCGATTTTTCCAAAAATCATACAAAACACATTAAAAAACTGTTCATTTATGGCGTAACTCTTTAGTTTTGGAGACTTTGGTTTTGGTTTCTAATGATTTTTATTGTAGACAACGACAAACGAACATCAACCATCCCATCAGCGCATCAGCACGCCTGGAACTGAGCACTGTCACACAAAAGAAGGTAGAGGACGGAGGGCTTGACCCGACACACTATTGGGTGTATAAACGTTCGTCTACCGTGTAAATTTAAACATTTTTGGTGTTCATTTAATGAGAATGGTGTAAGAAATTACACATTGTTATGAGAGTAACACGGAACCAGGATATAACTTTGATTCAACACTATTGTGTAAGATATCAGTTTACCAAAATACTGTTGGTTAAGTGGACGGCACTTCACGAACAATGGTGTATAGTTTTTACACACAACGTGTTTACCACTTTGTCGTGTAATTATACACGGGATTTTTTTTTACTGTGTAGTTGTGTTATGAGTCTCATTAAATAACTCAAATATTAGAAAAATAGTTATGTAAAAACGACATTACCAAACGCTTGTAGATATTAGAGAGTTATTGGAGATTTCAAAATAAAGCTAGCAGTAATAAGGCAACTACCTTATTTAAATAGCGCTTTACTTAAACGCGGCTTCAAAAAAACAGTTATTGTTCACGATCACGAACATGTCAAGATACGGCTGTTTCTTAATTCTATTTCTAACCTTACTTTACTTACTGACAGCTTTGCTTTGCTGACAAATTACAAAAATCCGTCAAAATAAGGGCAAATTATATTATTAGTGCGTGACTTTATTCGTGCAGTAATAAAGTCTAGCACAAACGTTAATAAAAGTAGCCTTATTCAACGGCGCAACGGCGCAAACGCAGATGTCAATATAGCGTTTGCATTATTACTGCTGGACCTTATTTCACTTCCAATAACTCCCTAATATATTGTTATTTACATTACAAGTGCGTTCATGAACATGATTACAATAACGAGTGTGAAAGATTAAAACGACGAGGTCGTAGACTGAGTCGTTCTAATTACACGAGTTTTGTAGTCATGTTTAAACGCACATGTGATGTACAAAGTTTTATCTACAAAGCGAAAAATAAGAAAATGTTTTTTCCAATTTTCTTTTATAAGTAGTTGTCTACTTTCATTTTACCTCTACATGTTAAACTATGCATTTGTCAAATCACAAAAACTAGTTGTGTTATAGATTCCTAACTTAGTCCATAACACCACTAGTTGTGTTATGAATTCATAACCTACTCCATAACACCACTATGGGCGGGTATTATAAAACTGCTTTGATAGTTAACTTGAAGTTAACTTTTTGAATTACGTGTAATTCCAGAAGTTAACTTTAAGTTAACTCTCAAAGCAGTTTTATAATACCCACCCTATATAGTTGTGTTATGGAGTCTCATAACATAACTCAAATACTAGAAAAATGGTTATGTGAAAACGTCAAAACCAAACGTCTATTGATAAATAACTATTATCCCATTTTGACGTTTAAAAATGATATTATTGAACGCATTACAATAAAGGTAAATAGACGTTTCACACCTCAGTGATTTAAAAAAAAATTAACTCACTCTCGGCATTTTAAGTCACTCTGCCCAACTAAAAATCTTACACCTCAGTGATTTAAAATATTTTTAACTCACTCTCGGCATTTTTACTTGTACGTTACTTTTCAAAATTTCCAGAAAATGTGATAAAATTTTGTATAAATCACGTGAGTTGAAATGTTTATTCATTCGAAAAAAATTAACCCACTCGCTGGGGCTCGTGGGTTAAACTTTCTTCTTATGGATATACATTCATTCACCTCACTAAGATTGAGAAAGAAATGTCAAAGATTTGGGAGTTATATTTTAGATAAATACCAGATTTACCTGTCGCTATAATGAGATTGTCAACAAAGCATTCATGCGTCGGGTTTTGTTACTCACAACAGCAACAATTCTAAAATTAGCACAATTATTGTCAAGCTGTATGATGCCCTGGGCCTGGTGAGACCACACTTGGAATATGCCTCAAACATCTGGTCGCCTGTAGCATACTTATACTCTGACACGATTGAAAAGGTATACTTACAAGCGCTTTTCAAGATTTCTGTATCTCAGGAAAAATAAGAAAAGTATGGTTTCATACAGGGCTATGGTAAAAACGTTCAATTTTCAGATGCTTTACACCAGGAGGGAGAATCAGGCTGTTATGTTTGTGTATTATGTGATAAATGCTATCAAATACAGAGGCTGTGATTTGATTGATTAAATTTCTTTTGAAGTACCAAAGACTAGATTAAGAATAACTCATTAGGATAATATATTTTATCCCATTTTGACGTTTAAAAATGACATTATTGAAAGCATAATGACAAAGGTAAGTAGACGTTTATCACCTGAGTGACTTAAAATATTTTTAACTCACTCTCGGTCTTTTAAGTCACTCTGCCAGTATAAAAATCTGCTACAAATACAAACAAACAACTAGTTATACCTTAGCAACCACCAATTTCAATAATTAGCGCTTTCATAACTACTAAATGAATTTTTTTTATAATTTGATTCCTTACTTTTTAAATGTCCATCAAAATGGGATAAAATTTTGTATAAATCACGTGGGTTAAAATGTTTATTCATTCGAAGAAAATTAACCCACTCGCTAGGGCTCGTGGGTTAAACTTTCTTCTCATGAATAAACATTCATTTAACTCACTTGGTGTATAAATAACTATTATACACCAAGTGAGTTAAATGAATGTTTATCCATGAGAAGAAAGTTTAACCCACGAGCCTTCAGCGAGTAGGTTAATTTTCTTCGAATGAATAAACATTTATGACTCACGTGATGTATACAAAATTTTATCCCATTTTGAGGAAATTTAAAAAATAAAGTACAAGGATAAATACCGAGAGTGAGTTAAAAATATTTTAAATCACTGAGGTTTCAAATTTTTAGTTGGGTAGAGTGATTTAAAATGCCGAGAGTGAGTTAAAATGTTTTTAAATCACTGAGGTGATAAACGTCTACTTACCTTTATTGTTATGCGTTCAATAATGTCATTTTTAAACGTCAAAATGGGATTAAAAAAATAATTTACGGGTATATGTTACTACTGGACATTTCTTGACATTAGGAGACATTTTAGAATTTTTAAACCATTCAACTAATTGACTTCAAGTCAGTTTGCAATTTGGCAATATCTCCTTTAACAGATATTGTTTTGAACAGCTTAAAATAGTCTTTATATATTAGGCCAAAAGATGAATTTACACAGTAGTCAAGCAAGTCGTTGATAAATAATATTTGAAGCAATGACCCAAGTTTATTACCCTGTGGGACTCCGGAGGTTGATATATATTCATTAGATAAACAATCACATATCTTAGCACCATCAAATAGGAAAATTTACCAATTTATTTAAGAGAACACAATGATTCACCTTATCAAATGCCTTCTCACAGTCAACTGCTCCTTTGCCTCAATGGCCTTTCCAACGTCAAAAGTGCCCCATTCATTATTTTCAGAATGATTAGAGCTATTTTCAATTGAGATTCTATACAAATTATACAGGGTGTATAAGGGTATAAGTGCAAATGCTTCAACGCATGAAATAATATGGCCCATTTCAAGCTAAAACTGCCCTATTAACCATGGGTCAAAGATTAGTATATTCGGAGTTATCGCAGAATTTAAAATAAGAAAAATTTTAATAACATGACGACATTGTACAGATATGACCAGAATATAAATGTAAATAAAAATAAAACTGGTAAATTTTTAAAAAAGTTTGCAAGGAGTTTATTTATTTCCACCTGTTTACGTTTTGGTTTGTTATTCGCTTTCTTTCAAATAATGTAAATAATAATTTACAATCACTTTTCTGGTAAAAATTTAAAAAATGTGCCGTTTTATTAAGTTCTGAATTGCATACTAAACATTCAAGACAAAAATTAAATAATACTTACTCAGCTACTTGCCAAATACTTATTATGAAAATACTAATTTTTGTTAAAAGCACTTCAACACTTGAATCGACACGAAGATTTTGCACACTCACACTTCCCGTATCACGCAATCGTTATAAAACGGGCACAATGTTATTTCATCAGGTAGGTGCTGTTCTATTGGGAAATCTTTTCCTGTAAATTCTGGCGGCTAAATGAGCATTTTGCTACGATTCTGCCTAAACAAGTAACATATCTGCATATTCGACGTTTGTAAACATTTTATTTTCAAAAAATAATGAACTACGCGCGTTTCCGATACTTCCATTAACTGACATGACAAGGCAAATCAAGAATAAATTAATCAGTTCAACCAAGGTTCAACCACCTGTTCTTTTTTGTGCTATGTATTGCATAGGGTCGTATTTTCGAATATTCTCGCATACGAAATTTGATACAATTTCGAATGCTCCCCATTTAATTTACATTGCTGTCAATCAATTTTCGTGTACGAAATGTACTCGAATGAATTCGAAAATACGACCCCAGATGTTTAGATACCGAATTACGAGTGAAATTGTCATGTTGTTTTTTCAATTTTTTATAATTGTTGTTAAAATGCATAATTACTTAATAATTGAATGAACTAATAGTTATTTATGTATCAAGATAATTATGAGGGTATTAACACCTGATAATTCCCGTGGTACATAGATAATTTTATTTCCTACTGAATTTACTGTATTATGTCCATTTTCATAAAGAAATAAACCATTAACCAAAATTTCAATTTTTTGTCAAAGTTTCACCTATTCAAGGTAAAAGCGAGAGTTATGGAAATCCTTAACTCCGTTGGGAGTTATGATATCCTTAACTCCCTTGGGAGTTAAGACCCTGTTTATGATTATTGTAACCAAGGTATTATATGGTTATAATAGTTCAGTAGGAAATAAAAATTTTTACATCTCATAATGGTTAAAATTTTCTTTATCTTTCAAATATTCGTCAAACAATGTCAAAAATTCAAAGGCCTTCTTCTTAAAAATGGTTGAGTTTGGACCCCATGTTGTATAAACTTTTTTTGTTCAAAATGGACCATATTTTCACGTGTTAAATTTTTTGTGATACACCCTGTACTCAGATTTAGTTTGACTGTTAATTTCAGTTCTCAAGGGCTAATGCTCCACACCTTCTGGGCTCTCAGTTGTACCCCTTTGATACTTATGATGAAGCTTATTTTTTCTCTTGATCTTATGGATCAAATCTAAAGTAAACCAGTTGGGAAACTTGGCACGAGTGTTGAGTTTTTTTGTTTGTTTTTGGAATAGAGTTATCCAGGAATTTGTACCGGGTGATTGTCTATATTTTGCACCCACACCTATCTCACTTGTTTGAAGAGATACCCGCAGGAACGTCATATGTGAAAGTTGTAGGTAAATTCAGAAACTTTGCAATGAAGTTAGTTACAAGTGTCTCAAAATTGTGGAGAAGCAAAGTTATACTTTTTTAAATGGGACACGTCGTATATTATTGATTTATTGGATTAGCCTTTCAAACCTGATTTCAAATATACTAGTTTTTTTAGGTTTATTCCTCATAGTCCAGCCTCTGAAGATCCAATTTTCAAGAAATAATACAGATTTTTCACTTTAATGATTACCTACCTTTATATTTTGCTGGTGGTCCCTATACTTTACCTTTTTCAATAAAAATGTATTATTCCACCCCTTTTTTTCCTATTTTTTTCCAGACTATTAGGAATAAACCTAATACTTAAACTCAGTATATTTGGAATCAGGTGTGAAAGACTAATCCAATGGATCAATAATATACGGGGTGTTTGCTTTGCGACACACCCTGTATACCTACTTGTAACTAACTTCATTGTAAAGTTTCTGATATTACCTACAACTTTCACATTTAACATTTCTAGCTATCTCTTCAAATTAGGGTTCGGAATTTTTAAAATTCAAGTATTCGAATAGTCGTTTGGTATTTTATTCGAATAGTTGAATAATTCGAATAGTCGAATATTCGAATACCTATTCGAATATTCGAATAGTCGAATAGTCGAATATTCGAATATGTAGTCAAAAAGTCGAATATTCGAATAGTCTAATATTCCAATAGTCAAATATTGATAGAGGACCTTATTAAGAGAACAAAATGGGACTTTAAAAATGACGTTTTTCGACTAACAATCATTCTTGATAAAAGTTTCTACTTCCCGCAAAAGAACGTTCTACGACGAAGCGAATTTTTGATTTTTTATGCTGCAGAGTATCGCAGAGTCAGAAAAACTTAAATAATTTAGATGTTTTCTAAATGGCAAAATTACAAAGGGGTAAAATTTACATTACGAACAAAAATGCATTGTATTTATTGAAAGCTGATTTTCAACGAAAACACTTCGTATATTGTATCATTCAAATTCCAATATTGAAACGAAACAATTGAAATATTAAATTGAATATATATTTAAATCAAAAAGTGAGTAATTGCATTGTTAAAAAGTCCAATATTCGAATAGTCGAATATTCGAATAGCCGAATAGTCGAATAATCGAATATTCGAATAATCGAATATTCGAATATTCGAATATTCGAATATTCGAATATTCGAATAGTCGAATATTCGAATAGTCGAATAGTCGAACATTCGAATAGTCGAATAGTCGAATTTGTTAAGTAACAAAAAAGGCGAATTTAGAATAGTCGAATAGTCGAATATTCGAATTATTCGAATACAATTCCGAGCCCTACTTCAAATAGGTCAGATAAATGTTGGTGCAAAATAAAGACAATCACCCGGTACATGTTTCTAGAAAATGCATCAAAATCTAACTCACATCTTGACACAAAAATACTGAAGACCAGTCACATTCTGAGATCAAAGAGATAGATAATCGATGATTGATCTGATCTCCAATCAATTCTACGCAGATTTGGACCATTTTGTACTGATAGGATAGGATGTACTTCTTGTGTACCTATCTGAAAAACCCATGATCCGTTAAACCCAAAAAACCAATAACCATACTTCTCTTATTTACCTATAGATCCATGGTTTTATTTTTTTGGGATATTCACAAAAATCACCAACAGCCTATTCGGTTTTAAATTTTGACAGATCTACTTGATTCTTTACTTTACATTTGAGAAAAATAAAACTTTCGGCTTCTTTACTAGTCAAATAATGGAAACGGAAAGGAAAATTTACTTAAAATTGAGATAAAGTCGGCTCTTGAATTTTCCTTATTTTGGGAAATTTAGAAGAAAACTGAAACTCAAAAACTTGGAATTAATATTTTGTGGACATGACTTGTCAATGAATGTCCAAAGAAGCTTTCAATGGTACCAGAATTGAATACAGTATATGCTTGCATAAAATTAATTTCAAGCCTTTATCACTTCTTTCTCTGTTTTGTGCGCTGGAAGATACTTTCTTCATTGATAACTTTTACCTTTTTAGGGACAGTCCCTGGAAAATTTAGGTTCTTAGGGTTTTTAAAAATAATACGGACTTCAACAATCTTAGAAATAACTTTGTTCTTGCCTGTAACATGAGTTATAATGGCTCTGCTGGCTGTAATAATCAAGAGACTGTAGCACTTCTTCTCTAGTGTTTACCTACTCGTGCCGTACCACTCTCAGGCTTCGGAATACCTATTATCCAACGTCACTGATGTTTCTGGATAGGTACCTACTCTGTTTCTTGTGCTGATATTGATATTATGGAACAAGTAAAAAATTCACCTGATAAGTTGTCATGTGGGCCGGATGGAATTCCCTTACGCTTCATACAGGGTGTTCCGAAATTAATACACCAAATTGTTATGGCATATTTTATATAATAAGCTCTTAAGCAACCCCATTTCAACCCCATTATAATAAGCTCTAGTTTCCTATATAAACGTATATCCAGAAACGCTTCCTTTCCGAGATGTAGTATGTTGAAATTCTAAGAAAAAAACGATTTTTTCATCATAATTCTCAAACCACTCCTGCCTGTATACCCTTGCGACAGGTTCTTAACCCGTTTTGTGGAAGTTCAACTTATTGAAACCAATATTTAAAAGTGGGTCAAGAGAAGAGTTCACAAATTACAGATGAGCTGTTTGCACGTAGTTGAGATTCCTAAGTGGCTGGATTGTCTCATTACCAGGAAACTTAGCTGGGGCTGTAGGTCTCTTTTAAATCCGGAACAGCATGGATTTACGGTGGGTAGGTCGACATCAACAAATTTGGTTTTGTGTCAGAATTTCATTTGGAACAGCATGGAGATGGATTCCAGGTTCATTCTGTATACTCGGAGTGCTCTAAAGCCTTTGACAGGGTTAACCATCGCCTGCTTTCTTATTGGGAGGACCCAGCAGTTAGCTATGGCGGTGTTGTGTCTCGTGTCTTTGATGCTCCTTTTGGCGTACCCCAGAGGTCCCACTTTGGGCCGATCCTGTTCAGTCTGTTCATATCCTATGTGGGTATAATTCCATTGCCATTGCACACAGCTCATTTTTCTCATTTGAAGATGATCCTTAAACTTTATCGTCAGGTATCATCTTTGGAAGACTCACAACTACTGCAAGATGATATTGATTCTTTTGATAAAATCATGGTGTGGCTCGAACGAAATGGACCTCAATATTGCCAAATGTTATAAAATAACTTTTTCCAGGTTATCCCAAACAGTGAAATTCCCTTACACAATTAATAATAACACATCAATCAGGGAAGTAGCAAGAATTCGAGATTTGGAAGCGGAATTTGACTCCAAAGATGTAATTTTTTGGTTGTCCTTCTATGTTGTCTTTATAAGAAGATTGCTACCGTTGCTTGCTGGATACTTAATTCTTAAAATAAGTTGTATCTGTTTTCTGGATTTCACTGCAATTGAATAGTTATTAACTTGGTTGAATTCATCAGGATTTTGTTTGTTATGTGCTTATAGGTTTAGGTGTGTTGTAAAACGTGAAGCTATATTGTAAGAAATTGTTTTTTTTATATTGTTATTGTAAATTGGCTTCGCCTAAAATAAATAAATAAATTATCTACAAACAGGATACCATCAAATATCTGGACGTAAATCGCATAGGCACAATACAGCATTCCCATTCGGAACTTTTTCGTCAACCTCCAGATTCCAACAACTAATTGATCGTTTCCAACTCTTAGATTCAACTATATTAGGTCTGTTCTCACAAAAATCACAAACCAGTCAGATCGTTTTTGATTGGTGCAAATCGCCAACAACCAGTTTTCCAACCAATAAAATTCGTTCGGACTAGTTTATGATTTCTGCAAAAACAGACCTATTTATGTATCCTAGATTTGATTTTATTATCCAGAATTTTCGTAGAACATCTTTCAGACTTTTGAAAAGTTGGCATTTAATTGACTTTTGACATTCAAGTTTCGACTTAATCGAGCCAAATGCCTTTTTGTCCGTTAAATATTCAGAACACATTATATCTGAGAAAATTTAACGATATTTCTCTAAATGGTGGAGAGATTGCCTCCAAAAGGAAAGATATAAAAGTGTTATTGTCTAGTTGTCTTTCATCCAAACTTGCTCTTGGGTTTGGCGATTCATACTTTCTCCTGCAGCTGTTTTGATTTGAAACCCTCAACTTCCTTTACCGAGAAGAAAGATGAATGAGTATAAGAAAAGGAATAAAAGACTTTTTGACCACATACAGCCGTGACTACTTACACCTGCAAAGATGAACTACCGAGATGGAAGCTCTAGTAGTTGTGTATGAGTTGTCGAGTTCTAGTTGTTTCGACAAAAAGTATGGTTTCTTAAATTCTGGTAGAGTTAGTTCCTACTCTACTATTCGCCAGCTTGGTCAACAAACATACAACGAAAAGGTTCGTTCACACTATAAATAAAGAGGATTGCCAAAAAGTGTGATGGACCTTGTTTCAAAATGTATTAAATGTTATAGTCATTAACGTTACAAGGCCGATAAATAGCAAAATAACCGAGGCTGAAGTTTGGAATTTGAGGCGGTAACCGAGGATTATAATCAGCCGAGATTAATATTTGCAAATATCGGCCGATTTGAGTTCTAGATTTTTCGTCCTTAGTACAGATTTTGCAAAAAAAATTATTATGCTTTGTTTAGAACAAATTTGGTTGTTTTTATGAGATTTTTTTTTTGGAACATTTGTATTTTCTAGGAAACATGTACAGTAGATTTAGGTGAAACTGAAACTCAAAAACTTTCGTATTTACACCTTTATTCTTGGTATTTGTAAACCTAGCAGATGCAGGTGTGATGTCAATATAAGAATAAGAATCGAACTGGGGGGTCTTATAGATAATTAATTGGTGTATTATAGAGGCTTTTTTATTCAACTGAAAAAATTATTGCTCAAATAAAGCTATGACCCTGTAGACTGATATTATTTTTTTTTTGAGAGAATTTGAAAAAACAATAATGAAATGCTCTATTACTCTCATACCCTAAAATATTGTACAGGATATCCTCAAACAGTTTTGAAAGTTGAAAAAACTAATGTTTTACAATATTCTTCAGCAAAAAAAAAAAAAAAATGATAACCTTGCAAGTGCAAGTTATAGGATTTTATGGATAAAAAAGGATTCATGAAACTGAAACATCCTGTAGTTATGATCGTCATTCCTACGAAAATTTTGAAATAGTTGAACATGGACAATCTTTAGAAAGTTATAAGCCCCTATAAAGTAAATAATTTTTAAAACTTTTTTCAAACACTATGAGCCTACCAGAAATAAATTTTGAGATTTTTTGGGTTTTAATAAACTTTTTGAGGATCAAAAGCCTTTATAGAGAATTGTGAAAACTTCAAAATGATTTATGAAGACAATGTTTCCATGAGGAGATTAAAGTTGAAATAAAACAGAAATTAAAATGAAAAAAACTTCTTTATTTTTTCCCAAATCATAAAATTTCTTTTTACATATAAAAATCTATTTAACAAAAAAAGCTCAATACTAAATAATTATCTTATTTACAAAAAAAATCTCTAGAGACAAAACAAAGACAATTTTTTCGAAGACACTATTGTCTTACAGTGGAAGACCAATAAAAAATATTAATTGAATTTTTTTTAAATAATATACATTATTTTTCTAGTGCCTCTAAACAACACTAATGAATTTAATTATACAAAAAAAAATATTACAAGCTAAAAAATCACAGAAAAAAGTCACAAAAATATATCTGTTACGCAAAAAAAAAATTAAAATGTGCAATATTATTTTAAACTTATTTGTGAAGTAATATTGTTTTTTAACCCGCCTGTATATAATTTTATGTAATTGTTTATGTACATTTTCATTATTATAATTAAAAATTGCAACGTAACAGGTACGAAATTATTAGTTAAACACTTTGTATATTTACCAACTTTCACAGCCCATGAAACTTAGTAGACTATGAAAATTCATTAACATAAATATGCAAACCATCAACTGTGTACAAAAAAAAATAAGGTCCATTAAACTAAACTGTACAAATCATCTAATTCTTCTAACATCAATTCACACACCATTCATTCATTACCAAATTAAAAAACAATAATTTAAAACATAATATAGTCAGTCAGATCCCTTCAATATCTTCTTCTTCTTCCATAAAGCTGTCTTTTTCTTGGGACTTAATTGGAATGAGAAAAATAATTCAACAAAACAAAGGGGTCCTTTAGCTCAAGATCCTATCTGAGGGTGTCAAGGCTTCTGCTGTCTGTAACAAAAGAGAAAACAAATTTAATATAAATAATGTATCATTTTGACATATTATTAATAATATGTACTAACAAAAAAAAGAACCCAGACATCTGGCCATCAGAATATACATCTACACACACGTGCACTGTACAGCTGTGTTCTTATTATCAATAAATAACCTTTTTGTGTTCATTGACTGAGGACGCTCGGAATTGTCCTTTATTTCGTAGGACTGAAGCTAATAAATCCGAACGCGTTTACGTTTTCATAAGGCGCATTCATAAGAAGGCATATAAGGGTCCATTCAGCTTATATTATCTAGGAGGAAATGTCAAATTAAATATTTGAGCTTTTTTTTTAAAGGGTCGATTAAACGGTTCCGTTAACCCAGGTGGTGAGGAGGATGATAGAAACTTATTTAGGTCAGTAGGTACCTATATGCTGTTTCTTCTTATTTATTGATCATCAAACTTAGAAATTTTGGTTTGAAAAAAATAAGGTTTAATTTTAGTTGAGAACTACCTATAAAAGAATCTCTTCAGTAGACATGATTCTTTTTTTCTCAATAAAGTCAAAAAATTGAGTTTCATTAGGTAAGAAGATTATCAAGCTTTTTTTAAGAAAAAGCTCAGAAGACTTTCTTGAGATATTTATATCATCATCATGAGTTGGTATTCCAGAGTTCTCATGCGTTATCTTGTTATAATACAAGACATTAATCGGTATGATAGAGCATAGTTAGGTATAACTGGAACAACTATTGATCCAAAAAAAAAAGTAAATTCATTTGCTTTTATGAGGGTAATGTTATGACCATGTCATGCCATATAAAGTGCTCATTTGCACCTTACATTTAGGTGTGTAAAGTTCCGTGATATAACGGTAATTTGTATATTACGAACATCTGCTGTACTGATTAAATTTTTCAGCATTTTGTTTGAAAAATTAATAAGATTTCCATTTAGGGATGGGCCAAGAAGGCGAATTTTTGTAGTTTTTTTTTTACTCACCGTTAAACTTTGTAAAACTGCAGCCTCGCAAGGACTCAAAATAGTATTAGGATTTTGTCTGATACCCAAAGGTTGTCTGGGACTGACTGCCGTCTGAGATTTTTTCTGACTCAACACCGTCTGGGCATCAAAAGTATTAACAGTAGGTTGATCCAGAGCGCACTGTAGATCACAAATATAATCAATTACGTGCTGGATCACTTCCAATTTGGACAGTTTCCGGTTTTTGGGCATGAACGGCACCAAATCCTTCAGCTTGCTCAAGTACATTTGGATTTCTTCATTTTCCACGTCCTTTTGCTTCGTCTTGGTGATTTTGCCAGCGGCCACGGCTGTTTCGGGACAAACTGAAGCTACTACGGCCTTCATGATTTAATCCACACGAAAATAGTTAATCCAGAAAAAAGCACAAATAAAGTCACTAACACACTCCGATAACAAGAACGGTGAGCACGAAGCGAACAAACTAACGTCAGCGATTAAATGACAACTTTTCGGGAGACCAAAGTGTTTTATATGAGGCTAGGGAGGATTGTGGCCAATGGTAGGACTGGGTTGAAGTTACAAGGGAGGGGCTAGCAGGTAAGCGCTAGGCGCCAATGACGAGCCTAGGCGCCTTGGTGCGCCGGTGTGGATTGCGATGTTGTCAGAGTGAATATTTGGCCAGATTTAGGAGCGTATGACTGTGTTCTCGATTGAATAAATTTGATTTCTGTTGTGAGTAGTTCTTAGATACTGAAATTTAGTATAAAATATGAGTAATTCTTTTCTTATTATACAAATCGCGCTAAATAGTTGTAATGTATCGTTTTCATCTCCTACCTTTAAACTCAAAAACAAAAAAAAATTAAAAGTAGGTTTATTATTTATTATGTTACTATTGTTACGAAAGGGTTATTATGTTGAATGAAATGTTATCTTTTTATCCAATCCAAGATCCACGCATCAGTCTCCAACATCAACTAACAATAGGTTACGGGCCCAGATTTCAACCACTGAAATGGAAGTAAGCAGTACCTACCGTCCATCAAAAATCATGTTAATGCTGAGTTGCTGAATGGGCGAAATTATCACACATGGAAGTTTTGTATGAGGAAAAAGATGCTTCAGACTGTATTGACGAAGAATTTAATGAATTGGATTATTAAATGTACAATGCTTGGATAATTCGCAGATCGATTTAATTAGAGAAAAGAAAAACAGACAGCTTTTAGTATGTGGAATAGTTTGGAAGAGAGATATAAAAAAACGGCATTCCAGGTCAGTTGATTCTGAGAAAGAAATTGATGTCGATGAAGCTTCAGGATGGTAGTAAACTGGAACAATTTTTGGCTGAACATGATGAAGTTATAAAACAGTTAAATGCTACAGGGGCATATCTGAAAGAACAGAATATAGTTTATACTTTGTTGCTCGCTATGCCTATAATGTTCGAGTTCGAAACCAGTCATAACTATATTGGAAAACGTATTACCACAAGATTTAACAATGAGTTTGGCCGAAGCTAAGTTGAGAGCCAAAGCTGAAACAGTTATTTTATTTTTGTGCTGTCATTGCAGACCTCATCTGAAGGACCTTCCAAATTTTAAAGAGCTCATCAAAGCTTATGAGAAGAGACAAGTAGCTAAGAAAGATGCAGATCTCGAAATTTTGAACCAACAACTGGATGAGCTTAGAGAGGAACTGCAACATGAAATCTGCAAATTGCAGACTTCTAACCGCGATAAGGATAATTTTATCAAGAGGCTTCAAAAGAGAACTCAGGACTTTGAGGACTATGCTGTTCATTCCGAACAAAATTACGAAGAACTCTTCATCATGGCCCTTATTGAAGGAGATAAAAAAAGATGAGCAAGGATATTGTAACATTAATGGAAAATAATGAACTGCTCCATGTCGAAATAGGGGTGTTTGAGGAAAAAATGACTAAACTATATAATGAGCTTAAGATGTACAAAGAAACAACTGCTGAGATGAAAACAACAATTAAAATCCTCATGGAAGAAAACAACGTGTATATAAACGATTTAAAAAGGTTCATCAGGAATTGTTTACCTACAAGGAGTCTCTCACACTTTCCAAACTAAACAGGCCCTCTCGGTTTCATATACCTCATTCTTCTTCCTCGGACATCCCTGCTACTGTGGATAATCACTCCATGTCCAGTGCAGTTACAAATGCGAAAAAAGTGCCACTAAAGTTTAACAGCAGGAGGATTGTTGTTCTTACGGACAGTTTCGGTAAAAACCTTTAGGACTTTTCATCAAAAGAACTTTCAAATTTTAGAGTTCAGGTTATATCTAAACCATTTTCTAAATTTAAGGACTTAGTAAATACTTGTGACTGTTATGTCTCTAACTTAACTCTTGACGATTATGTATTGACACTTCTATAAGAATGCCTGATATAACCCTTTTAGCTAATAAGTGTTTTGCTACCAATTTAATTGTCTGCAGTCCTCCCATTTTACCTAATTACCCTAACCACTTTACTTATGTATAGAGGGTTTTCCTGGTGAAGATAAATCAAAGCAGGAAGGACGACAACGTTGAAACCAGAAGCCTTTAGCTAAAATTTGCCTCGTGGTTCATCACTCAGCATATCCTCATGTCAGGTTAGCACGCAAGCAAAAGAATCTTGAGAACACTCAACCAAATAGTAGCATAAATAAAAAGAAGTTGTTCTTAGATTTAATGAACAATTCATTAAAATCGGTCCAAAGAACGGTTTCTTTGATTACATGAACTCTAGGTTATTGAAGTATGAACAATTTCTTAATTCCTATTTCGATTCATCTTCTGTATGAACAACGAACATTAAGGTATGTAGTAAGGTTTTTGTATTAATGAAACTTTTCATAGTAACAATAAACATCGTTCTTAGTTTATATGTACTTTTTCATTGTCCTGATGAACAGACGGCATAATATTAATGAAGCCCAGATATAATTTGATGAAACCCTTTCATTGTATTTATGAATCACAGTCTTGAATACTAAGAATTGCATTCATTATATTTAATAATGACGTTTTCAATAATATATACCATATTCTTTATTTTTATTAAAATAATTTCATGAATTATGCCTTAAATATACTTATGATTTTAAATAGGGTAAAGGGTCATTTTTTATATTTGCGTGTCCCCTGTCCTGATGAATATGAGCAATAGGAAAAAAGCTTTTAATGCAAAAGTTGCATGGTTTCTTCGTATCATTCCAGAATTGTCAAACAAACCAATGGGCATCCCAAAATCTGAAAATTTAAAAATCTAACTACCTACTTATGTATTTTTATTTTAAATGACACTAACCGTATATTCTATTATCTTTCAAATCCTCCTTAAATCCTGTTTCCATAAATATATATTATATCTATATTTGTTCCAGCTGTTTTTGAACTATCAACATCCAAAGTTTCTAAAACAAGCCACATCAGAAAATAATATTTGATGCTTTGGCTGGTTTCCTTGCTTCGGCTATGAAACACTAGCTGCGGTATTGAATCTTCTGCTTTTCTACCTAGTGAAACAAAACCATTTAACAAAAATATATCGATTAAAAAAATTACAACTTGATTTGGGATTGAGTATAGTTACTTTTAGAGACTTCAGTATTCCTTAGAAATTCTGAGGAGCTCTTGACGCTTTTGTTTTTCACGTTCTCCCCGGATGACATTTAAATCTGTAGGTCATTTCTTTCGCATTCCCATTTTGAGACTAGACCGTCTCCGTGCAAGGCATCCAAGTCCTACCTACATAATAGGTATACATATTATAGAGGTAATAGAGGTATACAACTTACCTTTAGAAAAAACCGGCGACAGGTATAATCGACTTTCTATTTAACACTTCGAACAACACAAAACCGAAAAAACCGACTTGAACGAAGTACGTAGCAGTGCACCCAGAAAATAGAAATGTAATTATTCCTATTTCAACATATTTTTCTATGTCGTTGCCCGACTGCAGCTACCTTTGCGCATGTGCTTAGGAACTGTCTACATTAATGCTATGAACTGTTTCATTGTATTTATGATTTATCTTGATGTAATGGTTGCAGCTTTGTTTCTAGGAATACTTGCTTGTTTTAAATGAACCGTACATTGTATCAATGAATTTCGTTCTTAAAAGGATAATTTTCTAGTAAGGTCATATGAACCATATTCATATTATTCATGTTAATATTCATTTATATTATGAATATTCCGTGGAAGCTCCCATCAAAGAAATTTTCTTTAATATCAAGTTTTAATTTCATAATATCAATGAACTTAGTTCTTGTAACCGATGCACTATTCAACATAGATTCATGTAGATGACTATTCATAACTTGATGAAGCTTCATTCTTTATTTTAATGATAGCTGTTCATGAAATCATAATACTTACAGTTTTCTGTACCTGGGATTAATGAAAATTTCACTGAATCAATGAAAATGTAATTTATGAAAGCAGTTCATTGATATTATGATCAAGATTTTTTTGAGTGAAAACTTTGAAAAAGTATAATATGAAGATATAGAGGTCTACATAGAAGGTTAGCCCTAATACGTGGTTTAGTCAATGAAGTAGTAAGAAGGTTTGGGATAGGCCTTTACCTATCTACTCAATACATATATTTGCGACCAACATTAGAGTGAGATTATCTGCCCTTACTAGCGCTATCTCATTCTGGAATCAATTAAATGACGCAAAGCCCATTTCAAACCTTCTTATTACTTCATTGGGTTTAGTTCGACTAGAGAACTTCAAAACTATGGAGGCATATGTTGAAATTAGAAAAAATAAAGACATATGTAAATGAAACTATGTCGCTCAAAAATTGAGTGACATGAGTCAGCCAGTGGATGATGAGTGGATGAGGAGTTATATTACTGAGTGGACTAACCGCAAACTATGATGCAATGGTAATGGCTATTAAAAATTCAAGAGTAGTAATCACATGTGACTCCATCAAGGCTAAGCTTCTCCAAGAAGACAAATATGGAAAAGAAACGTCTGAGACAGCATTTTAATCGAATTTTAAAAAGCAATTTAACAAGAAAAATGTAAAATGCTACAACTGTGGGCTAAGGACACCAATAGAAAAGTTAGGCGAGGAAAAGCACTACATACTGTCTTAGCATCAGGTGAATTGGTAAATACATCCCGTTGGTATGTGGACTCGGGGGCAACCTCGCACATGTCATATAATGAAGATTGTCTTCAACATTTTACTACCAACGATGACAGTGAGATTTTGGTAGCCAATAATCAAAAACATCATCCTATTACTAACCCTCACAAACTTTTCTGTGTTGTAAAGATATGACTTGAATCATTCCAGAGGAAAGTTTCAAATGCCGTAGTACTACTACAATTTTATGATTTGGGATAAAGTGGAAAGAAGTGCAATTGGACGATAATTCGAAGTTTGATCTTTATCCCCATACCCTCGTGCAGAGGAATGGGGAATAGCAGTTTTAAGGCAATCTGGAAAGACTACCTGTTGGAAAGATTTGTTTCCGTAGTCCGGTGTTTATATGGTTTATTTTTTGATAGGCCTACCTAAGACGAATTGCTTTGAAATCCAGACTAGAAGGTGCACTTGTCAATGGAATAGGTGCAGTATTGATATCAATTCCAGCCAAATGATAGACATTATAGGCGTTTAAAATTTAGAAATATTTATCCGAGAAAATTCGTTATGATCTATCTACGTGGGGCATTCTTGCTATTTGTCTGTACAGAAACGTTTGTGAGTACTGCTTCATGATCTGAAAACCCTGAACCAAAAACAGTACAACCGTACGGATCGAAAGATGACACAACGTAGTCCATATAATAGAGGTCTTAGTCATTGTCAATGTAGTTACACGATGGAAAATTCAAATTATTTTGTAGATAATAAATTGTTGAACTTAGTTACTACCGAAAAGTTGTTATTAGTGGACATTTAGCCTCTGTTCCAACCGACATGAGAACCAATGTAGAACGGTAATTTCCAATTGCCCACCTATTTTTCAATGAGTTGAACGTTTACCCTAATTGACAAATGAATTGATCGACTGGAAATTACCGTTCTAGAACGGTTTTCATGTCAGAAGAGAGCTTATAGTACCTCAATGAGAAAATATACTTTCAAGTTCCAATATAGATATAATACATAGGAAAATCAATAAATATTTATTGAATGTTGTGGTTGTGAACCACATTATTGCGGTTCAATTTTTGGCTAATATCTCGGTTCTAATGGTCCTACAAAAAAAAAATATCCATCAAAGTTGAAGATAAGTATTTTCTCTATCAAAACTAGTGTCATCAGCAAAGAGACATATTTTTGCTTTGATTACTTTTTTTGTATATCAATTTTTTCTTATATCTCACATAACAAAGTTGCATCCTTAGAATGTAATAAGAATGTTCTTTTTTTAGGAGGAATGTGCCTAGAATGTTCGCCAAAACCATTGCGAATGTCCTGAGAATGTTCTGAGAAAAGATTGTAGAAATACTGTTTGCAATACCCAAGAACTTCCTGGGAAATCCATTAGGATATTTTCCTAGAATATACCTATGAGGTTCTCAGTACATCCTGAAAAGAATATTCCTGTTTGATTCTAAAAATATGCTCGAAATGTATATTCTCACATTCAAAGAATGTTTCTATGACATTATAGTTATGTTGTCAAAAGAATATTATACCAATATGCTTGAAATATTCTCCGAATATATCTACATATATCATTCTCAATATGCATCCCAGACATAATATTCTTCTTTGATTCTAAGGATATACTTGGAATGTTAATTTTCGCTTCCAAATAATGCTCCTTTCAGCCCTTTTATATTGAAGGCAGTGAAAGAGTTGTTGCAAAACTTCTGTGGAAAACACAAGTGTTTAACCAAAGCTCCGGTTTCGAGCTTGTTATGCTCTCGTCGCGGTAAGCACGCCAACTGAGAGAAACAGGTTCCAAGGTGATTCAAAGGCTAGGCAAGATGTAGATCTTGAACAGCGCGTGGCTCCCTCTCGTGGAAGTCCTACAAAGCAAAAGAAAAAGAATATACCTATAATATTCTTAGTAGGTTCTAGATAGAGCATTATTGTTTAATTGTTCAATTAAGATTTTTGAGTAGGTACTTTAGATAATTAGGTGAACAATATGAAAATATTCTTATCATGGTTACCTACCTACATAAACTTCTCAGCACAACTTGGTAGGTATATTCTTAATACTTGATAGAGATATTAGCCGAAAGAACATTTTTTAGGGTACATTATAATAATGTTCGTATGACAATATTCAAATAATGTTATATAAAGTAGGTTCTTAGCACAATCTTTCAGGTAGGTGCATAGAAGCGACATTCCTAGTACATAAATAGAACGTTCAAAAATGAATATTTCAATCGAAACAATTTTAGAATATTTATTAAACATTCCTAAAAGAACATTCCAAAAAGCACTTTGAGGGAATATTCTGAGAATATGAATGTTCTTTCACTGTTATGTGGGATTTCAATGCAAGTAAATACATTTGTTATCAATTCTGAAATTACTTTTCTCTTGTTAATTTTGTTAACTTTTAAGTTTATTCTCCTCGTGGCTATCGGGTTTCAAACTGCGAATATCTTAACTTTCATTCTTGAGAGCTGAGACGTTTTGTAATAATGATAATGTTTAGGACTGAAGAACCTTTCCTTTCAATTTATGTGTATCGTCTTCTTCTTCCAGCATGTAGTAATCAATCCTGGATGTAGGCCTCTTTCAAATTCGTAAAAGTCCTTCTGTCTTTAGCAGTTCGGATCTAATCCCCTCCTGCGATATTTTGTATGTCATGTCGCCAAATGCCATCGCCTTGGTCTACCTCAGGCGCCAAACCAAAATTTGTGTCCACTCTGGAGAGGAGATAACAAGTCACAAACCAAACTCTTAAAAACCTTGGGAATTGCACTCAAGATGGTATTGATCTTGTATCTCTATGGCCAGCTCATCACCACAAACTCGAACTATCTCTCAAATTAATTCCAACCATGGCACATGGTATACTTTGCAGCTTATATTGGAAGTGTATATAGTTTTTTGAACAGGTTTTTGAACTCTGGCCTGTACCGGCAATGATCACAAATGCATCAGCAAATCGTCAAGTGGTTTAGACACACTCTATCAATATTGATACTGTTACATATTTTGGAGACATCCTCCAGAGACTTAGTGTTAGGGTTAATAATTTTCGATTAAGTTAAAGAAAGCCCTATATCTACCTACTACTAATCCACAAGAGCCACGTGTGATGGTGTATACTCCGTACCTTTTTCAATGATTTACAAAGGGTCTGCAAGTGATCGATACCTCTGCAATATCCAACTTGTCAGTAGGAGTCCATTTTGCTAATCAACAGATTTGTACTTATTTCTGGTAAAATGAAGAATGAATGGAATGATAGTTTTCTATGTTGTGTTTGTCTTTTTTCTTCTATATCACGATGACTTCTGCATTCTGCCACATATTTGGAATCCTTTCTTCCACTAAACATTCGTTCAGCTTCCAACAGCCCTTGGCTCCCATTTCACTAATAGTTTGATCTTCATCTGGGCTTTTTCAGTTTTTCATTTTGATAATTTTATTTATTCACGGGATAACCCCATTTACAGTTTACAATTAACAAAATTGTTATGCAAGATAGATTGAATTATTGCCTACAATAATACTCAATATATACTTAATTAATCTTAAAATTTAATTTTAACCTACAACTTATTCAAGCTCTTTTTAAACCTGCATAGCAAGATATCAAATATTTCCAGATGGTGAAAACTATAATATGTCTTCTGCTCCTATATTTTGTATTTGTCTCCTTTGGCATTATCTTGGACTTTAGAACTATACCGATTTTTGGAGAAATGTTAAAAGACAGTTATTATTGAATTTCGGTTGCTAACTACAGGGTGTCCTTAGATAAACTGACACATATTGCAGGTAAATATCTCGAAAACAAGAAAAAAACGAGATGCGGTTGTTCTGGAAGAATAAGAATTTTTTAAAGCTTTTTTTCACAGTATTGCCAAATCTTAAAATTTGCTGAAATTTGGTTTTACAGACATAGGATTTTTTGAAATAAAAATACTGTCTTATTTTTGATGAAACACACTGTAATTTTTTTCATCGTTAGAAAGCTTTTTCTATTTTACAAAAATGTACAATTTTTTCCAGTATCTTCAAACATCATAAAAATTGCACTTTGTTAAAGAGGGTAGGATTTATTGGATTCACCATTTATTGAGTAGGATTTTTTTTATCAAACAAAACAAACCGCGAATGGATCTCAGGCTCAGAATTGAAATTATGCATTTTTTTCTCACTTAAGTGCAATAAAATCAATCATGTAAAATTTCTATTAAATCACCTTTGGAAGCTTCTGAAAAATTCTACAAGCAATCAAAGGAACTTCAAACTTTCAGGATTTATTGAGTAGGGTCTTTTTATCAAACAAAACAAACCGAGAATGGATAGCAGGCTGAGAAATGGAATTATGAATTTTTTCTCACATAAATGCAAAAAATACAAAATTTCTATTAAATCACATTTAGAAGCTTCTGAAATATACTTCGAGGGGCTACTCTTTATTGACGCCCCCACTTTATTGATTTCGAAAAGACAGAGGAAGATAGCAAGTTCCATAGCGATGGGGATACGGATCTCTATCTATTACAGAGTCCCACCCCAGAGGGACTTCAAAGTTTCAGGATTTATTGAGTAGGGTCTTTTTATTGAACTTAACAAACCACGAGTGGATCCTAGGCTCAGAAATGGAATAATGAACTTTTCCCCACTCAGATGCAAAAAAATTGATAATTAATTTGGGTTTTAATACTTTTATTAATTAATTATAACCTGAACAACAAAGTGTAATTCATACGATTCAATTTCAAGACATCTCGTTATCTTTCCTTGTTTTAGAGTTATTGACCTGTAAAATGTGTCAAATCAACGATAGGTACCATCTTAGGCCCTCATTTTAACCACTTTTCGCATTGCGTTCGATAGTTTTGATGCTTAAACTCCCATACTTTGGTTGTTTTCGAAGTTACTGGGAATTCTTTGATAAAGAATACCAAAGATTCTCCTCTAAGAAAAGAAGAAATAGAGTTGCTAAGAGACACGACACAAGGAAGGCAAGGCGAAAAAGATAAAATTGTATAGGTTTGATGATCTTTTGGAAAAAATCATGATGATAAGTAAATCTGAACAAGAATAATAGAAGACCCTTACTTTAAATTTTCTGGACCATAAGGAGTCTGGGGTGATTGGAAAATCTTCCAATATCTCAAAATCTGACTAAGTACATAATATATCTATGACAATCGAGGAGTTTTGCCTTCAATCTCATAGGGCTCTCCAAATTTAGGAGTTAGGTTTTTTGTTTATACCTGCTGTTACATCTTACATCTACATTTTTTATGATCACAAAGTCAGAAAAAATGTTCTCTCTAGAGAGGTTTATGTCTAGAGTCAAAATACCTACTTCTTTTAAGTCTGATGTACTTTAGTATCACCATTACTATTAAACATTTCGCCCTCAATTATATCGAGAATTATTTATTTTTTTACAATAAGAAAAATTCCGAAAACTACATTTACAGTCCCTGTATCTTTTAGATTCATTTGACTGCTTCGTATTCAATTCTGGAACGTAGCTGAAAATAATAAAGCTCACCTTGAAAGAAAAATCCAACAATTTGGCAACGCGACCGCACCGTACAGATAAGAATAGCAAAATATGTTAATTAGTGTTTATTAATGGACAATGCGTGTTTAGGATCTTTTGTTTGTGACCTGATTTCGTTTACGTTTTTGTGCAATTCGTAAATTTCTAAAAAAAAATTGAACATGCCTACAGATTAGGTTAAATTCGTTAAGAATGTGCATTTTGTGCACCTGCCAAGGTAGAACACAGTCACAGTCAAGTGAGCATCAGTCTTTGAAATGTGAGAAACTTGTAAGAAATTGAACATATGGACTTAGGTACCATAAGGCGAATACCTACCATGGGAACTTAACTTTTAATCTAAGAAAATCATCATATTACAAGCATGTGGGAAAACTTCTAAGAACAAAATAGTTTATTTATTGTTGAATATTGAATAAAAGCTTTGTCTTCATTGTTCTTATTTCTTCTTCTTGGGTGGTGCCTGCCATGAAAAGTCAGTTGTTACTTTTGAATTGAAAATATTTTTATATGTATTTAAGTCAATGGTAATCTAGTAGAAACTAGTCTATTTCTCTATCATTTCAAATACTTCGTCAATCAGAGTCACTATAGTCTATTTACCATAAATCCTCGATTCGAGCTATTAACTGCAATGAAATAGACTATAGTTATGGTTCAAATAAGCTTTTTTGTTGTTGATGATGCATGAGAAAAATGACACTTTCCCAAACAAATATAGCACAATAACAATTTTATATTTGTTCGATAATTGAAGAATTCTTAATAACAAAAGTAGGTATTACCTAAGATTACAACGATCACTTTCCGTAATTATTATAGAATCTTCCAATTTTGATTTAGGTAAAGTACTTTAACTTAAAGTCGTTTTATGTGTTCAAAAAAGTATACCTTCCTACTATTGTGTAAAGAGGCAATTTCTCAACAATTTTGAAAAAAATTATTACTTTTCTCACTTGTGAATTGAATAAAATTTGACTTGACCACGAATAAAGAGGACAAATTTAATATATTGAGAAACATGTTGCCACCTGTAGATATAGGGTCAATTTCTCAAGAATCTCAAGGCAACCTAATTAAAATTACCATAACATGTACCTACTCAACTTTGAAAACTGCAAATTAGATATTATACCTGCCTAAGAGTGTATTGGGTATATAAGATACCTAGATATAGGTTGATGCACCTGATTCTTTTATTCCAAATACAATGCACGAATAGGTACTTAAAATTCTAACTAAAATATTACCAAACCATATTATGCTTCAACACCTGCAAGTCGTTAAAAAGCAATAAATATTTCTGTTAATATTATTGCCTGAGACATTATTTCAGAAATTTCAATGGCTTTATTAATGGCCCGCGTTAAACGTTGTCGGGGCAATAAAAATTAATTTATTTTATTTTAAGTCTGATCATGGACAATTTTTACAGACAGCTGTACTTATGTATGAAGCTCCCGTATTTACCCTACTTAGTCCCCATAGACTTCTATCCAGATGATATGAACGTTCATCTGTCCTCTATAATATGCGCCCTTGCACTACCAATATAGCCAGCAACCCCCTTACAGTCAGATGGCGGATTTTTTCCGTTAATGAAAGGTGTTCGAATTTGACAGATGTCTGTTTTTTTTAACAGTTGGACTATACACGTGCAACTATAGGAAAAAGTCTTTGTTTTGTTGATTCCATAAGAAGATCTTGAGGGAAAATGGTCGTGTAAAGTCATAACGTTAAGTTTTCATGAACTGTATAAGGAAGTTTTTATAATATATATAGATATAATATAGAGGGTGTTTCGAAATTGAACGAAAGTATTTTGACCATATGCAATTTATACTTAAAATTGGACTAGGGGTTTCTACATTTAGGTTCGAAACGCTTTCTTTCTGAGATAGAGAGTGTTTTGCTATAGGTATTTCTATTTTTTTTAAATATTTCTTAAGGAAGTTTTAAAAACCATCAATTAATATTTGGTACACTCATTATACTTCATAAACTCAACAGTTAGAGCAATTTATTATTGGTCAATATCTAAAGGGTTATATACATATTTCCGCAAGTCGTATACATTTCACATCCCTCCAATTTTTCTGTCTTTATAGGTATCTAATTACGGAATACTCTGTATATGAGATCATTTCGTATTTGGATCAGTTGGGAGTGTTGGAATAGTTGGCCTAATTAAAAATAGAATTATCAATAGTTGAAGACTTTTACTATCCCCAAACCGTTATTGTAATATCAGTATTAAAAAGTGAAAGGTATCTTCTTCTTCTTAAAAAGTGTCATACAGATTCCTGCGAAAGCGTCCATCGTTTTTCCTATCAAATATTTCTATTGAATGCGGCGGTTTGTAGTGTCTAGAAGTCCTAGCGCCTGCTGCACATTCTGTAGCCAGATAGCTACTTTCTTCCTATCTTCCTACTTCCTCCTTCAATTTTGCATTGAAGAATAAGGCGCTGAAAGCAATAATGTTCTCCTCGTTTATGTGTTCCAGATCAGATATTTTTCTACGCTTCTCGCTTTCGAACATTTCCCGTTCTAGCAGTTCAGCCCTTCGGTAGACCTCTTCATTTGTGATGTGTTCGACCCAAGGTATTTTAAGCATCCATCTCAAGGTCCACATTTCAAAAGCTTCGATTTTGTTTTTGGTGGTAAGTTTCAGTGTCCATGTCTCTACTCCGTATAGCAGGACTGACCCAGACGTAACATTTTAGCATTGTGTATCTGAGTTTGAAGCTCAAGTTTCTGTCTGTGAGAAATTTCCAAAGTTATAGAAAGTTTGATATTGCCTGTTCTATCCTGCATCTTATCTCTTTCTCCGGATCCCATCTTTTATTCAGCATGCATTCCAAATATTTGAAGATGTAACCTATATCATTATTTTTTTCAAATTTAAGTATATCTATTTGGGTATTCAACATATTATCTCTACTCACAATCATCAACTTCGTTTTGCCAGTGTGGATTTTCAAGCCCAGTGCCTTGCCTGCTTGATTAATCTGATTCAGTAATGTCTGAAGATCTTTTGCATTGTCTGCTAATATTGCATATCTGATATTGTTGATAGAGGGATTCCGTTCACTTTAATGCTTATGGGACTGTCCAAAAGTTTTTCAAACTCAAACGCCCTCTCTGTATATACATTGAACAGCATTGGAGACAAAATACATCCTTGTCTGACACCTTTTTTGATTTCAAATTGGTCTTTGTTGAATTGTCTAACCGACCTTACGCTTTTTGATTCCAGTAAAGACTACCAATAAGTCATATGTCCTTATCATCCAGTCCTAATTCCCCAAGACATGATGTCAAGAGATTATGTCAAATGCTTTCTCGTAATTAATAAAGCATATAAAGACATCCTTACTTTGATTTTGACAATTTTGCACCATAAAGTCTGCAGACTTCTCTTAGCTCCAAAACCGCTCCTAAACCCAAACTGACTAGTTCCGTTAACCTCTTCACACTTTTTGTAGAGTTTTGTGGGCCGACTTCGAAGAAAGTGGCCCATGAGACTAATGAGACGATAATCATTGCACGCTTTTGGGTTGTTTGATTTTGATAATATAATAAAAGTAGAGCGGACCCAGTCATCGGGAAAATATCCAGTTTCATATATGTTGTTAAAGAGCTGCACTATTACTATTATGTTTTGTTCGTTGATTAGGTGAAACGTCTCTGAATACCAGTCATAAGGTTCCAGAGCCTAATGGCATATAGGATTTCGCTTTCTAATATTTTTGGTCCCGATAGCTGGGTATCTTTCTGGACTGTCTGGTCTGTTGTCATCAAAAAGGTTGGTGGTATATCTCGTCCACGTTTCCAATAGTTCTTCGGGGTTTGTGATTATCTCTTTGTGCTCATCTTCAATGAAATTTTTATTGCCTTTCTGTTGTCTAGTCCGGCTGCTTCTTTCACTTTCTTATGCTGATTGAATCTGTCTCCAAGACGGTTTAGATTTTTGGCGTCTGTGCATCTTTCAGTTAGCCATTCTGCCATTTCTTTTTTGCCATTCTGATTTTATTGTGAATTTTTCTCTGTTTGTATTTGTATCCATCTTAATCATTTAGAGTTTTACACTTTCTCCTCTCTTCTTTTATTAAGGATCATAGGTACAATAATTTTGTAAATATAATAGTATTATAACTTAACTCAATCCAAACTCAACATAATCCAAATCTATTCACCGTCGATGAAAAAACCCGACAATGAAGTAAATTAACTGTACAAAGAAATAAAAGAGCTAATAGAAAAGAGTTGTTAAGAAAAACGAAGGACTTATAATCATGGGAGACTTCAACACCAAGATTGACTATGGTCTGGAAGATCACAACAGTAGGGGAGATATACTAAGACAATTCTGCCATAAAAAAAAAGTTATTGCAAATACATGGTTCCAACTACACACCTGGCAATCCCCACAACATACGAACGATCACCTCGTAAGAAATCAAATTGATTTTATACTGACATAAATCCAGGGTCAGACCACAATCCCCTAGTGGGAAAGTTAAGCAAAGATCTATTAAGAAAATCGATATAAGGAAACCTGAGGTACAAATAAGAATCAAGGCAATCTTTGGAATCATGTCCCTGAATCAGAGACCGACTAGCGTAAAAGACAACTGGAACAGTTTTAACAACGAAATTTCACCGATAAACGAAGAACAAGGACGAGATTGAATAGGTATAAAAGTGTCAACAAAGAGATTCGAAATGAGATCTGTTAAGCCAAGAAACAATGGATACAAGAAAGTCGCACAGAACTGGAAGAATGGGAAGAGAAGCATTACCACTTTAACACATATAAATTAGTGAAAAAAGCTACAGGCCGAATAAAGCCTTGCAATTTGAGTACCTGATCCCAAGGAACTCCTCTGCCATTGGAAGAACTACATGCAACAACTTTATGCGGAGAATACCAAAAGAGATTTCATTGAAAAATATGAAGGAACACCAAACGCAAACCACTGTGATCAGTTCCGAATGATCAGCTCGATGAGTCAAGTCTTGAAAATGTTCCTAAAGATAATCCATACGAGAATTCACAACAGATGCAAATGAGACATTGTCCCTACTCAGTTCGGGTTCAAACAAGGCTTCGGCACACGTGAAGAACTTTTCTTATTATTAAGATTTGTGTAATGTTTATTATTTAAATATGATCTGCTGTACACTTTTGTTTGGCACGTTGGCTCTGATTTTTTATCAGTAGACAGTTGCCATAACGCCAATACTATTAGTTGTTGTTTTTCATATTTTATATAATAGTTTATATAACAGTTTTTCGACAACTAAAAGCGACCAAAGTTTACATAAAGGGGCATTTTATTTCATACTCTGTTCATAACAGGTTATGGGACCAGTCGCGCTTCCTCGGGAAGTGTAGGTCGTGTGCGTGTGGAATAAAAACGCGTGTAAATCTTTCTGGTTCCTTGGAAAACTATTGTGAAAAACTGAAAAGGTTTATATTAGGGTGTGTCCCTGCAACGAGTGCAACACGAAAACTGCAAAAACGTTTGTCGTTTATTGTGAGTTCCAGTTGAGCCAATACAATGACTGATAAAGTTGACGTTTCCAGCGTCAATAAGTTTGATGGAACCAACTTTAGGCAATGGAAATTTCAGATGACATGTGCCTTAAAGGCTAAAGGTATTTATGGGGTGATAGATGGGACTCTTCCAGGCCTAACAACTCCCAAACTGATGAGCTTACAACATGGTACAAGAAAGATGCTCAAGCTATGTTTGTACTAACCGCAGCCATGAACGTTGATCAAATGACATTGTTAAGTTGTAAAAATTCAAAAGATATTATATCTAAGTTAGAGTTAATCTTTGAACTGAAGTCAGAGTCAAATAAGATGATACTTCACGAGGATTTTCACCAATATAAGATGGCTGCAAATGATACCTAAGCATGTCTCGAAGATGCAGAATCTGGCGAACAAGTTAAATATGCAGGTGACGACATAAGTAATATGGCAATTATGACGAAAATATTAAGAATCTAGCCTATTAAGTATAGGAACGTATAAGGCAAGCATGGTTGTCATTAGAGCCACCCAAGAATTACGAGGAAACCGAACAAGCTTTGGCTTTGATAAGAAAAATCATGAAAATGAGAAGCCGAAAGGTCATTTATATTATAATTGTAGAAAGAGAGGCCATATCTCAAAATATTGCAAAAAAAAAGAGAAAGAAGCAAGATGAAATCTCCAGAAAAAGAGAATATCCCAAAAATGACAAAAACGAGACAGCGTTCAATGTTGAAGTTAAAGCAAACAGTGTTATTTTTGAGAATAAAACATGGATCATGGACAGTGGCAGTAGCGTAGCTCCCTCCGCCCGAAATTTTAAATCTAAGAACTAGAAAATGAGAAAGCCCCCAGATTAGGATTTGGTATTTATCAATTTTCTTTTGTCATAAAAAAAAAGAACTGCACCAACTGCACCATAGAAACAGAATCAATAATCAATAAAAAATTTAATATACAAGCAGAAGTGCAGAAGCTGTTCACACATCCTCAAAAAACAAGTCAAGATCAGTTGGGTCATAGTCAGACTCAAGTAAATGGGGTAAAATTGACCAGAAGATTTGTTTTTCTTAAATTGCCTCATCTAAATGCAATCTCCACTCTAATTAGCAATATTTCAGTGGCATGCATTGAATTGGTGCATCCCGGTGCATCCTGCTCCCTACAGTGGCTAAATAAACCTTTACATACAGTGGCGACAATAGAGATCCCGCCGCCATCTTGTTCCCAACCTCTTGTTACTTTTAAATATTAATATATAGGATTTAAATGGACATCTATCATAAAAAATTGAAATCGACGTATTTGATGACCATGATTAGGTCCATCAAATACGTTGTTTTCCATGATTTATGATGGATGTTCACCTAAATCCCATATATTCATATTTAAAAGTAACAAGAGGTTGGGAACAAGATGGCGGCGTTTTCAATATAAATATATGGGATTTTAGAACCAATCAAAAATAAGACAGCATAATTGTCGCCACTGTAGTAATAAAGTCACTGTACTGCTCCCTAACAATGATGACAGTTGAGGATTCTATGGGGAAAAAAAAATTTGCTCGTGGCATTTCATGACGTTTGTTTATAACCATAAACTGCTATCAAAATAAAACGAAATATTGGCATTGTCTTCAGGGCCGGCTCCAGGACCCGTGCAGCCTGTGCCCCTGCACGGGGCGGCAAAATCGAAGGGCGGCAAAAGTCTCGGGGAGAATTGTTGGGTAAAAAAACGACACTACGAAGTACAAAAGCTTCAAGATTTATTTCAACAATTATCGCGTTCGCCTGCTCTGTAAAAAAAATAAAATAAAACATGTTCGGGTTTTTTTGAAACTCTGATCAATTCCAAACGATCTGAGCACAGTTCTAAAGACTGAATAAGTACGCAACTAGTTCTGCGCAGTTCCAGGATGGTTCGCGAACAGTTCGAAAAACGAGAACCCGGAGCGCTTTGGAGCACCACGGAAGTGCCCCGCACTAGATTTGTACGGTTCCAGTATCCTGGCGTGAGACGCATGCCCCTTCTGCCCCCTGAAGCTACACCCGATTTCTCGGAGCTTCAAGCACCGGTGACTAATGGCCGTTTCCACCAACTATTTTAGGGGAGCCCTAACGATAAGTATTCCCTAAAATGACATTTTTACATGGAAAAATGTCAGTTTAGGGCATACCTATCGTTAGGGCTTCCCTAAAATAGTTGGTGGAAATGGCCATAAATATTTTCATAAGAAATGCACTGCCACTTGCGACTAGCCAGTCACTAGTTGCAGTTTATTATTACCTTATTTCAATTGACTTTGTAAATAATGGCCGTATTCGTTTTTGTCATCTTTTTCGTCGATTTACTCCGAAATTTTGCCAGGCACGTGACTGGATCAGACAGTTTCAATTTACAAATCACGTACCTGTCAAAATTTCGGAGCAAATCGACGAAAAAGATGGCATAAGCGAACACGGCTACATACGATCGTACACGTATTGTCCGTCGTTTTTAATCTGACACTTTCCGTATGAGGAGCGAGGAGGTGAAGCTTATGGCAAAAACAGGTGTGACGTCAGGTGACCATTGGCGTTCTAAAGCCGCGTCCACATTAGTAAAAATTTACGTTGTACGTGGTATTCGGCACAAATTTGTGTGCGCGATACAAATTTATGCGAGTGTGGACCTGTTCGCCGCATACGGACGCACGCAAAAATTTTCGCGACATTCACCGCACGCGATCCGCGGCTTGTCGGTTTTTGCAAGACATCAAAGGAATTTGCGGCGCAACATCGTTCTAGTGTGGACGCATTTTTTCGCGAACGAAACAAATAACCAAAGACAAGCAAAACACACACTGAAATAAATAGGCACACACGCGTTGAGCAAGAACACACGGCGCACAACACAAATATTTATGTGGATCAAGATACCAAATTTGCGCCGCAAAAATTTGTGGCGAATGCCGAATTCAACGCAACGCATTTATTTACTAATCTGGACGCGGCTTAATGTAGGGAACCACCAGCTCACATTCCTTTGGAGTATCAGATTAAAATCGACGGACTTCACAGCTCGGGAGCAACAATTCTCCCCGAGATTTTTGCCGCCCTTCGATTTTGCCGCCCCGTGCAGGGGCACAGGCTGCACGGGTCCTGGAGCCGGCCCTGAGCTCAACGCTCCCAGTAGCTCCGAGCGTCATACTCACATACTGGAAAGCAGCTCTAGTTCCATGCGTCCGCAAGCGATTTGCAGCTTATGTTTTGATGTTATTTGAGAGTTGCCGCTAATTGTAGGTTGCATTACTATAAGTTTAGCAAATAGGTAGTACCGACGGTAGTACTGGGACTACAAAGTAGGAAAGTAATCGGTGAGAGGGGCGGCAAAATTACCTTTTGCACAGGGCACCGAAATTGCTGGAGCCGGCCCTGATTGTCTTAGTTCGATCCTGCCTACCTGATCAGAAGATGACCAGTTGTTCACGTTACTGCCGCTTGGATTTGAAAATAGTATAGATTATAGACGGGCCTCCCTGAAATATATTTCTGGCTACGCCACTGAACAGTGGTGCCTCTGCTCATAATATGACATATAGGCTAGACTTTTTTCAAACGTTAGATGGTAACTTTCAAGTCAAGAGTGACACGTGGAAACGACCAACACCTGTTGATAGAAGGAAGAGGTACGATGAAAATACAAAAGCTTCCCAAGATTATAATGGTAAGTGGTATGGTTTAACAATTAATAATGTATTATACATAACACAGCTTCGTAAGAATTTTTCTGGGGGTGTGCTTACACACAGGAAAATGAAAGTTGTTAAATTTGAAAAAGAGGTTTTTGAAGGTTCGAACCTTATAGTAACAACTGTGAAAGACTCGAGCATTACCTATAAAATGTTATTCAGAACCATAATCTGCACTGCAAATTTAACAGTTTCTGACAGTTGAAATTAAGGTATGAACGCTGTGGCCATGGTAATGTGAAATATCTCAAAGAAATGGTCGAGAAGGTGTTGCAGGTGTAAAGTTCAGTGATGTTGAGAACTTTTTCTGCGAGTCTTGCTTAATGGGTGAGCAGCATAACCTGCCCTTCAAGAAGAATCAAAAACATGTGCGGTAAGAGAATTTACTACAGGGATGTGTGCGGGCCTATTGCCATTCCTTCGGTACGAGGAGTGAGGTACTTTGTAACTTTTAAAGATGAAAAGAGTGGTTTTTGTGTAGCATACTTTATTAAGCATAAATCCGACGTTTATGAGTGCTTTGGGAATTTTAATGCAAAAATTAAAACAAAATTTGGACATTCAGTAAAAATTTTGCATACTGACGGTGGTACCCAACGAATGTTAGTACTTAAGCAAAGAAGGTATAGAACATGAGGTAACCGCTGTGAGATAATTAGTATTATTGCTTTAGTTCTACAGTTTATTTTTTTCCAAGATAGATTTTGACATTGTCAACTTTGAAACATAAACAATGCCGCTTATTGGTCGCAAGATGCAACTTGCAGGACATGCATTGTAAAACTGATGTCAACCTGATGGGACACCTGATTTTGCGAACAATCAGGGCCAAGCGGTATTGTTCATGTTTTGAAGTTGACAATGTCAAAATCTATCTTGGGAAAAAATAGTGTGTAGTCTAGTTAGTTATTGAATGTGTTATGTAGTACATGGTGGCAATATTCAGGACACCAGGTCTGATATCAATCAGTTTGTAAAACGTCACAGATTAGATCCACGTTGTCAAATAATTGCTCGTCTATTATTTCTATTAGTTCTATCCTGAAATCACCACGATATGATATGGTGTCAGGGGGGGTTTATTTGAAATGTGCAATTCAAATTCGTCTGACTAAGTCGCATTTTTTAGCATTGAAATACCGGCAAAAATTGCGACTTAGTCAGACGTATTTGACTTGCACATTTCAAATAAACCCCCCCAGGTAGTAGACATCTCGGGCAATCTCGTGGCGTGCTTTAGTTGGTAAGAAATCCTTGATTTCGTGAAAAATAGTGCGCTTGTTGCACCCTAGAAACTAGTGATCTGTATTGTGCTCTTTGCACCCCATAAGTAGTAGACGATCTTCACTTAATATTACCGTACGTATTGCACCCTAGAAGTTTTAAGAAAAAATTGTGCTACTTTTCGTCGATAATTCTAGAAAATGGTTGAATTGGTCTAGGAAAAATGAAGAGTTTGTTCCGCCCACCAGAACAACTTAGTTTAGACGGTAATGTAGCTGAAAATTGGAAGCGGTTTGAACGAAGTTTTCTTAACCGTGAATGGGTTAAAGAATAAAGATGAGGAAATTCAAATAGCTGTGTTTCTAAATCTCATTGGAGATGATGGCCTTGAGTTACATAATAGTTTTTCGTACACAGATGCAGAGAAAAATTCGTTAAAATTAATATTACAAAAATTCAAAAACTATTGCTCGCCACAAGCCAAGATTATCTTTGAGAGATTTAAATTTAATGGCATTATGCAAAAAGAAGGTCAGTTATTTGACAGTTTTCTGACAGAGCTGAGAAAAGCTGTGAAAATGACAAGCTACAAGAACCAAGATGACATGGTTAGAGATAGAATTGTGATAGACGTTGCTGACAAAAATACTCAGGAAAGGCTTTTGAGAGAGAGTAAGCTTAACTTAATTAAAGCTATAGAAATGTGTCGTGCCTCTGAGATTAGCAGAACCCAAGTTAAAGTGCTACAAAGCGAAGCTATAGTTAGCGCGATAAATAGAGATAGAGTGCATTCTAGTTTTGCGTCGTCTTCGTCGTCTAGATCAACTGGAGTACCACAGTCTTCAATCATGTGCAAGTTTTGTGGATACAAACACTTGAAAAATGGTAAATGTCCAGCCTGGGGAAAAACTTGTGCAAAATACCAGGACAGGAATCATTTTGCAGCTGTGTGTACAAATCGAGATAAGTCGCTCATGAAAATAAAAGAAAATAGAAAATCTGGGAAAAGCTTGAAAAAAAAAGTGCATGATGTAGAGAAGAATGAATCTAATGAAAGTAGTGATGAATCAAAAAGTAGTGATGAGAAATTTTATGTAAATTCTGTTAAAATAATTAATTCATTGAAGAAGAAGGTGCAAAAATCTAATTCACAAGAGAAAGTTTGGAGGCAAAAATTTAATATAGGCCAAGGGCAAGTAGATTTTAAACTTGATACTGGAGCAGAGGTGAGTGTTTTATCATTGCATATTTTAGAAAAGTTAAATTTTGTTAATGACTTGAAGTCCACAAAAGTTACTTTAATTTCATATGGTAGCGAAAGCTTTAAGATCAAACCCCTTGGAGAGGTCAATTTGTTGTGCAGAGTCAATGGCATTGAGCCGCTAGTTGATTTCATTGTTGTTGATGCTGGACCAACTGCCTTTACTTGGGTTACCAGGTTGTTTATCTCTAAATTTATTAAAACGTTTAGCGTCGATTAGTAAGGGACCAAATGTATGTTTCAAATCTTTAGAGAGTGTCAATAAAGCTTATATATCTTGTTTAGATGGCCTGGGGGAGTTTCCCACAAGCCACCATATAACCTTGAAAAATGACGCAATTCGGCAAGTTCAGCCTCCCAGAAGGGTTCCTAAAACACTCCATGACAGATTAAAATGCAAGTTAGAACAACTCGAAGCACAAGGTGTAATTGAGAAAATTGAACGTCCTACTGAGTGGCTGAACCTGCTAGTAATTGACGAGAAAAAAAATCGACTTGCGGATTATACAACATTTGGTACGCCTTTTGGGCGTTATAGATTTCTTAGGTTGCCTTTTGGCATTTGTTCTGCGCCTGAAGTCTTCCAAAGAAAGAACTTTGAAATATTTGGTGGTGACCTTGGAGGAGTGCGCCTTTACTTCGATAATTTAATTATAATTGGCAGTAATGAGCTTGACCATGACAGATACCTTGAGTTAGTTCTAGAACGTGCTTTAAAATACAGCATCAAATTCAATAGTTTAAAAATTCAATTTAAATCAGAATCTGTCAAGTTCATAGGTCAAATTTATTCTAAAAATGGCGATGAACCCAACAAAAACTATGTAAAATTTGTTTTTTTTTTAAAGATAAAAGTCAAAATGACAATATGTTGGCAATACAATGTAAAATTGTCAATGCTTTCAAATTTTTTATGTAGAAAAGGCTTGTGTTGCCAACAGAGTTACTAAATTTTTGACTTGGGGAATTATCTTTAAAAAAAAACAGACTTTTAAAGCTATAATAGATTTTCCAACTCCGACTGACAATAATGAAGTTTTAAGAATTTTGGGAATGGCCAAGTTTTTGGGAATAGCTATTTACCTAACAAGTGCGGAACATGAATTTTTCCGCATGCGGCTGCCGTTCACCGAACGACGCGTAGCGGAGTTCGGTGATGCAGCCGAGTGCGGAAAAATATTTTCCGCAAGTGTTAGGTACAATATTTTTCCTACAGGCGTAAAAATGTAAAATTTTTCTTTTTTTTTTGACATATCAGACATATCAAATTTTTTCCGCACTGACAGCCGTGCGGAAAAACTTTTTCCGCACTGATATGTCAAAAAAAAAAGTTTTTTCTACTGACGTTTCATAATAGCAACTTTTCGATTGTCATTTCAGTTTTGAAACGACATTCTTTTAGGCACTGAGTGCGTGAAAGTTACTTTTAGGCACTCAGTGCGTAAAAGTGACTTTTGAATGCGTAAAAGTGACTTATGAGTGCGTAAAAGTAATTTTTAAGCACTAGTGCCTAAAAGTGTCATTCATTATTCAGAAATAAAAAACACACTAAACACATATTTGAATTTTGTTTTGTATTTATTATGAATATTGAAAATGGAATTACTGAATTGAACGTTTGGGTTACTCAAAACAGAACTTTGTGTTATTACCTACTTTCTAGGATTAATTATTGATGTCGAATTTTGAAAAGAAAATCGCATGAAAAGTGTCAGGTGTCAAGTAAAAGCAGGTAACAAAGATTTTGGGTGTAATCGACTTATTCACATGAAATAAAATTGTGTTTTTTTATTATAAAATGCCAGTAGAAAAAATCTTGTATACAATACGTTACGAAACGATGTCTTTTAGTCACTCGACGTGTTGTCCAACTCGGCTTTGCCTCGTTGGACAATTTTCACGTCGCGTGCCTAAAAGACGCTCATTTCGTAACTTATTGTATAAATAGCTATTACCGCACCGTGCGGGAAAACTCATTTTCCGCACGCATATCAGTGCGGAAAATCGATTTTTCCGCACGGCTGTAGGAAAATTTTTTTACCTAACTTGTCCAAAGTTACTATGCCTCTCCGGGAGTTGACAAAGCAAGATGCCACATTCCACTGGTCTACCGAGCAAGAGCATTCACTTTCTCGACTTAAGCATTTCTTAACAACTGCCCCTGTACTAAAATTTTTTGATTCCTCAGAAGATGTGGAAATTGGAACCGATGCTTCAAAAGACGGAACAGAAATATGCTCAAATTGAGAAAGAAATGCTGACCATTGTATTTGCAGTTCAAAAATTTCACTTTTTCATTTACGGTCTAAGAAATATTAAAATTAACTTTGATCACAAGCCTTTGGAGTCTATAATGAAAAAAGATTTAGCTTGCAAAGAATGCGATTAAGGCTAGCATGGAGAATGTGATATATTTTAAATTGTCCTGTATATTTAGTTTACCTTTGAGGGCAGGTTTCTTTCAAATGAATCTAGGAATATATGACCGTAGAAGCTGTCTAACCGGAGAGTGAAACTATAACGAATAGTTTATTTTTATTTCGGTCTATCCACTCATCATTACAGACTGTTCGAATAGTTTTTTGATACTCCTGAACACTGTGACTAAAGAAATAATTATTGTCCCACAAAGGCCGCTAATTTTTCCGTGAATAAAAAACACCCTTATCGTAAATATACCTGAAGAACGGTAATTTCGATACTGCGTGTGCTCACACAAAATAGCCATAACGAAACAAAAGACTTTAAATCGCTTGACATCTGATAAAACTAGGTAAATCACAACTTTTTCCCATTGCCACTCTAGAGTCATATTTTAATTTTGCTAATTGACAGCCAATAATTTTGGTTGGTAAAATGCTTCTTATGACCCACCCTTCGAAGGCCCAGCCAGAGTCATCAAATTAATCGGGGTGGTGTAAAAACGACTAAATTAGGGGGTTGAATACCGTGTAATATTAGAGATCGGTAATAATTAGGTGACAGTTGTGTTATGGTGTATAGGGGTGGGTTTATGGGCTTTACAAGAGCATACTCGAAACACCATTCATGGCATTATATTTTTTTTCATGGAAACGAAACTTCTCAACAAATGATTAATAATTTAATGAAGTGATAAAGGAGAGGTTAAATATAGACACAGCTGTACATGAGGTCACTTTTTTAGGTCAATGTATTTGTCAATCGAATCATTCATTATTACGGATCAGTTTCCAAGAAATACCATTTGTTATAATATACTTATAAAGAAATATGATTAAATTTATAATAATGATGAATTGCAATAATAGCGATACAATAATAATTGCATTTCTAAAAATCAATTGCACAATAATATTATTATTAATTAGGATACTGTAGGTATACTTCTTATTGGATAACTTATTTTTGCCATTTATATTATTAGAAAATATATGCCTACTTTGGTTTTGCGATTACAGTGATCACACCCCAATATAAAATAACACTTCCCTCAATAATTCTAGTGAACTTTGGTACCTACCACTCTTGCTCAAAGAGCCTCAGAGATATGTGAACTTGAGGAGGCCTTAATCGAGAAACCGCCAAAATAAATCGCAAAATGCCTTTAATTATTATTATTATGAGTCAAAATTCTTCTGAAATTATTAAAGCTGGGAGCTGGGTAGGCAGAACTATAAAATATAAATAAATCTGGACCCATTCGGTCTGGCAATAAACAACCTACATAAAAAGTATTGCTCGCAACATGTTCTGTTTATTTTCGCTTTAAACTAGAAGAGAGGTTACCCGGAATCAGTTCCTAGAGGTCCGTATGGGCCCCAAATCTTGCGGCTGCAGCCCAAATGTGCCCAATCTGCCCTGCAGTCGCAATCTGAAAAACAAATGTTCGATTTCTCTTGATGCTAAACAACCCCGATAAAAAAAAAGGATGACAGATGGCTCAAGTATTTTCATACAGATCGCTACCAGTTATTGACAAACATGTTGCAAACAGATTATATACGACACTTTCAAGGCGAGCCAATTTTTGGTAAATTCCATAAAATCATCATAACATCTGTTAAACATATCAATTTACTGAAGCCTGATTTATAAAGGAGGTTACCTTCGAAGGTCGGACAATCGGATCAGGTAATGTTGACTTCCAGCTTAACATAAAATTTGCATAAAGTTCACCATTATAAAATGTAGATTTATAAACTTTGAAGCTAGACGCAGAGGGTTAAATTGTTTTGCGATTGCTCATGTTGTTTTTGTTTCAATGTCCTCTATCATTAGCACCCTATTTTAAAATTTAAAATAGTCATATCATAGTTTAGCAAAAGAGATAAAACTTGAAAATGAATTCGGAAAATTAAGAAATTATCATTTTACTGATTTGACATGGAATTACTTAGGTGTGATTCACATTTCTTTAATCATAAAATGCTTATCCTTTTTGCTTTAGGCTGTAGTCCATCTTTGGATATAACCGGGTTAGGTCTTTCTGGCGTTCTACAATGTATCCTTCTTTGAAAAGCAGCATTACGAGGATTTTTTCAATTTCTCCAGTATTTCCGCACTCTTTAAACATGGATTAAATAGGCATTTCAGTGTTGATTTGATAACTTCTCTTCTTCTTTCAGCATTCCAGCTGTCACACCCTCTTCTTTTCAATCTCAAATTCTTCCATATCTTATCTGATATATTATATTTTCGGAACAAGCATGTTCTATTTTTAGCTAGTTATTAATTTTTCTTTACTCCGGGATCTTATTTTGATTGTCCTTTTTTGTCTTCTTTGTATTATATTATTGATTTCGCCATATTCCATACTCTACTTCTTTAATTTCCTTGTTTCAACGCATATTTTTCCTAAAGTCCATTTCGTTATTTTTCTTTACTTCTTTTTTTTCCTGCTTCTAAGAGTTGTTCGTTTAATCTATCAATCATGTTGTTTATGTCTACTTTTAGTTTTTCTCCGATGCCTGATCAAACCTTAAATTTGAGTTTAGCCCTCAGAACTCCATAACCACTGCCTGTAGCAAATCTGTTAATAACTGAGATATATTTTACATAAAAAGTCAGTAGTCTACTTCGTTTCCTCTCAACTTGAAGTGTGTTGGGCCTTTTCTTGAAAAAAATATTCACTGATTTTGTTGTTTACTACTTATTTTATATAGAGGCTCCTTTTGTTTTTCTTTCTGTCTTTGGTCTTCCTCCTCTTGTTTTTCGTCCCGTCTTTGGACTTCCTCTTCTTGTTTCTCTTTCTGTCTTCGAGCTTCTCCTTGTTTTTGTCTGCAGGCGTCCTCTTCTTGTCTCATCTTTTCGTCCATATTTTTCATGATTTCCGCCAACATTTGAATAAATTATTGGAGGTTTGCTGTCATATATTAATCATAGAATACGGTATCTTTCTTGGAACTTGATAATAAATCTAAAGTTTTGTGCCGTCAAATTTCCAAATGGAAAATAATGTTCTAGAAAAATCACTATGTCGACTTGTTTTTCAATGTCGAAACCAATAATGAAGTCACTATTCTTGTGTCACTCACTGTTTCCAAATGAAATTCTATAGGAGTTTCTAGAATTTTCCAGAAAATCCGTTTGTGAGGGCGTTTTTCGAAGTCGATACCAGTAATGACCCAGATAGCACAAACAGTCTTAAAAACGTCTCAGGTCTGCATTATACGTCTGAACGTCTGAAAACCTAAAAAAGACGTTGTTTTGAAGATTTCCATAAGATGTCATAGATGTATTGAAAAGGGATTCAGAGACGTCTTTAAGACATAGCGTTGAAAACGTCTTTAGAATGTCTTAGTCCTAAAAACGTCTTCAGGCAGACGTCTGAAAGACGTTGGGTTTTGTAACATAGGTACAATGTCTTCAAGATGTCTTTAAGACGCCTTAAAGACGTAGCAAGAATTCTTGAATGTTGTTAGTGGATATCTTAGGAACGTCTTTCAGATGTCTACAAAAATTTCCCAGAGAATTAATTTATCATTCAATTCAGGAGTTACTCGAAATCATTTAGAACGCTACAGAATAGTTCAGAACTTTATTAAGTGTTTTGGAAAGTTTAAAACACTTAAAATTCAATTCAGAACTTCCAAAAGTATTCTGTAGCGCTTCAGAACACTTTGGACATTTCAGAAATATTTTAGAATACCCTAGAACATTCAAAAACCGATTTACAATTATTTCGAAAAGCATTTTAGAACAATTTAGAATTTTGAAACCCATTTTAGGACGATCCAATACAATCAAACACTCTAGAATCTCCAGAAATATTTGGAGAAGCGCCCACAATCTAAGGATTCAGGTTAAAAGTTACTAAACGCTTTTCAGGGGCGTTCAAGAGCGAATTCAAATTGCTGTAGAACTTTAAACCTTCAATAAGCAGCGAATCAGAATTTTCAGGAGCATTTTGGAACACAATTTCAGAACAATTAGGATTCAATTTAGAACTGGAACCCCTTTTAGAACTCTTTTGAACCAACTTAGAACCCTTTGGAGCTTCAATATAGTGCTTCAAAAGACCTAAACATCTATCAGAACAATCTAGAAATTACTGAAAAACTTCTAGAACGCTCTAGAACTCTTCAAGCCAAGTTAGAACACGTTAGAACTTCAATGGGTCATTTAGAACGTTCGAAAACGCTTCCCAGCAGCATTTTGAAAGGCTTTCGAACAATTTGAAAATCTCAGAAGTATTTGAGAGAGCCTATAGCGCCTGGGAATAGACAAAAACTGAAAGGTATAAAATGTATAGGTATTATTAAGGAAATATTTAGCAAGAAAATGTTTCTCTCTCAATTCAAACTCTTGAATTTTTATAATTTTTCCTCTCGTTTTTCCTATTCCAGGCTCTTGATTTCTCCTTATATTTCTTTTTCTTTATTCTAAATTCTGTGTGCTTTCTGGAAAAGTCACTATTCTTGTATCACTTTGACTTTGTCGCGTCATATATTTTTTGCAGCTTGCTGATCCTTCTTACTGTAGACTGTGATTGAATAACAGATCCTTATAGTAGACTGTGATAATATAAACTAAAAATCAAATGGCAATAATCCAGCCACTTGTAACGGAACTGCGTTCCGTTGATTTTCAGGCCTGAGAGCCTTTCCATTCATTTCATTCGATTCATTCAAAACGGGGCACAATAATAAAGCCATTCATTGCATGTATGCGTATGGTGTGTATCCCTAACCATATTGTGTGTATATCTTTTACAAGGATCTTGGGTCTGTCGATGTGTACGGTTTTTTTTTCTACGAATTTATGGTACAATGTGGTTGAAATTAGTCGTATTAATTAAGCAGTTTAGTTGGCAAACTTTGCTTCTTTATAAGATTAATTTTGTTTAAGTTACCAGTTTATTCATACTTTAGTAATTAAATTTTTACGGTGAATGAAACCTCAAAATACATTGTCCATTGTCCGATAATAGTTATTTATACTCAAGAGCGTTTATATGAACACTATGTTAAGAAATGTGACAATATACCTGAAAGTGACTAAAAACCCCAAAAAGTGACTGAAAACCCCAAAAAGTGACAATTACCAGGATGTGACAAAATAACAGCGCTAACAAGCAACAGAAATGAAGCTTCTGCGCTTAATGTTTATTTCAGCAAATGTAACTATTCAAAATTGTATTTATAGGTATTGTATTTATTTGAAATAAACCAATTTATTATTATTATTATTATTATACTAGGTGAACCGGCGATTTTCGTACCGCCTATGAATTATTAAATACCTATTAAATGTTGTGTTAACGTATCTAGTAGATGAATCAAATTCAGTTTTTTTCAATGGTGAATTTGGCCTTGGTTGAAGAAAACTAATGTTTACTCTCTGGATCAGAAATCACCTAAAATTAAAATTTTACATCATTCGGCTATTGATTTCAAATAGGGCGCCTCGCTTGGATCATAATCGCTCTCGGAGCACTTCCGCAGAGATCTGTGACGTCACCGCCCAAATAGAGAGCGCTCTGGGAGCAGTAAAGCCGAAATACTATAAGATAATACTGTTACGTCGGTTGAATGGAATAAACAAAAATAAGTTGAGTTATGTAGTGGTGAGAAGCAAGAAAAAAATTAAAAAAATTGGAGTGGACCACCCTTATCACTTAGGGGTATAAAAAATAGCTTAAAGCCTATTCTCAGACCAGACCTACCGAATATACATATAAAATTTCATAAAAATCGGTAAAGCCGTTTCGGAGGACGAAGGTAACTAAAACTGTGACATGAGAATTTTATATATTAGATGATTACAATAACGAGTGTGAAAGATTAGAACGTCGTAGATATAGTTGTGTTATGAATTCATAACCTAGTCCATAACACCACTGTTTTGTTATGAGTCTCATGACATAACTCATAACTAAACGCTTGTAGATAAATATATGGGGAAATTAATGAAACAATGTATGTGGGGGATCAAAATTTATGACGTTAGCATGTCGCAATGTTGCCGCATCAACTTCATTTTACTTTGACATACCATAAAGTTTGTCATTTTCCCAGGTTACATTTTTATTAATCAGTTGATAAGAATAATTATAATACCAAAAAACGAAATTCCATTAATACAATTTTAAAGTAAATTAAATTATATCTCAACTATCAATCCCCGACTCGTTAGAAATTGACAACAAACCTCAAAATATTAAAATCAATAACCAAAGATTTGCAGAAAGCAACTATTGGCAACATTACCCACGAGTGCCAACCTAAATCCCATTTTATCGGCAGATTCGGTTATATGATCCGACAGCATTCTATCTCTATTTAACTAGGGTTGGAAAAAAGAGAAAATCCGCTCTGAGTTTAAAACGAATTTTAATTTCTTACAAACTGCAATTGGCAATAATTTCGACGTCATTGATGACCTGCAACCATTATTTTAATAATTTCACTACATACAGTGTTCCCCACTCCCCCATAATGTTCGCTACATATGGGAACTTTTTTTATTTGTAGGATATGGAATTTTTTTATGTGCGATCGATCCTGCATGTCCAATAACCGAAAAGTACATTTTGACATTAGTCACATAATCACTGTTGTGGCGGCAAATTCGAAAATTTAGATATGGAAACTCGAAAAGTGGGGTTAGATGGCAAAATTTCAAAAAAAGCTATTTGAAAAAAGTGATAAGAATGATGTTTTAGGACTACCTGCGAAATTTGGAGGAAAAGCAACAAAAATTAGGAAATTACTTGTTTTTCGCCATGGATGTCTTATCTTATTAAACAATTTTTATTATTGAAATAGTCCAAGTACCTCATATTTAATGTGTATTGGTAAAACAAACTTATATTCTTGATTGGAATGATTCCTGGAGAATTAAATAAAAATATTTGACTAGCACATGAAACTTTTCTTTATAGCAATACCCTGTATCTTGACAGTTTGTGAGATTTCCAATAAGTTACTGTTGATACAACAATTGAAAAGAACCGTTATTAAGATTTTTCATTAAAAATTTCAATACAGTTCTAAAACACCTCACTTAACTGTCAAGATACAGGGTATTGCTACAGAAAAGTTCCATGTGCTAATCGAATATTTTCATTTAATTCTCTAATAATGATTCCAATGAAGAATTTAAGTTTGTTTTACAAATACACATTAAGGCTGGGGTTACCCAATTCCTTAATTCCTAATTTTTGTTCTTAATTCTTAATCCTTAAAAACACCAATGTTAAATAAATTGAACTTTTTAAGAATTAAGAATTAGGGACAAATATTAAGAATTAAGAAATTGGGTAACTCCGGCTTAAATATTGAGATACTTGGACTATTTCAATAATAAAAACTGTATATTATTATTTGATAAAAGATCCATGGCGAAAAACAAGTAATTTCCTGTTTTTTGTTGCTTTTCTTCCAAATTTCGCAGAAAGCCCTAAAACATCGTTCTAATCACTTTTTCAAAATAACTTTTTCCGCTTTTTGCCATTTAACCCTACTTTTCGTGTTTCCATATCTAAACTTTGAAATTTGCCACCACAACACTCTGCCCTGTGGTATGATAGATAAGTACTTGTACTAGTTATTCTTGTTGGTTGGTGTATTATTAACTATTTCAGTAAATCCCTTTAAATAAGTGCATTATTTATTAATTTTTGACTATAATAAGAGGGTTTAATAAGTAGATCAAAAAATGACGATTATGTTTCCCTCAAAAGTATACTCAATGTATCCAAATAGTCCAAATAATAATCAATAAATTTAGAACTCTCCTTTTGGGGTGGATAATGCAGAGCAGAACACTGGTACCTACTCTACAGCAGCTAAAGTAAATTCAATGGACAATACAATATTTGAGAAAATTTCTTTTCAACAGTCTATATTTGATACCATTTTTAATTAAAGCCATCACTCGGCCAGTTCTTTTTATGTGTCGTCAAACTTTGTTCAATCCTGTAATTATCAATTTTTATTTCAACCTCGTAGACATCATCAGACACATGCGTTTGAGACAAAAAAAATAAGACTTGGCATCCAATCGTTTATTAGGGTTAATATGTTATCTTCATTCAAAAAACCTTGACAGTTGAAATACACAATGCTGGAGTAAAAAGATGAACTTGTATTGAACTGCTATTGCAAAAATGTATCACATTTCGTAATATCCCACACTGCATGTTCAGTAGTTCAGTAGGCAAGCTCATACCATATTTTTTTTTATACATTATTTTATTTTATTATTAATCAACGGCAGAGCAATAATTATCATACACTTGCAGTCTTATTCAATATTCCTAATTCTAGACTTAAACATACCAAGGCCACAGGCAAACGGATCAAGTTTGTGATCGCCCTTAATGATCTTGTGAGGGAGGAATTAAGGTCATAATTGGCATGATGGAAGGAAATGCGAACCATTGGCGAATCACGCGTCCCTTGACTGGCATTAAAAGAAATAGCATGTCACAGATAAGGGTAGAAGTAGGTACCACTTATTATCTTAAATAGAACCAAAAGGTCACAATGACGTACGTCTTCCTAATTCAAGTTTGTCAATATCATATCGCTTGCTGATTAGACCTTAGTTAATTTGATAACCATCACGTATCCTGACATTCGCCCTGAGATCCAAGGATCTCAAAAATGTTTTCTGCACACACTCAAGGTTACTTATATGATATGTGTAGTATGGAGTCTAAACAACAGGAGGCATACTCTAAAACAGAACGAACAAGTGCGCACTGATACGGGTCATAAATCCAAAGCTACGTAATCACGAATAAATGTTAATTTGGATTACAATACCTCCTAGCCACCGACTTTTATCACAGTCACCAAAACTGAACCATCGATAGAATATCCATATTGCATAGCATTTGCTGAACGACTAAATGAGATGCACAAACATTTCTTAACATTCAACTCCAGATCATTATTCCTGCACCATAGATTGACACTGTCAACATCTTTTTGCAGTAAAAGCACATCCATATAAGACACAACAACTTTGAATAGTTTAAAATCAGCAACAAAAGCGAAATGCTCCGAATGGACTATACCATTACTTAGATCTCATATATAAGGGGTTTGAGGTTAAACTGAAGAATTTATATTTATCCGACCAAAGGAAACACCACTGATAATTTTACATCACTCTTTTGTCAACTTTACACTTGAGAATAGATAGTTGCAGTGGAAAAATAAGCAAAAACTAACTTAATTATTATATTTTAGGACTGTGAACATCAAGAATAAAAGTAATCGAATTTTCTCGTTCACCGCGGACATCGTCTGTCTTTTTGTTGTCACCCGGCAATGTCTCTCTCCGAGCTGGTACTCTCTCCGGCGTTAGGGGGCAGCACCTGACAGAGTCGTGCAGGTCTGGACTCGGTGGTTATTCAATTTCGTTACAGACTCCCCCTTTGCATCACTCAAACGTCCTCGGGAGTGATGCAAAAAGTTGTTGGTTGTAATTGCGCAGCATGGGCATTAAGTAACCTTCTTTTTGCGGGACGCTTCTTCCATTAACTGTAAGCTTTTCTTGGGTAGCATCATCTGGAACGTCGTCATCTGATTTCTCTGGTTCGGGCTCTTTTTCAGGTATGTCGTCATCTTGGGTAATGTTAAGGTCTGACTCATCTTGGTTTTCTGAGTCAGGAAGCAATGGTTCATTTATGTTTTCTTCAGTACGTTCTCTAGGTCGTCCTCGTTCTCTTAAGGGTCTTAACGGAGCTGGGTCATTCGGTTCATCTGAGCAATATCTTCTGATTGCAGAAGCATGATATTTTCCTAATGGAGTCTCAGGGTCATTAACGCTTGCTACTTGGTATGTAGTTGGGCTACATTGTCTGAGTATAATATATGGTCCGTCACGCCTGGGTGCAAACTTGGAACTATACGAGGTTTTAGCTTGAATTAGAGCATGTACCATCGTCACCAAAAGTAACTGGGACAGCATCACATAGCTCTTGTCCTATTATATGAATTTTATTGTCAAATATTTGTCAAACTATGCATTAAATGCATTGAAATGAATGACAGTAGAATTAGTCCAGGAGATTATTATGCATTATTTGTGTCCCAGTTACTTTTGGTGACGATGGTACATTTATTAAGACCTTGTCTCCAATCTCAAAGGTTTCGTCTTTTCTTCCTTTATCAACATAGTCTTTCATCTTATCTTGTTGATTTTCTTGAGTATCTCGGGCATCTTTCAGTACTTGTGATAGGGATCGAAGATATGGAGTAATCTGTGGTATAAAGTTTTCATTCTCTATGACTCCTCTTAAATCTCTGTGTACATCATTTGGTGTCCGTAGCTCTCTACCAAAAGTGAGAAATGCAGGTGTGTATCCAGTTCTTTGACATCGGGACGTGTTCATTGAAAATCTAATCATTGGCAACATTGTTTTCCAGTTGGTATGTTCTTCTTGAACAAGTATAGCTAACTGAGTCTTTAAGTCTCTATTCTTTCTCTCAACCGGGTTGGATTCTGGATGATAGACGGGTATCAATGACTGTTCAAATCCTAGACAGTGTGCCGTTTGTTGCATTACTGCACTTACAAATTGAGCCCCATTATCGCTTATTACTCTGCGTGGTACACCATAGCGAAGGATTACTTCATCTACCAATGTTTTAGTGCATGCTTCAGCAGTAGCAGTTTTGAGGGGGAAGAGCTCAATCCATCTACTGGCTACATCTTCAAGTATAAATATCCATCTATACCCGTCTGTGGTATCTGGTAACGGTCCAAATAAATCAATTGACAGAACTTCAAATCGTTGTGACTGAATTGAAGTTTGTAATAGATCAGAGGGCTTCATGTTCCCAGGTTTGAATCTTTGGCACTGTAAGCATCGAGAAACGTATTTAGTAACATCTCTTCGCATACCGGGCCAATAAAATCGTTTGAGTATTCGTTGCAAAGTCCTATCCACACCACCATGTCCAAATATCGGGGAATCGTGATATTCTTTCAATATATCCAAGACTTGGGCTTGTGGTATTACTTGTTGTGGTTCATCTTCGTCGATATCAGGATCATATCGGTACAGTACTCCATTTGACATCATATAACCTCGTTCTGTCCAGCGTTTGTAATTTACATCATTGGGATTGGGTGTCTCGAAGCTGTCTATAATTTTCTTGACTTCTGGGTCTCTCATCTGAGCTTCTCGTTGTTTCCTTGAACCCTCATTCGGTAAATCAATGCTTACTATCCCAATTTCAGTTTCATCGATAGGGGGGCGTGACAAAGTGTCAGCTATAACATTGGGTTCGTTCCAACCCCCCGTTTTCGTATTGTCATGAAACGGTTTCGGAACTGTTAGGATCGATTGCAGGCGCATGCGTTGACCTTGCACGGTTTTATCTTGGTACAGAAACAACGGGTAGTTGGAACGGTTTCATGATCGTTTTCGTAATGACGACAGTTCAAATAACTTTAACCCTAAATTTGTTTGTTTGCAAATTAAAATAGAAGAATATAGGATTAGGATTACAAAATAATATATAAAAAAGGAAAATCGAACACCAACGCTGATTCATTATCAAGAATCTGAAACTGAATCCTTGCGAGCTGATAACATCAAGGATTAGCAAATAGCTGATAATAAATTTTGTACTTTTTTTCACTTGAAAAAATAAAAATGCTACAGTGTTATAAGTTAGATTGGAAATTGGTTGTTTAACAACAACATGAACAACAACAACAGGTGACAAAATTGAATTACGCATGTCAGTCATGGATCAGTCCACGCGGTTCTTGCTTTCCACTCGGGATCGAAATGACGGTGCTAAAACCAGTTCTCGAACGATCCCAGGTTTGGTTGGAACGCCAACGAAACTGTAGGGTAAACGATCATCTCTCGGTTGGAACGCGTTTAACCTATGGCGCATGACCGTGACCGTACATTGAACGGTTTTTGGCTGGGTTGGAACGAACCTATTGGATCGTCCTGGTATATATTCAATTTTGAGGTCATAGTTTTGAAGTGATAGGGCCCACCTAGCAAGTCTTCCACTAGGTGACTTCAAGGAGAGCAACCATTTTAGGGGCTGATGGTCGCTTTTGACAAGAACAGTTGCAGATTCTAAGTAACCTCGGAACTTTTCAACTGACCAAACTACAGCAAGTGCCTCTCTCTCTGTAGTTGCATAATTTCTCTCTGCAGCTATGAGCAATCTGCTGGCATACTCAACTGGTCGTTCGTCAATTCCCTCCCCCTGGAGTAGAACTGCTCCTATTGCATATGCACTTGCATCCGTTCGTAAAATGTATGGCAAGGTCTGCTTGTCTGAGGATGGGCTGGCTGGTAAGTAAAATTTTCAATTTATTGTAGGCATCTTCTTGCCTAGGTCCCCATTCCCATTTAGCTTTTTTCTTGGTGAGTTCAGTTAATGGTCGAGCAATCTCTGCAAATTTGTCGATGAATCGCCTAAACCATGAACATGTTTGTAAGAAGGTAAGCAATTGCTTAATATTCTTGGGAGATTTCATTTGGTGAATAGCTTCAGTTTTGCTGGGACTAGGAATAATGCCCTGGGGAGTAATGACGTGACCCAAGTAATGCACTTGATCACAAGCGAAGGTACATTTATTCCTGTTAAGGTGAAGTTTAAATTCTTTTAGACGGCCAAATGTTCTCTTCAAATTTTGCAAATGTTGTTCAAAAGTTTCTGACAGGATAATTATATCATCCAAATATGCGAGTATTGCTATATCCTGTAATCCAGAGCGAAAACGGTTAATTATCCTCTGAAAGGTTGAGGGGGCATTTCGTAGTCCAAATGGCATCACTTTATATCGAAATAAGACAAAAGGAGTTATAAAAGCCGTTTTGTCCCTATCAGCCGGTCGGACACTGATTTGATGGTACCCAGACTTCAGATCCAGTGTAGTCATGAATGGAGTGCGTTTAGCCATATGAAGCATGTCGTCCAAGCGTGGTAGTGGGTATCGATCAGGCTGGGTGATTGAATTTAGGCGCTGGTAGTCGATACAGAGTCTAGTTTCGCCGTTTTTCTTTGGTACCAATACCACTGGTGAAGCATAGGCTGACTCACATTCTTCTATACAGTCATTCTGGAGTAGCTTGTCTAGTTTCTTGCGTAAAATTTCTTTTTTGGGCTCCGACATTCGATAAGGTGGTACATATATAGGTGTGTCTTCTGTTAAGTTGATAACATGCTCAGAATATGGTGTGATCTCAGTATTCTGTGCAAATAGATTTGCGTTGGCTTCTAGAAGCTTGTTCAAGTTGATTCGTTCTGTATTGTTGGGGTTTGTTCCTTCATCAGATCTCAAATGGAATTCACAATGTGTATCCACTGTGGCGAAGGACATAGAAAGGTCATTTTCAGGAACAAAATCAATCATATATCGGGTCTAATTGGTCTTTAAATTGCCACTGGAAACTTGAGAGGTCTAGAATTATGTGGGCTGCTTTAATAAAATCCAATCCAAGCAGTGTACGGCTTTTCATTTTCATGTTCTTCGACAGATACAAAACTAGTAGTTACTGTTTTGTGCTCCAATGTTACCTCAATATCATGGAAAACATAGGCTTCTACGAGTCTTTCCTTTCCATCGGCAAGAGTCATGAGTAAAGGCTGTAACTGGTAGGGTTTATTATTTTCTAAAATTATTTTTCTCAGTGTAGCACTGGCTACGTTCGATTTAGCTCCAGTGTCCACCAATGCTAAACCTTGTTTATTGAGAATTTTAATGGATAGCCAGGGTCGTCCTTGTTGTTCTCGTGCAATAGATTGACACAAAAATTCAGCACTTAAAGTGCTTGCACTAGTTGCAGAACTATATTTGCAGTCAGGGCAGTTGCTTCTTATAAATCCTACTTTTCCACAACCATAACAGACAAGTTTGGGTTTAACTTCACTTGTAGGTTCTGCTGACGGTTTTGATTCTTCTTGTTGGCTTGCGTTTGCTTTCTTAAGCTTCCTACACTCATCCTTAGTGTGACCAATATTCTTACAATAGTTGCACTGGGGTCTAGGTCTTCGTGAGTTGGTCGAGGAGTTGGCATCCTTATTTTGATTATTTATTTTCTTTCTGTCATTGACAGCTTGTTCGGCTTTTCTAGCAGCTTCAATCAGTTCTCGAAATGATTTTATGGAATCTCTGTTGAGCTTTTCACGTATTTGGGGGTGTAGTAGGCCAAACACCATGTCAAGTTGTGCCTCTTCTGGTACTGCAGGAGTACTGGGTAATTTGGACAGTAATGCTCGAGCCTTGCTTATAAAAATATCTGTAGTTTCAGTTTCATCTTGGCACTGTTCATGGGCAAAAAGTTCTCTATAAATTTGATAAGCTGGTTTAGCATAGCCATAAGCATGTCTTAATGATTGCACAGCATCATCAAATGTGGTAATAGAGCTCTTTATGCCATGCCACCATGTTGCAGCATTACCTTCGAGAAGCATTGAAATTCCTTTGACTGCATTTTGATCGGATATAAATAAACATTCCTTATAGACAGTTATTGAATCGATAAATGCATCAACATTCTCAGTTCGGTTTCCTACGAACCTGGCTGAATATCGGGAGAAGTTTCCATTTGTTGGTGCGGGTGGAATGGGCGTTGGTGCTGGATTTGGTAGCTGTAATCCTTTTAAAAGGTTTTGTAGAATTTCTGCAGTCATAACTATTTGGTTTATGGCCTGTGAGGCTGTTTCTGGAGTTTCACTTGACTTTGGCATGTTGAAAACTCCTGGTATAATTTTCCCAGAACGCAAAATCATCCAATTGTGTGGTCGGAACGAAACTATCAAGTCAAAACCTACTCAATCCAGCCTTAACCTGACAGCCAGGGCCTTGAAGTCCAGCCCTGTTCTTCGCGAACACGAAAAGTCTTTGAATGGTTTCAATAGTTTACAAAAACACTACTTATAAAATCACTTTGGGGTTTATAGTCCAATAAAGTTCAATATTGCACTGTAAAATAGAGTGCTGTGAATTGTAAACAACAACTTAGGTTTGTAGAAGTGGAACTGCAAAACAGTGTCTACACTCTACGCTTGAACAAATAATAAAAGGATAACTCAAGTTTTTGGCAGTCGAACTGTGATTCACAGGGCTGTGATCCAGTGTCAGAACAAAACCAAAATAGGATTATCGGAATACTTATAAAAATCATAAAATACTTGCAACAGGTTTTGGCTGTCGAACTGTTTACACAGTGTCAAAAGGCATCAGAAATATAAAGTTTCGAACAGCAATAATCAAAATACCTGCAGTAACTTCTTAGCGGAATTCCACACACATTCTTCGAGCCACGAGTTGGAGCGCCAACTTATAAGGGGTTTGAGGTTAAACTGAAGAATTTGTATTTATCCGACCAAAGGAAACACCACTGATAATTTTACATCACTCTATTGTCAACTTTACACTTGAGAATAGATAGTTGCAGTGGAAAAATAAGCAAAAACTAACTTAATTATTATATTTTAGGACTGTGAACATCAAGAATAAAAGTAATCGAATTTTCTCGTTCACCGCGGACATCGTCTGTCTTTTTGTTGTCACCCGGCAATGTCTCTCTCCGAGCTGGTACTCTCTCCGGCGTTAGGGGGCAGCACCTGACAGAGTCGGGCAGGTCTGGACTCGGTGGTTATTCAATTTCGTTACACATATTGAACTATCCAAGATGCTGTCAAACTTGAATTAAAATGGCCGCCAAGAGGCACACAAACCCTTTTTTTAGGCGACTGTCACAAAAAGATTAGTTTTACGGATTCAATATCATCCCTAAAGTATATCTTTTTTGGCCGCATTTACTTTACGGCCGCATTTACTTCACGGCCGCATTTGCTTTATTACTTTACGGCCGCTTTTACTTCACGGCCGCTTTTACTTCACGGCCGCTTTTACTTTACGGCCGCTACTTTGGTGAAAATAAACAATTTTTTCTATAATCACACTCTCTTTATCGTAGTTTTTGTTATTATTAATTGTGTATCTACCTATCTTTGCTGGATTATTTATTTGATCAATAAAGTTTAAAGTTACTGTAGAATTTTATTCTTTTTTCAAGAACAAACACTCGCCTAAAAAATTTTGTGTGCACCTCGGCCGAATGATCTTTTTTGGCCTCACCTGAAATTTGCTTGACCTCGGCTGCGCCTCGGCCGCAAATTTCTGATCCGGCCAAAAAAGATCAACTTTACGGCCTTGGTACACAAATAACTATTTTATGTGTCATTCAATGTGTCATGAAATTTTTTTCAAAAAAATAGTGCTCATTGTTCATTTGCGTTTTGATACTCAAAACTGTTGTTTTTACTCGTATTTTTATTAATGTTAGAAATAGAACAGATCCCTAGGGCACTCCTGCAGTGATATCGAACCTCTCTCTAGTACTGCACCCCTAGAAGCAGTACTTCATGACGGACACAATCGAAAGCTTTTTTCAGGTCACAAAAAACTACCGCGGCCACTTCTTCGTCATTTATCTTCTAATACAGCTCATCCAGGAGATGAAATATGGCATCATCAGTGTTTTTTGACTGCTGAAACAGAGACAGAGAAAGCAATTTATGTCTATCAAGGAAGCTCAACATCCACCTTAATTTAATTAGCCACTCTACAATTTTAGTCTAAGTTGCCAGTAAGGATATTGGCCGGTAAGAAGATAGTAAATTCTTATCACCCCCCTATTAAACAAAGGTACTACCCAAGATTGCTTCAAAAATTAGGGAAAACTTCCGGTAAAAAAAGAATTAATAATGGAATCCGCCAACACATCAACAGCCTAACTGAGATATCCTCTCATCCAGAAGATTTTCTATTTTTGATACTCAGTTTCTGAGCAATCGTACAGTAGTATGACTTAATATAATCTGCTTTCAAATTGGAAGCACATATGTATATTTCTTTTTTTTTTTTCGCGTAGGTCGTTACGCCCAACCTCTCATTGTAATAAATCTTCCTTGCCTGTTTCATCGTGTTTCTGTAGATGCTCCTGTATTCATTATTTAAAGTAGGTAGCACATGGACGGTGGAGTTGCAACAAATAAATATTTTCACATTTTAAGGGTAGGTCCTGGTTGTCTAAGTGAAATGTAGGTAGAGCAATCTTGCCCAAACAATAGGGATTCCTTAATTGGGTAGAAACGGCCAAAAATTGAGACGCACACAATAGAAAATGAGTATTTGATTATAATCATTAATGACATAACCTAATGACGTTATGGTTTGTTTGTGTCAAATGTTTGTGTGCCTCTTGTCGGCCATATTTGTGTCACGTGTTTTGGATAGTCTAATACTTAAACAAGTTGAACAGGATGGGCACTTTCCAAATTTCACCGATAAATTGACCGGTTGAATAAACCGGTAGCTGTCAAAAAGTTCCGGTAAAAGTTTGGTGTGTGTTCGGTTACAAGATTTTTCTGATACATTTTGGAACGCTTTGGTATAAGTTTGGTTGTGACGGTCGTGGTGCGACCAATGACATTGCGGCAATTTACAAACGACTGCCGATAGTGCCCATTCAAAGCAATTGATGTACGTCAAAAAAAAGTGTCAAAAAACCTCCAACCGCAAAAACCGTCAAAAATTCCCGGTGGATCCGGTGCCTCACCGGTTTCAAACAGCTGATCATTCCGGTCAATTTTGAAACGGACGATCTGATTCAACCGATAAAAAGTCGGTACATATTGGAACGGTTTGGTGAGTGAACTATTAAACCGGTATCGCACCGGTTCAGAAACTGGTGAATTTTGGAAAGTGTCCGATAGGTCCAATGTACGTCAGAAAAGACCTGTATTTCGAGATAAAGTTACCAACCCGCACCAGTTAAGTACGTCCGGTCACGAGACTGTAACAAAAATCAACCACGATCCTACCCATTCCAAAAGTCTCGAGCTTACCAACAAGATGCTCATGTCAAATGTCTCCGAGAAGTCCGTGCAAACGCCAAACGCTATTCACTTGTTTGGAATTCTGGTAGACATTCAACAGATATAGTTCTGATAGGTAAGCAAATTTGTGATCGTCAATCTACCCCGTGCAAAGCCGTGCTGTTGATCACTAAGCACTCTCATACAATGCCAAGAGAGATAATGGAAGAGCAGTTTATCGAAAAGCTTTGGAATAACCGATTGTATACTTATTCCTCTAAATTAATCAGGAAAGGTACCAGTAAATACGCAAATAATGGAGAGGCCTGCTCAATGTACAAAGACATCTCTTAAGCAAGCAGAACCGATGGTATCAGATCCATTAGAATAACTAGCACGAAGATCAGCAATCCCTTCACAGATCTTACACAAAGAAATCGTTACTGAATTCATATCAAGACCATCTTTGAAACTGAAATTGGGAGCAACCCCCCTCATATTCCTTGTAGATGGAAACAAAATGCCGCCGAAACAAATTCACAATATCCTAACCGCCTGCGTTTTTGCCGTTATAATTTGCTATTCGGATAAGCACTCGACCTACGGATTTCCCTTATATGTTTCCAGAAGGAACCTGGGTTTTGTGCCAGATCAGAATTAATTCTACCTACGTATAATTTGCAATACTCTTCCCTCAAAACTTTACAGCCATCTCTTAAAGATGTAAAGTGTACAAAGTCCGCATAATTTTGCGTTCTTCTAAAAAATTTTACACAATTCATAAATTTTGAAGAGTCCTTCAAGCACCCTTTCTCATCATGATCTCCACTACATTTAGAACATACCATTTAAACCCAGCACCGATTCCAATCCAAATTTATTTTCTGTCTGTTTATAAATAAGTTATAAGTACTTCAAAGTTAATAATTATTAAATCGTCCATCAATAGCATTTGTATTTATATTTTCAAATTTTCATCAACTCAACTCCAACAACTTTGATCCTATGTTCATGTGTTTTTGGTCTATCAATTTCATACGTATCCCCAAGTCTATATTGAAAATATGATTGTATAACAGTTGATATTTCCTTTTAAGTTTCACAGCTTAGTATGAGACCTCCGTTCCTTGTAGAGCGACCCATGGTTACTTCAATGCCAATATCAATTTGATCTAGTTTTTGTTGCAAATCTTTTAAAATTTTCTTAATATCTTTCTGCGTTCCCTTTTGCTTTCTCACAAGAACTTTACTGTTCTTTGTCCAACTTGCAGCATTTGACGTATTCAACTCAGGAAAAACAGGAGTACCCGGAGTACCTATATTAGTTGTTTTAGATTCCTTTATCTTGGCTATTTCCAACCTAAGTTTAATTCGGTTGTGTTCAAAATCAATGAAAGTCAGAATTTCTTCAATCTTGATTGACATCCAATGTTAAGCTCCTTTCAGATTTATCTCCAACATATAAGATGTTCAGTCCATTTTAGGTAGTATTTGCACACCTTTGAGGTTTTTTAACCACTCCGTTGCTTCCCTTTTGGATCCTCCGTTGCAACAATCGATGTTCTTTGTCAAAGCTGACATGACCTGATAATTTTCTTCTCTTTCTGAAGTTCATGTGGTTGGTGCAGATGAAACTTTGTCAGAAAGAACAAAAGAAATTCATCATGAAGTCTTTTCGTTGGTTATCTTGGAACATTATTTGCACAGTAGTTTAGGAAAATTCGCGCTCAATTTTATTTCATTTCTGAGCTGTTAAATCCATTAGTGGTGCTCGTAGGCTGAATCCATATTGTTCTCATTTGTAATCTTTATCGTTTCCAGGGTCTTATCCTTCCATTTTTTCAGACGGCATTTTGCAATTAGTGTAGTCAAACTAGCAGATTTTGGGAAGTAAGGTGGAAATGAAAGGCAAATGTTTAATGGTGGAAATTTGATGAGACGGGTGTCGAATAATAATAATATTAAGGGCCCCACAGACTGCGTTTTTGTTGGACGGTTTTATTCGACGAGCACATCTGGTCGAGCAAAAACGACGCAAAACCGAAGTGTGTGTGCGAAAAATTGTCATTTTTGCTGGCATACAACACCGAAGCGAAGCAAATATCTGGTTCCGCCTGATTTTATCCGTCGGATATGTTTGATATGTCAACAAATCTGAAGTGTGTGTGCTACAAATTTTAAAAACGACGGTTTTGTGTGGTGTGTGTTGCGTAGCTACAGAATAATATATTATTAACTTATTGAAAAAAAATTAAAAAGTTTTCAACATGACTGATCTTCGCCGAACTAAACCGAGGTCTGTGTGCAACTCCGATCCGTCGTTTTTGCTCGACCAGCTTTGCTCGTCAAACAAAACCGTCAAACAAAAATGCAGTCTGTGGGGGCCTTTAAAGTCCCATTCAATCTGACAATGGCAAGTTTCGAAAAATTGCCACCATTGTGAATTTTCAAGTTTTTGGATTTATTTCCAAAATATTCTCCCGACTGGGAATCTCTATGGTGAATTCTATAAATAAAATAAAAAACGAGCGATTGCAAAAATATCTGTTGAGCTGTTTTTCGATTGTTAAAAATCTTTGTTGGGTGTTCCTCAGTCTCAAGAATCTCTCTGATGGAGTTGTTGCTTGGTTTCTGATTCTCAAAAATCTCTGTTGATTGGCAATGTGGCATTCTTGAAAATCTGTTATTAGTCTTTCATTAGAAAAAATATCGGTCGAGCTGTTCTTAATTTTTACAGATATCTTTTTATAGTTTCTCATTCTCAAGAATCTTTGGTAGATTTGTTGTTTGGTTTCGTTTCTGATCTCAAAAATTTCAGTTAAATGTTTTCCCATTCTCAAGAATTTCTGGTGAATTTATTGGTAAGGTTTCTCATCCTGAAAGATGTCTGTTTTGATCGTCATTCTTTAGAATCTGTTATTAGTTTTTCATTATTTTATTCGGAAGAATCTCTGTTGAATCTGTCGTAGTTCTCCATTCCCAAAAAATAAAAATCTCTGTTGAAACTGGCCGACAATAAGTTTCATTTACCAGTCCTTCATCCACCTATCCAACTCAGCCAGATCCTCAACCTGGCACCATGTTGAAATGTAGGGTCACAGAACATCTTGGTGTCATTGACATACACAGTGGCGGATCTAACATGAAGCAAACGACGCACCCTGCGTCGGGCCCCCAAAGCTAAGGAGCCCCCACACAACCGAATTCTTAAGACATCGATAAAAATGAATAAAAAAATAAACTCATAATTATACAAAAAAAAAAACAAAAATTAAATTTGGAAAGAGATCCAGAGATAATTTACGGCACTTGCCGGTGGAGTGGACAGTACAATGAGGTGCTTTTAAGTTTTTGTTTTTGGTGCTCTGTGTGTACTAAGGGCGGGGCGGGTATTATAAAACTATTTTGACAGATAACTGAAAGTTAACTCCTGGGAATTACTAAGAAGTGAGAAGTAAGGTAACGTCATTCCAGAAGTTAACATCTAGTTGTTCAGTCAAAATATTTTTGTAATACCCGCCCTAAGTGGATTAGGTGGCAGTTGACCAACCAATTTAGCTGGAAATTTCCCTTGTGCATATTTAACTGGAAATTTACCTAGTAATTTTCAAAAATTGATAAGTGGAAATATCCCTGGGTCCTTATTCTTGAAACTGGGGAGCAGCATTCCCAGGAGAACGAGTGTTCTCTCTTTGTTACTTATATTGTCATTTGCATATCATCGAAAAAGACGGAACACTTGTTCTCCTGGGAACGCTGCTCCCCTGTTTCAAGAATAAGTACCCTGGTGAGCGGGATATTTCCGGGTGCAATTTCCAATGCGACAATGCCGCGCGGCGTCTGTCGGAAACCCACCTTTAGGTTGTCATTTTTGGCATTGAGACCAGCTTTTCCATTTAAAACGCATTGATGTCAGAAATCTGTCAAAGTGTATATTTTTGACAAACGCAATTTAAATGGGAAAGATCAATAAAAATCACCATCACAGAACATATCATCATATTTAAAATATTCGAAACAACTTATAGTAAATAAACTTCAAACTCGGGAAATTTCCTATCAAAATATAACCTGGAAATACGCAGCGCCCGTCAAGGAAAATAGTGGTTATGACTTGAAACATTTCAAACATTTTTGAAGTGAAAACTTCTTTATTTATTCTGACTTGGTATTTCCTACTACACCAAGTAGTCCCGAATCCATCGAAGCAGCCGACCCCGTATACCACAATGCTCAAGCTTATGAAGCAATCTCTCTGGAGGAACAGTGTCAAACGCCTTTTCAAAGTCGAGGTACACAACGTCAATTGGATAATGCTCTGCAGATGACTTGGTCCAGTGTTCCAGGCTGGATAGGAGATTGGATGTAACTGATCTCCCCAGCAAAAAACCATGCTGATTGGATAGTCGATCACCATGATGGGTCAAGGAATTCTGTCATTTCAGTAGTTATAATCTTTTCCATACATTTGCAGCATATTGATGTTAAACTGATAGGCCTATAGTTTTCAGCTAATTGTTTATCGCCTTTCCTATAGATCGGATTGACAATTGCATTTTTCCACGCTTCTGGGACCATACCATCTGTAAATGATTCTGTCATTGTTCTTGCAAGGATTCCACTCATGGTGGCACTGCAGTTTTTCAGCAATATTGGGGATACATCATCAGGTCCTGGACTGGCAAAGAGCTGCAGATCAAGCAGCATCTTTTTCACCTTCTGTGGGGTAAAAACAATATTTTCAAGTGTGGGTCCTGACCGTCCGGCTGCGGGAAGTTGTGGTATAGTTGTTGTGTCTTCGAGTATAAATACTCTGTCAAATTGATTGCTGAATATTTCCCCCTATCTTTGTGGTTCAAACTCAAGATGGTTTTCTGAATCTCTTAAGACAAAGTTTTCAAGCCTAGATTGAAGCGAATAGTTGATATGCTGGTAGAATCTTCTTGGACCCTGCTCTAGGAGACTGCTCTCAAAAGTCGACCGGGCATTTCCTAATGTTTGGGTGATTCTGTTTTTTAGCACATTGTAAGCCCGTAGGTCACAATTCTCACCAGAACCTCTGTATAAATGCCCTGCTTTTCTTTTTTGGTTTATCAATTTAACATGAGCTCTAGAAATCCATGGTTTTTTAAAGGTCTCCACTTGACGCTGAAGAGGCACATAAACTTCTGATATGTGGTCCACTACTTCGACAAAGTTATCATAATAGTTTGTGCTGTTGTTTGGTTCCCATTGCTCAAGAAAATGATTTAGGGCGTCGTAATCTCCCTTCCAGTGGTTTTTGTGTCTTTTTACAGCTTTGACAACTGGAAGTAGGGTCATCTGGGCTATGCTCACAACAGTAACATGATCGGTCTTACCTATTGGAGGTGCAGACTTAATACTTGTCACCAACCTTTCATCTGATACCAAGAACTAGAAAAGTAATGAGGGGATTCAGTCTTGATTCCTGGTAGGCCAGTAAAAATTCTTCAGTGTTATCCTCAGACAAACATCTAGGAGGTCGGTAATTACACCCCACCAGCAGCCAGCCGGACAGCACCACATCTCAGGTCGACAAAAACACTATCCACTATAGTTAGCCCAACATTAAATGCTTCTTGCCTTACATAGGAGACTTGATGGCCCTGGATACAATGATGACCCTTGTTTGGTTTCTGATTTTCAAATATTTCGGTTGAATGTGAATTTATTGCGGGGTTTCTGATTCTCAAAGATACTTATGTCTGTTGAATTGGTCGTCATTCTTCGAGAATCTGGTCATTCGTTTTTCATTTATTCATTCTGAAAAATCTCTGTTGAATCTGTTGTAGTTTCCCAATCTGGAAGAATAAAAATCCCTGTTGAATCTGATGGCTTGTTTGTTTTTCATTTGCACAAATAATTGTTGAGCTGCTTTTCATTCTTAAAGATCTCTATTGAATGTTTCTCATTTTCAAGAATCTTTGGTAAATTTGTTGGTTGATTTCTGATTCTCAGATATTTCGGTTGAATGTTTTCTCATTTTCAAGGATTTCTGGTGAATTAATTGTGTGGTTTCTCATCGTCAATAATTTCTGTTGAGTTGGTTGTCATTCTTGAAACTCTGTCTTGTAGTTTTTCATTTTAAAGAATCGTTCCTATTCATAAAAGTATGGCTATCTTTTCTGTGTACTGTTTACTTGCGAATACTACTTCGGGGCCCGGTTTATTCAACTTCTGATAAACTGTTAGATAATGCAATTCTTACGGATAAAAATTGGCCAGTTATCCGCTGACCAATAGAATTATATGAGGTCCAAAATAATCAATTCAAGTCACAATAGCTTTGAAGTGAACAAACTAACCCAAACTAACCAAACTAACCCAAACTAATCCAAAATAATCAATTCAAGTCACAATAGCTTTGAAGTGAACAAACCCAACTGAAATACAACACATACTCAACACAAAAATGAAGAAGACGAGGAAGACCTAATTTTATGTTGATGTAATCTCCTATAAAAAATGTATTTATATTGACAATTTCTCAATAAATTCATACTTTTTAAGATACTTATGTCAAAAATATCAACAAAATCATAAATGGCAGCCATTTTTATCTAACTTGCTTTTGTAATATTTTATGGGACTTTTAGTATATCATTATTGTCCATAAAAACAATATATTTTCGTGGAAAAACCCTTGTTTCTAATTTGTTCCACCCCAACTGCCAATTTGACCACACTAAATGTTCCTGATACTCAATTTGTTAATTATCCAGTAATTCTAGCAACAACGCTTAGGTTTATGTATCTCTCTGATAGAGGGCAGAACTGGTTCTTTTGTTGGCTTCCTCACAATAGGGAGCACTCATTGCTCAGTTCATTAATAACTGAATTCTAAAGAGATGACAAAGTTGAAAAACTTCAAGATCTGGCATTTGACAGGAGAAGATGAGTTAATATTAAGCTAATGCGTGTTAGTGGAGAAGGGCGAAAATGATCCCTTTTATGTGTGATAGTTTCTCTTCCAGTTCCATCAATCGATAATTTGACTGCATTGCATTGCAGAAGAGTCCCACAATCATCGCTTATTTGGTAAATGAATAAGCTTTGCAAAAATAAGCTTTAAAGTAATGAAATTAAGGGCCGAATATTTCACCACTGCGCATGCTCAGAATAAACATAGATAACAATGGAATAAGGGACTGAAGATTTTATTATCATAAATATTATACCTAACCATTCTTGCTGGACTTTTTTGTTCTTTTAATATTAAAATACTGAAGTAAAATTATTTGTCCGTTGATTGTGATTTTTCGTTATCTGATCAAAGAAACGGAAATTCTCTCACAGTTTTCCACCCCACAAGGCACTTGCACCCTCTTTTTGCTGGAACCATCAAAGTGCAACAGAAAGGGTGTTTCCGCAAGGAACAGGTAACAGGTGAAAATTCGTTTTTCGAAACACTTGCTCGTCCTGTAAAGAATCTTAAGGTTGGTTAGCCATATAGAAAAAAAGATTGTTTAACCGTTTGATTGTATAATCTTGTAAGAAAACAAAAACTTATTATTTTTAGACTTATTTCGAAATAATGTTTATAAATAATAAAAGATAATTTTTATCAGAAGAAAATAACATACAAAATATTAAAACGTTCTTAATTTATTAGGCGCGCAATTATATAACTTTTCAATGTATTTTGTTATCTTTATTTTACTCATAAAGATGCAGATAAGTATGTAAGTCTTGATTAGTTAATGAAATAGTAATTAATATACACAATTGCCTAAATTTTTCTTGAGGATGTTTTTGTTTTAAATCTCGTAGCTTCACAGAGTAATGGAAAATAATAGAGTGATTAAAGCAATTAGCCATACTTGAATTCCGTCCCTTTTTGATTTATTTTTTATTTAATCAAAACTAAAAATCATAAAGTGCGTCTTCCGGAAAGAGGCGCACCTAGACCTATTATTGTCTGCATATATGGATGTTTGTTTATAAAGGTGTGTCAGGATATCATGCATCCCGGAATTCTGGTTATGCACTTTTCATTCCGGGCAGATGGTCGTGGACTATCTTCGGGTACCGACACGAAATGATGGTACAATGGGGTACCCATCGTCCCGTGATTCCTCGGATTGTGATTATGTTCCTTGATAAATAATTACACGGGGGAAGATAAAATAATGATTTTGATAATTGACTTATAGGATCAAATGTTCTTTGGTCGTGCTGTTTGATACGATCAATTTATATTATTGAAACTTGCCAATCAGGTGAAAGAATGAATGAACAAAAATACATTTAGAAAGCTATAATAAATGAATAAAATTAGATTTAAGTAACTTATTTATTTCGTTAATCCTAATGAACAGTGGTTTTGTTGAAATTTATGTTTTCGTATTATTCTATGAATTATTATTGATTTGAATAATCCTAACTCTAATGCAGCTTATCTCACAAATATTGTTGGATATGTGGGAAACATTCTGAGAGGTTTATTTCTTTTCTGAAATTATTTGTTCAACAGCATATTGTGATGGTCACAGGTCGCAGTAAGCGTGTCACCCTGGATGGAAAATGTTCTTCTGATCAACCAATCGTCCATGGGGTTCCACAAGGATTAGTCGTATTATTCCTCATATACATCAATGATCTTCTCTATCTTGATGTAGGTATCAGGAGTGAGATTAAAATTGTCAACTTTGTGAGGCAGAAATGTGTGTCCATGTCCTTTCGGAAAAACCAAATTAATTTCCAAAAAATTACTCTGGATGGACGATTTTTTGACATTCGAGTATCGCAGTTCCAAAACTATTCAAACTTCATTGCAAACTGCGAAACCAGATAGTTGTACCTCCACAAATTTGAAAAAAAATACTTCCAGGAGAGTTTTTGTTTTTTTAGGCCAGTGCTTGGAAGATTGCATTGAAATTTTGCATGTGGACTCTCGTTTCAAACCAATTATTTTAAAAAATCGATTTTTTTCGCCGACCTGATCAAAGGCAAAATGTAATATGAAACGCGCCTTTTCTCCAGTCCAAAGGAACCAATAAAACCAAAATTCAATTATATTTTTACGAACTCAAAAAATGGTTGAGCCATAAAACGCCAACTGGCTTATTTCAGACACGTGTTCAGTTTCAGTACCCAATAAATTTAAGGAATTTCAATCTGGAGTTTAAAATGAGCGTGAAACTATAACCGGAGGTATAGACTTTATTTAGCATTTATTGCCCTGTTTTCAATTTAAATAATAATTTGAATATTTTATTGTTAATAAAATGCATATAAGCTTGAAATGCATAAACAAGCATTATAATTCAGTTTCTGAAGTTGTGGGATGATACTGTAAAGTGTATTAAATCCTTGACTCTAGCACAGTTAATACAATTTTATATCATAGAATTCTTAAATTCAATTTTCTTTATGGATAACGCATAAAGGATGAATTGAAGAAATTGCTCTGACTGAATTATTTATCCCTATATTCGAATGAAGAACCTAACCTTATATTGTATAAGTTGTTTACTTCCGCCCCATCCGAGGTCCCATGCAAAAGTAATTTTACAGTCAAAAAACATATTCGTACGATTCTTAGAATAATATCTTATACTTGTAATCAAAAAAATACGAAAATTATTAAAAATTTCGCTGATTGAATGATTGATTCATTTAATCAATGGCAGCAAGGCAAGGTTTAGTGACTCCCTGACACTACAGCTAGTTAGCTTATTGTATCCCTTGCTGTGCGAATTTCTGCTAAAATAGGTTTGACACCTTCGCCCCCCAGGTGCAGTAGCCTCTTTATTTCCGACTTCAGGGGACCCTCCTCCTGGACAGATTCCTCCTCCAAGAGGTGTCGGGTTTTTCAGTAGGCGAGGGCACTCGAATAAGATGTGAGAGGGCAGAGGCTGATTCTTCGTCCTCGTCGCACAATCTACAAATGGGTTCATCTTGGTAGATTCCCAACTTATGTAGGTGTTTCCTCAGTGTACATTGACGGACCAGTTCCGTTACAATTCTGATCTGGCTCCTCGTGAGCTTTAGGATCTCAGAGGCTAATCTTATTGTAGGATAGTTTACCATTGCCTTACTGTGGTGTTGCCTCGGTATTTGATACCAGTGGTTTTTGTTTTCCGCTCAGGGCCGTAGCCAGGGGGGGCATTGGGGAGCAATGCCCTATCTTTCAAATGATGATGATGCCCTACCTTCAAAACACAACATGCGTTAAGGTTTCTCTAGGAATTATTTGAAAAAGTAGACAATGAAATACTTAAATTGAAATCGAGTAAGTGCAAGGATAAAGGTCGTTTCACACATAGCAGTAACGTGAGAGTTCGTGACCGGCACGTGATTTTACCGGCGAAGTCAAAATTATTTTCGTAGGAATTTGATGGTACCTATTCCCATCTGCCCGACGCGCGACCGTGACAGTGCAAACAGTGCTGTCGCCGGCACCGTAACGTGATCGTTGTATTAGTTCCTGATGATATTTTTGGATTTTCACGGCCGTACAAATTGAGTTGGTCCGTGGTTACTGGTTATCCCGTTTTGTAGGATCTGTGCAACTCAATCAATCAATCAACTGATTGCAAGAATGCTATCGGAGGGTGTCATGCTTTTCCAAATGAAATTCTATCTTGCACAACAATAGAATGAACAAATTTTCTGACATCCTAAATTATTCAAAAAATTTTGCTGCATCGTCTACTAGTTCTTTGTATAATGTTATAAATTCCCCTTATCTCTCTTTTTCCATGTAGGATGGACCCAGTGTCGTTTTCCTACCTGTTCTACTTGTTCTCACATTTCTTCATCCAAAACCAGTGAGATCAGCAAAAGTACTTCATCTGAAAATATTTCCATTTGGCCATAAACTATACTGACACGGCACTGATGAAACACTGACCAATATGAATAGAAATCACTGTGAGTTTACGGCCAATGAAATCACGTGCCGGTCACGGCACTGTCACGTCACTGCCATGTGTGAATCGATCTGAAAGGTCGATTTATTATTGAGGCACAGATGACGTCATAAAATTATGAGGCAACCTACCTCTCTCAAAAAACATTGATTTATTGAAAAATTTGCCTTCGGGGCTATTACCCCTCTTTTGTTAACCAATAAAAAATTTAAGGGGGGGGGGGTTGTATGCCCTATGTCAAAGGACCCCGCAATATTTAAATGGAAATTGGTTACCCGTGATATTTGGATGAAATTTAAATATGTTGTTGGGGATGCCATAAGCAACATTTTTTACCATGGACACAACCCTGTATATATGACAGGTGAGGCGTGGTTAGCTGTCAAATATTGGAATCTTATATCCAAAAGCAGAGTCACTATGGCAGATTTTGATGAACAAAAAATCTATTTCTCCTAAAGCAGGACGCGCACTGAATCGACTCGGACCGGTCGACTCGGCGAAGAGCATTCGGTAGTTTTTGATACTCATGCAATTAAATGAGACTCGAGTCGACGAGTCCGATGCCGTGCGCGGAGTAAATGGTGCTTACGGCATCCCCAACAACATTTTTAAATTTCCTCCAAATATCACGGGTAACCAATTTCCATTTAAATATTGCGGGGTCCTTTGTTATACCCTACCACAAATTTGACTCTAGCTGGTTCCGCTCGGATCCACTTGTCCAAGCAGCCACGTATCGAGTTTTTTGATAATCCGAATACGGGTTCAGGGCCCATTAACTGCCTTTCTGATCCTTGCCTGGCTTAGGAGTTCGCGTTTTCATTGTCAGCAACGCCCGTGTGCTCCAGCACCCAGGCAAGTTACCTTGTTATGACTGGCTAGGGTTAAAAGGAGTTGCAGGCAGTTCCACACTAATTTAGAATTTATCTGTTGGCATGCTAGAGCTTTAATTGCTGCTTGGCTGACTGAGAAGATCGTGATATCCTTATGCACATATCCCTTTCTCAGATTTTCCCACAGGCATGTCTCTGCACCGGTTCCAATCAATGTCGGTTTTGGAACCATCAGTGTACCATACTAACTTCCTATTCTGGACTAGTGAGTTTTCTGGTTTTTTTTTTTTCCCCCAATTATTCTGGGTTTGGAACGGTTCGTGATTATTTATTCTCGGGGTCATGATGTCACTTCTCGTTTCAAATAGTGAGTTTGTAACAATGTTTCATATCCTGGTATGTCCAGATGTTCTACTCGGATTCCAGTTATGGTTACAATTGAATCTGTAAGCCCCCATTTTTCCCTCAGCTTTGATAATGATATCAAGTGGCGGGTGGTTTAGTATGGTTTCCATAGCAGCAGTTGGAGTGCTTCTCATTGTACCCATTATGCAGAAACAAGTCAGTCTTTGAAGTTTGAATAGCTCCATTCTCTATTATTGCTTTGCTCTGTTCCACTTTTAGCCACCAGACTATTGATCCGTAGGTTATTCTGGGTCTTACCACTACTGTATAGATCCAACATACTATGTGGGGTAGAAATCCCCATGTTTTTCCCACTGCTCTTTTAGTGGCCATAAGCGCTATTTTACCTTTGTTGGTGGCGTTTTCAATACAGGAGTTCCAGGTGAGTTTTGCATCCATGATAATTCCTAGGTATTTGACTTGCCGGACGAATTGTAATTGCTTTCCGAAGAAGGTGGGAGGGACTAGATCGTCCAGTTTTCTTCTTTTCGTGAAGGAAATTATAGCTGTTTTCTCAGGGTGTACACTCAGGTTTGCCCCTTTGACGATTTTGAGCGCTCTTTGCATTTTCGCAGAAGTAGTTTGTAGGTTTTTCACCATGACTAGTGTTAGTACATCATATGAGTAACCCTAGGTATAAATATTTGTGTTATTAAGGTCTACTAGGAGTTCGTCTACGACCAAGTCCCACAGTAGGAAGGATAAGACCTCATCCTGTGGGCTGCCTTTTGATACCGACATCTCCATTGTATCATTATTTAGAGTAGCCTGAACTGTCTTTCACGAAGCATTTGGAAGACCAGTTGAGGCTACTCTTTCTTAATAATGATACAATGAAGATGTCGGTATTGTATGATTCTCAGAAATTTTGCTGACTTACCTATCTATTTACTACTCACACTCATTGGAAAATATAGGTATTCTGCAACAAGTAAAATCGCGATTGGTAGTGTTAGCTGTTAGCGTGGAAGATGGTAGGCGGTTTCCGCAAAAGAATTATTTCCGGGTTCTTATAAGTTAGGGCCGGTTTATTCACCTTGTGATAAACTGTCAGGTATGCAATCTGACGGATAGAAACGCAATCTGTAATCCCATTGATCGGCCAGTTGGTCCATAATTTGACCCTTTAAACAAACAGAATATTGCATACACTACTGCAATGTTGTAATTGGGCCTCGCCAAACCACTCTGCCCCCAGTTCCAAAATCTGAAGTTACGCCACTGGCCAATCGTATTTATTCGACGTGTTATAGTAATGTTTGGACCCCCTTGGGAACGGTAAGTTAATTTTTGTGCAGTTTTTTACGCATGTATGTAATTGTTGAACTGAAAAATAGCTGAATAACTTTGCATAATGTCTAGGACTGCCTATTGAAACTTTACTCAGAAATAGATTGATATTTGGTGCATCTTTTGGAATATAGTAAGTTACTTTCCCTTTTTAGGAAAAAAAAATATATATACATAAAAAGGTAAAATGGCGGTTGTTGACTTGAGACTTGTCTCAAGTCACCCGATTTTACGGTACTTGCTTTAAATGTTCACAAATCTGTATATTCAAGGAACCAAAGAATTGCGGAGAGGTATTTGGATACCTGTGTGACTATTGTAAGAGGGTCATGTGTAGAAACTATTCTGGGGTGAACTCGACTGAAGTTCGCACATTGATATTGTCGTCGAGAATCATACCCTATATCTGTAAAGACTGTCTACCAGCAATAAAAAATGCATTGAAGCTAACTGATCGTGTTAGTGCTCTAGAGGATGCTCTAAGTGAAATTAAGGTGACTAACATACAAAAGCTGGAGGATTTTGAAAGGCAAATTCGGGAGATGAGTGATGATATCAAGAGCATGAAAACTAGTTTCTTGACCACCCTTGATGACATTAAGCAGGATTTAAGGGAAATTAAAAATACTACATCCAATAATAATGGTACAAGCGACAGAACCTATCCTATAGCTCTGCTGTTACCTCGTGTAGCGGTTCAAGTGATGTCCTCCATGAGATGTCTGAACGCCAAAAAAGATCTAATAACTTGATGATATTTAATCTACCAGAAAACAATGATCAGGACGACTTGATCGAGGCAAACACCCTATTATCGCATAGCTTGTTGGTGCGCCTGTCAGCATTGTGACTGCTTCTAGAGTTGGGAAACGCAACAAAAATGGCCATCGTTCTTTACGGCTTTCACTTCAATCTCCAGAGGTTGTTCGTCTAGTTCTAAAAAGTAAGAAAAATTTGGATAGAGGCAGGGGCATATATTTAAAAACTGACTTAACTTCTGAACAACGTGTGGAGCTAAACAACTTAAACAACGAACTGAAACAAAGACAGCTAAAAGGTGAAAAGAACCTTTTCTTGAAGTACATTAATGGGATTCCCAGACTGGCAACAAAAAACTAACTATTTCTTCGGTAGTAAAATCCACATCCAATTTACTTGTCTATTTCCAAAATGTTAGAGGTTTACGGACCAAGCTTCACTTGCTTTTTGAGAATGTTTCTTACTCTGTTTACCATATCTTGGTTTTTAATGAAACTTGGTTGACGGAACACTTCCAAGATGCTGAACTTCAAATGCTTGATTTCAATATTTACAGGAGGGACAGATCTGTCGAAACAAGCATTTTCTCAAGAGGGGTGGGGTACTAATAGCAGTTCGAAAGAATATTACAAGTAGAGTCCTGGAGGCAAGTAGTAATAATGAACATTTGTTTGTACAGATCGATATGAACGGTACCTATTTCATTTTTGCAACTGCTTATTTCCCACCTCGGAGTGCCTTTGAAAAGTATGCATAGTTTGCTGACAGCCTGGAAAGACTGACGGAAGCATACCCAGATAGTAAAGTGTGTGTTTTGGGCGATTTTAATCTTCCTAATGGACAATGGTCGAATGTTGATTTGTCCTCTGTGGCTGTCCCTCTGCCAACAGCTTCCCCAAACGAAGTTGAGTCCCTCCAATTACTATCATTTTTATGTTCATACCATAACCTATATCAAGTTAACTCACTTAGAAACGAGAACGGATCTATCCTAGATCTGGTGTTTTTGCAAGACAATGAAGCTACAACTCTCTACGCAGACGAAAGTCTGTTACCTGTGGACAATCACCACCCACCACTAGTTTTCAGTATTAAGTGTGAACATCATGCACCATTTTAACAATCATGGAATCACAGATGAGGGTTTTTATAGAGACTTCCATGCCATGGACATTACGGTAGTGTGTGACTTTCCCTCTTATTTCACTTGGGACACTTTGTTTATAAATAAATCCCTGGATCTTTTTGTTCCTCTAAAGAAGAACTCAGCCAAAAATTTTCCTGTGTGGTTTTCTCAGGACTTGAAGGAAACAATATTTGAAAAGCAAAAAGGACACAAAAAATACGTTTCAACTGGACTCTATAAGGACTATAAGTTATTTTCTGCATTGAGAGCTAGATGTAAAATCATTAAGAATCAGTGTTATCAATGCTATATAGCCCAAACTGGATTTTCCTTGAGGGTTAATGCTAAAAACTTTTGGAAGTTTGTTAACAGTAAAAAGAAATTGTGATATTCCTTCTGAAATGTGCTACAATAATGTTAGGTCTTCAACTGGTGGCGAAATTGTAAAATTGTTTGCTGAGTATTTTTCGCAAATGTACTCTATTTCTGAAATTTGTGTAAAACTGTCATCATTAGATATCAGCAAGAGTGCAGGCGCAGATGGGATTCCCCCTAGACTTCTAAAACAATGTAGCTCTATCCTTGGACAACGGTATCTTTCCAACTTTCTGGAAAACTAGTTTTATTACGCCTATTCTAAAATCAGGAGATACAGTTCAAGTTGATCACTATAGACCCATTAGTATATTAAGTGGTATACCTAAAGTCTTTAAAAGCCTTGTTTGTGATTTTCTAGCTAAGAATTTGAGAAGCAGTTTTAGTGACAAGCAATTGGGGTTTCTCGCGCATCGCTCGACTAAACATAACCTGCTCACATTTACCGACTTTTTGTTGGAGGCCCTGGAGAAAGGGCATCATGTACACGCCATATACACCGATTTTTCAAAGGCGTTCGATCGTATAAACCACGAAGTACTTATAGTGGAGCGAAATAGCCCATGAAATGTTAAAAAAAAATTTTTTGGCGTACAACCACATAAAATGCCTATATTATTATTAACTGTCTTAGAGGGCATCCGAAATGGCGATTTACGATATTTTTTAGTGGTCGAGAGATTTTTTATTTAGAAAAATAGCACCAATTTGGATAAAATCGAAAAATGTTAATTTTAAGTTCACACTCTAATATCTCTAAAACTAACAAAGCTAGGAAATCGACTTTTTTACCAAAATAAAGTCCATTTATTGGGCTTTCTAACAGACCCATACATTGCTGTACCGAAATATGTTCTATATTTTTTAAATGACGTTTAAACTGTTACGTCACAAAATATGACTCTAAAATTTCACTAAGCGGCAAACTTTTTTATTTTCCACATACATGCTGCGAAGCAAAGAAAGAATAAACATTCAATAGCTATTTTCCTAACGAGTGCGGGAAGAGAAATTTCCGGCACGAGGGTGCGAAGCGCCCGAGTGCCAGAAATTTCTTCCCGCAAGAGTTAGGAACTATATTTTTTCTACGAGCATACTAAAGCTGATGTTACGAAGAGTTTAATTTAAATAAAATGCGATTATGCAGAAGGTAGAATTAAAAATGTATTAAAAGGTATTTTTCAAAAGGTAAAGGTACAAGTATAGGTGTATCAACAATACAAACAATTCCATGTCACAATGATTATTTCAAACTCTTCCCGCACTGAGTGCGGGAAGAAATCTCTTCCCGCACAGCAAATCGTGCGGGAAGAGCCATTTCAGCTTGTCGTTTTTACGCCATTTAGTAGGTACCTACGATTTTGTAGCTGAAAATATATTTTATAATATGCAGACGGGTCAGTTTTTTTTTTTTTAGTTTAATTAGAAGAATAAGAATAAAACATAAAACCAATATTGTTTTTAATCCTTATAATAAAGTAGGTATCTTGTTTTCAGTATCTATTCAACCTCTTCTTTATTTCAGACCCCTCCGTTTGTTCCATAATTTATTTTTGATTTTTGCACTAGTTACAGCTACACTCATCACAACATTTCAGCCCCTCCTCAATGCAGGTGCATTTTACTGCACAATATTAGCTTGAACCTTGTCTTATAATTTGGGGCACTAGTTGTTGGCTCGAAAAGACTGGATTCCAATTCTCATTTTCCAAGATCGAACCATGACATTGGGGATCATTAGACCCCATCTTTAGGCCCGACAAGAGTGAGGGGGGGAAGACGGGACAAATTCCCGGCGCTCGTAAGAACTGGGAGGCCCGGGTTCATGGGTTCACAGTGAAAAAACAAAGCTGATACATGCACCTAAAATTTTATGATAAAAATAAAATCAAACTTTGAATGATAAATGAAATTATTTACTCATTTAAGAAAATGTTGATAAAAGGCCGTGTTAGTTGGTGGCAGCTCTGATGATGGCTTATTGGTTGTTGTAGCCATAAGCAAGCGTAATTCATTGAGTGTTTTTATATAGCAACAACACGTATTTTGTAGCCAGCTTCAATACTTTATTCTTTGAGAGATGCTAAATATTTCAGTTAGGCTGTTTTTTTTTTAAATGTCAAAACAGTCTTTTTTCCGACTAAAAAGCACTAGTAGCGCCTCATCCGGTTAAGCAGGGAATTGCCAATAAACAGGAACAAAATTATTTACCTGAATTTTCAACAGCCATATTTGGTGGAACATATCGTCTCGTTTCGCACCATGGCCCAATTCGATAAATAACCCAACTGCTTCTAAAGTAGACAAAAGAGCAATAAAAATGAATCAATAAAACTAACACATCTGTATCTATAGATTTTATCAAAATTCGTTGGCTTATTGGGATTCATACACTATAACTTTACACAAAAAATCATTCGTGTATCAGCTCCTTCTTGATTACTATACAAGTCCCTCAGATATTTCGTAAAATTCAGGAAAATTTAGGTAAAGAAACTTTGTTCCTGTTTTTTGGCAATTCACTGCTTAACCGGATGTGACACTACTAGTGCTTTTTATAAAGTTGGAAGAAGACTGCTTTTGACATCTTAAAAAAGAACCTTCCTAAACTAAAAGATTTGGCAATTTTACCCCTTCTTTCAGAGGATAAAGCATTGAAGCTGGCTACAAAATTAGATACTGTTCGCTATATAAAAATAAATATAAAAATATAACAATACTTAATGAATTTGCTTGCGTATGGCTACAACAACCGATAAGCCATCATCAGAACTGCCACCATCAACTAACGCGTTATTTTATCAGCATTTTCTCAGTCAACTGAGTTGATCTACTCACGTAGATCATTTAATTTATTTATACAAAGTTTGATTTTATTTTTATCGTAAAATTTTAGGTGCATGTATCGGCTGAGAATTTGGTTTTGTTTTTATAATAGCGTAGCAAAGATGGGGTCTAATGATCCCCAATGTAATAGTTGGATCCTTCAGAATGAGAATTGAAATCCAGTATTTTCGAGCCAACAACCAGAGCGCCAATTTATAAGACAAGACAAGGTTTAAACTTGTACTGTGCAGATGAGAAAAACATGAATTCAAAATGCACCTGCATTAAGGAGGGGCTGAAATGTTGTTATGAGTGTAGCTGTAAGCAGTGCAAAAATTAAAAAGAAATCATGGAACAAACGGAGGTGTCTGAAAATGAAGAAGAGGACGTTGAATAGGTATACTAAACACAAGGTACCTACTTTATTATAAGGATTAAAAACAATACCTATTGGTTTTATTTTTATTCTTCTAATTTAAAAAAAAAATTGACCCGTCTGCATATTATAAATATAGGTCTGTTTCTGCAGAAATCACAAACCAGTCAGAGCGAATTTCATTGGTCGAAAACAGTCAGAAAACCAGTTTCAACCAATGAAATTCGCAGCATGTATGTGAAAAAAGTTGAAAATAAAAAAGTTTGTCGCTTAGTGAAATTCTAGAGTCATATTTAGTGACGTAACAGTTTAAACGTCATTTAAAAAATATATAAAATATTTCGGTACAGCAATGTATAGGTCTGTTAGAAAACCCAATAAATGGACTTTATTTTGGTAAAAAAGTCGATTTCCTAGCTTTGTTAGTTTTAGAGATATTAGAGTGTGAACTTAAAATTTACATCTTTCGATTTTATCCAAATTTGTGCTATTTTTTTAAATAAAAAATCTCTCGACCACTAAAAAATATCGTAAATCACCATTTCGAATAGCCACTAAGATACTTAACAATAATATAAACATTTCACCTGGTTGTACGCCGATTTTTTTTTTATCTCGGTAAATAAGCGACTTTTTGCCTCTGTGCTGTGAAGGGGATCCATGGAAGGCTTTTAAGGTGGTTGGGATCATATCTCTCTGGTAGAACGCAAGTAGTACGTATTCAGCTACAAGTCATTTGAGATCCAAGTCCCATCAGGTCTGCCTCAGGGTTCGCATCTTGGCCCTCTGCTTTTCAATGTGTACGTTAATGATAATATTTCGTCCTGTTTTGTTACACACCCATTTTTTAATGTTTGCGGATGATTTAAAATTTTACATGAGAGTCGACAAAACTGAAGATTTTTTCAAAATACAATCTGATTTGGATCGTCTGTCTGGTTGGTGTACACAAAATGGAATGGAATTAAATGTTAAAAAGTGCCATTTAATGATTTTCAGTCGTGGCAGGAACCCCACCCCGTGAATGGTTGTCCGCTGAATGCTGTTGCTCAGATAAGAGAATTAGGAGTTATTCCTTCACAGGGATCTAACAATGTTCTACAACTTGCTGCACTCCCACAGTTTTGCTCCTGATCTCACTGAAAAAATTGGGCTCCACGTTCCTTCACGGCAAACTAGACAGAACCATTCCTTTTATGCTCCAACCCATAGAACCAACTATGGTTTAAACTCATTTTTGTCTAGGACCGCTCGACTTGCCAATCAACACTGTGATAATCTAGACTTTTTTGTCGACCAAAGAACTTTTAAAAATAAACTGTTACATATTGTTTAATGTTTTATTTTAGCTTTAGACTTAAATTTTATATTTTGTTTGTGTTGCAACTCATTGTTATTGTTGATCAGATTTCTAGGGTTTTAATTTTGATTTTGATGTTAATTTGATTTGATCTACATATTTTAATTTAATTTAATTTGTTTTAAGGATAGGTTAGAAATTAGGTATTTTATATTACTAAAATTGTACTGTTTTTTAATTGGGAAATTACCCGTTAATAAATAAATAAATAAATATATCTATGGATAATCAAACACTTTATCCATATTGTAATAATATTTATTTCAATTATTCAACAACAAATAAATTATAAATAATAGAAAACAAAATAAACATAAAAAAGCCATCAATAAAATAATAATACTTTCAACAACATATAAAAGTTGTATATAATATATGGATATGAGCATGAAATAATTATAATTAAACAAAAATTCTTCTACAAGAAGAGAAACTAGTTTTTCAGTCGTTATACCAAAACAATTATACGAATAGTCCTTGTGGAAGCAACATTCATCAAATTTATTTCTAGGTTAAAATAATAAAGACACTCACCAAAAGTTAAATCTTCACAATATCTTGGATTTTTTATTTTTTTTTATAGAAAATTGAACGATATAAGGCATTCAACTTGTCACTTTGGTTGAGTTGAGAAAAGTTATAAATAAATAAATAAAATATCCTCCAGTTTTCTTTAAAAATTGACCAAGGTTTTGTAGAAATCTTTTTTACTCTTTGGCTATGCTTTTCATCAAAAAAAAAAAAAAAACGCGACTTATTTGAATCCAAAAAGCATCAAATTTAAAATTAACCTACACTTAAAAATATTATGTGCAGTCTCAATTTCTATTTTAAAAATATTCAACTAATCACAGATTCACGCTTAACTATCATCTAGATCTGAAATATATTCTTCAATATCCATAAGCTTCACCAACTGACCACTTCTCACTTTCCTCAAAGGTGGCTCGAATTTTTTAGCCAAAGGTGTTTCACTTAAATCCATTAATCTCGGTATCGTTTTAAACATACTATTTGTTAATTTAAAAACGTTTGTATTGCTCAAGGACACGTACTGAAGATGCCGTAAATGTACGAAACAGTTCGGCGATAAGTAAAATAATAGGTTATTGTCCAAGAAGAGGATTTGCAAATTTGGTAGCCTTGCAAAAGTTATATCGTACACATTGACTATTTGGTTGTAGGCTAATATTAAAGTTTGTACAGATTGGGACTTGAATAAAGGTTTTTCTGGATCTGTGATTATGTTGTTGAAGCTCAAATCCACCCTTTCCAGTCTATGACTTTGCCTAAAAACATTCGCCTCTAGATGAGTGATGTTATTACTAGACAAGTCCACTTTTCTCAATTGTCTTAATTCTCGAAAAGCTTCTGCATCTATGTTGGAGATCCTATTGTGGCTTAATACGAGAATTTCCAAATTCTTGTACAAATTTTTATAGAAAACGTATGGAGGTAGTTCTTCGATGACGTTGTAAGCGAAATTTGCGCTGATAATGGAAAATTGTCCTTGAGGAATGTAGTGGAGTTTTTTTCCCATTTGGTTTATGCAGATTGGAGTCGTGTCTTCTTCGTTTATATCTTCGTTGTCTAGTGGAGAAGCATTGATGCTGGAATAATAAAAGAATCATTAGGTATTTTCTCTGATTTCCTAGGTAATCTATTGAATCATCTTAAACAGTCAAATACTAAATCAGATTTTTAAAAAATAGATTTGCTTTTGATGTTGAACAGTTAAAGCTTATGAAATATTCTGAAACAGTCACATAACAGCTGAATCGTTTTAGATTTTAAAAAAATTACTATCCTGGAGGAAAATACCAAAAGTATGTGGGCGGTAAAACCAGTTCATCCAGCTTGGTAGAGGTTCCCAAAAGGTAAAAAAATATTTAATTCAAAATCTCCCCAAAGAATATACATTATTACCAGTGAACACAGCTACATAAAGTTAAGGTAGAAATTTACGTCACTCCTTCACCTAATTATATAATTTATTAGTTTTGTTCGAGTCACAATAAGGTAAAATTTAGCTTAAATGTAACGCATGTCATGTTCAAGTAGATGTGAAATCTATATCATATTATGTAACAAAGTTTTGCATTTTTGGCCCTAAGAAATTTCGATTATCCGACATTGTCCCATTGCCCCACGAAATCGCTCATAACTCAATTAATATCACAATATTCTTAATCAGAATTAGGGCTTTTAATTAGAATTAAAGGCTCTTCAAGATAAAACAAAATTGAATCATTGATCTCGAATAGCTTTTGAGATGATGAGCCCCAAAGTTGAAACTTTGTCTCAAATTTTGGAAAACCTTTTAAGTCAAAGTCGATTATCTCAAAAACGAAACCCTAAGGTTCGGTGCTCCAAATAACCTTTTTTGAAGCCCCAATCGGGATTTACAATTGGACAAAATTTCGTACCGATAGCTTTCTTGGTTTCCTGGATCAGCAAATTTTATGTAAAATGTAAACTATACTCCTGGACAAAATTATCGCACCACCACTGCACATAAGCACCATAAGCAGTGGTGCGATAATTTTGTCCAGGAGTATATTTAGTTATGTACCTAAACACTGTACCTACTAAACTTGACATAAAACTAGTGCTGCTAAAAATTTATATAAACTTTACGTAAATGTCACAGATGTGTTTACTGGGTAGTTATTTACATACCAAGGAAGGAGAGACGCGAAGCTTCAGGAAATCAGAAAGATAATCGAGATACTTTCTAAACGATTCTAGATAAAGTATCAATTATTCTGGGAGTCAGAATATGTTCAGAATAAATTCCAGATTATGGATCCTGGAAATCAGAAAAAAATGCAGAAACTGGATCCAGACTGCTCCGAACAAAATAATATGGAAAATGTTGGAAGAGGCCCACATCCAAGAGTAGAGGAATAAAAAATAAAAAACTGTATTCGGCATATGTGAGGTTATCCAGATGTTACCCGCAAACCACGATTGAAAAGTAAATAATAAAATTTGAGGGAGTGAGTGAAGTGAAATAGTGAATGGGTAACTAAAACAAAAAGAAAATAGAAAGATAGGGTTGGTCGGTGGCTAAAATCTAGAAACGGGACTTCGTGTGAAGGGTTGCCGACTAGCTGCCAATGCGGAGAGGGGTGTGGATCAATTAAATAATTAAATATAGAGCGCCACCTGCTTTTCCCTGCAGTACACGAAGTCAACCGATATAACGAAAGCAGGAAACTTCTACGGACCTATAGCAGCACAACCTGAAATATAAAAATAACCAAGAAGGAAGGACAAAAGTGAAACGCTTTGCTACAATAAGGTAGGTACGGGTTTTTTATTAGAACCAGAACAAATTTAACTCCAGAGTAGGTTCGGAGTGGGTCTTCCGAACGCCCTGGAACACTGAAAATTATTACCACTAGAACCAGAACAAGAACAAAATAAATCGACTAGGAGTACCTAACCTTATGTTCTAAAAATAATATTTACAGTAACTTGAGTCCCTAAATAAAGAAATAAAGAGTATTGTATAACACTTATAACAGCAATAATACCTGAAATGTAAATTATTAAACAAGTTTACTAAATGCAGTACCTTCGTAAATGGCCATTTAACCCCAGTGTACAAGTATTTTCCTGTATTCAGTGCAGCATGTATTCATGGGATGTTAGAGAAATATAGATCATCAATTAGAGTTGCAGTAACAATACATAGCCTGAGGGGCAAATTTAATATTATGTGATAAAATAGGTAGTATAGATAAATAATTAAAATTGAAGTACCTAACAATACATAACCTGAATGGCAAGTTTCATATAGATAAAGGTAATATAGATAATTAATTAAAATTGAAATAAAAACACATAATCTGAAGGGTAATTCAATATTCTAGAACTGCGTTGTTGTGGTGATTTACTCCAACAAGGGGTTGGTAAGGTTTGATAGGCACCAGATATTAAGACAATACAACACACTTATCAAACCTGAGTAGTCCCTAAACTCTGGAGGCAAACCTGAAGGATTGGATTGATATCTTCCGCAGCGCAGGGCCGCAGCGCAGGGGCCGCAACAAGAAGCAATTGGCCCTGGGCACTGAAATTCAGTAACTAGGAGTCACTATACCTTCCAATTGTCTAGAGGAGGCTGGAGATAGGAGGTACGACTTGAAATATACAGTAAGCTTAACGGTTAACTCTCTACTCAAGTTAAGGACTAAAGCGTAACGAATAAAAGGTGACGTCTAAAGGCCTGAATGAAACAAATGGACTTTATGAGACTGGGCGTGGAGCGATAGGTAGGTATGTCCAATATTCGGAATTTAACCGTATAATTAACAAAAAACCATGCTTTTACATAGGCAATAGAGAAACACAGAGAAGACTAATAAGACAAACCACTTACCAAAATACTTTGGCCTTTACGAACAAACAATTGATCACGTTGCTGTTTTTCGGCTCACAAAGAAATCCGCACAAGGCGATTTGGTGCTAAAATAACGGATTAGCCACCCTAGATTTATGAGCGAAAACTGGATAACTCAGAAAATCGGCAAAATGTGCCTGAGGAATGTTCCCGAACACTTAATCGTGAAAAGTCCTCGACCTGAATGACCTCTGCTTGTCCCTGCAATGTCCTTTAAAAAGGTTCTGTCAAAACTCCAAGGTGAAAGGTCCTGGGGAATTTTGATGGTAGTTGGGGCATGGGACTTATTTGAATTAAGTTAGTACCGGTCATTGACCTTATTTGGAACTGTCAATCTAGTCAATCTAATCGGATCAGACAATCAGCTGTTCCAATATAAATATTGTGATTTTATTTATTAATAAATTAATTGACTATTTATTTTAACCCTTTAAAAGGAAATTAATTCCATTACTCAACCTCAAATTCAATGATTCTGGGAAGAATGAAAAGTTTGATGAAAAGTGTGGCGACAACCATGGGAAAGAAAACAGTGGCTCGACGAAGGTATGCTATTCAGTGAGGCGAATACGCTTATTTCCTTTTATTTTGGCCCAGGAAAAATCATCCCGTAACACAGAATCCTGAGTAAGTATTATCACAGATTAGAGTTTAATTTAGAGCGGATTTAAATAGTTTATTCATAGAGCCGATATTTCCTCGACGGGGTAAATTCAGTTCAAGGGAGAAACAAAAAGCTGAAACAAGCTCTAATTGCTCGAGCTCTGGATCGAGGCCCTATGAAATTGAATCAGTATTTCGATAACGTATTATTTTCAATAAACAACAGGAAGGTTTTAATCCTAGTGTATCGTTGTTGGATCACTGGAGAATGGAAGTAATAAAATATGATCCTGTAGAACAAAAATTACCTATTGTCTGTCGTTTTTAATCTGACACTTTCCGTATGAGGAGCGAGGGGATAAACCTTATGGCAAAAACCAGGTGTAACGTCAGGTGGCCATTGGCGTTCTAATCTAGGAAGCCACCAGTTCACATTTTTTTCGAGTATTAGATTAAAATCGACGGACGTTATAAAATGAGAAATAATAAGGAAATATTATCAAAGAAATGTTTCTCTTTCAAGTCAAATTCTTGAATTTTTAGAATTCTTCCTATTCTAGGCTCTTGAAAGATTTTTCATTATTTCTTTATTCTAAATTCGTAACTTCCTTTTAGTCCTTGAATTTTTTCATTCCAAGTTTTTGAATAGACATTATTTTCCTACTTTAGAATTTCAGGTTCTTAATTTGTTTTTTAATTTTTACTCCTGGCTCTTTTTACGTTTTTCTTTCTTCTATAAAATGAGTACCTAATAATAATGAAATATTAGTCCTCAGGACGTGTCTAGGCCAGGGAGGGCATTGGGGGGCAATGCCCTATTTTTCAAATGATGATGCCCTACCTATGAAGCACAGCATGCGTTGAGGTTTCTCTAGGAAATTTAAGAGTAGATGAAAGCTCTGTTCCAACCGACATGAGAACCGTTCTAGAACGGTAATTTCCAGTCGATCAATTCATTTGTCAAGTAGGATAAACGTTCAACTTATTGAAAATTAGGTGGGAAATTGGAAATTACTGGTTCTGGAACGGTTCCCATGTCGATTGAACCACAGCTAATGAATAGACCTGAAATCGAGTAAGTATAGATATACAGTGATTTTACAAGTAGTACAAGTACAAAAGGTCCCTCAAAAATTATTGCCTGAACGCGGCATTTTGTTTACTTGCCAGAGATGTTATTTAATGAATTTTGTTTATCTTTAACAAAAATACCTACATTTTTACAGAAATTAATAGATACGCTTTGAGCATTTCTTCCGCTACATACTTTCGTTTTGGCATTATTAAAATATACTCATTTTATTATTAGAATTTAATATAACGTTGCATTGCGTGCAAAACCGCAGGGACCACACAAATCATAAATTTAAACGGATTTGGGAATCCTGGGATTCACCGATACCAATTTAGTACCTGTTTCACCGCGCGAGTTCCCGATTAAAATCAGCCATCAGTCAAATATTTTATGATATTTCGATCTCCCTCTATGTCGTAGCAAAGAAAGACGATTCCATAGTGCTCCGAGCGCCCATCGAACACGCTCGAACGAAAATTTGATGTTGGAGTGACACCGGAGTATAGAAATGGGGTACGTTCGAAAATCCTTCTATCAATATTGATGGAGATGTAGTATCGTGACGATTGAAATATTTAACAAAGTTAGATCCTTGGTTTTCACGATCTTCGAGTTTTCCGGACATTGCTCCGAATTCCGGCCGGACACCCTAAAAACCCAAACATGTCCGGGCAAATCCGGACGCATGAAAACCTTAGGATTCAACCCAAGGTTCGAAGGTTGAAACTCAACCATCGGTTCAGTGTTTTATAATACCGGCCCTAAGATAAACAAACATTAACGTGATTCTAGAGATTTTTCGATTAGATTAATTGTATATCATAAAGCGCGTAGTTTGTAAGTCAGTGCAAAGTTAAGTAGAAACGATTAGTGAATTTTGTATAAAGTCCAATAAAAGTTGTTATTGTTGGAGAAGACGGAATCCGCTAACTACATATTCATTTTTGCCATGTAATATAAGACAAAGTTAGGACATGTAGACCTGATTGTCGAAACGACTAAGCAATGTCTTTTTGAGAACGATTTTTTTAGCTTTGTAACTCACAAGCTTTTGTATGAAACTGCGAAGGGCAGGACGTAAACTTTGGCAGGACAGTGTTCCTGAAAGTAATTGCATTATTATTATTCATAGAATACAAACAAACAGACTTTATCCGAACTCCTATGCGAAGGATCCCAAATAATAATGTAATGACTTTGACCTTGTCTGCCAGTGCTCGACGTCAATAATTGCATCAGACGTTTCAAATTACGTTACCGAGTAAGTTCTATGGAATATTGAATGATTAGGAAGAAAAATTAATGTAAAACAATAATCCAACAATAGTTATTTATGCAACAAGTGTGTAAAGTGAACCTTTTTTCAAAAATGTGAATTTTGACGCACAAGCCGAAGGCGAGTGCGACAATCACATGAGTGAAAAAAGGTGCTTTATGCAGGTATTGCATACAAAATTTTTTCTACTACCAATCAAATATGTGTGAAAAAATAAATTTAGACAAATTCTTCACGCACTAGTGTGTAAAGTATTCTCACTTTACGCACTAGTGCATGAAGTAATTTACCAGAAAAATAGTAATTTCACAGTGTTGACATCTGTCATTGACATTACTTTACGCACTAGTGTGTGAAGTGAAATTTCACGTCTTCTCAATAGTGCGTAAAGTGAGTACTTTACGCACGGTAGTAGAAAAAAATATTTATTATTATTTGGTAGCATTGACTTGTAATAATTTGATCACTCAGCACTACATCGTGAGTGGTTGAACGGAATTTATAACGAAATTTTTGATATTCAGTTAATTTAATATTTATAGACAATTAATTTTTGTTACAATTATCTGGTATTTTTGTATGTTAAGTATAGGATGTATAAAATCTAATATTAATTTACTGTAAGATATTATTTCTTCAGGAAAATCAAGACCTTTGTGGAAAATATTTCTTTATTTTTGTTAAACTTCAATTTTCGTCAACGTTCTGTTAATGATTTATTTTTTTTTCAAACAGGTGAAAATACAATGAAAATAAAAAAAGAAAGTCCAAAGAGCTAGCAATTTCTTTTCGAAGTAACTGACTTCTCGTATTTATTATTCACTTACCATTTAAGAAAACAATAAATAATCATCATTACTACGGCAGTCAATCTGGTATTATCCATGTCAAACCCAACATTTAAACGTTCTAGAGGAAACACAAAGTGCGTACTACTTAAATCCCCAAACCTAATAATTATTTAATTATTATGCTCAATAAAGTATCACAATCACTATAGATTAATGTTTGTTCTTCAAAAATATCATCATTTATGTAACATTGTTGCACAATCGTGACAATAAACATCCGAACCCGACTGGTATGACGTTAAAGGAGGATTGAAAAAAAGACCTCTACTGGAAATCTACTTAAAAACGTCCGAGCCAGTCTACCGGCAAACGAGGAGAGAACATAATTTTTTGTAAAACTTTTGATAGTTTGTAGCCGTCATCATCATCACCAGAGAAAGAGAAGGTTGGAGAAGGTTATCATTGAGTTTATGGTGGTTATCGGTAAGTGAATGACAATGAGTATTTTGTGAGGTCAACTTGGGGGATTCGAATTATGGATTTTATAGAGTGGACTAAATAAGAATTATTCCATTAAATCCTTGGAATTGTTTGATACTTTTTTAATTTGCCTCTGAAAAACTATTTCACAAGAAAGTTCCTAAAAAGAAAAAGATTATCTGATGCTGTGTGATGGACAAAATTATGAAAATTTTTAACTTTTGCAATGATTTATTCTGATAACAGGTATGAGGTACCCTCTTGTAAATTTTCATTTGGCAGTGGTCAGGTCTCGTCCTACCTACTACATTCATATATCCAAGACTTATGGAAAGCTTTCCGGCTTAAAAATTAACAAAAGCGCTGGTCCTGATGGCAAATTTTTCTGAGAAATTGCTATTTCATATTCTTTCCTGATTTCTGGAAAGTGAGTTTTTTAACCTCTATACACAACTCGACAGACCTCTAACCACAAACTACAGATCAATTTGTATCTTGAGCATTATTCCCGAAGTGTTTGAAAGCTTCTTTGCCATCTAATTCAACAGCTGCAAGTGATCCCCTCCAGGTAAATTGTTATTTCAGGAATGTTCTGGGAGCCTTGATTTATCACTTCATGTTCCCTTACAGATCTTTTTTTTTATTTTTGACAGCCTTGTCTGTTTCTGTTCAACTATATCTCCTTTCTTTGTCGTTTTTAGGTTCAAAAAATTCTCTCTTTTTAGTTATTTGTGCTTTAATGCTTTTATTTTCTTCAATAGTATTTCTCTGTAGTTAGTAGTACACTTTCCTATACAGAGTGTCCCATCGGGAACCAAATCGATCCTTATATGAAAAACTGTGTGCAGATTTTTTTTTTTAAATTATGTCAACGGGGGCAACCTGGTTATAGTTATTAACGTTATAAGGCCGATAAGTAGCAAATAACGGTCGGGCTGAAGTTTGTTATCCGAGGCGATAGCCGAGAATCATAATCAGCCAAGGCTGTTACAGTTATCGGCCGTGTTTCGTTATAGATTTTTCGTTATAGTGCAGATCTCTCTCAATCTGAAAAAAAAAACACTCTCCCAGCAGGCGACCCTTATCTTAAGGCCGTTAATTTAACGGCCGTCGGCCTGTTATTTATATTTAACCGGCCGACGCATAAGCGGCCGTTAAATATACCTTTTCGATTTCAATTTCGCTCATGTTATATTAAAATAACAATACAGCATCAAATATTTTCAAGATGGTTGCACTTCCGGTTATGCTGGAAATAGACATCAACTTGCTTCTTATACCCAAGTGAGACACCCTGTATGTGATTGCATATTTGGATTCTACGTGAAATTCTGAGCAGATTTCATGTGAAATATCCTATACCTACTTATATCTTCAACTGTTTTGGATATATTGACAGTTGAAAATTGACTTTTTTCAACTTTTATAGGCTGTAAAACCTAAACGGATAATTTTAGAGGAAAACCGATTTTACATTATACCTAGTCTTAGATTTTCATGAACTTAAATTAAAATCTAAGACAAGCATGTAAGAACTGTTTTCCTCTAAAATCAACCGTTAAGGTTTTACAGCATGTCAAAGTTGAAAAATGTCAGTTTTCAACTATCAATATTTCCAAAACAGTTGAAGATAGGTATAGGGTATATCACATGAAATCTAATCAAAATTTTACGTAGAATCCAAATATGCAATCACATACAGGGTGTCCCATTAAAAATAAGCAAGTTGATGTCTACTTCCGGTATAACCGGAAGTGCCACCTATATTGAAAATATATTAGCCGTGTTGCCCCCATTGACATTAGTATACTGACAAATTTTTAAAAATGCATACAGTTTTTCATATATGTATAGATCAATTTGGTTCCTGGTGTGACATTCTGTATATTTTGAAATAATCTCATTATGCGTCATTAGTTCTCTGAATCTCCATAGATCCTTTGACTTTTGAGTCTTCCTTCCGAAATCAACAGTTTTGTATGTTTTCTTCTTTGCAGGTTGGTTTCTCAAAGTGTTGATTTGCTTCTGTTGTTTCTATTATTGTAGTTTCAAGGGCTACAATTTCTGTGAAATATATTAATGAGATAATAATTTACTTGCGGATTCGAAATACTCTATTTATTACATTTTCTGGTGGATTCTATTTCATTTTCGATGTTTCATTTTCCAGATACATATTTCGTTTTTTAAAAATGGTAGAAGGTATAATAATTGGCGATGACTGGTCCTAATAGGACGTCCAATCCTCACTTATGGCTCCACGTGCCTCACCCCGGGCAACTACATCGACCTGCAGGCAAAACTAAGTTGAGAATAGCCAGATATGGTGAATACCGACAGTGTTTGATCCAGAGTGGGCGGCTGACAACAGCGTCTGTACCCGAAATGGGCGGCTGAAACCTAACTCACCAACCCGCTTGGCAAGCATAGTGTTTTAAATGCCAAAAACCCCCCGTTATATTAAATGAATAGGAACAAAAATCAAAGGCCCTCAGTCCCCAGCAGCTGGAAAGTTCCCTACAAACGGTAGCTGTAGCCAGAATGGAAAGGCGGAGGGTGCGAAGAATAACTGGAATAGATCAGGCTGCCACACAAAGATGAACATTGCTACGTACAATATTAGATCAATGGCGACGGAAGACAGAACTGAACAACTGGAAGCGGAAGTAGAAAAAATCAAATGGGACGTGATTGGCATAAGTGAAACAAGGAAAAGAGGCGAAGGCTATATCAAGCTCAAATCAGGTCATAAACTCTACTAGAAAGGACACGAAAACTCCAGTCTTGGTGGCGTAGGCATACTTGATACACAGAAGACTAACAGACAACGTAAAAATGCTTTACGTTACAAATAAACAAACTGGAAACACTGAAGATAATTCAGGCCTATGCTCCCACAAGCATCGCCGAAGACGAAGACGTCAGCAAATTCTACGAAGATATCTCGGAAGGAATGCGCAGAAATTAAACATCACAAGTTTTAGTGATCGGCGACTTCAACTGCAAGATTGGAGGCCAAGTAGACCCAGAGGAAAAATATGTAGGCAAACACGGGCTAGGCAAAAGAAATTCCAGAGGCTCAACGATGCCTGACTTTCTGGAAGAAGAACATCTCTACAACGCTAACACCTTTTTAAAAAAAACACGCAACCGTAAATGGACCTGAGCAAGCCCAGATGGGAGAACTTTCAACCAAATCGACTATATTCTAACGAAGAACATCCAAATAGTAGGTACAAAACGTCGAGGTATTGAACAGATTTGATACTGGAAGCGACCATCGTCTGGTGAGGGCAAGGATAAGCATAAACCAAAAACTAGAGCGTTGAAGAAAAATCAAAAAGTCGATACACAAACAGATTGACAGAGATAAACTCCAACACGACCTAAATAAAGTCCAAATATACCTCGGAAATAGATTCAAAGAGCAGACACCGAGTACTCATGACATAAACGAAGCAAATAAAACGATAACTAACACCCTAAACCAAGCAGCAGAAGCGTACACAGAAACAAAAACTAAAAAGCAAAATAAACTAAGCGCGCAAACACTAAACATGCTAGATAAAAGACGACAACTTATAACAAATAACAAAAGATCATCAGCAGAATACGCCGAAACAAATAAAATCGCCAGAAAGATGGCAAAGTAGGACATCAGAAAACACAATGAGCAAATCGCGCAGAAAGTACTGGAACAACACAAAGGGACGAAAGTGTTCAGAAGACTAACGACGAATATAAAGAAAGAAATTGTCAGAATCAAAGACAAAACAGGACAAATAATCGAAGGAAGACACGAAATTATAAGGACGGTACAAGAATTCTATGCTGACCTATACGAGACGAAAGTAACTAGCGACATATTCGAACAAGACCAGGAAGTGAAAGTCATGAACTTCAACTTGAAGACATACCTGAGATCACAAAAGACGAAATCAGACTAGCATTACATCATATGGCCACAGGACTGGACAAACGCCCTCGTGACAATCATTCACAAAAAGGGAGACACCGAGAACATAGAAAATTACAGACCGATTAACCTGCTACCCCAAATATATAAATTATTCTTGAAAATAATAACCAACCATCTCACACCAAAGTTAGACTACTACCAGCCAAAAGAGGATGCTGGGTTTAGGAAGGGTTACAGTTACAGTGGACATACCCCTAAACCTCAAAACCGAATTATACAATAAGTGTATCCTACCAGTAACTACCTACGGGTCACAAACTTGGACCTTAACGGAAGCTATACTTGAAAAACTTAAAGTAAACCAGAGAGCTATTGATAGGAGAATACTTGGGATGTCATTAAGGGATAGTAGAATAAATGAATGGATCAGGAGAAAAACAAAAGTGCACGATGTCATGCAACGCGCCGCCGTTCAGAAATGGGACTGGGCAGGCAGGACACGTCGCAAGAGTCCAGGATAAGTGGAGTGGTAAACTAATTCGATGGAGACCATGGAGCAACAGAAGGAGCACAGGAAGATCACAAATGAGATGGAGCTACGATTTGAAACGAGCGGCAGGACTGAACTGGTACCAGGTGGCACAAAACCGCAACAACTGGCAAAATAAGAGAAAGGCTTATACCCGAAGGATAGAAAACAGCTAAATAAAATTTTAAAAAAAATAATGATAATAATAATAATTGGATTTTATACATAATTTTCACTATAGAATGTCTTCCAACTTAGTTAATCAAAATTATTTATTCTATTTAACCAAGATAAAGATATATTATCAAGTTGAGATCTTATGAATTGAAAATCTTGTGGCGCCTTTTGTGAACACTCCTTACACACTCCCAGAATTTTTTTCCTACCGTAAGCAATAACATCTTTCTTTATCATACACCTTAGAAATAGAGACTAAATAAGGAAGTTCCAAAGTTATATCCAATGACCCATTACCACAGATGGAGCATTCATTCATAGCATACGATTTGTTGTGTTATTTGAAGTGAGGAGAGTAGCTTCATTAAGCCAAATATAAATTATTTACTCCAAGAAATATAGCATTCTGAGTTTTGAGGCTGATACTGTTAGGAAACAAGGCACAGAGATGTTATGTCATACCATAAACTTGTTCCCTGCTCCGTCTATCTGTGGCAATAATTTAGGGTAGGGTAATGGGTATATCGTATATCCCTTATATTTGTCATTAATTCCGTAGGTGGTTCTCTGTTTGGGGTTTCATATTGTCTGCGCCTACTTCTTATGACTATGATCGGGATTTAAAAAAATACAGTACAAGCTCGGTAACGTAGACATGAAAAGTACTGACCCTTTTCACATTACCGATTGTTTACATTAATGAAAGTCTCTTTTTTTTCTGTTTAAACTAAACAAAAATTTGAACATATGATTATTATTTATCGGAAAGTATGATAAAAAGTACACTATACGCTAACTCTAGGTCTGCTCTCACAGAAATCACAAAACAAGTCAGAGCGAATTTCATTGGTTGAAAATAGGTTGTTGGTGGTTGTTAGCGATTTGCACCAGAGCTGGGCAGTAGCTAGCTACCAAGTAGTTAAGCTACTAGCTTAGTTACTTTTTTGGTAGCTAATAACTTATTCAAGCTACTTTGAAAAAAAAAGTAGCTTGTGGCTGGAGCTTTTGGTAATGTGTTTCAAGTATTCATAAGCTACTGTGAAAAGTAGCTAGCTACTAAAACAAGCTACTTAAGCTACTTTTGGTAGATAGTTAATAGTTATTTAGGTATTAATGGCGGAAAGTGTCATTTACCGCCCGAGGGTGTGGTTAACGATACTTAACGCCCAAAATACTTATTACGTTTTATGCGCAACGGACTCTTCTAGTTCAAAAATGAAATAACTATACCTATAATATAATGGCATCCATTCGACATTGTTTTCAAAAATAAACAGTTTTCCCCTTATAAAGGCGCGTTTCCACCAACCTATCGCCCGCGTTTGACTTTACCGCTCGATAAAAGTAACTTTATACTTTAATTGCTCAAGCTACAATTATCATTTTCCGGAAAATTCTTATCCTGCCTTACTTAGACTAGTTTCTAGTTATCTCTGTAGGTACCTACTTATGTTTTATGTATCCTATTTTATTCTCGCATTCGCAGATCACTGTGATCAAAGTGAACCTAATAAATTAATGTCCAGTGGTTTTTGACAAAAATATGAATACTACTTCTTAGAGAAAGTTAATATGTTATTTTCGTATGATAATATTATGAAATTAAATTAGGTAAGGCATGTACATTGATGGTGGCGATTGTGCACGCTTTTTTGTTTTTCCCAATTTAACTTTCAAAAAAGTAACTTAAATAGTAGCTTTCACTAATTCAAAATGTAGTTAAGTTACTAATAGCTTAGCTACTTTTTCAAAGAGGTAGTTGAGCTACTGAGTAACTTAGCTACTTACAATATAAAGTAGCTTGTAGCTTGTAGCTAGCTACTTTTTCCAAGTAGCTTGCCCAGCTCTGATTTGCACCAATCAAAAACTCTCTGATGCTCTGACTGGTTTGTGATAATATCTTCAATATCAAATAAATTCCCCCTACCTGTATATAAATATTTGTACCAAATTACGTTTTCCTTACTTTTTTACTTTCAGAGATATTCGCATTGAAAGTTTTCAAATTGATACCCTGTATCCGTATTCCAAAAGGTGGCTGAAAGGTTACTTTACGAATTACCTACGTAAGTACCGAAAAATTCAACTTTGAAATTGTGCCATCCTATATAGCACCACATCACCATTGAATTTTTAAGCTAGGTACCTACATTGTTATCGATTTGACCCCAAAACATTAATATGTATTTCAATTACTTAATTATTCGTTTGAATATTTAACATTTTACAAATTTTTGATAACATATCCTATTGCCTTCTAATTATTTCTCATTAATAGAAGTATAGTGTAATATTATTTTAAAAATCAGATAAATAATTAACGCTTTTCTTATCTTTAGCCAAAAGTTGCTTTCTCATTAATTAAAATATATTATCGTTCTTTATTTTGACGCTCGCTTTTGTTTGTTACATTAATTTTTCTCACGTATATGCTCTCTGTATAGGGTGCATGAAAAAAATCTTGGCCATATAAAGAAGTATTGTGGCCATATGGCCACATTTACTAAGAAAAATACACCAAGAACAGTGTTCTAGCGGCATGTGGCATCGAAAAATCACCGTCTACCACCCCAAAAAAACCAGAACATTTTCCAATATTATCCAGAAACCAGCTTAAACATGTTGTATTACACAGTTGGCGAACATAAGGCGCTTTATAAAGAAGGCCTTTTATTCACTACAGTACCAGAAGCGAAAAGTATGCGGCCTGATGCTACGACAGAAGCTAAACAAATGTTTTCGGAGACGTTTTACAGACGCAACAACTTAAAAAGTTGTTAAATTTAAGTTTAAAGTTTGGTTTGAATTAATCTTCGGATTTGAATGTTGCCCTTTTTGTTGATCAAATCTCAATACATACAAGTTACGGCGATGTTGAGGGGAGGTAAATATTAGTTGACGAACAATTTTACACATCGTTCTTAGCAGAAAAAGATCCTTTCGATGAAAAGTAGGGCTGGATTGTTGTAACAAACGGAATGAGGCCCACACATATGGGCCGACAAATGAGAATTCCATAAAAATCTAATAAATAACGGAAACGCTAATATGTATTTCAAACACTGTCAAAGCAAGAAACTACATAAAGTAAGTTTTTCACGTCATGTGGTATTAGGTTCAAAATCCTTCATGCGGGAAACTGAAGTTTTCCCGTGAAAAAATACTTTTTTATATACAAAAATTTTAGAATAAAATAGAACATTTCTTGTTGGTAAATAATTTCGACTTACTCAATCCATCAAATTATAAAATTCTCAATTAAAATAATAATTCTTGGAGATCCAAATAATAGAGAAGATTTACTGGAAAGCAATTCCCGTTTATTTGGAACACAATCGGCAGACATGTAATCACAGGAAAAACACAGTATTAAGTCTGTGTCGGCGATATAAATATAAATATCAATAACCTCGGTAATGAGCATAAATGAGAGAATAGAGATATCTTAACATAATATCAGAAGACGGTTTCATATCATATACAATGTATAAACAAAAACACACACGTGTTCGTAATAATTCAGACACTTGTTTTGATCATGTTTTTATTTAAGAATGTGACAATTTTAACCATACATTCTGTTTTACTTGAAAAACAACATAGCATTACATATAGACCTGAGCTAGTTTTACTCCATTATTCTCATAATTCGTCATAACTTAACTCTCTGCAATGGGTGCTGAACAACTCTGCATTTTGAAAAGTACACCTACAAAGTCTCTGCAATCAAACTTGCAATTTATCAAGAATCCAGTATTTCACAAACATTTTGCGAAGAAAAATGAGACCTGCAGGAGTTATTCATAAAAAGCGTTATTAAAAATTATATGCTATCAAAAGGAAAGAAAGGGTGGTCAATACCATAGGTTAATACATCCAATGGGTGTGACCTTACAACTGCTTCATTCTTTAACATGTCAGAGCACCTGCTCTGCGAATGTTCAGCCCAATTCTACAAGAGGTTGAAAATTCCTCGAGGGGGCAGCACTGTCACCAGAAGAAGTGGGCCAACTGACACCCAGAAAAATAGCTTCCTTCGGTAGAAGTCTACGCTTCCTGGAGATAATTTAAGATGTAGAGTCACGTACAAAATATCTACGAAGGTAGCAATGCTGAGCGACTGGAAAGCCGAAACGACTTCCCCACAATCTACAATCAATCTATATAAGACAAAAGCTCAAATACGCCCATTCCATTCACTAATTTCACAGCTGCAAGATTTCATAACTGAAAATTCAAGGATACTGAACCAAGGAATTTTTCTCTAAAATTTCAACCTTTGCTCGATCTATTTGCAAATTTTCAATCCTATCTTACAGAAGACTCAATCCTTATCCAAGGGTTATCACTTATTAAGCCTCTCGTGTCATATGGGAATAATGTACAGTGTATAACCTTTTGAATGCCACTCGATGTTTCAGGATTACCTAATACTTTTACCTGACACTCAACGCGTTACCAGCAACACCACGCGTTGAGTGTCAGGTAAAAGTATTAAGTAATCTTGAAACATCGAGTGGTATTCGAAAGGTTATACAACGAACCAAAATTTAATACATCAAGGGCGATAATCCCAAAAGGTTTATCACTTATTAAGCCTCTCGTGTCATATGGTTATGGTAATTTTTCATTTTTTTCTATAAGGGAATTTGCTATAAATATTGCCATCAAGCGCGATAATCCCAAAAGGCTTTTCACTTTTTAAGCCTCTCATGTCATATGGGAATAATGTACAGTGAGTTGTCTAATCGAATGTAATACCACAAGAGGTTTCAGGATTACCGGATAATACTTTTACCTGTCACGAAACGCTTTACGCAGCAACACCACGACTCCGAAAGTATTAGGTGTAGTATAACATACGGACGAGAAGAAAGAGAACGGCAGAGAAACCCTCTTTCATAACATTCCTTAAAAATCGAAACATTCTGTGTCAATTAAATAATAATTGTGAGTCATTAATTCAATAATTTAAGTCAATAAAAGTTTAAACTAGGTACGGTCTTTGGTCTTTGTGCTAAAATTTTAATTACACACTCAACATTCAATCAATACTACCTATATTCAATACTGAAGAGTTTTTTTGTTAGTTAGCCAGTTTCCCAGCGGATACTGAGGTCTCATACGGAAAGCTACTCAGCTATAGTTGTTTTTGAGCCAATATCTCTAGATTGATTATTTCAATTTGTTAGGATATTCTCTTGTCAGGGTAGGAAAATGTTAGTAAATTCAACAAGGCTCTAATGCACTCTCTAAATCCACAAAATCAAAATCTCAGCACAAAAAGACAGCACATAATTTCTTAGGTTTTAATTTACTTCTTTATCTGTGTTGTTTACTGTATGAAACGATTTTTGTTAAATACATGAACAATGCACATGTTATAAAAAATGTTATAAACAAACAAAAAAATACATAAAAATGAACAAAATGATAGGAACTTGCATAAATTGAACTCTCAAAAACTAAATAACATTTAATCCACTAACCTGTGAACGCTCCTTACACACACTAATAACAAATTGGATTGAACAATCAATTTTAATGCAAAATAGAAATGAAAATTGAATAAGACACGCGTCTAAAGGACCAGCTTCTTCTGTAGTCTAGTTGCGTATTCTCTTCTACCTCCCCTTCGTACGCTTTTTCTGTGGTGCCTCTAGGTTCGTCCCTACTTGAGGGCGTATTACATGATTGCAACATTTATTTTTATTCAGTAAAAGTTAAGATTTGTAGAAATAATATTTTAAATAGGTGGTTTTCCTCATAGGTGATCCTGAAACATCGAGTGGTATTCAAAAGGTTATATAACGAACTAAACTTTAATACGCTGTACATTATTCACATATGACACGAGAGGCTTAATAAGTAATAAGCCTTTTGGGATTATCGCGCTTGGTGGCAATATTTATAGTAAATTCTATTATAGAAAAAGTTTTGCTTCATCTCTTGCCACCAAGCGCGATAATCCCAAAGGGCTTATCACTTATTAAGCCTCTCGTGTCATATGGGAATGGAATAATGTACACTGAGTTGTATAATCGAATGTAATACCACAAGAGGATTCAGGATTACCGGATAATACTTTTACCTGTCACGAAACGCGTTACGCAGCAACACCACGACTCCGAAGGAGGAGTGGTGTTGCTGGTAACGCGTTGAGTGTCAGGTAAAAGTATTATCCGGTAATCTTGAAACATCGAGTTCAAAACTGAAAATTCAAAGGAATCGAGAGAGATTTTTTTTCTTCAAACTTTAACCTTTTCTCTACCTATTTGAAAATGTATTTTTTTTTTGTTCTCTCAACTTGGATTTTCTTTTTTTTTCAAAATGAAATCGACTCATCGAATCATTTTGCTCTGCAATTCCGTTAATTTCAATCCGATGTCAACGCATATAAGGGTCAAATTAAAACCAATATATAAAATGCTCTACAAAAATGTTTGGCTTACAATTTCAATGCAGCTTTGCTACTTCCGCAGCTGCAAAGGGTCAAAATTGGAAATTCAAGGCGACCGAGTGTTATGTGTCTGAATAAAACCAATTTAAAAAGTTCAATATAAAATACCTAATTAGGCAATACGTTAGAATTGACATAGATCAATAAATAATATTATTTTTCAACAGTTTGAAGTCTTGGAACAAAGCAACGCACAAAATCGGCAGATGCTAGTGATAAGAAATATTGAAAACAATTAGGTAAGTAATAAATATTGGAATTTCTCCAATACTTCCTCACTTTTATCTATTTTTTTTTTTTTTCTACGGATATGCGCACTCGCAAGGAAATGTCCTATCACGCTCGCGAAGCGGCAAGTGCGCGGAAATGTCGGTGTATGTTGGTCTTGAAACGGTTCAGGTTGTAACCTGCAGGGAAAACCGTCGCAGGGAGTTTATTCCACAGCGATGCTGTTCTCCAGAGATATGAATTCTGATATAATGAGGTTCTTGGTGCCTCTAGTTTGACAGTAAATTCATGGTTACCGTCTGTTTGACGGGTTCGCCTGGTAGGTGCTACTCTCGGTGGAATCATACGTGCCAACTCTTCAGAGCATTTTCCGTGATAGTACCTGTAGAAGAGAGATAAATCGCCCACAGATCTACGATGTTCGAGACCATTCAAGTTACGAGTAAGTGCGGGGTCATTGATCAGCTTGATAGCTCGTTTTTGCACGGTATTCAAAAGCATTAAGGTATGTTTGGGTGCTGCACTCTATATATGTGAGCAGTACTCCATAGTTGGTCGAATCTGGGCTTTGTAGAGTGTCATCAATTGGCTTGGTGTGTACAGATGTCTTGTACGAAATAGCATCCCCAGCTTTTGGGACGCCCTTTTAGCAATATCTGCCACGTGACTGTGCCAAGACATGTTGGTCTCTGCAGTAACCCCCAAGATGTTCAACTGACTCTGTAATGTGACAGAACTTCCAGATAGCATGATGTTTGGCTCACCGGTGCTGGTCTTTTTTGAAAGCAGAGCTGCTTGGGTTTTCTGCGCGTTGAACTGTACAAGGTTTTTGTTACCCCAGTCCTCTATTATCTCCAGGTCGTTATTTATCTGCGATATTTGAGTTAGTCTAAGATGATGGAATTCACGTGCGGAAAGACCTGTGGGTGGTATGAGTGAGGAGACTACATTGCCATCGTCTGCAAAGCAATAAAGTGGATTTACTGTTTTATCTATGAGGTCATTTATGTAAATCAGGAAAAGACTTGGCGAAAGGATTGCTCCCTGTGGCACACCAGCATTTATTTGGTAAGAGTTGGAGCTCTGGCCATCCAGTGCAACATAAATGGATCTGTCCTTTAGGTAACTTTCAAACCAAGTGCAAAGTTTCGGCGATAATCCCATTGCTTTGAGCTTGTTGAGCAGATTTTCATGCCAAACTTTGTCGAATGCTTTAGATATATCTAAGGCAATTGTTCTTGTTTCACCCCGCAACTCAATCGCTTTTTGCCATAAGTGAGTGACGTATGTAAGTAAATCGCCAGTTGACCTATTTTTTCGAAATCCGTATTGCTTATCGTTGATAATTTTGTACTTTTCCAAGTACTTGGTTAGGTGATTGTTCACAACTCTTTCCATTACTTTTGATATCACCGGAAGTAGAGCAATTGGTCTATAGTTTAACGGATCTGTCTTTTTTCCTTTCTTTGGAATGGGTTGTACTGCGGCAGACTTCCATGATGATGGATATACTCCTTGCCTGTAAGACAAATTGAATAATTTTGCGAAAGTTGGGGTGAGTTCGTTGGCGCAATTTTTGAGTACTATTGCGGGAATGCCATCCGGATCCATTGCTTTGTTTGTATCCAGCTTTTTTAGGGATTTTCGTATTTCTCTGTGACAAAAGGGTACCTCTGGCATACTATGGGAAACCCTTTCAATGAACGGTGGAGTTTTTCCGTTTGGCACTGTTAGGTTGGAGTTGGAGGAAAACATTTGGGCAAGCATATTGGCTTTTTCCTCTGATGTTGTGGCTAAGTGATTATTTTTATCTGTAAGTGGTGGTATGGATGACTTGGTGAAGTTAGATCCAACAGCTTTTGCAAGAGACCAAAAAGACCTAGAACTACTTGGACAATTCAGCAACCTGTTTTTTATTCTTTGATTGTATGTTTCTTTAGCGGAGTCAATAGTAATTTTGCAACTATTTCTGGCTTCTATAAATTCTGTGTGGTTTTGAGCGGTTTGTTGTCGTTTCCAAAGGTTATATGCTCTGTGTTTTTTCTGTACAGCCGTTTGACACTGGCTGTTGAACCAAGGTTTTGCATTAGCTCTACGTTTAGTTGTATGTGGGATATATGCGTCCATTCCAGATAAGATTACTTGTGTTATTTCATTACAGCAAATAGTGGGATCAGCTGTTTTAAAGCAAACCTCTTGCTATGGAAAATCCAGGTAAAACTGTTTTAGGTCATTCCATTTTGCCGATTTATAGTGCCACATTTTACGAGGAAGTGGTTGTAGGCTTGGTGGGATGAGCATTTCGCACTTTGTTATTATAAGTTTATGATCGGACGAACCAAGTGGAGCATCTACTTGAATTGTGTACGAGTCAGGATTGGTGGTTAGGAACAAATCTAAAAGCGCTGCAAATTCGCCCCTTTCTGAGATACGGGTAGGTTCATCGACAAGCTGCGTTAGACCACAACTTATGGCAAAAGCTTCTGCTTCTCTGCCTTCGTTATCTGTTTTGTTGTGGTGTTTCAGCCAGGGTATATTGTGGACGTTGAAATCGCCTAAAAAGACAATTTCCGCCTGTGGATAGTTTGACTGTATACTATCACAGCTTTCGGATAATGTCGCGAAAAAGTTTTGGTAATCGGTGTTACTTATGGCGGTCGGTAGAGGCAGCAGATAAACTTGGTCGATGACTTTGAGGTGAATTTTAGCCATATGATATCAAGGTTCGCTGGTTCTAGCTTCTCCTCTCGATGACATGAAAGGTCATTTTTAATGTACACACAGATCCCAAAATGATGTCGAAATCGGTGGTGTAGGTCATAGCCGGGATAAAGATAGTTCACAATAGGTGTTGCAGAACTGATTTTAGTTTCAGTGAGAACAAGGATGTCAGGTCTTTGTTCTTCAAGATGTTGGTGAACTGAATTCATATTTGTACTTATTCCTCTTATATTGCTAAAATCAATTCTGAGTTGAGTTTTTGATCTTCTCTTTATATCTTTGCATGAAGGTCCCCCAGGATCACCCGACGCCCGGAGATCCGAGTGGTCGGGTATTTTACCTCCGGAATATTTTGATCCTGGAGGCGCCATCATGCTATCTGTTACTCATTGTTGGAACCGGACTGCCAGCGCAGTAGCGGAACGTGGTGATACCACTTAGCGCTACTCAATTCTGGCATGGTGGTATCTCACCGGTCGACGCCCAATGAGTAAAAAGCGTCTACCACCTTCTGAAAAATAAGTCAAAATACATCTATTAAATCTAAATCAAAAAATTTCCAAAACTAGGGTATTCTTTTGTAAATACTCCCGAAGTATAGCAGAACCAAATATCTTTTGGAATAGACGTGGTTCAAGTTTGTTCAGGGGTAGTTATGGCAAACTGAGAATACCTACGTGCATTTCATTCAAAAAGCTGAGTTTTTCTAAGTTTCGGCAAAGTCGTAATCTGAATGTTTTAGAGTCGATTTTTCTAATTCTCATTGAGATCCTGATCCTCGACTCTTTTCAACTACCCAATCATGGTTTTAATCAACTTAACTTCACTTCCAGACTCATTCATGCTTTTCTTCCAAATTTCTCTAGATGAAAGAAAACAAAAAATATAAAAAAAAATTAAGCCGTTTTACCGATATTTTTTCCCTTCTAGTTCTTTTCAATTTTTGTCTATTTCAGGCTCTTGAATTAGCTCTTGCAATATAATACAGGGTGTCCTTAGCTGACATATTTTGCAGGTATGTTCTGGGAGAATTAGAATTTTTTTAGGTTTTTTTTTACGGTATCGCCAAATCCCAAAATTTGCTGAAATTTTGTTTTACAGACGTGCGATATTTTGAAATAAAATTACTGCCTCATTTTCAATGAAATATCCTGTATATTTTATGTCATCGGCAGAAAGCCTGAATTTTTCTACTTTACAAAAATGTTTTTTTTTTTTTCAATAGGGAACTTGCAAGTGAACAAAAATTTTCCAAATTTGTGTTAAATCGATAGTTTATACTGCATAATATTTATATGACCAGTTTTTATTCAACTGATGCCGCTCTTGTTACACAAAAAATATTGCTAAATTTGAAAGAAAAAATTTCCCGCCAAAACAATGCTTCCATGATGGCTACCTTTTTTAACGTCACGATTCTGTAAACAAACCTGTCAATGGGAAAAATGCAAGTGAAATAAAATTTTCAGAAACAGTCCTTTACAATATTTTTCATCTATTACGACAATTTTCACAAAAGCAAACTTTAACACACTTGAATAACACAAAAAAAAAGCACTGCGTCCGCAAGAATTCGTTTACTGCGTTTGTTGTTTACAAAATCTTGACATCACGAACGCTGTCATATTGAAATTTCGCGTTTTCGCGCCAAAGTCTTTGATTTGAATTTCAATAAATTTTTTTTTCGTCAACGCATAAATTAAAATGGAAAAAAAGAAAACTATGTAATATCTGATCACTAGAAGTATCTTAAAAAAAATTAATTAGGAAATATGAAAATTCCCTATTACCTATCTTGAAAGTACATACTAAAAATTGCACTTTAGAGGTTACCATCAACGCACCAAAAAAAAAAAAAAAAAGAATTAAAAATACTTCAAGTCGGGTCTTTTTATCGAACAAAACAAAGCGCGAGTAGATCTCAAGTTCAGAAATGGAATTATGATTTTTTTTTCACTTAGATCCAATAAAATCCTGTAAAATTTCTAATAAATCACTTTTGGAAGCTTCTGAGAAATATATAGGAACTTCAAGCAATCAGAGGGACTTCAAACTTTCAAGATTTATTAAGTAGGGTCTTTTTATCAAACAAAACAAACCGCAAATCTATTTCAGGCTCAGAAATAGAATTATGGATTTTTCCCTCACTTAGATGCAAAAAAATCATGTTAAATTTCTATTAAATCTTTTTGAGAGCTTCTGAAATAGTATATTATTCAACGAGCGGGTAATGATGGCTATTACTCACGAAGGATGAAGTTTGCACTACGAGTCGCAGGCGAGTAGTGTAATCATCCGAGTGAGTAATAGCCATTACCCACGATTAGAATACTATACTTTTTCTATGATTAATAGATAATAGGCACGAGTTATACGGTTGTTTGTATAATTTTCATAACAAAATTAAATGACAATTCTGACATCTGGAGGACAAAATGAGGTTAGCTTAGCACAAGTCTTGTCTAAATCAGCTATCAAAATGACTGATTGGAAGATTGAAGTATGTTGTCAACTTGTCGAATTTTCTGATTGGCTCAAGATAGTGAAGTAATGAGACCAGGATATTTCCATTGGTTGAAAACAATTGAGTAATGAAAAAAAAAACTCACTGTATGAGTAATCATTCACATTGATCAATAAAAATTGGATGTATATTACGCATATTATTCAATACTCATAGAAAAAATACTTTAAGCAATTAAAGGGTCTTCAAACTTTCAAGATTTATTGAGTAGGGTCTTTTTAACGAACAAAACTAACCGCGAGTTGATCTCAGGCTCAGAAATGGAATTATGAATTTTTTCTTCACTTATAGATGCAAAAAAATCATGTAAAATTTCTATTAAATCATTTTTGGAAGCTACTGAAAAATACTTCAAGCAATCAGAGGGACTTCAAACTTTCAGGATTTATTGAGTAGGCTCTTTTTAACTTTAAAAAATCCTTATTTTCTCAGAACCGCGTCTCGTTTTATTTTTTCTCGTTTTAGAGATATTTACCTGCAAAATATGTCAGTGTCAGTTTCTAAAGACACCCGTATAATGATCGACTAAGCATATTATGCAATATTGTGTCCAATTGAAACACATTTTTCCAAAATGTTACATAGAAACAAACTTTTTTTTTGACTCAACGAGTGCTTGGGACCCAATTTGCTTTTTTTGAAGTAAAAACTTCGATTTTGATATTATGACAATAAGAATTTCCTATGTCATCAGACTGTTTCTCATAAATAATTCCATTAGGAAAATGAAGCGACACAGGGTGTTCCCCGGGGGTAAGCCGATAAGGGAGCCCCCAAAAATAGTCCAGGTGATTTCCCATAAGACCGCGCACATGTTTGTACATATGCCACGCTGCGTATGCACAGGGCCTCGCATTGTGCCCTTAATTGTCCCTTTTTAATTTATTTATGAATAATATGAGAAAAGATTTGAAGGGTATGTGCAGCTTGCCTATAAAACGACCAAATGTCAATTGCTTTTGGTATTTTTTTTTGTCTCTGTACTTATTGCCTACAGGATGTTTGAGACCAATCAACTTTGCATAAACGGCAAAAGGATGTGGCGAAACGCGTTAAAGGAATTAATAATGAGGATTTATTTTGCATCAAATTCAAATGAGGATTTTTTATACATCATCTGTATTGAATCCTGTCCGTCAGTCTAAAAGCAACAAGGAAAATCAGGAAGTTTGAAGGAAATCTGGCCAAAGAGTTAAGGCAAGAACAAAAAGTTCTATTTCCACGTTGATACCGCATATAAAACCGACCTGTGGGGACAAGTCACGTCTCTGTTTATAAGACCCAACTTCAAAAAGTTATAACATTTTCTTCACGGTCACATAAACCGCGACAGAACCAAAAGTAAAAAAGAATCAGGATTGGTGAACCTAATGTGGTTATTTCGACCCCCATTGGAATAGTTTAAGACAAAACAAACATAAAAATTTTTGCCGAATATGTTCGCAAGAACAGACCCAGAAACGTCAGAGAGGCGGTACTTCCTCTTGTGTATCGGTTTTCGGGCGTAACGCCAATTAGTTGGTGTTTAACACATGTTTGTTAAACACTTTAGGGGACCCGACGAAAGAAACAAAACACCAACAGGCAATTAGGCATTTTAGGCAAATAAAATCAATGTGGACATTAATAATTAACATATGATTCTTTGAATTTTGTCATTTTTTGTGTAGGTATACTTATATGCGTTTTCTAAGGACCAAATTAGTCGCTCCATAAGTTTAGAAATGGAATGACATGATGAACTAACGACCCCTAAGGGAGTTTCAAGGAACCACTATAAATTTGGTCTAAGCTTCTTCTCTTCTTCCATTCAATACTTTCCATATCGTTACTTTGAGCAGTTAATAACCAGTTTTTCCTTGCTGCTCGTTGGATGTCGTCTAGTTTTGTATTTTGATGTAGATATAATTTGATTTCCGATAATTCTCTGTTCTAGCTTGGTTGTTGTAAAGTCATTTCTAGTGTCTCTTGGTCTATTTGAATTCAGAAAAAGACAACAATTCAACTATTCAGCTGGAGGTTTTTATAAGAATCCTGCTTCAATTCAATATGTTTTAACATGGCATTTCTCACAATAGCTAGATATTCTTGTATTAACAGTTATACTTCTTTGGTCAAATAAAAGTGCTAATTTGTTCTCAAAAAACAAAAGTTTTCAAATTGAACATTGAACTAAACTATTTGACAATGGATTTAAGATCAAACCATCGATAGCCAATACATACTTATATGCAATAGAGTACAATGCCGAGTATAAAGGGTGTTTTTAAATTCAATTACCAAATAAACCCCTATGGTGGCGCATATCTGGCTCTCACGGTAACCCTCCCGAACGCGACAACAAAAGTTGCACAGCTGTGTTGTGCAAGTGTTCACTTATGAATGGCACATCTGCATTGAACACTTGGTGTTTAATGCTTTCAAATAGTATAGCTACCTAGAGAGCAAAGATGTTGTATTATAGGCTAGACTATTTTTGAAAAAAAAAAAATGAGAGTCTAAGAAAGAAAGTGAACAATATTTTGAGCTAGTCATTGTAGTAACGTTAAACTTTATATAGAGCTTGCGCAGTGCTAGGGCTCCAAAAGTAACCGAATACCTTAATAGTTTGATTTGAAATTCAATTTAAATGAAAATTAGCTTGATCGCTGTTACTACAGTGTTGCCTGTTGTTAGATAAGTATCTATATATCTATTTTTTTATTGATTAATTACATTTTTTCATCTTAAATGATTGTATGTATTTCGATGTATCCATCTTTCTTGAATTCTTGTTATTCGTTTTATAGAATATATAGAAATAGACCAGAAATTGGTGACGTTGATTTACAGATCACAGACTGAAATACCTAATTGACATCTAGTCTAACAAACCTTTCTCAACTTCAGTTCATTTGATTTGAAATTTAAATAATTAGTACCTTGTCCTTATAATTTATTGGACTTCACAAGAGTCTTACCTGCATTCTGAAGTTATTTCTCTCTCTTACGGCGCATGAAGGAGGTATCCTATAGGTTCCCATTCTACTCATTTTAGGTTCCTCCTGATATTGAAGTCCCTGCGTCCAGTAGAACTTCGCCTCATGCTCTTCTATTTTGTGTGTGTATGCTTGTTTGTCAGTACAGTGACCTTCTTCAGTTTTTTTTTTGTACCTTGTAGGTACTGGTATAATAATTCTCTCTGGCATCTGGCATCTTGTCCAGGCTCCAGGAGAGGCAACAGAATGATGGACTCTCATACCTTCGAAGATTTGAATTTCCTGGGGACTGACGTGACTCCTAGTACTTCGTTGCAATACCATTTCCTCTTGTTTGTCAGCGGTAAGAGTAATCTTCATCCACGGTGATCACTGATCATTTGCTAAGCTCATGAATTTTTTGATTCGATCTGTGTTTTTGCTCTTTTTGAATGGCTTTCTGAAGAGGCTTTTTTCTTTTATTTCCGGCTATCATGATGAATCTAACTTCTCTAAGAAATTCTGCGTTCTGCCTTCTTGGCATTGACCTTGTTACTGATCATGATGCCTGATGCGCTTCAAGTACCTACCTATATGAGATTGCAAGATTATTAATAGCTAGTTAGAACTGCTCAGAGTTATGAATTACCAGCAAGTTACTTTTCTTCTCTTGCAACCTTTGGTGCGCCTGCTTATGCGTTTAAGCTGATTACTCTCTTGGAGCTTAAAAATTGTACCGGGTACCTTCTTCTGCAGTCTTTATTATTATTTTTTTCTGGAATGAGGTTGGCCAGATCGTCACAACATCTCTCATGGTAATAGCGATAGACTAACGACAAGTAGGTCACGTATGTTAGAGAGATTGCAATGAATCGCTGAGAGTTGGATTATCGATCATTTCGATTGCTCTTCTTGCTACATGATCATGCCAAGACAAGTTGGTCAATGCGGTCATCCCAAGAAGAGATACTGAAGGATTGATGGAAAGGTTTTGTTCTGAAATCCTTAAAACTCGGTTATCATCGGCGGAAAATTTCTTATTTCAGAATGTATTGAGTTTTGGATGCATTTAATTCGAATAAGTTGCTAAGGCCTCAGTTGGTAATGGTGTCAAGATCACTGATGATAGACTGAATCTGTTCTCGGGCGAGGCGTGTGGAGGTGGCTGCAGTAAGCGATTTGTCAGAAGAGAAAGATGCCATCAAGCTACTATCGACCGAAAATCTGTACATGGGGTTTCTTGTGACATGATTTGGTAATCATTTACAGTGTTGGAGATAGAATTGAACATTAGGGAACGCCGGCATTTATAGGCAGTGCATCAGAAGACACACCATCGACTACAACATACTGTTGTAAACCAGTAAACTTTTTATTAATAACAATTCTGTTCATTATGTTCACTACATTTCCTCTCTTTTACAAATTCCACCATCTCTTTTGGTTCAGTCCCTCATTAACTAGGTACTTTATAACTTATAGCTTATTTAGGTTTAAAGATGTGCCGGCTGGAATTATTATTACAACCAATGTCCTGTAAACACCAATATCCCAACAAGATGCTTTTATTTGTCGGTACTCGGTACCTCTATTGCAGGAACCCAAATTATTGTAAATACATATAAATGAATATAAGCCATGAAGGGTGTCCTTATTGCCGCCAAAGATAGAGTACTTTTCCCACGCCTTTAGGTTACTTTTTAGTTTTTAGAATTGGAGTTGGCAGTCGCTTTGTAAGAGCGATAGCGAACAGTCGGGTTGTAGCAGTCGCACTTATGTAAAATCAGTTTAGTTCAGAGTTAAAATAAACTAAACCTTCAAGTAATTCCGAGTTTTACTTTTCACTTTATCAAAATACCGGATAATAGGTACAAGGCCTAGAAATAATCCGAGCGAGATTACTACATTGGAGCCAGCGGAAAACTCCGGATTCCTAACATAAGTGGCATCGGTCAAGTCCGGTGCAACATTGGTGACAGCGGTGTTTCCTCAGCCAATGTCAAAATTCGTTCAGAAGGCCATACGATGGAAGTTTGCTGAGGAACCCTTTGTGCCAAACCCCATCAAAAGCCTTAAAGATGTCCAATGCTACAATTCTGGATACGCCATAATTTTCGAGATTCGAGCTCCAAATATGACTGACATACGCCAACAGCTTCCCTGTTGATCTTCTAGAACGGAACTGTACTGTTTGTCAGAGACAGGCTTTTCCATCACTTTCGAAAGTACGGATGTAAGTGAGATGGGACGATAATTGCACTCTGGCACATTTCCAGGGGGCCGATTCTCGAGCCAGGGAGTAGAGATCCCCGAGAGAACAAATTTTTCGTCTTTATCATTCTCGTTTACTTTTCGATTACGTTGACAAGAACAAAACATTCGTTCTATCGGAGAATCGGCCCCCAAATAGACGGGAAAACCTCTAATAGTTTTAGGTCTAAAAACAACATTTTCCATGTAAGAACCAATATGTAGCGTAGCAGTACCTGTGGCGCTCTGCCATTGTCCTCCATCGTAGAATTGGATGAAAATTCTTTTTCATAAATAATGACATCCCGGCTTGAAATAGCTTTTTATCAATAGGATCAAACAACCTATATCCTTTGACCTTATCCCCAAAACCAACCAATATCATTTTCCTTGATTTCTTGTCCCATTTATGTCGTTTGGGTTTTGGTATATGAACCATAGTCTCGCTACCAAAAATTCTAATATGGCTGATATCTGGTTTTTGTTACGCCAAAGTTCATATGGTGTTTTATCTAGCAATATACCTATTTCTCAATTATATAGCTGTATTAACTGCCTCAGCCCAAAAAATCTTCGATAAATCAGCTTCGAACCACAACCATCTGGCTTTCTCAATGACAGTTCTATTCAAACGTTCACACATTCCATTTTATTGGGGTGTATGGGGGTTTGTCTTTTGGTGTATAATCCCCTCTTTCTTGAGAAACTGCTCAAAATCACTCCCACAAAATTCTCCTCCATTATCTGAACGTAAACATTCAAGTTTATGACCTGTTTGAGTTTCGACAAGCTGTTTAAAATCTTTGAAACAACTTAAAGCTTCATCTTTCGTTTCCAAAAAATAAACGTGTGCATATTTGCTGAAGTCGTCCTCAAAGAGTAGGAAATATTTGGAACTTCCTATATAGAAACTTCTTCCATGGGCCCACATAGGTCAGTATGCACAACCTCCAATGGTAATTCAGCTCGTTGACTTTCATGTCTAAAAGGTAACTTTGATTGTTTTCCTTCACAACAAGTTACACAAAGTTTATTTTCACAAACATTGCCTTTCATATTGTGTAAACCTTCTACTTCTACTGCATCAGCTGATTTCTCACACACCTCACTTTCTTGTGATAAGCACCTTTTCAGCTCATAAACATTTTCAGTAAACTGAGCAACAGCAATAACATTGCCATGACTGTTAATGACCTGGCAATTTTTCTCACTAAAATTGACTTTGTTTCCATTTTTGATGATTTGGCCAATGGATAGCAAATTAGTTATCACTCCTGGAACATATAGAGCATTTTTAATCTCTATATCATGCTCCTGCCCATCTACAATGGTTGTAAGTTGTATGTTTCCTTTACCCATCACTGGTAGTTTGGTTTGATCAGCTATAGTAATTTCCCTTGGTTCAACCACATCTTGAAAATCTCTTATCCATTCTTTTTTACATGTTATAATATAATGGCTTGCCCCAGAATCTATGTACCAATCACTGTTGCTGAATTCTCCGCTCATAAAGACTGCACTAAGAGCACTGAAATCTTTACTTTTGTCACTCTGGCTTGAATTGTCATCTGAGCTGCCTTTGCTGCCTTTGGGACACTTATTCATGTAGGGGCCAAACTTTTTACATCGGTGGCACTGGACATTCTGCAACTTGAAGCTGTCATGTTTCCGATGATCCTTTTTCTCATAATTAGGCTTTCCAATAACAAATGCTGAACTTGTTGATTTATGAGCACCTTCCTGAGACATATCTAGTAACTTAATTGTAATATTTTCCGTTGTGATAGCAATCCCACTATGCTCAATTGCCATAATCATAGGAGTAAACTTATCTGGCAATCCTGCTAAGAACAATGAGCCTATCCATTTCTCATCAATGGAAAATCCTGTTTCCTTTAATTTCTGTGCTGTTTCAATAACTTGTGTCACATAGGACTCCATATTCTCACAATTATCCAATCGTAAAGATATTAAGGCTCGTAATAAATAGATCTTACGTGTAAAGCCTGTATCTGCATACATTGTTTTCAACGTTTGTAAGCACCAACTTTGCCCGTGAGTGCCTTGTTTTGGAGAGTGGTGTCGATTTCTTCGCCACTAAAACACTTCTTCAAACCTTCTAGAATTAAAAAATTCCACACAGCGAAACTCCACTTATCATAGTTGTCTTGCCCAGACAATTTGGGCACACCAGACAGAAAGTTCATTGTTATTTCGGTCCACACACTTCCAGAGTAATAATAATTGATTACGAAGTTCACTACACAATCCACGAGTGGAAAAGGTCCTGGGCCCATAACCTGTTGAAAAGCGGACTATTTCAAAGCAAAATTAGCGAAAACCCTCTTGAAAATTTTCATCAGCAAGTGAATGGATTCAAAAACCAAGGATATACAAATTATTTTACCATTGCAATGAAATTTCCACTTTTCCTAGAAAATACGACGATTTGAAAAAATGGATACCCTTATAAGCGATCTTAGGATGTGAAACATCATAAACCTCTTTTTTATCCATTGGTTGTTAGTTTTCAATTGATTAACTTATCACTCCAATTGAATACAACTTTGTAGATTGCACAGACTGGAACATTTATCACCATACGCGTCTTTTACTACTAGATAAAAGTATAGTGCTCGAAAAACACTTGGCTAATTATTTACAATTTTCAATTAAAACAATCGACAATAGGTTTTTTTTCTACATAAAGTGCAGGTGTTTCAATCTGGGTCTACGCATAATGTGTAACTTTATCATGGCCATAGGCACTGGTGTGTATAAAAACACAAAGTAGTAGGTATACCCATGGGAATATATTTAGGAGCATCCGGCATAAAATTTTGAGGAAAATTACGTTCTGATTTTTACTTACCTACTTACTTTTCATAAGAACATACTTGAAGTGATATATAAGATAGTCAGCTAATAATTGTGTTGTGAATCAAAGAAAGAAGACTGATTATAGGTGAATGGTTTCAGTTTTCACAAAACCATCATCTATCCTATAAATAATAAAAACATGCTCAGAATTCCAGCTCCGGCAAACACAACATGATTAAATTATATTATTAAAACAATGGTTAAAATTAAAAATAGACATAGGTACTTAGTCACAAAAAATAACTCAATTCAGTTGGAATAAGTCCCACACTTTTAATATTTTATAGTTGTATTCGGTATATTTCAATGTACTGCGACATAAGGCCAATAATAATTTCCATATATAATAACAACATGGGTAGCACCAGATTTCCATAGCGTAAATGCACGTATCTATAATTAAAGTATACAGATGGACTGTGCTGTGCCATACGGGTAATTCTTTGCCATCTGGATGGACCAAATGTCTGTGTTAACTACTGATAAAAGTAAAAGCGGCGTAACAAATTTGATCAGATATTACATTATAGACAAGAGCGATGTTTTTGAAAAAATTATGCAATGTTTGTTCCGTCAACAAGAAATTAGAAAAGGGGTTTATCGTCGTTTATCATTCAAAAGCGTAGAAAAGTTTACTAATGTTTTTGGAATCTGATTCTATAGGATGACGAATTTGTAACAGGTATTTGAGATTGATGAAGTAGGTATTACACGATTAGGAATGATTTATATAATTATTGTGTTTCCTGGTTTGACAGTCACACACTAAATTGTACAAAATTAATGCAGAAGTAATCGGAAAATTTGCAAAACCCTAACATGCGCATTAAGTCGATTTATGTTGGCTGGCGTCAATGCGAGACAGAAAACCTCATAAGTCGGCAACATAAAGTTGCTTGTATTTAACCTGAACCTTCGAGATGATAAAATTCATAAAAGCTCTTAACCTTCACTTTTCAAATTATTTATGTCAATTTTTGATCTATTATTTCTGAATAGCTAAGTTTGTATCTTGGACTTGTGAATGAATGCTTTAGCTGTAACATCTATGGACTTAAATAACAACAGCCAATAATAAGAAAGCTATGATTTTTTGAATTGAATGATGGTACTTCGTCTCAGCTTCAATATCTTCGAAATATACACCCAATAACAATTATGGAGCTACGATTTTGCAAATTTGATGCCCCTTGGTTTTTGGTTGCTCGGAATACTTTTGTTTTGTTTTTTTTCTCTCAAAAACCGGAAGAATGATTATATTATATTCATATATTTCAAAAGTAATTGGGAAAGATTAGCTCTCCATTTAGTACAATCATAGGCGATCCTATAATACAATAGGCTTTGATTAACTAGATTTTTCGATCAAATCCACCAAATTTTCCCACCCTTTACGTGATTCATCGGCATAAAAACCTCTCAAATTTCCGATTTCCGACAGGAAAATCCACGCAGCTGCGGAAACAAAGTGCCACGTGCTTCGTGCGTATCGCACGTGTCTAGAGTCCGTTGTGAAACGGACTTCAGCCCCGTTCGCACGCTCGCGAACGCCGTTTGTTTTGCAATTTTGCCCGAAAGGGGTGGTGCAGAGGGTGGGAGATTAAACGGTATTAGTACTCCCTCGGTATAATAATCTTTTACTAATCTGGCGTGTTATACTGTCATTAGAAGAGGATTTTAAGTGTTCGGTCGACTAAATTGACTTTGTGTAAAAAACGTTTTGACTTCAATGGGGGTTCAATGACATAATTATAAGACTTGGAATAGTTTTGAATCAATAAGACTCAACTGGAGTTGGATAGAATCAAATTTGAGGAATTTTTATCCAAGGCATTACAATTCTTAATCTGGATATCTGCCAACATCACATGGAATCAATTCCTAACAACGACATTGTCTACCATAGGGCAAATGTGGTCATCTCCTGGAAAGAATAAGAACATTCTTCGGCCAAACCAGGACAGACTCCCAATAAGTCAAAACTCTAAATGGAATGGTAACATCTTAGTAAGATGTGACTAAATCTTTGTAAATAACCATATATATCTTGAAGATAGAAAATCAATTGAATTAGGTAAACACAATTCAGTCTCCTTAATGCAAAAAAAGTCCGGAAACCATAGCACAATTAATTTAAACATCATAAATTCATCAATTTTGTCAGCGATAGCTGAATCCGAAATTCAAAAGCATTAAATTCAGTTATTTAGTATTCAGGACGAACACATGGAAGCGCGTATGGCACGGCATTTGGCTGCCATACTGAATATTCGATAATGCAATTTGCTGATTAAAAGCATTCTGTTCCGTTCCTGTTCTATTTGTCTAATGAAATTACTCCCCCGAAACATAACATTTGTTCGTTGCTCGATACGCGTTCATTATTAAATAATGATAAGTAATGGACATATGCAATCATGGTCAGCTACAACTTGTCTCACCAATAAGTTGAAAAAAAAAAACTAAAATTGTGAACTCATCATTAATATTTCAATCAAGTCAAGGAAGCTTTTTACGATTTTCATATGTAAAGCTAGTTTTTTAGGGACTATTGTTAAGAAAAATTATCACTATCCACTAAAACCCTTTCAGAATATTAATTTCTATCAAATTTATTATCTGTCATGACTTAAGGAACGTGAATGTTATTTTCTGTGTGCGTTTGGGTGGTCTCAAGATGAAATGGGAAATTTTAATCGTCTTTTTTTTTTAATTTATATATACCTACTACGACACAATCCACAATAATTCAAAAAAAAAAATTGTCGACAATCGAATAATTGTTATTGAAATATGTTAATGGATGCCTATACGTTTCCTTTTAACATTTGTTACTGTCACCCTGGCTGGCTGTAGTTTGTATTTTTCGTTTACATTGTAGATTGTATGTATGCTAAAGAGGTGTCGGGCATGTAAATTCCAAAAGATAAAGCTATTTGTCAAGCAGATACATGTATGAAAAATTTAGATGTCATATACTTCTAACACACACATTTTGGGAGCTTAAAAATTAGTTTTGAGTGATTATCTTTTGAATTTATAGTTTCCGGATTAAAAATATCAAATTTATGTATATTTTTCGATTAGATGTGTGTCTTATCATTTTATTTTGTTTGTGTGTGAAGAAATAATGGAATTATATGACAAGAGCTAGGCTTAGGGAAAGACCAAATTGATTACTTTTTATCAACAATTATTAATAGCCATCTTTGCATCGATAAGGATTTTTGAAATAAAAAGGAAACTTCGTTTTCTGTAAATCCCTAAATTGGATAAAATTGAATAGGTATGAAACACCGATCCGCTATTCCAAACCCATTGCAGTTAGAATTAGAAAAAGACACATGCCAAATTCATAGGCGTATCCAGGGAAGGGGGCTGCCGGGCTGCAACCCCCACCCCCCAAGGCAAGTCTAGACTTTTTTTTCCAGCGTATTTCAATGTGACATGTACAACTTTTGTAAAAAAAAAAATAGAAATAATAGTAGTTTTCCTAATCAGTGCGCAAAGTAATGTTTTCCCGCGCGCGAAAGCAGTTAGAATAAGCTTTAAGTGCGGGAAAACTAGTTTGCGCACGTGTTAGGAACAATATTTTTTCTACGAGTGAAATAACTATACTTCTTTTTTCTACTACCGTGCGTAAAGTACTCACTTTACGCACTATTCAGAAGACGTAAAATTTCACTTCACGAACCAGTGCGTAAAGTAATTATCTTCATACATTAGTGCGTAAAGTAATGCCACTGACAGATGTTGACACTGTCAATTTAGTATTTTTCTGGTAAATTACTTCACACACTAGTGCGTAAAGTGAAAATACTTTACACACTAGTGCGTGAAGTATTTGTCTAAATTAATTTTTTTTACACATATTTGATTGGTGGTAGAAAAATTTGTGTATGCAATAGGTGCGTAAAGCACCTTTTTTCACTCATGTGATTGTCGCACTCGCCTTCGGCTCGTGCGTCAAAATTCATATTCGTGAATAAAGGTTCACTTTACACATTTGTTGCATAAATAACTATTTTGAACTTTTAATTTTTATAGGCTTCAAAAACAACAACTTGCTATAACTAAAGGTATATCTAAATCGGCCGAAACATTTTTTCGGCCCCCTCTCCGCGGAGCTTTGCCTCCTAAAAAAGGGGGCCCACGAGGCTGGGCCCCCCAAATATAGGGCTTCCGCGGGACTTGGCCCCCTAAAAAGGAGCCCCCGAGGGGCTGAGCCCCTTCAAAAAGGGGGTTCCCGCGGGGCTTCGCCCCCCCAAAAAAGTAGACTCTCGCAGGGCTTTGCCCCCCAAATAGGAGGCCCCCGGATTTTATTATGGGTACCAGAAAAAAAAGTGTGTGGAAAAAAAAAAAATCCCGCATAGTGTACGCAAAGTAGTTACTTTGCGCACACTCGTAGAAAAAATGTATTTCCTTCTATAATAAGGTTTTTCTATGGCGGGCGCCTAATGCAACAAGGGAATCAGTGCTTCATCTTATCATCTTGAATGTTCAAAATATACTTCCTTCCTCGGTCGATCCTCGGGCCAGGGAGTAGAGCTCCCCGAGAGAACAAATTTTCCGTCTTTATCATTCTCGTTCACTTTTCGATTACGTTGACAAGGACAAAACATTCGTTCTATCGGGGAGCTGTCCTCCCTGGCCCGAGGATCAACCCGCTAGAGAGAAGGGGCTCCGTGAACAGAATGTCTCCTCTTACCAAAAAAAATCGAATAAGTGGCCCGATGCGAACATTTTTGACGCCCAGCAAAAAATACTAGGCTCGTAACATTTGGGTATGTTACAGGTGGATTCTGACAAAAATAGGCAACTTCCAAATTTTTAAATTATTCTGTTAATCGATCATTCTGATACCATCAGTTACATCAGTATACTTTTTTTTCACAAAAACGCTTATTTTTGAAAATAAAAAGATTTGAAAATCGAATTTTCAAACTGGTGTGTGTTGTATCAGCGTCAGTTTCAGTTTACCGGTAATACTGGTTAAAAAAGGTAATTGTAATATTGTCAACTTTAATTGTCATCACGGACGTTGTTCCTTTATGTTATATTTTGCATAGCTGTAATAAAGTACATAAAATATCCCATCCAACTGTGTTACCATTCATTGAAGCCTCCGCTAAAACATGGTGGCAGCGGTAAAAGTCGGAAGTTGAAATTTTTGCGAGCAAAAGTGATATAAGACGGTACAGTTGTGGAATGGGCAGAAATAAAACCATGATCAACGCAGAAAACCACACAGGCGCAGGCGGTAGCCAGACAGGGACCGGTGGTGAAGGACAAACCAGAGGTGGTCAAACAGGGACTGGAAGTGGCCAAATAGGGGCCAGTATGGGTCAAACAGGTAACATTGTTCTAGGTATGGGAAGTGCTGGTGGCAGTGCAGGTCTTACAATGGCAAACCATGGTGTGCATGTACAACCCCCCGATAAATTCAATTTTCGAGAGCCGGGAGGTTGGAATACCTGGAAAAGAAGGTTCGAGAGGTACTTAGCAGTATCGGGGTCAAGTAATAGGTCTGATGCAGAGAAAATCGATATTCTGATTTATATTATGGGGCCAGAGAGTGAGAATATATTACTACAATTTCCAGATCCTACACAACATCAAGCTATTCAGCTTGTTCGGCCTCATTCCGCAGATGGCCTTTTTTTTGGTCTAATTTGCCTGAAGGTGGCCTGTGATTTCTCTTAACCAAAACACGACCGGATTCATCAGTATGTTTCAGTGTAGATAAATATGGAGGATTTTCCTTGTGAGATTATTCAGAATTTTGGGAAAGGGAACGATTAGAATCATTTATAGAAAACCAAGATGATAAACGTTCTGAAATGACTTATGTAAGGTTTTCTTCAGGAATAGTTAACTCATCATAATCTTGTTCTGGTATTTTGATCTTATTCTGGCAGTGTCAGATCTTTCCTTGGTGCTAAATGACGAGTTGATACAGTTATTTCTCTTTAATGTGATAGGCGTACATGAGCATAATCTGAATTTGCTTCCAGAAGATCTACTTCTACTAATGAGTAATGAATGATATTTTCTATGTTAACGTGTTTCTTTAGAAAAACTGGTCCTGGTGAGGCGTTGAGGTACCATTAGTCGATCTTCTAGGATGGTTAAGGGATTAACTCATCTTGCCATTATTTTATGTCGAGCAGGTTTCTAGATTTAATCCCAAGCTGAATATTCTTCCGAATTATTCCATTAAATCTTTCACATTGTCCATTTCCCTCTGGATTGTATCCAGTTGGAAGGCTTGTGGCAACACCATGACTTGTTGAAAATCATTTCACATCAACAGATAGATATCATGCTCCTCTATCGCTGTGAATATAACCTGATGTACCAAACATTGAAAATTGTTGAGTCAAACTGTTGCAGATGACATATCCGAACATGGAAATGCAAACGGAAATCTTGAGTATTTATCTACAATATCGGATAAGTATCTTTTGACTGTTGGAAGGCAATGGTCCTTTAAAGTCAATATTTAATCTTTCACATGATGCTGCTATGGCTTTGATGAGAGCTCCTTAGTTTTTATAGAATCGTGCCTTTTTTCTGCACAAAGAAGTCTTTTGATGTCTTCTAGTACATAAGGTAAATTTTTGCATGTAATCTAATGATACAATCTTGTAACACTAGGATGACACATTGAGTTTGTGTAGTTTATACAAATTTTTGTCTGATGTTGAGTGTTGAATACCAGCTGTCAGGCGCGGCTCTTCTATAAGGTCATTCGGTCAATGACCCACCAAAAAATCAAACAATAAATTTTCAATTAAACATCTTGGATATTTAGTTTTAAATTAACCAACATCACGCTCAACAAAATGCAGAAATTGAATTATTTTGCGCCCTGATCTCGAAAAACGGCGCTGTTTCTCTAAATTTGACCCACCTGTAGAAATACTCACGAGCCGCGCCTGCAGCTGATACCCTGGAAAGTGTGTCAGCTACAATGTTTTGATTTCCTGGCCTGTTTATTATATCAAATTTGTAGCATGATAATTCCATTTCCCAACGCAAAAGAAATTCAAAACAAAAAATGGCTGGAAAACAGAATTTATATTTTCTACTATATAAAACCATTTAATTGAACCGGATTTGAAAATCCCAAAAATTCTTTATTTATGTACTACCGGTTTCGAAGCTTCAACGCTTCATCTTCAAGTATAAAAAGACTAAAATTGAAAAAATACCACAATGAGCACCAGTTGCATTATTTTCGTTGAATCAATCAACCTCTAAACTTAGTTATATTAGTCTTAATATCTAAAAACTGTAACTTACATATTTAATAATAATGAGAGTTGTCAAAATCAGGTCGATTCGGAGAAACAATACCTGGGCATTAGGCAAAATTGTGAATAAGGGATGTTACCCTTTTGAGTGTTATACTCATGTCCAAAAACAAGAAGGTCGGTTGATATTTTTAGTCTGAAAAAATTCCAGGAAAATTATTGAAACTTATTAGCAGTAGAAATTCGATAAGTTTACAAAGGGTTGGAAGTTTTTTATTAAATTCCATTATGTGAAAAATACCTTCAGAACATGTTCTGAAGAGACACCATTTTGACAAATAAAGGTATTTTTCACATAATGGAATTTAATAAAAAACTTCCAACCCTTTGTAAACTTATCGAATTTCTACTGCTAATAAGTTTCAATAATTTTCCTGGAATTTTTTCAGACTAAAAATATCAACCGACCTTCTTGTTTTTGGACATGAGTATAACACTCAAAAGGGTAACATCCCTTATTGACAATTTTGCCTAATGCCCAGGTATTGTTCCTCCGAATCGACCTGATTTTGACAACTCTCATTATTATTAAATATGTAAGTTACAGTTTTTAAATATTAAGACTAATATAACTAAGTTTAGAGGTTGATTGATTCAACGAAAATAATGCAACTGGTGCTCATTGTGGTATTTTTTCAATTTTAGTCTTTTTATACCTGAAGATGAAGCGTTGAAGCTTCGAAACCGGTAGTACATAAATAAAGAATTTTTGGGATTTTCAAGACTATTTTTCTTCAAACCTATCATTTGCCCAAAAAATGGACCACATACAATCCTGAACCGGATTTGTCAATTGAGGATCTAGGATTAAATTCTTATTGGAATAGTAGGGAGTTTTGAATGTTTCAACTACTCCAATGCCGGAATCCTCGGATCAACAGGCTACCTGGAAGAAAAATAATATCAAGGCAAAGATGTTCATTGTGCAAAGTTTGACAGATAATATTCTTGATTCTGTAAAACTGAAAACTAGTGCCAAGGAAATTATGGAATCTTCTTTGGAAAGTACTTAGACAAAATCAAGTTATGTAGCAGAAACAACTACAAAGTTTGAAATATACAGAGGATACACAGATGCATAGTTTTTTTCGCAGAATTTAATATAACTCTGAGTGAACTGAAGGCTGGAGGAGGAAACATAGACAATAATGAAGTGATTTTACAGTTGTTATCTGCTATGCTAGAATGTTTTCAGAATGTAACAACGGCAATAGACATCATGTTTTCCACAGGACATAAGTTTTGTAAAAAACAAACTTCTAATGGAGGAGGCCCGACAATTGAAGAAAAAAGATGAGGAAGGAACAACTACTGTTTTTCTGTCAAAGGATAACAAAATATGTGGATGGAGAAAGCCTGGAATATATAGGGGTAAATACAATAATCCTGAAAGTAACTTGGGAAATTCTGATATTGATCAGATTGTTAATTTTCCGTTCAAGATGTCATTTGTGTAACCAGGGCACCCAATCGTTTTAAGGGAAAATTGTCAAATTTTTATCACAGATATAATGTTAATAATGTTCAGGGAGCAAGTAATGAACAGATGGAGGAAGACATCAAATTTTTATCATCAGAAGATTGTTTGGAAAATGCCTTGTCTTGTAACAATGGAAGTGATATGTATTTTGTTGTTGACAGTGGAACGACAAATTATTTATTCACTGAAAAATTTACAAAATACATTCAGGAAAGTAATAATGTATTTCATATAATAAATGTGACTAAACAAGGGCAAACAATCACAGTAACAATAACACAGGGAATTTTAAAATTACAAACCGAAACTGGTAAACATATAATTGTGAAAGATGTTTGTGACAATTTACTCTATAATATACGTATTATTATCTGCAGGAAGTAATGTTTTTTAATGAAAAGGAATTACAAAACTTGAAGGAGTGTTGAAAAGAAATTTATCTACAAGCGTTTGGTTATGACGTTTTTACATAACCATTTTTCTAGTATTTGAGTTACGTCATGAGACTCATAACACAACTAGTGGTGTTATAGACTAGGTTATGAATTCATAAAACAACTAGTGGTGTTATGGACGAGGTTACAACTATTTTTGGTGATTTGACAAATTTCAAAGGTAAACCTGTAAAGGAAACCTGTAAAGGTAAAATGAAGGTAGACAACTATTAATGAACGAAAATAATTGGAAAAATATTCTTATTTTTCGCTTTGTAGATCAAACGCTGTACATCACACGTGCGTTTAAACATGACTACAAAACTCGTGTGATTAGAACGACTCCGTCTACGACCTCGTCGTTCTAATCCTTCACCCTCGTTATTATAATCATGCTCATAAACGCACTTGTAATGTAAATAACTATTATATTATGTACATTTTAAAATCAATCAATATAAGCCTACAGTTAATTTGTCAAGTAAAGATAAAATGTTGTTGCATAGAAGAATGGGACATTCAGCAAAATGCCCAGCTCCATGTTTGTGTCAAGTCAAAACAAACCAGATTGCCATTTGTAAATATTCCTCAGGAAAGAAAAGCCACTAGAATCTTGGAAACGGTGTCTACTGATATTTGTGGGCCAATATCACCAACAACATATGACGGTAAGCCATATTTTATCTCTTTTATTGACCATTTCTCACACTTATGAGTAATTTTATTGGTGAACAATAAGAGTGAGGCCTTATCAAAGTTTAAATTTATGTCGCTATGGTTTTTACTGGAAGAAATGTGATTTTTGATGAAGAGAAGAGGGTTTTAGACAATCAATTAATTGCGAGAATATTGAAGAAACTGAAGTAAGACCAAGAGTTGACAAAGAAAGTGACATCGAAGAAGATGATCAAACAGTAGAGGGAAATGAGAACATTCAAGAACAAGGACCAAGAAGGAGTACCAGAAGAACAGATTTACCACGTCATTATTTGCACGATTATGACCTAAATGTTGATATGAACTTCCGCGGATTTGTCAGAAGTACCTAGAACATACACAGAAGCAGTGGAACAAGGTTGGAATGAGGCTATCAATGAAGAGTTGGATACTTTGGGAGCAAACAAGACTTGGACTTTGGTAGTATACCACCAGAAAATGTAGAAACCATAGACTCGAAGTGGGTGGAAGGTTCTAGATGGGAAAATGAAGAAGAAAGCTTGGTTAGTGACGCGAGGATATAAACAAAGTGTTGTGTTGATGATGTTTAGGCACCTGTAGCAAGAATGGGAAGTATTAGACTATTATATATCTTTATTTGTTGAATATAATTTACATTGTTTACAGTTAGATGTGAAATCAGCTTTACCTGGTTTACCATTTTGTGTCAGCTGAGCACCAATAGCAAAATCAGAAGCATCTGTTTCTACTGTAAATGGAACCTTTTCATCGATAAATGTTACAACAGCATCAATATATCTTGTTGCAATCTTTCAAATGCTTGAATTTGTTTTCTGTTCATGGGAAAACTTTTCACGTTTACAATGAGATGTAGCTTATTAAAAAATGTGTATATACATTTTGAGTAGTGTGCGAGCATACCTTGTACTCTTCTGATAGAAGCAACATCCGTAGAGGCTGCTAAATTGATTAATGGTTTTTTTTTTTATCGTATATCCAAGAGTTTATATTGAAAATTCACATGTTAAATTGGACTTTCCTATTGCAATAATCATGAATTTCTGTGAGTTTTTATCATGTTCTTCTTTTGGATTTCCATATATTGTAACGTCATCGAAAAATGCATATGTCAGAGAGTCTTTCATTTGGCATGATGTTGTTGATTATACGTTGAAAACATGCTACTCCATTTGTGACACCAAATGGAATTCTTGTTAATTGATACAGGTTTTTACATGCTTTAAAGCCAGTGTAAATTCGCTCACTTTCCAAAATAGGTATTTGATGGTTCGCACTACTTGACTGATAATACTATCAATATAACGTAGTGGATATGCATCTAATAAAAGGTCTGTTTCTGCAGAAATCACAGACCAGTCAGAGCGAATTTGATTGGTTGAAAACAGGTCAGAAACCGTCAAAAAACTAGTTTCAACTAATGGAATTCCCTCTGACTGGTTTGTGATTTCTGCAGAAACAGACCTTAAGTGAACTTGTTGATTGTTAACGAGTAAACAAACAACCACCATGCGTTTCTTATGATTTGCGTTTCTTGTCACCAAAACTTGTGTTCTCCAAGGTGAATTACTTGGTTCAATGTTGTTTTCTTCCAATTATCTTTGTATTTCTGTTTCCATAAATCTGTAATCATCATTGGATAAATCGCTTAGATTTAATAGCAATAGGCTGGCAATTTTCTGTTAAATTTGCAAACAGCGGATAAGGTCGAATATTTGCTGTTAACAGATTGATTTCCGCCAAAACTGTATTTTACTCCTGAATTATTTTGAAAAATATCATAGTAAAAAAGTTTTTTCCGGGCTTTAATGCCGTGGTCCATTAGTATTTCTACCTAACGTTTCGTCTACTGCTGCGGTAGACATCTTCAGAGGCAGTGTGGTAGAGGACGAAGTGTTCTCTTCCGTGTTTCTCCGATGACTGGATTCGACGTTGTTGGACCTGCGTTATTTTTATCCAGGGTTCTGGGCGTGGCTTGTATTACGCTATTTTCCTTGTCTGGTTCTCGGAAAGGAAGGGTCTTTCTTTTTCGGAGAACTGACAACCAGCTTTTGTTGAGGTTCATGCGCTCTTCTTTTCTGTTGAAGTTGTTGTGATGTTTCTGTATTTCTATGGAGTCTCTGTGAAGTCTGGTGTAAAAATGTTTGCTTCTATCCAATGCTTGAGTCTGGTCGAAACGAATGACATGGTTTGTTTGTGTGAGCACGTGTTCGCCAGTGTTCGGCGATTGCTGATCTATCTATTTGTCCCTGCTGACAGTTTCTTTTGTGCTCTTTGAGTAGTGGCGTAGCAAGGTTGGACGAGGCCCCGGTGCAAATAAATTTCAGGGGCCCCCTATCAAATAATTCTTTGAAATTTTTAATTTCCTAAAGGAGCGTGCAACAGTGGCAACTGTCATAGGTAAAAATAATAAGAATGCCATAAACACTCGAGATAAGTCACTTTCTAATCCAAATTTTTCAAGTATTAATTCAAAATACGTATTGCCTGACGCTCATAGAGTTGTTTAGATGGTCCTTGGCTAAAGTTATATATAGATATAGAGTTATAGTTATAGAACATATTGGGGTATTGGTATTAGAGAATGACTGACTATTTCAGAGTATTTGATACACAATTTTTTAAATTTTTCAACGTTTGTCAATTCAGAAGAAGTGAGAATAATATTTGGTTGTGAAAAGTCAAAATCACTTTAACACATTCCAAACTAACCTGTGTGACCAACTACTTCGTCAATTACACGATAATAAATAGTCACTTTAAATTTGGTTTCACAGCTCTCAAATCTGTGGTCGTTCATCGAGTTCATCAAAATGTTTTTTATGTCTGACTTGCGTTTTTTCTGGAAACATTGGATTAATATTCCACTTTATTGCTAATTCCACTGCTTCACCCTTAATTTTTTCGTATGAATCTGCTAGCTTTAATACCAAGTTTAATACAATATTTCGAACTTCTTTTAAAACTTTTGCCCCTGTGAGTTTTCGCTAGTAAGTATATTTTTCGTAAAAAAATTTAAGTGTGGCTTCGGGGCCCCTTTATTACCGGGGCCCCGGGGCGCCGCACCGAATTGCCCTACGATAGCTACGCCACTGTCTTTGACCCTGGTGTTGATAGAGCATTTGGTTGTTCCTACATAGACAGATCCACAAGAGCAGGCATAATAGCTTTCGATAAGCGTAAGATCTAAATAATTAAATTAAATACACGGTGTCCCACTTAGAAATTTCAAGTTTTGGAGCTGCGAACCGCTTTTAGAACACCCTATATGAAGGATATTCCCAAATTTGAAAAATTTTGTTTAGACCAAACAACTTTTGTATATTAAAGTTTTTTTCGTAAACCTGAAATTGAGAGAGTTAGGGAGAGGGGTTAAATATAGTGAATCCTATCCAAACAGTATATATCGAAAAACAAAACTCTAAAAAGAAAATAATTAATTATCAAATAAATGCCGCTACAGATGACATTTAAGTGCCTAATTAAATATTAGAGTAGGAATAGGAAGAAGCGAATTTGCGTCTCACTTCCTGAACGACTGGAAGTCTATAATAAAATGGATACAATGAAGGAGGTGGCAGTTTTATTTTTTTCAAAACATAGCAATATCCATTTAATTTTTTCTTCTTTCTACCAAAACCTCTGATACGAGAATGAAATTGTAACAAATTATGAAACCTAAAACGATTTAATATAACTCTAGTACATGGAGTCTATAACTTATAATTGCTAGTGACTGTCACGTCGCCACGCGACCAGCCATTTAATTATATCCCCGCATTGAAGATGTAATGCGAGATAATGCCGAAACGTCGTCCCGGTCACGTGGCGGGTTCATTAGACATCTAATTGGACAAAGGATTAATGACGTGATAGTCAGGATTATTGGGTAGTAGGACCCTATTGCAAATAGGGTGCATGTGTAATAGACTATGTTGTTCAGAAATAAATTAGAGCTTGGCGTTTATGAAATAGAGAGTTGAGTCCGGTTCTAGCAGCGAATTTATATCGTAGCGTGAGAAGTACAACTGCTTTAAGGAACTTTATTGACGAAATACAAATGCAAACATTTTGAAATTGCTTAGTAGAAGCGATTCTGCAAATAAAGTTTTATTTAAAACTAATCCAAGTCAGAGTCACCTAATAATGGCCTCTATCATTGAATACCGCTTTTAAGCCTAGTCAAGCAATTTCAGGAATTAGGTACTTCGATACATTTAAGATTATACTGATCATAGTCTGTCAAGTTCAATCTGTGAGAAGCGTAAGTTGACAACTTTGTCGAACTAGATAACGTTAACGTTCGATTCCATAGCCGAACAAGGTAGTTGGGAATATTAATGACTCCAGTTATAGTCCAACGTCAAATTTGGTGTGAATATCCGTCATAAGTTGCAACTACAATAAAAGTACTATCTGAATCGACTGGTGAAACTTATTTTCACATCACTTCAAACTTCAATGCACCCACTGTAGTGTTTTCCCCTTTGTTGTAATCCCAACATATTAGGTATAAGTTTATCTACATATAAGTAGGTACCTATGTATTAATAGATTAATAAGTTATATTTTTCTGTTCTGTAATTTTCCATACTCCGTTTGTGACCAAAGCTCAATACTTCTATTAGTTCTATTAAAAACAAGAACAACATTAAGCATTATATAATTAGGTACCTATCTTTAAATTCAATTATCTTAATGTTGTTGATGACTGATCAAAAAATTGAACAAACTAACTAGGGAAATCATCTCTAGAATTCCATCATAACATTTAAGATTATTGAACTTTATATTAATTTAGTCATCAGGCATTTTATCAATATTTTATTATTAGTAGGCAGTAAATAACCATTTTGTCTAAGTATCATAATCATTTGTCAATTTAAAAGGCAGAAATTAAGTTTTGAGAAAACAGTGAGAAGACAGCTTTGGTCTTAGACACGCATTTTGAAAGACACTCGACTCGAAAAAGCATTTTAAACAGAAGCTATAGGTACGGTATTGTTTTATTACGGTCGGTATTGTGATTTGGTATAGTAAACATTACACCACCTCAAATACATAATCAGGCCTATGATGTATCATTTTCTGTTATTTTAACAGCAACCAGCAACGTTAAGTTGCCTGTCACTGTTTATTCTATACGTCAAAATAGAGAGAAGTATAGATGTTGAGCTATAAGTAACATAGCTGTTGAAATAACAGGAGTGGATACATCATAGGCCTGATTATATTGTTTATCCCAATTTGAATAGTGGTGTATGACTTCGTGATCAGTATCAGTATGATTATGATACTTTTTATTTTTTAAGAAGTAAACATATATTAAATATATGTGTTAAATGATGGACAGATATTTTTGAGCGGTTGAGGACATATTTTATTGACTTGTTCCCCTTTGTTTTTTATAGATCGACCGTACAATGTACAAATTTAAGTGCGTAGGAAGACTGTACGAAGTACGAAAAATCACGACTGGACCTACACAATGCATAGCACAAATCTCTGGTAGTTTCTGGTGCAGGTGTTACTCAGACTTGGCGGCGCCGACTGACGGCATTCCATATCCATTTGGCCGCCGCCACCAATGTGCACGTGTAAGTGTCGGCCACACAGTGACGTACCTGCGTACGACCGTAATTACTGCAAATAATTACTAGCTGTAAAACAATAAAGCGGAAAAGAATAAGTTGAAATTGAAGGAAATGAATAGGAAAGCTTTTTGAAGCTGATGTCACATGCAAATGTCAAATTTTAACTCAAATACCATTACTATTTTTATAACAAGCGGTGCCTGCACTTTCTCAAACAAGCGTCTCAACTTGTGGCCCATCAGGCAGGAGAACCAAATCTAAGAAAAATAGGTACAGTTCGTTTCACCAGGGTTCATACTTGACCTTGAAAGCTGAAAAAAAAGGGATGTCGTAGATTAATTCAATGACACATTCAATTTTTCTGACAAATTAAAATAAATGACTTTTCTTTTAAGAACCGACGAACGTTTTTGACGTTATTGATTTGTTTGAGTCAATTTTTACTTGTTAAACAAGGAAAGCAAATGCTGGTGGCAAGTACAAACCCTGGCGAAACAAACTTTACCTACTTAATGAAGCAAAAAAATTATTAATCAGTAAGTGGAATGAAAATTCGTACGCCATTGAGATGTAAAATAGGATCGTATTCTCTGGACCTCGGTCATTCAAGATCTCGTCTAGCTGCGAGGTGGTAAACACACACAAATACCATAATAGCTTCTCCGAATAATTTTCGAGAGTTTTAGCAACGAAAAAGTCTATGTCAATGCAGAATCTGAACATTTTCTTTTTTTTTTTGTTAATTTTTTCACCCTTTTATAAGTGTATTTATTTACGTCTTACGACGTCATAAGTATGCATGACCTGTTTCAAAGAGACTCTTTAGTGAATAGGTAGATATAGGTATGCTTAATAAGTAGATATTAAATTACTACATGTCAACAAAACAAATAGGTAGCTACAGAAAAAAGGTTTGTTTGTCTGTTTGAGCTGGAAAAAAGACTCAGAAATATACTCAGAGTTAAAAATAGGCAGTTCAGTCTCATTTCTGATTTTGTTCCTAACTTCAATGACGTAAAGTTTTGTTGAACATAAATAATGATGATGTTCCAAGACAATCGTTCTATTCCTTATCCATCATTTTTATTGATTTAAAAAAAAATAATATCATCTTGTAATTGACAGCATCACTTTGTAACTCCTCGAGAAAAAAATGTCACAAAACTAAAGATAATCGACGGATATTCTTCAAAATTTTTGCTTTATGTTACCCTTTAAATCAGCCACAAAAAATAACATAGGTATTTCAAACAACAATACATAATTCAATCTTATCATTATGATAAAATCTATAACAATTCTCATATTGTAAAAAGCTAATTTACTGTATATATTGTTCAACTTAGCAAGTCACCTAAGTAAACTTCGATGTCTAAAAGTAATTATTAATTATTAACTTTGACCTATTGCGTGCCCATTGGCTTCGTCGACCTTTTCAGTTACTTGAAGGTAGAGAGGTTGATGGGAAAACGATAAAGAGCACTTAACGTCATTCAAATATTTGTGGCAACCTAATTGTTTATTAATAATATATGAGTAATGATAGTAGATGTTAATAATATTGTTGGAAAGCTTAGTGACTCAAGGTTTGGTTAGTTCATGAATGGATATTTGCGAAGAAACAACTTTTGTTTTTTGCCATTGGTATGTCCTCTATGGGAGTTTAATTTCATCTAAACGTTGCGATAGGTCATTTAATGAAAACATCAATGAGTCAGGAACATAAAGACCCCCGATAATTCGATGGATTGGCATTTGATGAACATGGCCTCTTTCATGGTACCTATTGGTTCCAGAGCAGAAGTTCATATGTAGGTACATACTCATTAAAAACAAAGTAATTCAATTCAATTTGAAACAAGCTTTATTGTCAAAGAATTTAAAAAAAAAAAACTTATTGGCAGAGGATTTCTACATATGTCCTAAAATGTAGTCAGTAAAATTAATGAACATTAACTTGTAACAGGCACAATTATTGAAGAACCATTTGTAGATCTTCAACGATGACAGAACATTCTTTCATGCGGTGAACAATTTTTTGCTGTACATAACAAAGATCTTATTGGATGTGAAGAATCGACCAGTTACTGCTGCCAATGTCTCATAATGCTTCTTGATTTTAGAGCTAACTGAATAGTTTTCCATGTAATACCATTATACCGTTTACACTCACACTGTTTGTTTCCTTGCGGGTCATATGGAGTAGTTGCAATTCCATGTCATGTTAAGAATGATTTCATTTCTTCAGACATAAATAATGTCCGTCTATCACTATGCTGGTACGATGGTGTCCCAAAAACAGAAAAAAGTTGAGTTAAGCAACTTATAATAGTTGATGATGTCATGTCAGGACAAGCAAAGGCAAATGGGAATCTCGAAAATTCATCCACAATACTTAGTCAAAATATAGCGATTTTGGTTCTGAGATGGCAATGGACCTTTAAAATCAACAATTATTCAAGAGGCAGTAGCTTATATGATGGTCCCTTGATTTCTATGGTACCTTGGTTTGATCTCAGCACAAACACAGGTGGTTGATATTCTCTTGATATCTTCTAGTGAGAAAGGTAGGTTCTTACATCGGACCCAGTGATACAATCTTGTTAGTTATACCAGAATGACAGAGAGAATTATGTAGATCATACAATGTTTTGTCCCTAGAAGTCGGTGAAATCGCAGAAGATATTCTTGAAAATGTATCGGCCACGATATTTTTGATTTCCGGATCTGTGTATGATATCATATTTTAAAGATGATAATTCCAGACTCTACCGCATTATTCTTTAATTTTTGATTTTAGAAATACTTAGTGAATTAATAAGATAAAAGTGACCAATTTCTGGTCAGTTACGAGCTTAAAGTAACGTCAGATGGTGTATCTAGAAAAAGAAGCCTATGCTTTCTTTTTCCACAGAAGAATGCCGCTGTTCCGATTTTGTCAATGTTCTAAAGAAAAACGCCACTGGTTTTCAAGATTGTGTAAGTTGAGCGGCATATTTTGTATATCAGGCTTCAACTGTTCAAATACAACAGCTTCACAAGCAGATAATGAAATTTTTTCAATTTGAATCAGTGGATGTATTTTCTCAGAAAACTTATGAATGAACTTGGAGTAGTGGGCAAACATCCCTTGAACTCTCCTGAGCGAAGCAGTTTCTGTCACGTCTGGTTTGATTGATTTTCGTTATATTGTTATGCCCTATAATATTAATTTTAATCATACCAAAGTTGGATTTCTCTTTGTTAAGCGTCAGACTATATATCTTAACAATCTCCCAAAATTGTTTAAGATTTGTATCATTTATTTTTCTACAGATGGTTACGTCATCAAGAGACGCATATATGTCTTCTAAATGCTCTTGTTTGATAATGTTATTCATATTTCTCTGGAAACAAGCATCGCCATTAGTCACCCCAAAAGGAATTCGAGTGAATTGGTACAGATTTCCACATGCTTCAAAAGCAGTGTATATACGTTCGCTCTAAAATTGATATCTTGTGATATGTACTATGAAGATCTATCGAACTGAAAAGTTCGGTTGACCATATCTTCAATCCTGGGTAATGGGTATGCGCCTGAATATGTTCATGTATTTATGATCAATGAATAGTCTATAGCTTCTTATAATTTTCATTACTGGTCACAAGCGCCTCGGCTCTCCAAGGGGAATAGTGAAAAGTCTTTGCATTTCAGCTTCAATAAATTTTAAAGCAACTGTGGAGTAGGTATTTGCGAGATTAAATGTTTTTTGAGAATATCATGTCCAATTATGATATTAGCACATAGTTCTTCTAGAATGTAAAGTCTGGCATTTTTGAAGATATTGTCATAACATCTTTATATTAGCTTTGCGAAATCCACGTACCAAAGAGTTAATATTCGAAGATGCCATTGTAACTGGAAATATAACTATCCGTACTACCTGTGTCGACCAGTGCCTCGACCATACATCCATTGATTTGCATTTTGATTATGGCTTTTGTAAACTGACAAGAGAAGCAATACCAGATATCCCCATCAAAAAAGCAGCAGTTGTTATCTTATAGTAGAATCGGGATTTTGATTTTTCGATTCACAGACCTGGGTGAAATGACCTTTTCTTTCTGCAGTTGTAACAAATAGAATTTTTCGCTGGACATTTATCTGTGGGATGTCTAGATCTACCACAAAAATAGCTATAGCATGGTAATTTTGGATCTGTACATTCGAAGAAGAATTGTCAGGAGTTTGATGAGAAATCGCAGCATTCATATTTGAACAGAAATGTGTAAGATAAGATTGGGAATGATGCTGATTCATTTCAAGTGCTCTAGCAGTATTAAATGCTTGTGTTAAGCTCAAAGTAAAATATTCCAATAGCCTCTGTCTTATATGAGAAGAAATAAGACCAATTATGAAAGTATCTCTGATGTAATTGTCTTTATTTTGATCTGCACTGATTGCTTTTAAATTGCAGTCTTGACTCATAAGGTTCACGGCATGTAAGTAAGAATTGATTTATAGACTCATCAACTTGTTGTTTTCTTGACGATAATGAGTATCTGGCAAATATCTCATTGTTTGGATCCTCATAATTGGCGCATTCATTTATATGTTCAAAAATAGCAGGACTAACGTAATTGATTAGCAGATTAATTTTTTTTCTTCCCCTTTGGCAGTTTTCAAAAAGTTCTCCCCACAGTTCGATTCCAAGGAATCCATTGATGAGCGGCATTGCTGGAGTTAATGTCTATATCCAATCTTTCTAGTTTCAGTAGTTCATCCATTTAATTATTGAGTTTATTGAATTGAAGTAAAAGAAAACCTCTAGAATACAGGCTTTAATAAACTCAGAATCTTACTATACAGAGCATATAACTCACATTGAAAGAGTGTCAAGGTTGAGAAATAATAAAGACAGAAATTACCTACAAAACATTCTAAAAGTTTCTATAAAAAAACATGCAAGTTTCCAAGATAACTTAATGGATCAACATCCGAGTTAACGCCTGCAGTAAAGTTATCAGCGACTGCAATAAAAGCTGTTCAAGCCTTCAGGATTATAATGTCAATTTCGTGTGGTTTGAGACTATCTTTACCAGTAACCTCTCACAATGTTCCAGATTTTCTTAGATTTATATTGGCAGCATTGCTTAAACGATTTGAGTAGAATAGTGTTTAGCAGTAGATACGGATAAATTTCCTATAAATGTTTCTATATTTCAGATAAAAGATAAAAGGACTATCAATAGAGTGTTTTCTTATAAAATTTAAAGATTTTAAGCTTACTGCAGAAATCTTTAAGCCCTTTGTCATCCAATATTTTCGGTTAATCTTAATATATTTTTTTAAAATTTTGTTTTTTAAGTTTTCTAATTTCTTTTTCTCCACCAATTGATAAGTCTGTATACTTTCATATTCCTTATAATTATAATTTTCAACTCCCATCAGAGCTAGTTTTCGAAAGTTGGGTTCTTCTCTACAGCGGTTTAAAATAAAAATATAATACATTATAATATTAGATGATGAAACTTCATAGTTTCGAAACATATAGGGCTCTATAAACCGAATTAAAGCTTATTCGTGGAGGAAGACTTTGGACATTAATTTCATTTTACTGGAAAGTGGTTTAAATTTGGAATTGAATAATAATTGGTGAAGGTCTCCATTTTCACCCGTAATTCGTTTCGACACAAAATTTGTTCGTTACAAATCTTGGAGCAGGTAGTTTTATGTTGCTCAAAATTTTGGAAGGCCAGTCTTTCAGAGCAGCTTTTACGAAAGATGGAACAGATAATACAGAACATGTTCCCTATTTCTTTCATGGGTAAGCTTGTACGGGCAGCATTTAAACTCCATTCTGCTCTTTAGAATATAAGTATGTCAGTCATCTGATGTATTGAATTGTTACTGGATATAGAAAGCACCAGAATTGAAATTTTCCAAAAATTAACTGACTTCGCTGTTTGAGGTTGGTGAGACGCACTATAGATTCTTATCAGCTCGGCAATTTCGATCCGCTCGAGAGACTCGGTTTTTGCGGTTTCTTTTTTGAAGTTATTGACATTTGGGTGCTGATCAGGGTGAGAGTAAATATTAACACAAAGATAGAAAGGAACAAACTGATGAAGCAAGCTAGATCTCCAACTAGAACGTATGACTAAAAAGCAATAAAACTCACTGCCTAGAATAACTCTAAACAAAACTAGAACTTATTGAACAATTCGCCGAAATGGACCTAAATGAATTAGAAAATTAAATAAAACACACAAACTTCCACTAGGAAAATATATTCAAGATATGTAACATCAAAAAAAAAAACAACAGGATATATAGAGTGTACCATTTAAAACAAAACAGGCTAGATATCTGATGCCACGTTTATTTTTGCAAAAATCGCTCGGACACGTAATATGATTTTCAAAGGGTACATGAAGTTTTCTGCAACCATTTTTAGCACTTTTAACTTTAACCCTCTATGCAGGGTGGGACCAACCCTCACTATTTCAAAAGGAACAAGGGATCGAGTGATACATCTTTTAAAAGAGCGTTCAATTCTCTTTCATTTGATGTCAATTGCAAGAAAATTGAACGCCCTTTTAAAACAGGTATCACTCGACTCCCTGTTCCATTTGGAATGGTAAAGGTTAGTCCTAGAGGGTTAAGTTAGTGCTGAAAATGTTTCAAACACTCGCACAATCCAATTGCATGTACGAGCGATTAAAAAAATAAAATTAAAGTGGCATCAGATATTTACTCTGTTTTGTTTCAAATGGTATACCATATTATCTCAGAACTGGGGCTAAATGTACTTCGGATTGTTCTACAGCGTATTCTCCACAAAGTCGAAGATGATCCGGGCTCGGCAACCCGGGCATTGAGTCTTCCTGAACCTTTTTTTGATTTTCTAATATTGAAGGCAGGCCAGATTGCTGGACTACTGCTTGATGCTGCAGAAAAGCTATTTCAGTCATTATTCTAGCGTTGCTGATTGTGCTGATTTTTGGAAAAACAAGGTGTTAACTTGCGAAAAACAAAGAGTTTAAGCATTTTTGCTAATCAATATTTTTCTTTCTATTCCATATCTATTCAAATTCACTGATATGCGGCGGGCGATTTCTACGAGACTTCGGCTCGAACTTTTTCAGGGAAGAAGGGAGTTGAATTGATATGTAAGTTGATTTTTTATAAGGACGGTGGATTACGCGAAATAACGTATGATTTAATGATTAATGGCGTGGGATATTTTAATTTATTTTTATAAATATTCGAATGGCCCACCTGTCGAAGACGTCACTTGGCCCACCGGGATTTTGCCCGGTTGCCCGGTGGGCCAGTCCGACACTGATTGTCATTGAATTTTCTCTTCTTTGTTATTTCCTTGCTCCATAAATTTCTTCCACATCTGTTCCGGTGTTGTCGAATGTGATACCTACCTACCTAGATAATCATATTCCTGACATCCACTTCCAAGTTTCCGATCTAGGTGCCTACACATAGATACGTTGTTTTATTTATATTAACTGTCAGGCCCCATTCTTGGGTACTTTTCCAGGCCTGGATTAAGAGGGGTTCTACCGGTTCTATAGAACCGGGCCCAACGTTCCAAGAGGCCCTCGTGATATCGAAGATTAGACAAAAAAAATTTGAACATGAATGTACAACAAACATTGCCAAAATTCCCCCAAAAGCTGGCTTGGACAAAATTATAAACCATCAGCCTATAACTATGTTGCCATATTGAATCACAGCATGGCGCCGTCTCATTTTTGATTGGTTCTTTAGAATCCTATACAGGGAGTATATTTTAAGTGATACCAACATTCCTATATCCGAAACGGTAAGAGCTACAAGGGCGGTTAAATTAGAAAAAAGCTGCCTTTTTTGTTGCCCATTCAAGACTCGTTTACAGTGTTACCAAATTCTCTTCAGTTTATGAAATACAGGGTGATTTCTAAAAAACGCCCAAAAATATTTCATCAATTATTTCGAAAAACTATTGTTTTTTGAGATACAATTTGAGTTTGAAAGTTTTATAATTTTTTTTGCTCTACAACATGGCATCTTCAAATTTCAAATCCGACGTTTCGTGATCGAGCTAGCATCATCAACTAAATTTTTTTAAATACGGATCTGGATTTTTTATATCATTTTTAGAAAGCGCCCTTCTTTCCCTTTCTAAAAATGACATAAAAAATTTAGTTCCGTATTTAAAAAAATTAAGTTGATGATGGTAGCTCGATCACGAAACGTCGGCTTTAAAATTTGAATATGCCATGTTGTAGAATATCAATAGTTTTCGAAATAATTGATGAAATAATTATAGGCTCTTTTTAGAAATCACCCTGTATTTCGTAAAGTAAAAGGAATTTGGCAACACTGTAAACAAATCTAGAATGGGCAACAAAAATGCAACTTTTTTCTAATTTAACCGACCTTGTAGCTCTTACCATTCCCAATCTAGCAATAGTGGTATCACTTAAAATATACACCCTGTGTATTCGTATGGAAAACGCCGCCATTTTGGGGCTTACCTCTTGCTAATTTTAAATATGAATATATAGGATTTAAATGGACATGGACAATGCTACCTAATTATAGTCATCGGATACATGTTTTCAATTTTTTATTATAGATGTCCATTTAATGGCCGTTTGCACCGACCATTTTAAGGAAGCCTTAGCGATAAGTATTCCTGAGGCCCAGTTTCACAATTGGTGGATCCTGCACTAGTTATCAAACTAAGGGACAGTTTTACAAATAGCGGTAACCCAACGGTAACTAAAACACACTGGTAACCCACAATAGGTATATCTGTTTCATAGTGGATTAGCCAAAACCATTGGTCAAGCTACAGAATATTTAACTCAATATCTATTTTGCAAGCTTGTGGTCAACCCGCAACTATTAGGGCCAGTGGTAACCCAACGGTAACCACAAGACACTGGTAACCTTCAATATATCTGTTCCATAATTTGTGGTTTAGCTGAAATCATTGATGGACAAGTTCCCGATTATTCAATGTGGTCAGCCCGCAACTATGAGTTTGATAACCAGTGCAAAGTTACCACTGATTTTGAAACTGGGCCTAAGTTTAATAACCACTGGAGGTTCCACCAATTGTGAAACTGGGCCTAAAAGTTGCGGTTCAACCACAAGTTCGCAAAATAAGAATTGAGTTAAATAACCTGAACTTTTATCAATGGATTTGACTCAACGACACATTTTCAAACCAGATATATTGTGGGTTATCAGTGTTACCAGTGTCTTGTGGTTAACACTGTTTGTAAAACTGGCCCTTAACATAACATTTCGTCGGTGCAAACGGCCATACCTAAATCCTCTATATTCATATTTAAAATTAGCAAGAGGTAAGCCCCAAAATGGCGGCGGAACCTCTATTGTCGCCACTGTATGTAAAGGTTTATTTAGTCACTGTAATATTTAATACCAAAGACCATATACATACCTATTATACTGACGCCTTTCCTATTTACCTAATGAGCGGACTTTGGAGCAAAGAAAGAGAAAAAGAGGTATATAATCTCTCATAAGTCTATCTTTGTGAAACAAAGTAGCACGAGGTCATGAACTGCGCATGCGGTAAATGCTAGATTCTTATCGGCCGGCGGTTGGCATTTTGTAACATACTTCTTGTGCGGCGTTGTCAATCAAGTTGAGGATATCATACGTCATTTCGAGTTGCTGTGTTTCTCTGATGGTTACTTTATTTAATTTCTTTATGACAGGCAACCCTGCAATATCAGCTGCCTAAAATTGATCCTTATTGGTAGAATAATTTCATATTAACGCATGCGCATTAGAAAACAAAATTCTTCCTAGACAAAGATGACTTTCATCTCATATTGTTTGCTTCACCAGTTCGAAACAACCCGCAATATACGTCAGTATGAAGGTTCCTAAAGTTAATAGGTTGTCTGGTAATGGGTTTAACTTGATGACGCATCTGCGGTGCCTAATGGGGATTTGCATTATTTTGAGGCACCCCCGATGACGTCATAAACTTATCCAGGCAACCTACACCTCTCTCAAACAACCTTGCGTCATTATGATAGGTATACGGGAAAGACGCACCTTTCTTTGGCAGCATAATCATCAATAGTTCTGAGTTAAGTGATTATCGTGCGTGAATCCTCGCGGAAACCAAATTATCCAGTAATATCCCATGTTGGTGTAAGTATAATGATTGATGATGATTTTTTTTCCACATTCCTTTCATTATCTAAAAAAATAGGGGCCCCAAAAAATTTATTAGCACCGGGCCCACCAGTGTCTTAATCCGCCTCTGTACTTTTCTATCAGCTTTCCAATCATATATTGCATGTCCTCTTCGTCACTAGCAACTATGACCTGATCATTTGCAAACTGAAAAGTAAAGAGGCACCTATCATTTATCTCTATACCCATTCCATGGATCTTCTTCTTCCATAGTGTTACTGCTACGTATATTTTGAAAAGCGTAGCAGAGATACAACATCCTTGACACAGTCCTATAGGGATTCGCTATAAGTCTGTCTGTGAGTTTTTTACCTATCTTAATTCTTGATTTTGAGACTTCATATAGTTCTTTGTGCCGTTTTATAGGTATGATTGATGTTGGATTGTTCTAATACCTTCCATAATCTGGATACTGGGACTGTATCGTATGCTTTTTGTAGGTCCACAAATGTAAGGTGGGTTTGCAAATGTCTAGCAGATCCCTTTTCCATTACTTGTTTTAGGCAAAATACGTTGTCTGTACCTGATTTTCCTGCTCTGAAGCTGCACTGTTCTTCTTCTTCTTCTTCTTCTTCTTCTTTCTCTTTATAATCTTCTTCAATGATCACGCAGGATTCTACAGTATAGTTATTGCATTCCAGCTTATTTCCTTTTTTGTGAATGGATGATATAGAAGCCGTTCTCCAGTCTTGTGGAACAGGATTTCCATTTAGGCATCTATTGATAATACATGTGAGACCTTTAAAAAGCTTCTGTTCCCCATTTCAGCATTTCGGGATATATCCTATCTGGGCCGCTAGCTTTACAATACTTAAGATTCTTAACAGTCTTTTACTGTTTTTTCAGATATCTCAACTACTTCTGTATTTCAATAAGTCTTGGAGAATCTAATGTATATTCAGGACATTTGATATAAATCTCCATACTTCTGAGCATTTCCTTCTTGTGTTAATTTCTTCACATTTCTTATTCCATGACTCGTTCTTAGCTATAGTGATGCACATTCTCAGTTGTCTTTTTGTATCTTTATAAACTTCAAGGTCTTGTTCATTTTTTGTTGTTAGCCATATCAGATATTTTTGCTTCTCCTCTTGGACTAATAGCTCTATCTCCTCGGTCGACCAGTATTTCTTGTTGGTATTTCTCGCAGAAAGATAGAGAGCTCAATAGAAATACTAGAAACAATCGAAAAAGTAATACAAAATAATAAGAATATGAAAATATTAAGAACGTTGAGAAATAAGAAAAAACAAAGAATACATCAGATGAAAAACGATGATTAAATACGAAAATCAAATAGCACAAATTTTCGAAAAATACTGCAGCGATAGAGCTATTCCCAAGATGTTAATCAGAACACACGATTTAATTACTTCAAGAAAAATAAAAATTATAAAGTATCACCTAAAAAACTCTAGGACAAAGAGTGAGAATGGCATAAGGTCTTTGGAAGAGCCTCTTAAACTACAGATTAACAAAATTTTGCACATACATTGGATTTCATCTTTACGGATCTTATATTTTCCTAAAGCATTTGCTGATTAGCCACATTTCAGCAGCTTAATACCACACATCACATGAACATCGATTCGCAAAGTAATTGAGCTTACGTTTATCCAATAATATATTCTTATAGGTTTTTTATTTAAATTTTCTTGCAGAAACTTTTTCATTTGCATTTATACAGTTTATATGTGTTATAAATAAACACGCAGATTATTTATTGTATTTACTTTTCTTTCGAACAATATAGGGAAAATTTTAATTCATATATAAGTAGATATTTTATTCTATCTAATTATTGATACTGTTTTTCTATAAGTAAATCTTCGAGAGTAACAGGCTCATTGCGTAACAGGAATAGGTTGATACCTAAATGTATTAATCCCATGATTTTAAAAAATTAAAAGCTCAAAGTATTTGGATATAGATTACTATTTTTGAAGATAACATTTTTAAGAGTTTAATGCCATAAAAAAAATTCTATTGGATACAATATTGATATTTTCACACCCCAAACGAAAATATATCACCCATGGTCGCTAAGTTATGGGTGGTTGAAATTTGATACCTACCCGCTTCTTAGACCCAACCAAATAGAGCGATAGGAAAAGATTTATTAGTTGATTACAAGAGATTATCAAAATATTTGGTTCCAAAGTTTGTTCAAACGTCAAACATTATCAATAAATCCATTAATTATTTTAAGAATTAAAAAATATGTAGTCTTAGTTTTCTCACACGCATAAAAATCTTGATGTCTTTTTTTACAGAAACCTGTATAAGGCCATCTGGTATACTCTCCTTGAGGCAAACGAAGCAGGAAGTATCAAGGCTAAATACAGGCAGATTATCGGCACGTAAATAATAATTTTCAGAGTGTTTTTTGGACTTTTTGTTTGGGCAATCACTTATTGATAAATAAAGCGTAAAATCACTAGTATTTCCTTATCTGTACACCTGAAATCATTAATTCTTAGATTTTTGATAAGATCGATAAACAATTTCCTAATTCATCAGGTGCAAATGAACTTGGAAGGATTTTTGGGGTAGGTACATCTTGGAAAAAGATATCTAACAACAAATGAATGAAAATCCGAGCATTTTCTTTTAAACGGAAGGTTAAAACTTCAAAGAAGTGTCGCGTGAATTTTTACCAAAAATTGAATAGTTTTGACCTAAGTGTCCATAATTAGTAATTAATTAGCACAACAGTTCTGTCATCTGTTAGAACAGAACTGAACTTAGAGAGATGTATAAACCTGGGAATTTTGACAAATTAAGTATAAGAACGTTGTAAAATGCCACTTAAAAGGAAAGACGAGCCCGATAGAAATATAAAATATCTAATAACCAGGCTACTTACCTATAGATAAACTGGATCTTTTAGTTTGGGAATTGTATAAGAACGTCTTTGATAGGAGGAACTTAACATTGGATGTCTAGCAATGATTTTGAACAACCTTTTGAGAAAACGTTATTAGAACAAACTACCAAGAAATGGAGCGAAATTGAGATATTACAAGAAAAAAAATAAAGTTAAGCAAGTTATTTTCATGAAAAGAATAAATGATGTAAGAACCTAAAGATATCATTACCAGAAGCCCGAGTGTAAATTCTTATTTCAATATTTGATTAAACATTGTGTGAATTAACAAGTAACATCAGGCAAAATTCTTCCTTATGAAGATGGTCTTCTTGATTCATCAGAAGAATATGAAAGGATCCAGGGAAGAGGAAATTCTAGATTCTGACAGTTGTCCAAAAATAAAGACAAATGGAGCTGATATTATTTGAACAAAAATTTGAGAAAATGATGATAGAAAGATTAGGTAATTGAAATACTGGCACTAACCAATCATAATACATACAGCATCACTCACAAATCAAGAAAAAATCGGGAAAAGTGAAAATCTAACGAGAAGCAAATGATAGTCAAAAAATATAATTTTTATCAGGACAACCGTTAGGTAAACAAGATTACAAACAAAAATTGCGTCTTGGAGTAGATTGTTTCGACCACAGATGTATCATCTACGCTATTGCTCTTTACCTACCGTCTACATTGAAAGCAAAGAAAATACCTCTATCGCAGATATAGAAAAAATGACGTATCTTTAAAGATTATTGCAAAACCAAAGCTCATGTATCTTAAACGGAATGCCATACCTCTGTTACTATATGACCATCTGACACTTAACACTTTCTGACATATGGTTGAAACTAGAAAACATATGACACCTTTGCCGCAAATGACTCTACCACTATAATAAATGTGTCATATGGCATCGGTAGTTTTTTTTTCCTAAAATCTATTTATTTATTGGAGAATTTTGATTATGTTTACGTCTATAGATGGAGGAAGAAATTACCATATGTCGGATGATTTAATGACAAAATGAACAAATTCCCATAATTAAAATGCAACACCTGGGGAATATGTGCAATATAAAAGCAATCTTGATAAAATTCCGAATTAATCGGAGCTAGGTTATTTTTTTTAATGGGTTAATAATTACTCAATGAAATTCCTCCCGATATATTTATCTTGTGTATATATATTCTTTGTCCGCCCTCTCCATGGCTCTATCAGCTTTCAAATCTCTAAAATAAATGACTATCGGCCCCGTTGCCAAGGGTAATCTCTGTTGAGATAAGCATTTATGGTGTCAGGGATGTATCTTTTTCAGGAGGGTGGTCGGCTTATCGGTTATCCAGTATCAGGGGCGTAGGAGCTGAACAAATTTGTTATTTTATTGGGGTTGTGAATTTAAAACAGAATAATCTATTTCCGTAAAATTCTTTACTTACTTATATTTTGGTGGTCAATGTTTTATCTTTGAGTTTTATATTCATTATCCATCATCCGGTTTCCATTTTCAGGTACCTAGTTCAAAGCAGCGTATTACCACAATATGAAAAAATAGTCAGATTTATACAACAAACTGGAATACCTAACTTGAAGCATCTCATTTATGAAAAATACAAAGTTTTTAACTGCTAACCATCGTTTTCTGAATTTATCGCCAGCTGAAATAAATCATAAGTATAAAAAACTTCAAACTTGAAGGTTTAAAAAATATGATTTTTTAAGAATCACTCCTTACGAATTTCGAGCTGTCTGCCACGAATAATTTTTAGTCCTTTCCACTATGATTTCATTATGTTCTTTCACCACAAAAACGATAAAACCATTTTATGGCACCTACGCAATGTCGTTAAAACCTGCTATTAGTGGGGAAGTTAAAATAATATTTGAAATTATAGCCAGAGCTCGGCAGTAGCTAGCTACCAAGTAGATAAGCTACTAGCTTAGCTAATTTTTTGGTAGCTAATAACTTATTTAAGCTACTTTGAAAAAAAAGTAGCTGGTAGCTGTAGCTTTTGGTAATGTGTTTCAAGTATTCATAAGCTACTGTGAAAAGTAGCTAGCTACTAAAACAAGCTACTTAAGCTACTTTTGGTAGATAGTTAATAGTTATTTAGATATTAATGGCGGAAAGTGTCATTTACCGCCCGAGGGTGTAGTTAACGATACTCAACGCCCAAAATACTTATTACGTTTTATGCTCAGCGGAGTCTTCTAGTTCAAAAATAAAATAACTATACCTATAGTATAATGGCATCCATTCGACATTGTTTTCAAAAATAAACAGTTTTCCCCTTATAAAGGCACGTTTCCACCAACCTATCGCCCGCGTTTGAATTTACCGCGCGATAAAAGTAACTTTATACTTTAATTGCTCAAGCTACAATTATCATTTTCCGGAAAATTCTTATCCTGCCTTGCTTAGACTAGTTTCTAGTTATCTCTGTGGGTACCTATGTTTTATGTGTCCTATTTTATTCTCGCATTCGCAGATCACTGTGATCAAAGTGAACCTAATAAATAAATGTCCAGTGGTTTTTGACAAAAATATGAATACTACTTCTTAGAGAAAGTTAATATATTATTTTCGTATGATGATATTATGAAATTAAATTAGGTAAGGCATGTACATTGATAAAAGTAGCTTAAATAGTTCACTAATTCAAAATGTAGTTAAATTACTAATAGCTTAGCTACTTTTTCGAAGAGGTAGTTGAGCTACTGAGTAACTTAGCTACTTACAATATAAAGTAGCTTGTAGCTTGTAGCTAGCTACTTTTTCCAAGTAGCTTGCCCAGCTCTGATTATAGCCATGTTTATAAGAGGATTTCCAAAAAAAGAAAATGGTAATTTCCTCCCCCAAAAGAAACGAAATCAAATTCAAAAAACGGTAAAGACCCAAAATAACATACTCCGAAAAATTACATTACTACTGGAATGGGAAAGCATCTTCTAACACTCTGTAGAAGAATTATTTGTGTCGTAAAGCCCCAAATAGTGAAACCGTTAGATATTTTCAAGACCAAAAATGACGGTATACGAGGGTACTAGCACCCCTACTCCAAAAAGTAGCATCAACTGAGAAAGATATTAGTTCTACTTCGACTAAGCGTAATAAATTATAACCTTCTGATGCTTCAAAGAGTAGATCCAACATCGAAAAAGTCCTCGTGAATTTCTTTTCTCTATTTCTCAATTTTTCCATCTCAATTTTTGTTTTTTTCGGCTCTTGAATTTGTCGAAATAAAGAAAATTCAAAAGCCTGGAATAGAAAAAAACATGATGTCCTCTATATACCATTTTTTTCTCAATTTTTCTTACATTTCTCCTCTATTTCTCAATTTTAATCTATTCCGGACTCTTGAATTTTCGCTTTCTTCTAAATTTTTCTAAGTAAAGACAGAGTTCAGAGTTCAGAGCTTGGAATAGAAACAAAATACATACTTTGCGTCTGCCAATTTTTTCCTCTTGAATTTCATCTCTATATTTCTCAATTTTTCTAGTTCAAGTTTGTCTATTCCTAGCTCCTGAATTTTTCGAAATAAAAAAATTCAAGAGCCTGGTATAGTTAGCCGGAAAATGTTTCCTTCCATAAATGAAAAACATTATAAAACTACTCTGGATATTTCGGACGAATGTTTTCCTTTTGAATAACTATATAAGTGATTTTAATTTACAAAGTGTGTCCTCTGTTCTTCGCTTATTTTTCTCAATGAACTGATTTTCTTCAACGATTTGAGGTTAGGTCTTTACGTTTGACTTTTAAAAGACACTGCAAACCACCCCAAACACAACACAAAAATTCAAACACAAAACTTGACAAAACGGAAACAATACATATTATCCGTTCACAATTCGATGTCCACAGGTAGGTACAGGTAAAATCACCTTTCAATGCTATTTGATAGGTAAAGGTGATAAATTTACCTGCACCTGTGGACATCGGATTGTGAACAGGATATATAAAATAAACATAACACATAACCAAAAAAATCAAATCGCTGATAGAATAATTTTCTACCCACGTCAAGAGCAGGGTTAACGATATCACAAACATATGAGAAAACCGAGTCAACAAGATCACTTATTACCGAACGCGAGTACTCGACTTCGGATCATTTTACGAACGATGAGATTACCAAACCGATCGAACCGATTAATCAGATCACACTTTCCGAAAGCGGCTACTGAGACTATTATTATATCATCACATATTCTCTCCAGGTTTATTTTGAAATACAATCCGTTAAGTACTTTGGAGACCGACGGATGGTTTCTTCTGGGTCGGACTAACATGAGTTCATCTCCGGATGTGTACAAGTGTGAATTTTCTTTCGGCCCATCATTATTTATTCTGACTCATGGTGTATGTGCATCTAGTTTATCGGAGTTACTTTCTTGTTCTGGTTCATAACGAATTGAAAGGGATTTTCACTATCATCATCGTCCTCAAATTCAGGTATACTTCCACGTGGTGCTAGAATAGATGTCTTAGATTGACAGTATCTTCTCTACCATCGGGAAAAAGAACAAGCGCACAATCTGGGTTGGCTTCCAGCAAGTAGGTACACCTTCTCCACAACAGGACCAGGACTTGAAAACCAGGAGCTTAAACATGCGTTCATGAGGTGTTTGATTTATTGCAACACACAAGAGAGATAGGATAGAATGCAATGCATCTTCGAGAAAAAGTCTCTCATTGGTCTGTTTTCAGGCCACGAGACCTCAGTGCGAGCGAAATTGTTTTCCATATTTTATCACCAAATCTCTCTACTTGACCATTGCCTTCCGGAATATATGCAGTCGTTCTACTATAATGCTTTTGAATGAAGATAGTCCTTCAGTTCTTTTGACATAAAAGAGCTTCCCCGATCAGAATGTATGTACGAGGGCATTCCAAATATTGAAAATAGATTCGTGAAAAATAATCACAGTACTGGCAAATCAGTGTTGAGCTTATGAGATCATGGTTTGGTTTATTTTATCAGTGTTCCTTGATTTTTACTAAACGTCGGCTTGATTGAGCTCTCTGCAAATAGTTCAGGCAGTGGTAATTTTCCGTACCTACATCATTTATGGAATAAGGTAAATTTCGAGATCGAATCCATTGGATTCTAGTTATTCCAGAATGACAAAGAGCATCGTAACTCGGACAATTTATTCTCAATAGTTGTAGCCCATATATACCCGACAAAAAGTATCGGCTACCATGTTCTCATTTCCTGGATGGTAGTCTATGTCATATGAATCATGAAAGTTCAAGTCTCCAGCGATGAATTTTTTTGATTTCTTACTTTCCTATTATGCCTCATGTCGAACATTAATGAGACCGATTTTTGATCAGTAGGTAATCAATTTGAAATGCCTTCCAATGAGAAAGTGACGCCATTTCTTCAGAACTTCTATAATAGCTAGTGCTTCTTTTTCAACTGCTGAGTGCTTTTGTTCACTATGTGATAGAGTTTTTGAGAAAAACGCAACTGGTCGTCTAGACTAGCTCAGAACTGCTGCTATTGAATGTTCTGAGGCGTCTGTTACTGACGACATGAAGTTCTGAAATGTACTTTTCAGTGACACCATTCCTTGGCTGAATTTGATGAGCTGGTATCAGTATCAGACCTTTCAAGTCTCAGGAGGTTGTCAATTATGTTGATTGAATTGTAGTAATTCAAATATACAGATTGACGTGCATCAAACCCTAGAGAGTCACTGAGAGTGTATCACCACACAGCTATAAGTCATTATTTGCTATTCTAGTCGCAAAATCCTTTTCTACCCAAAAGAAAACATTTTACATGGACTGAACAACTTAACGACTTCAATGGAGGATCAAACAACATGAGTTTCTAAGAAGAAAATATTCCTACAGGTACGCAATAAGTTTTTTGCATAAGAATAACTTTCTGATACTCGGAAAATCAAATCAAAGGCTTCGGATACAGAAACGTAAAAACCAAACACGACTCAAGCAAAGGAGAAGGACTATGATTTTTGGTACATGGAATGTACAAGAAGTGTCAAAATTGAACTCGAAGAATGCAACAAAATGTAGCAGTACTAACAGAACAAACCTAGGACTAGTAAGCAAAGGCGCTCAACAATCAGTATCCATGTTGCTTAGTGGGAGATTACGGAAGGGCATCACTGACTAGGAAGTTCTAAAGGAAAGACTGATGAGAATAAATAAGTATTACGGTGAAAAGGAATCATTGAAATTCATGCATTAAAAGATGCTGCAAATATAGTCACAAAAAAGAGGAAATATCATCAGTCTTCTAGAGAGATCTTGGTCCTTTAAACAGTCTCACTGTTGGCCCACATGTGCAGAAGTTTTCAACGATAGGTTCTATCATTACGCAACAGTACCTACCTGTATATTTTTTTTTGAATCAAGAATAAAAATCACTACCTACGGAACTTGCACTACTGGAACATTTTGAACATACTTTTTGAGGCAGGTGAAAGAAGTAGGTACTGAGAGTTGGAGAACAGCCATAAGATTAAGAAAGAGACATCTAAAGAAGAACTATCTTATTTATTTCATTATTTTTATTTATTGGTAGGTAGGTACTCTTTACAAACATCTTGGTGGTATAATTACATGTAAAGGCTAGTTACATAAACGACAGAAGTAAAAAGATAGAGTATAGGTACAAAACAAGAAATAACAGTATACAATAACAAATAACAATTATACAGGGTATACCATTTAAAACGAAACAGGCTGAATATCTAATGTCACTTTTGTATATATATTTTTTTTAAATCGCTCGTACACGTAATTTGATTGCGTGAGCGTTTGAAACATTTTCTGAACTAACTTAACCTTCTAGGGGGCGTGGGACGAACCATCATCATTCCAAATGGAACAGGAGGTCGAGTGATACCTGTTTCAAAAGAGCGTTCAATTTTCTTTCAAATGACATAAAATGAAAGAGAATTGGACGCTCTTTTAAATTTGACAGCATCTCATTACAAATGCCAACCATATTAACAAGGGGCGATTGGCTTGTGATTGGCTCATCATATTGAGATAAAAGACATCAGTGGACAATATTCTTAAATTTATCTTTGGCACTTTGAACTTAATATAATTTATAAGATCATAATCAGAGTACCTACTTTAAATTATTGATGATATTATAAATAAATAAATATCTTAGCATGAGTTTTCCTTCTGTCACACATCATACACAAATGAAGGCTTTCCAGCATTGATGTGTATGAGACCATAAATGGATATATGCTGTTCTCTTTAACATTAAAATATGGTAAGAATCGTCTTTGAACCTTTTCAATTTTGTAACTGGTAATATGAGTACTTGGTGACCAGATAGAAGCAATTTTCCAAGTATGGCCTCACTAAGGAAGTATAAAGTCTCGTAGATGTTAGGATATTCAGATCTTTGCTATTACGCATAACAATACCAAGAATTCTATAAGCCCTATTTATATGACTGTACTGATTGTTAAATTTAAAGTTTCGCTGGAATATCACTCCTAAGTCTTTGACTCTATGACACCTCTCCAGTACACAATTTGCAATGTAGTAGTCCTCGATAAATACATTTACTTTTCTAGAAAACGATACTACACGCAGCATTTTTCACTAGTGACAGACATTTTTTTATGTCTAAACCAGTCCACCACTAAATGTAGGTCATTCTGGAGCCATAACAGAATAATTCTTATTATTTACTGCTCTGAACAATTTAAAATCATCAGCAAACATTAATAATCCCGTGGAGCTCACCAGGCTCTCCGGTAGATCATTGATGAGCTGTGAGCAAACATACTTTACCCTAACTCTATGTGGTCGCTGAGCTAGATAAGACCTTATAAACCTCAAAAACTCACCAGAGAGCCTGAAGCTTCTCAGCTTTTGCAATAAAGCATTATGATTAACCTTATCGAACGCTTTCGTACAATCAGTATAGATCACATTGAGTAACTGCTTATTCAATATTGTCTCTAAAACATGTTCAGAGAAAACGCAAAGGGACTGTTGAGGGTTCACCTACCAGGCAGAAAGCTGTGCTGGTACCTATATCTTATCACAGAAATGTGTAAATTTAAAATTATAAATAATCTTTTGAAAAATTTTACCAATAGTGTTTATTAGACTAATAGGTCGATAATTCTTGATCTTATCTATTGCATTTGCATCACAACAGAACAAGACATCTGACCAGTCCCTCTCCTCTGATATAATAATAAGTAATTACCTCTTAAGAAATTATATTAGGTACCATTGTAAAAGTTTTAAGGTTAGGCTCTACCTGTAAAGGCACTTAGACATTCAGTTTCGGATTATATAGGCATCCTCATTCAGGAGAGGACTGGCAGATCTTCCAACGCTGACCTCTACATTTGATATTATTAAATATTGGTAACTATCCATAAAATAACTTATGGGTCATATAAACTCAGAAATTGCTGCATCAGTGCATCTGGTCGAATATGAAATCTATTCCTGAAAACCTAAATACTTGAACGTAACGAAAATACTATAAATTTAAATGATCACTCTACTGTCCAATTCAAAACTTCTTCTTCATCGACGTCACGCGCAGCCCATACCGTTTAAAGCTCTTGTCAATCTTATTCAAGAATCTCCTTCATATTTCCGTAAGAAAAATTATCTAGAAGGCCCTCGCCAAATATGGAGCTCTACATATAAATGATTATTTTCTCAGAAATTCAAAATTGAATATCATCAATATTTTAAATTTACAGAAACATTTCTGATTGGTTTACGTCACAACTCAGTACTGGCGTTGTCAGATTGTTCATTTATTCTTAGGTAGTTTTCAAGAACACGACTAATTTAATAATAATTTTTAGAGTTGGTAACTAAGATGACATTCGAGTATTTTTTCCATTCTAGGCTATTGAATTTTCTTTATTTCGACAAATGCAAGAGCCAGGAATAGACAAAAATTTAGCTGGAAAAATTGAAAAATAGAGAGAAGAAATCCAAGAGAAGAGAAATTCAGAAGAAACTGGTAGACAAGTAGCAACAAAATATTTTATTCCTAGTCGAAACTTTTGAATTTTCTTCATTTAGAGAAATTTACAAGAAAAAAAAAACCCAAGAGATGGAAATTGACAAAAATTGAGATAAAAAAAATGGGAAGTAAAGAGAAGAAATATAAGAAAATTAAAAAAACGAATTGGTAGATAAATAGAAATCAAATGTTTTTTCTATTCCAGGCTCTTGAATTTTTTTTATTTCGACAATTTCAAGAGCCAGGAATAGATAAAAATAATGAACCAGAATAAAGTAGAAAAATTGAGAAATAGAAATAATAAATTCGAGAGAGATTGGGAAAAAACTGGTAGACAAGTAGACACAACATATTTTATTTCTAGTCCAATCTTTTGAATTTTCTCTATTTAGAGAAATTTACAAGAAAACGAAAACTCAAGAGATAGGAATAGACAAAAATTGAGAAATAAAGAGGAGAAATATTTTAAAAAAATGTTGGATAAATGGAAATTAATGTTTTTTCTATTCCAGGCTCTTGAAATTTTACTATGTCGACAATTTCAAGAGCCGGGAATAGACAAAAATTGAACTGAATAAATTGAGAAATAGATAGAGAAGAAATTCTCGGTAGACAAGTAGACACGATGTTTCTATTCCAAGCTATTTAATTTTTTCTATTTGACAAGTCTACAAGAAAACTGAAGAGCCAGGAATAGACAAAAAACGATCCGAGACAGAAAAATTGAGAAATGGAGAATTTTTGGAGGCAGACGATTTTATCATATGACACTGGATAGAATATTTTCTTCTGCGAAACAATAATCTAATAAATTCAAACAACCCAATGGAAAAAGGAAAGGCATATTCTAAACTGGCCTAGCATTTGAAGTAAATGAGGAAATTAGCATTTATTATTTTGAATATGATGAAGAATAAATGAATAATAAAAATTATACATACACATCAAACATCGGTGAACAAAAAGTTAGGTTATATCGTCATTTGATTTAATGACGTCACAACGAAATTTACGAGCGCGTTTGAATATTTTAGATTTATCTGCAAATATATCAAAAACTAAATTGTTTTGGGAGAAAATTTGAAGAAGTGGTATAATTTTTTATCCACATGATTCGAAAAAATTAAATAAAATTCAACAATGTGCAAGTACCCTTTTGTATTGATAATCCTCTACTAAAATTCTCTGACACAACGCCGAACAGTTCTACGCACAAATATAAGTTGAAAGAAAATACATCTCAAGGCAAGAGAGGTTTTGATGCTGAGAGTTGGAGAATTATTATTATTAAAAGCAATAAGAAAAAAACATCTTTCAATTGATCTTTAATTTACCTTGCTTTACCCCTGATTCAAGCAAAGGGCTCAAATGTTACTAAATGCTGTTGAGCATGAAGCAACACATTTATCTTTATTTAATGAAACTAATGCACTCTCCATAATTTTACATGTTTTGGAAAAGGTTCCAGGTGTAGTTCATGTGTTCTTTGATGCGTTTTTATAATGGGCTACGAGTTTCACCGATATAGAATCTATCACATTGATCACATGGAAGTTTATAAATAACATTTTTAGGGTTTTAGTATGTACGAAGTGTTTCATTATTTGGTTTTGTTTTTGTTATTTATGATCTTATTGTATTTTGTGTTGTATTATTTACTTATTTGTTCTATTTTGTCTGTCATTTTTTGGAATAGGTATACCTATGGTAAGTTAAGATTGGTTATTGGTGGGTCTGCGTTTTGTTTAGGTTTTTGATTTTCAAACTTTGTAATACATTTGTTTATAAATTGTTCATGGTATTCTAGTCGGTTTTTTTTAGTATATTTTAAATGTTTTATTTTTCTTAAGTGAAAGCATTATGATTGATGCATATTATTTGGGCTATGTCTATGAAAGATATATGGTTATTTGGTTTCTTTTCTATTGTAAATTGTATAGCGGTTTCTCATGTGTTTATGTGTTGAATACCAGTTCTTCTTCTTCTGGTGAAAGTTTCAATTGGTTGTAAATCCCAAAAAATGCAAGGTAATATTATAAAATGTATTTCAAACCTATAGACATTTATTACAAAAATATGGCGAGTTGCGAACGTCCTAACTTGATAAATTTTTCTTATTCTATCCATTCTAACTGCATACTGTAAATTGTAGAATCATGCCCAGCCATTATACGGGTGAATATAATTTGGAAGCCTTTTTTCTTCTACATCAAGATATTTTTTTCATAACGATCTAAGTATAATTTATATTTTTCCAGAGCGTAGAGACATTATTGAACGTTGAAGTAACGTTGAAAACTTATTTTCATTAAAAACTCACATTGTTTCTAGCAAAAAACCCTATCATGTCGCCACTGGCTTTGATCAGCAAGGGATTCCGTCCATCCCCTAATACGAGGGGGTGCAATTTATCCAACAAGGCGTGGCGGTGGAAACGCAGGGTGGGCACCGCGTCGTCGGCGTGTTCCATTAAGGGTTGTCGTAACTTATTGACGTTTTGCGTAACGTGACGTGTCTCTTAATAACCCCGAAGGAAATCCCTATGCATACAGTGGGGTTCATTATTTGGTCGAAAGCTATGGCAAAGTGAGGGTTGGAAAATTGCATTAATTTTTCATAGAAAGTTTTCACTTTTGTTTCAAATGAAATGTCATAATTAATACATGCACTGGATTTGAAACTTAATACATTTATTTGGTAATTAAATCTAATGAAGAAAAAGCATTTTTGTAATTTCATTATAAAATTCCCTTGTGTGTAGCATTTCGCGAGTTGAAGGGAACTTTATAATACCAGTGCATGTTGCACATGGAATTTTGTGTCAAAGTAATGCCACCTTTTTCATGCCATGTATAACTTTTATCGTCTATATAGTAATGGCTAGTGGTTAGTGGCTACCCTGTATAATTATATCTATAATTTGGCGTAATTATATCTACAAATAAATAAATAATAATCTAAATTTAGGAATCGTAAAAAGGAATGTTTTTGAATTCGATAAGCTCTTTTTGAATCTTATAGGTCACCGATAAACTTTTAACATTTTTCTTGTTTGTGTAATTTTCATTTAATTGATATTTTATAAAAAGTTATTTGGATTTTTATAATGAGCATGTTTGGGCAAATATTTCCAATTTCACTAATAATTCAATTAACAAATTTCCTGTGAAGTTTCTTCATATTGCTGTATTCTTTTTATAATTCAAGGTGATTTGGTGCTCTGAGAACCCATCCCAACGACCATTTCCCATTCCCATAGCGGCGCAAAAAGAATAAGAAAAAGTATTGTACCACGGCATGCACCTTACAGATTCGTACCTTAGAGAACCACCTTTTATGGTATTCTATACTGGCGGACAGGTAGGTACACGGTTCTCAGAATGAGAATTTTGTTTGTTTGTTTCCCTTTTTTGTCTGAAAATATTTTTAGTCTCCCAGCATTTTCTCACGTTTTTTTTATTCAAATATTTTTTTCGGTATTTGGACCACAAAGATGCCGAATTTACGAAGACGTGACATTAGAACAGGTGACGGGGATTTTTATCTTCTCTTTATGAACCGAAAATTGGAGTATGTGAAAAGGCTCTAAAAGTGAAGAGCAAAGTAAATAGAAATAAGGAGGACGTCTTTAGTGCAAATACACCAAGATTAGGTACATAACACCTGTGAAAACAACGTCATCAGATAAGGTTTCTGATTAAAATATTATGACGAATTTTTGATATTTTATCTTATTTAGTTAGAATTATACACAGTACTTTTATTTTTAACTGAGCTTGAGCAACAAAATCTATAAATAAATAAAACATTTACAAGGAAATGCAAAAGGTTGTAAAAAATTAATTGCCTTCACTCAGGTATACATAACAGGTACCACCTATTAATTAAAATTGCCGACCTTCGACGTTATGGCGCCACATTTTTTTTACTAACTTCTAGGAATTATTATTTTTTTTTATAATATGTAATACATATTATGTTTATTTATATTTTTATTTCATTAAACAGTAAATAATATAATAATATGTTTGTGTTATCAAATATGATTTATTCGAGGCGATCTGAGAACTTTCAAAAACCAGCTGTGGTTTTTATCAAACTTTTTTCTCACTGACTTTCCTTATTAAATATAACTTAATCTAATCAAACGTGATTCTTCAAGATAGAATTTACTTAGGTTAATTTTTGCTATGTCAACTACTACATATTAGTTATTAGCTATCGTCAATAAAGATTAACATAATATCGACAAAACTATGCCGTTATGTTTGCGGGTTCGAAATCTCTCTATTGACAACTACCTACCTAATCATAATATTACTTATCAGCATCGCGGCCCAGCCATCAAAGAGTAATAAGTCAGCAAAGTCTCGGGCTCGGTGGTACCGTGGGTGGTTCACACGTGAGAACCCAACGGCAGTCAGCGGTACCACCAGAACGCACCTGAGTATGCGGACTGCCGACATCGCGGCGCCTTAATCGTCTGACTGGCAGTACCGAGAAAAAGCTTGTAAGCTGGTACCAAATCGAATCGGATTTTTAAATGTCGGCTTTGATTTCTTCAAATGAAATTTGAGTGTTACCAATTTACTTATATGCGGCTTTGTTCAGGAAATTCAATTTATTTATTGTTTTGCACTCTATTGAGTTATTGTATAGTATAACTTTTCTTCACCAGTCCCAAATTTCGGGCCTCACCACACAAGAGGTGGAGCAAAAAGGAGGAACACCTCTCTTAAAAATCTTAGTTTAGCTGGCTCTGGCTGATAGGCCTTCCTCCACAAATGAAGACTATAACAGCGATGAAAATGGAGAGATAATAATATAGTTTGGTGCAGAGGAAACAGAGAAAACCAAATCAGCGGAATATTGATTAATTAAAGTATAAATGGAGTGTCAAGATTCTCTCACAAAAAGTACGTGATGGATGAAATAAGGAAGTAACCTTTTGAATGTTGCAGTCTTAGACAAAACGAAAAAGAAAACAGAAGAATCGTAATGGGTAATGTTTCTACCGTGGAGTCAAAGTTTACGTGTATATCATGTTCACTTTTAGGGCTTTGTGCAGGACTTCAATTAATTAGGCAAATAGGTATGGCAAAACTTGTTAAACAACGTTTTAACACAGCCTGCTGATTGTTTTTGTATTTATATGCTGTGGTTTTTATTTAAAAGCAAGGTTTTATCAACTGACAGAATACTGACAAAGCTAACTGATTGACAAATTGACATGACAATACAGGGTGTCCTTAGATAAATTAACACATTTTGCAGGTGAATATTTCGAAAACGAGAAAAGATAAGGCAGTCATTTTATTTCAAAAAATCGCATGTCTGTAAAACCAAATTTCAGCAAATTTTAGGATTCGGCGATAATGTGAAAAAAAAACTTAAAAAATCCGTATTCTCCCTGAACAAACCGCATCTCGTTATCTTTTCCCGTTTTCGAGATATTTACCTGCAAAATATGTCAGTTTAAATACATGTCATTAAAACTAAAGCAACAATACATGTCAGCAAAACTTAAGTAGAAGTACAAGAAACTGTGGTACAAGTCAGCAAACCTAAAAAAAACTTTATAAAACTCTTACCCTAAGTTACTCTCTAAAATACTTCAGTTCCACAGCTCCTAAAGCCTTGGTAAAGATATCAGATATTTGCTCTGAAGTACGTATACTTATAAATTTCAAATTTACTTTCTTTTGGCTAACACAATCCCGAAGTATTGGCCATCTTTATGCAGGATTGGTTGTCTTCAAATATTTGAAAAGGAAAAGCATCAAGATTTAAGATTTCACTCAACAATTTTGCAATAAAAGAGCATTCCTTTAAACAATCAGAGAGTGCAACATACTCTGCTTCTGCACTGCTGAGAGAAACAGTTGACTGTTTTCTGGATTTCCAATAAACAAAATTATCAAAAACCTTTACTGCAAAACCCGAGACGCTTTTTCTATCTTCAAAAGAATTTACAAAATCTGTATCTACGTAAGCAGTAATCAGACTTTCAGTATTTTCTTGTGATTTTTCATATTTTAGACCATAATTTTCTGCATTCTTCAAATAGCGCAAAATATGTCTGAAATATTTCCAATGTTCTGAAGAAAAACCGTGTTGAAATTGGCTAAAAAATGAAATGCTATATCACAAGTCTGGACTTGCTCCTATCATGATATACATATACATCAAACATCCTATTAATTCAAGATAAGGAATGTTTGATTCTTATCCTTCATACCTTTTGAAATTCAATTTATGTTGCATAGGAACACTTGAAACTTTGCAATCTGACATATTGAATTTAAACAAAATTTTTTGAATCAATTCTTTCTGATTTATGAGCAAACCAGGTTCTGTTTTCTGAATTGTTAAACCCAAGAATTTTGCAATTAACTTTTCTTGTGATTTTGGTGATAGATCTTTCATTTGGAATTTTTTCATGATCTTATTCTTGAAAAGGGCAAGTTTCGAATCATATTTACAAAATAAAACTATGTCATCAACATGCACCACCATTATTATATCAGAGTCAAAATATAAGCACGGGTCGGATGTTGATCATTGAAAGTTCAAGGTTAGTAGAAAGTTATACAACTTCTCGTACCAACATTTTGGTGCTTTCCGTAAACCATAAAGGGATTTCTGCAACTGACAAACGTACTTACAGTTTGAGTCCAAGTTTTCACATTCCAGTCCTTCAGGAATTTCCATGTAGGTACCTACACTCTTTCTGGCAAATCACCGTTCAAAAAAGCTAACTTTACGTCAAGCTGGTTAATCAAGTAGTTTTTTTCCACTGATAAAGAAAATAACAGTCTGATATTCAGCATACGCGCTACCGGGGAATATACTTCGAAGTTAAGCTCTAACGAAATCAGCAATAAAAAAAATTGATACAAGTACCCTAGCAAAGATAACCTTTATTTATTTTACACCCACGTCCTTTACGATCCTTAATAGAAAATGCCCAGCATAATCAACTCCATGTTGAAATGGAAAGGATTGTGAAACTCGAGGTTGTGGTAGATTTCCCAGTATAACTTGAGGCGTTGAAGGTTTGAATTTAAAACAAACTATACACTCCCTCACTACACGTTTAGCCAAACTTTTGCCTGATATTGGCCAAAAAGTTTCTCTAACTTGAGACAGTAACAACTGGGGACCACCGTGAAGTAATTTAACATGTTCATGTTTGAATATTAAATACATTAAATGGTGTTTACTTGACAAAACCATAGGATTTTTTTTGCCATAAGAAAAAGCAGAATGCTCAAGCCTACCCCCAACTCTAATAATTAAGTCCTCGTCTAGGAACGGAGTTAGACTCAAAAGCTTACTCTTTGGATTAAACGATGAAGCTTCTAAAAGATCTTTGATTTCGTCTTGAAATATCTCTCTTTGGGACAGCTTAACGAGAACATTAATGGAAAGATTTAGCCCATCAAGAGTAAGATGCCCTGATTTTTTCGTATCACTGGATGTCTTACAATTTTGAATAAACCTTAAACAGTATGCTAAAACTCTTTTGATACGTGTAAACGATGAAAACTTATCAAAAGGAAATAAAGATTCTCGAACTAGAACATAGCTTTGGATATGTTTTTTGGTTTCTGGCAATTCATGAAATAAAACTGGATTCGCGGCAGAGAAATCCATAGGCCAAATTTCCAAAGATTCATGTAGCCATGATGGCCCCTGAAACCATAATTCTGAGTTCCTTAAATATTGAACTGACACACCTCTGGATAAAATATCAGCAGGGTTCGAATTGATTGGTACATATCTCCAATGTGAACTATCAGTAATAGTTTGGATTTCGGCCACACGATTTCTAACGAACACTTGCAGGTTATGGGGTGATGATCTAATCCATGCAAGGGCCACAGTTGCATCGGACCATAAAAAATATTCATCGGTTTGGAATGTTATTGAATTTGAAACCTTTCTAAATAACCGGGCTAGTAACAGAGCTGCTGACAGTTCCAATCGAGGCATACTCAAAGACTTCAGTGGACAAACCCTAGTTTTAGAAGTTAACAGATTGACACGAACAATTTGATCTGAATCAATAACTCGTACAAATTTACATGCACCGAAAGCCACTTCTGACGCATCCGAAAATCCATGTCATTGTATTGAAACTGCACTCTTGGAAAATACGTGTCTCTGTATTTTAAAAAAGTTTAACTCCGACAAATCAGACCTTAGCTTCAATAACTTTGCCAAACATCATTGGGAACTTCTTGATCCCAGGACAATTTTCGTGACCATAAAGCCTGCAATAGAATTTTTGATTTAACAATAACTGGACTGACTAGATTAAGAGGATCAAATTTTCGTGCTACCTCTGACAAAATCACTCGTTTTGTTACCATTTTAATAGTCACAGGTAAATTAACTTTAAACGATAGACTATCTTCTTCGCAACAGCATACTATTCCCAGAGTTTTACAAGCTTCTGGGGTACTAAAATGAAGATCCTGCAGCTGTGATTCAGACGTCGTAATATTTTTTAAGACTTCAGAACTATTTGATTTCCATTTTCTAAATTCGAAACTGCCTGATCTTAATATTGACGAAACTTCATGACAAAGCTGAACTGCTTCACTAACTGTCTCCGCACATGATAACAAATCATCGACATAAAAATCCTGTTCAATCACCCTTGAAGCTTTAGGAAATTGAACTTTATTTTCCACTGACAATTGCTTTATACATCTTGTTGCAAGAAATGGTGCACTTGCTGTCCCATACGTAACTGTGTTCAATGCGAAAGTTTCAAGAACACTCCTGGATTATAAACTGACATATGACCAAGGTTCTGGTATTCCTGCATAAATTCTGAATACATTTGTTTTAACTTAGGATTGTTTATGAATCTGCGCTCCAAATTACGAAATTGCTTTTTTGCTAACTGCTTAGAGTCACACAAGAAAATTGGATGCTCTTTGAGTGGAACTGAAACAATAAACCTTCCTTCCGAATCACGCCGATGAGTTTCCAAAAAATGTTGCTCAGCTAAATCCTTCTCGTTTGCGAGCTCGTTCGACTGCGAAGGGCATAAGGAGACCTCCTCGATCTCCCAGAACTTCGTCAACTGGTTCTGAATATCTGAAAAATGACATGAAGTTACAGCACCTTTTGGAACATTAATTTTTCCAGAAATCTCCCATCGTAACCTCGTTTTTTGTAATACTGGTTTGTTTTTCCCTAACTGTATAGTACTGTTACATAATATATCTCAGAAATATTCGGCGCCCGGCGCCCAACAAAAGATCAACCTTTTGTGGTTCATAAAAACAAGGATCGGCTAATGTGATATAATCTGGAACTTTGAAAATAGAGGGATCAAAATAAATTCCTGGAAGATTACCAGTGATTTCTGGAACAATAAAACACCTTATCTTTGCATTAAACTCTTTATGCCTTGAACTCAACCTAATATCACGAGCCTTGGTAATATTCGAATGAACATGACCTATTCGTATAACAGACAAATTCACATATTAATTTTTTCACAACGTCTTCAGAAACAAAATTGGACATGGATGCGCTATCTAAAAAAACCTTGATCAAGGGCGTAGATATGGGGGGGTAGAGGGGGTAATTACCCCCCCCCAGATCTCTATTTTTTTAGGTAAATTAAAAAAAAAAAAAACTTATATTTTATTAGATGAAAAGTATTGGGGTTTCCGGGTTAAGTAAAATATCATTATCAAATAAAAATTATTTGTGCTTGTTCTTTGTTCTTTGCAAGTTGCAAAGCTAGCTGCTAGAATGAGTATTATCTATTACTGTATTCTGTTAGTAAGAGCCGTGCTGCCCCAGTTTTACACTAACACTGAATCAGTTTAAGTGTAGTAAATTCCCAGAAGAACATGAATTTGGCCATTTATACCATTTTGTTGTTTTTTTCTTCGATCTACGTTCGGCTTACGTACACTTGTTCAGAGCTCACTCTGCCTATGACGTCACGATATCCATGCTCATACCGTTCCGCTCCGTACAGTGCAAGGCCAAACAAACTCAGCCATTATAAGGCTGATAGATTTTTAGTGATGTGTCATCTGTCAATTGTCAAAAAAACTGATTAAGCCCGGAATTGCAGAAGCTTTGCAACACCAACATATAAATGCAGGACCTGCAAGTCTGACTTTTCGTATTACAGAAGCAGAACGCACTTGCAGATCGCCTGCAAATTTGCGCAACGGTCCCGTAAGTCCTTGCAATCACTTTGACAACTTTGACATTTAAAACATAGATAAGGGATACAAAACTCTCTCGAACCTATAATATAGATAGGCAACTCAATACAAACATTTTGTTCCTGATTACAGCGCCCTCTCGCGTGTGTAGTCAGCAACTTGAGAGCGCGGGAAGCACTCCTTTTTAAATTTAATTTTTTTTTTCTTTAGGATCCGTTTATCATTTTTTATTGCCACTAGCACTGAACAATTTAATATGTTTCTAGTGGAAATAAAATTATGATAAACAGTCTCTTGATCACATACCGAAGAGTTACATACTAATTAATCCATGTATTAAATACAAAAATAACAATTTTGAATTACTTTATTAACTACAGTATAATATCAATCCAATCAATAATAGGTACCTACAATGAATAAGATTTTTTGATTGTAAACGTTTTGCAGGCATAAAATGAACACCTAAAAACAAAAAAAGTTACAGTGGTAAAATTACAGGAGATAAAATCCCGATTTCGGTATAATGTAGGGATTGAAACATACCTGTTCATCATTTTTCGGAATTCGATGAATTTTTACTCTGTTCCCTCGGCTTTCACACATTTCAACACAAGATAAAACCATTTTGCTTTGAACGGAGAAAATGTTCAATCTCTGATTCAAATTATTGAATAAAAATGGAATTATTGTCAAAATTTGTCAAAATATAATGAAAAAGTAAAAGTCAGAAAAGTGAAGCGATGCTGCCACATGTCAAAAGCATGGAATATTGGTTTTGAAAAAGAAATGTAATTTCAAATCGTACTACTAGCAATTATATGTTAGCGAGGTACATGACTTTTTTTCCTATTGTTGGAGGAAGCTTTTTAAAACAAATAAACAAAATCTGGAGTTTTTATGTACCGGTATAAATCTGACAACAGCATTGGACGACAGCCAGGGCCGTCTTAAGGCATGGGCCCGCTGGGCCCGGGCCCAGGGCCTCCGGCGTCAAGGGGGCCTCATCGCTAAGTCCACGCATAATTTGAAATAAATTTTATTTAGAAAAAAATTATAGGCTGGTAGCGATAGGCAAGTTGAATGTCACAATTTACTTTTTCTAATTTTGACATTTAAAGTGACACTTTTCAAAACTCGTTGACGTTATCAAATGTCTTACTTTTCATCACCAGTTGCGAAAAGTAAAATTTTTCGCAAGTGGTGATGAAATAGTTATTTATGATATAAGTGCTAAAAGTGACATTTTATTTTGTGAAAAGGGAAGTTTGGGACACGACGCCGAAGGCGGAGTGTTCCATCCCTTTGAACAAAATAAAATCACTTTTAGCACGAATATCATACACAATTTTTTCTACAAACGCACTAAAAGTGATTACTTTTAGCACTAGTGCTAAAAGTAATCACTTTTAGCACCAGTGTCATAAAATGGCATTTTAGACACTGGCAGCATCCGTTAAAAATGACACTTTTAGTGACGTTTGTAGAAAAAGTTAATTTGACCATTAGTTGCAAAAAATACAGAAATAAAATTTGTGATAATTTCAACGCTAAACTACTTGAAGTAATGTTATTATATTCTTTGTAGGTATGAGCGAATTCTTTTATTCAGCGATGGATCCATCCTGCTGCCAGCATTATGAGACAGCCATTCTGATTTTCTATGAACTAGACAAACAAAGACCGGTCATTGATGGATCCATTGCTGAATAAAAGAACGCGCACTATGCACTATACATGAAAATTTAATTTGTTCACACCATGAACAACATTTAACACAGGGCCAAATCATATTTGCTCTGAAATAATGAATTCAAATTTAAGTTCTGACCATAAAGAAGTTAAAGTACTGAAAAGCTTAACAAAAATACTTTGGTCTGCACGTAAAGATGCAGTTATACAGCTCTAAATTGTGGATACAAAGAAATCCAAATGAGCCTTGATACCTTTATGAATCAAAAGCGAGAGAAAAATCTGTTTAAAAGGAGTACCGCTATACTCAGAAACGAGTGAAACGACGAAGTGTCAAAGCAACTTTCCTTGAAGGTAACGGTTACAAAATATTTGAAAGGTTCGGTTTTTTTGAAAAATTTTCTGACCTGATTGAAAGCTGAAATTGAAATTTCAAGAGAAACGGTAAAACTGTCACATTTTTATGACAAAGACATTAACACCGATAAAATTTTGCTATGAGAATTTTTTAATCCATGATGGTCACCAATGCACGCGGGGAACGTTCATTCTCCCAACAATAGTCAAAAGCGAAATTACAAACCGCATGAGCCAGTCGCTATTGAATAACCTAAGTTTGATGAGTATTGAAAGCGAAATTTTACAAACCAAACCATTGATTTAGAAGACATGATTCACGATTTTGCCTCTGTAAATTCTAGAAAACGACGTTTGTAATACCTATACCATTTTCACTTATTATTGGCGTAGCATTATCCATGGAAATTTGACAGGTTGACCCTCGTATAATAATGACATTTGATGACAAATTATTTTTCAAATTTCAGGGTTATGAAACGGAAAGCCGAGTTGCCAGAATGTGTAAAATATCTGAGTAAATTCAAATAGTAAAATTATTCAATTTATTATTTAAACGTAACCATAACAGTAAGCTCAATAGCATAAATATGTTTTTGCAGTAACTTTTTTTTCGGGTTTGGTCCAACGGCATTTCTTCTATTTTTATTTTTTTATTTCTTCTTCTTCTGGACGTGCCTATCCCTTATGAATGTCGGCGATCATCGATTATTATGGCGATGTCCACTAATTCGTAGCAATATGGAAGAGTTGTGGCGAGCTTTTATCAAACAATGTTCTGAGATTTTTCCGCCACGATATTCTTCTTCTTCCTGGTCCTCTCTTTCCAAATATCTTCTTTTGCAGGATCGATTGTTGTCCCATAGTTGTTTTATGGTCATTTTTGTGTCGAAGTATACGTTATGTTTAATCAACCATTCCTGCATTTTGTCTTTCTTTGAAGAGAATGAAGGTGGTTTATCCTGCTGCTCTGAATGATATGGAGCGTTGTCCATGATTATTACTATTATTTTCTTCAAATATATTCAATGCAGGAATTAGCTGATCAACGACCCATTTTTGGAAGATGTCCGCGTTCATGGTATTGTGGTAGTCTCTGTCATTGTTTCTTGAATCTAGAAAAAAATCGCACCCATCTAAAAACCCAGAACTACTCCCCGCATGCAAAATAGTAAAATGTTTCCCCTCTGACTTAATTTTGGATGGGTTGCTTTTCATATCAGATTCGTGTATTCATCGACGAACTTGAGATCCGTTTTGGTAGATCCAAATTTCATCTAAATACACGAATCTGATATTTTCGTTTGAATGTGTATATTGGAGGTATTTCCGCAAAAATGTAATTTTGGCAGCAAGAACATGTTTTTGCTCACATAACATGTTGCGTCCATTTACTGCTTCAAATTTATATCCCGTAGATTTTAAAATTTTATATAAACTTGTTTGCCCTCCCTTAAATTCCAAATTTTCTTTTGCGTATGTCAGTAATGTTTGTAATGTAAAATATTCATTTTAGAATTGTATTTCCAAATTTGTCGTTGTAAATCTTCTTTAAACATTCGATCCATAATTGTCTCTGTCTTTTTTGGTCGGCCTAAAGTTTTTTTGATTGTATATTGTCCAGTCAAAATTCTTTGAATAGTCCTGGTTCCCACCTAAAATTTAAGGAAAATGTTGGTTGGGTAAGAAATGGCTTCACATGTACATTTAAGTTATACCTACCTCAAATATATCTGCAAGTTGGGCTTCAATTGTTCCCTGGAGAGCCTCTGTTTTTTTTTTTAAATAACCATGACATTTTAATATTTCCCTTTTTTTTTCTTCTGAGATTATTTTCGGCATCTTCAATACGAAAGAAATTTGACAATGCCGAATTTCAAAAAATGTCATTAGATTTTGCAGGTACGCGAAATAGTTAGGTACCGTTTATAATATAGCATTATTGAAAAATGCATTGAAAAATGTGTCAAATTTGATTTGCCAGATAGGCCAGAAAATTTTAATACCGCGGCACCTACGAAATTATATAAACCACACTTAAAACTGTCTGGAATTTGACAATACCGTTATTATTATACGAGGGTCAACCTGCCAAATTTCCATGGATAATGCTACGCCAATAATAAGTGAAAAGCAAATATGTAAATTATTTTTTCTACAAACGTGTTAAAAATGCAATTTTTAACACTCCCCCGAAGCATTAAAAATGTTACTTTATCGCACTAGTGCCATAAAGTCTTTATAGCACTAGTGTTAAAAATGAAACATCAAATTTTGAGAGCGAACGTCAAAAAAAGTTTGTATTTTTAGTTATTTACATTGATAATAATGGTGAAATTTGAACAACTGTGGTAGCCCGACTAGCCGCCTCATCTATATTTTTCAAGGGATCGATGCAGCCCTCTTTTTTTTCTGTATTTTGTTACATTTTTAGCAAAAAGCATTACTGACCACGACATACTTTCAAGAAACTGACAAGACATTTCATTACCCGTAAAACAAGGTGCTGGTTATTTGGCTTTTTTGACAAATGTCAAATTCAATAATTTTATGTAGGAAAGATGCTAAAAATCCAATTTTTTACTGGTTATTGCTTTTTATTGCCGTTTGTAGAAAAAAATAGTGTATGATATTTATGTTAAAAGTATTTTTAAGGCACTTATGTGAATTGCAGAATTCGCTTCGCTCATTCTGCAAACTTTCACATGCGTGCCTTAAAAATGTACTTTTAACACTTATATCATAAATAACTAATTTCTTATTTTCTTTTCACAATATACATTACATTTTAGAAGTTTTTCTTATTTATTCATATCGTATTCCCTGGAGCACCCCCCCCCCCCCCCCGTAGGTGAGGGGCCTCCTTTTACATATAGGCCCAGGGCCTCAAGAAGTCTTAAGCCGTCCCTGACGACAGCGCCTCTGCCGTCTGTAGTCGCAAGCTTTTAGCGGAACGAATTAAGGCCGGGACACATCTATCATGCATTTTTCCGATCCGACTCTGATCATACAATCAGGGTCCTTATTCTTGGAACCGGAGAGCAACGGAACACTTCAACTCATTCTCCTGGGAACGCTGCTCCCTGTTCCAAGAATAAGGACCCTGATTGTATGATCGGAGTCGGATCGGAAGAATGCATGATAGATGTGTCCCGGGCTTTACGCCATAAGAGTTGCACATGCATGATTTAAAACTGGTAGATCAGTAGCGCCCAAACACTTTTTTCCGATAAATATGATGTAATTGCAGCTTTTTTCTGTGAGTTGCTCGTTCCTGCAAATAGAGCACATATGCAAGTCAGCCATATTTGCAGAGCTGCAAATTTGTAGATGCAAAAATACTGTAATTGGGCCATAAAACTACCATTATAGATTGAAAAAAAGTATGTAACTACTTAAATAATAGTACTAAGGTCAAGTTCTGGAAAAGTAAATGAGCTTGGAATTTTTTCTCCGAGAACCCCCCCCCCCCCCCCCCCCCCCCCCCCCCCCCGGCCACCTTCAACTTTATTACCCTCCCCAGAAATGTAAAGTACCTACGCCCTTGGCCTTGATAATATACCGCTCCTCTTTTTCGTCATAAATATCTACCAAAGCAGTGGCCAATAGTACCTGTGCTACTGAACACTAATTATAATAAGAACTTACTTGTACTAAATCATTGTTAGTCCTTGAGACTTGATTCTGATCCAACGGCTCTAATCTTGAGCTATGCTGTAACTCCTGTGTCGTAGCCACACTGGAGTTTTTAACCTGAAAAGGATGCAATAGGGAATTGTGAGCTTCTTTACAATGCTTACAAGGACCAAATTTGCAACTAGAAAACATCGTGGCCCATCTGCAAGCAATTATAGCAAAGATTTAAATTTATGACTATTTCTCGTTTCTTTTCAAGGGACAATTGACAAAATTCCTTGCACCTATATAAATAATGTGATTTTTTACAATAATAACAAGCTAAATTTTCATCCGAGCGCCTACCACTCATGTTATCACCTTCGTTTTCTACACTAGACACAAAGGATTTGGGGTTTCTCATTTACACGCACACTTTAACCTGAATGAGTCTTCAAGTGAAAATTCCTTTCCATTTTGCTGATAAGCTTCTCTCCCTGTTCTGCCACACTCATTTCAAAGTCCACTACACGTTTATTCTGTATTCTGCATTTATCTTTCAAAGTTTTCACTCACCAAATGGTTTGTTGCACGACTATCAGAAACTGTACCGGCGGCTTACTGGTTTAACTAGCAATTTTCACAGTCCACAGAAGAATCAGAAGGCACCTAAAATAACCTATAGTTTAGTCTTCGTTAGCATTATTTCTAATATAGAGTTCTCGATATACAGATAAACGATGCGCATTGGCACTCTAAACGTTTAGGACCCACATGGTGACAGGCCGCGAATGGAAAATTGCCTGGATAGCCTATCTGGGAGTTTCCACTAAAATTTCTTTTGCCCTATGTCTTTGGTTTCGACGATAATAGGGTACTTGCATGGAAAATTAAATTGATTATTGTCTATTGCAAACTGTAGGAAATCGAAAACAAATCGTTACTTTTTTTTAATTTCGCCCAAATATGATTATTCCGGAAGCATAGACCTAACAAATATTAAGTTTTGTATATATAGATATACTGAGCATGTGCAACGTCACTAGTTTATATGATAAGTGACGTCATAGGCATATTTCATAGCGTTGTATCTCTGTCAATTTTTGACTAAGAAGAAAAAGAAAAAACACGTGTTCACTTATTTTTCTTGGACTAACGAAATCAGCAATAAAAAAAATGGACCAAGTACCCTATTCTGTTTCGTTTTGATTTAACCAATAGCCACCTATTTTTTACAGAATTAGGAGAAATATCACCTTGTTTTTGGCAAAACATATTGTTTATGTCTGTGTAACTGTTTGATATTTCGCAGGCATAGAAATCAATACCTGTTAATATACCTTATGTGTCATCAATATTACCACTTGTAGCCTTTAGGTTTCAAATTATCGTGAGAAATTGGTCCAACGGACGTCCTTCTCCTTCAGTGTATAGATTCCTAAGCTGTCTTCATAGAATACCTTGAATTGAAATTCGAAATCCCTTTTCAAGCACACTAGTTGTTTAGACTCAACAATTTCTGAATGCTGCGAAATAATTTGACAGTACCGAACTGGGGCTCTGTCAAGTTAGCCCCCCCACATTCGAATTTTCTAACAAAATTGCATTTTTGTTTGTTCTGATTTCCAAAATTTTGGGGGATTGAGCGTCAAGTTAGCCCCCCAGTAGGATTTTGTCAGAATATGACCGAATATGCCATGGAAATTATGAGAAAAACCTAATACAGCACAGTTCAGCACACGTCAGCTTGAATAGGAATCCATTTTGGTTTAATCTAAGTTCCAAAATTTTGAGGAGGCTGAAGCGTCAAGTTAGCCCCCAGTTAGGGCTGCCATCCGTCCGGATTTCCCCGGATTTGTCCTAGTTTTAAAGGCGTCCGGGGGGACTTTTTGAAGTTATCCGTGTTTTTCGCTTTACGGCATTTGGAAAAAAATCACGAATAACTCCGCGAAATTGACAAGAATCATGGAAATCGTCAATCGACATCATCAGTTTTATTTAGCCCGCGTGTGCGCGACTCAAGTTTCACGTTCACGTGTCGTTAGTCAAGTGAAAGCTATAAAAAAACCCAAGTTTTATTTTTTTTTGTCAAAATAATGAGTGGTTCTCGAAGGCTTGAAATAAACTTTTTTGGGCGTGGCACCAAAAAAAATTTCTGCCTCCGGCGGCCCCTAAGATGGGCTACCCTTTAGTGGTATCCGGGTTTGAGGGAGTAGAATCCGGGGTTTTTGTAAAAATTGTCCTAGGTAACAAATTTCATAAATGGCAGCACTACCCCCAGCAGTGCCGGCCCGAGGTAACTTTTAGGTTGGAGCGAGATCTAACTTTGGCGCCCCTAATTAAGTAAATGCTAATCGTATACTCTATTCACCGATCAGAGCTCTTCTAAGTACCAAGAAAAAGTACTTAAGTATCAATTTCTTTTTTAATACGAATCAAGTACCAGTACAAGTGTGAGTACGAAAGGAAATACCTAAAATGTCAAGTAAATTGACTTGAATTGCCCAAATTCAAGTACAAGTACCAAATTCCACGAAAGTCAGAATCAAGTTAGTATTTACTTAAACTTGCATCCATAATCTTGAACAGGGTGTGACCCAAAAATAGGTTTTAGAAAAAAAAAATTTAAGAACAAATTTTCAAACCGCACTAGATTACGACTTACGACCAACCGTTTCGAAGATACTGTGATATAAAATTCCTACTCCTAGCACTGTGACATCATATGCACAAACTGAGTCCGACAGCCGGCGCTGGCGCGCGTTTGCTGATTCTTGCTGCGTATGTTAGCTCAGTTCCAACCGACAGGAGAACCGTTCCAGAACCAGTAATTTCCAGTTGTCCACCTATTTTTCAATAAGTTGAACATTTATTCTACTTGAAAAATGAATTGATCAACTGGAAATTACCGTTCTAGAACGTTTCTCATGTCGGTTGGAAAAGAGCTATTATCGACATTATCTATCGTTTTTGCGTTCTCACCACCTACTGCTGCGTCAGTTTATTGTTCGTCGATTTTAATCTGATACTCGGACGGAATGTGAGCTGGTGGCTCATTACATTAGAACGCCAATGGTTACCTGACGTCACACCTGTTTTTGCCATATGAAACACCCCCTCGCTCTTCATACCGCAAGTATCAGTTAAAAATCGACGAACAATAAATTGGTTTTGCAATTTTTGCGTGTATTTATGACGTCACGTGATGAATAGACAAAATTTTATTTAATCGTATCTACCTTATTATTTTGAGTAGCGATGCAAGATTTTCACAAGAGTTCTTAGAATTTTCTTCTTTATTTTCTGACTACAAGTTGTATTTTAAGGTTACACCCCCTTTAATAGTAGATATTCAATATAGGCGCCACAGGCACAGGAATTGGTATTGGGGGACTCCAGCTGGGCTCTTCCTACCTACTGGCTGGGTTTCGGCTGCTGTCTTATCACAGACTTACCACCCTTTTGCTCGCAAGCAGAATAGCAAATATCGAAAAACGAAGACAGGATTAAGAGCAGTGTGTCTATCTGATTGTAAAAATCATAGCTTCGTTATCCTGGACTATTTCTCCATAAAATTTCAATATGTTGAAGCTTAAAGCTTCCTTAATAAATAAAAAAAAATTGGTTAATCTAGGTTTCCAGAATTTTTACAAAAAAATCAGGAATGAGGCCATCAGACCATGGCAAAGATATCTCTAAGTGTGTCTATTTAATTGTAAAAATCATAGCTCCGTTATCCTGGACTATTTTTCAATAAAATTTTAATATGTTGAAACTGAGAGCTTCCTCAATAAGCCAAAAAATATTCCGCTCCTTCAGGTTTCTCAGATTTCCAGGGAAAAAATCAGAATTCAGGCCATAGGCTGTAATGCAAAAATATCACTCAATGAGGCTTTCGGATTCAAAAAATCGTAACTCAGTTATCTTTGGTTTTTATCCAATTAAATTTTGGTATGCCAAAGCTCCTGGATACATAAAAAAATTCTACATCTCCCAAAGCTTCCCAGATTTCCAGGAAAAATATCAGAAATCAGGCCATAAGCTGTACGTAATGCAAAAATATCACTCAGTGTGGCTTTTGATTTAAAAAAATCGCAACTCAGCCATCTTTGTTTTTTTTGGCCCTCGCTCCATTCGCCTTATGGTAGGGCCGGCCCTGACCCCCAGTAGGATTTTGTCGGAAAATTACCGAATATGGAAATTTTGAGAAAAACCTTGATACAGCACAGTTCAGCAAACTTTCGATCGGATAGAAATTCATTTTTGTTTGTTCTGATTTCCAAAATTTTGGGGGGTAGCTGACTGTCAAGTTAGCCCTCCAGTAGTATTTTGTCGGAAAGTGACCAAATATGAAAATTTTGAGAAAAACCTGATAAAGCACAGTACAGCACACTTCAGATGAAATAGGAATCCATTTTTGTTTGATCTGATTTCCAAAATTTTTAGGGGGCTGAGCGTCAAGTTAGCCCCTCAATTTTGTCAGAAAATGACCGAATATGGAAATTTTGAGAATAACCTGAGTGATACAGCACATTTCAGCACACTTCAGATTGAAAACAAATCCATTTTTGTTTGATCTGATTTCCAAAATTTTGGGGGGCTGAGCGTCAAGTTAGCCTCCCAGTAGGATTTTGTCGGAAAATGACCGAAAATGGACATTTTGAAAAAAAAAAACCTGATATAGCACAATTCAGCAGATTTCAAATTGTATAAAAATCCATTTTTGTTTGGTCTGATTCCCAAAATTTTGGGGGGCTGAGCGTCAAGTAAGCTCCTCATCTTTTTTTTCCTATACCTTTGGCATCGGAACGGCATAGTTCAAAATATCATCGGTACAGTGAAGCACACTTCGAGCACAGTAAGTGGTTGCAATTTTGTTAGAAAATTCAAATGTATGGGGGCTACCTTGACGCAGACCCGAACTGGGACGAGTCTCAGTTAAGACGTCTGAAACACTCTGTTGTTCTATTATAATCCTAAATTCCAAATCTGAACATTCTGATTATTCCGTTCTGCCATCATTTTTCTCAAATTCTTATTATGTTAGAACCCACAAACAGGCCTGCACCCTTTTTCCTAACCTAAATTAGTTTCCTCCAAAAAATCCAGTGCCCTTTTACTCATAAATGCCTCGACATTTTCAAAAAGTTAATGTTCAGGAAAGCCTTTAGCTTGAGTAGGTCTTCGTTGACCAGCCTTCATGTCTCGAGTAATAACATTTATCAAAGAAGTCGAGCTAGCACCAAAAAGGTACTTATCAGTATCGGAGCATTTCTCGGTAGTACTCGGCCTATTTCAACTGTGCATACACACCCAACATTTAACAGTATCAATCCGATATTAAGTATTTATAACTTTTATAAGAAACTACTCAAGTATAGGTACTTCTTCCTATAATTCATTTAATAATCCTTTTCCTTTCAGAGATGACGTTCTTCCGTAAACGGAAGAATCGAAGAAGAATAAGAACAAAAAATTGTAATAAGGTTTGAAATTAGATTGCCGCAAGATGACTTTGAACTTTGAAAGAACGAATCAGAGCTATAGGTAATAATAGACCATAAAGAAGTGAAATAATAGAAGCAAAAACATTATTGGTGCTTCTGTAATAATGAGTTTACGTCCAAAAAACTCTAATTGGTTTTCTAAAGCAATTTACTAGTCCAATAGGTTTTCTGTACCTACACAAGCAAGATCATTATGTAAACTTCCTTATCTTTACACACTTGACTTGAAATTCAAGTTTAAAAACCAATAATCTATTCTGTACAGGTGAACTTATTTTTTTACAACTTCTCACCTGTGTCAATTATTATTATTTAAGCAATGAAAATGATAATTTTATAAAATGTGCCCCCGAAGGTTGATCAGCAAGGCAAAGTTCCCACGGCAACCAACGGCCGAGATTTAAACAGCAGGTGTCCGTTCTTCCTTTTCCTCCCACGGTACCACTTTTGCGACTTTTTGCGTTACTTTTTCTGATTTAAAATGCGCCGATACATACCCAAAATTAAAGTTTATTGAAACCCAAAACTATTTGGCTAAGTCTGAAGCAAAATAAGTTAAGTCAGATCAGGGATGGAGTTCTGCAGGTAATCATCTTTTAGGTGAGTCTATGGTGGTCTAGCAGGCTGGTTTTTGATTCTTTCTTACTTGCTAACATAAGTACTAATATTCCAGCTAATTCACTATTTTAGAAACTGGTTAAAAAAAGCAATCTCACAAGGTTATAAAAATGAAGGATCTTCTATTCTTATCAATCATCAATCTACCAGTGTACTTTACTATTCAATCTATTTCTATGTTGGTACCATCGTCCCCGAAAGTAACTGGGACAATATTAGCTCTTGTACTATTATATGACTTTTAGTGTCAAATATTTGTCAAACCATGAATAAAATGAATGATGGTAGAAATAGTCCAGGAGATTATTATGAACTATTTTCGTCCCACATACTTTTGGTGACGATGGTACCTACTTTGGAGGTTAATGGAAAAGTGCAGAAATTAGATTTAAAAGAATCATCAGTTTCAGAGAAATATACTAAGCATGAAGAGTGGTTTAACTTTTTATGTAATAGAGACTTCTCTCAATAAATTGTTGGTTGAGAAAACAAGAATCCAGCCTAGAAAAACTGTGATCATATCAAATTCTGTAGTATTTTTGCCTCGAGATAATAACAAGAATGTAATTTGAATTACAACTTTTTGAAAACAAAAAATACCCAATTTAGCTGCTAAGTCTAATAGATACACCTATAGATAATAGATAGTACCCTTTGAAATTCTAGAGCTAGAAAAAAAAATAAGACATTCAATTTCAGTTCATTTGCATATAAAATCCCCTTGATTTTTTTTTTGTTAGTACCATTCTAACCGCACACAAGGTAACAACACAACAACAGGTAAAAATATTGTGTATATACGTTTCAGCCGCATTCCACGACACACTGTCGCCATCATTCCGTCTTTTTCCATTTCACCGTTCCCTCTATACTTGTGTCTTTGTCTCGTGGTGCAGGTGGATGGCTTTTCAAATGGATCGTACCGGGTCCGATCGGATTGATGATGGTACCGAGTAGTCGCTGATGATATACAAGGAGAGATCAAAAAAAATTATGTTTTAGTGATTTCCTTGTTGAAAATTGGCTCCATAAATTATTTAATGGCATTATTAAGTGCCGCAAGAAATTGGCCGACTAATTTCTTAATTGGACGCAAAAGGAAATCCTTATTAGAGTTGGTTCTCAGGCTTAAGGTATGGAAAAAGAGTAATTGCCACTGATAAACATTCGTCTTCACTAATTTACTATTTATGCAAGATGAGAATTTCAGTGGGAGCACCTTCGTGTTTTAGTGCTTTTTAATTGGGTTCGAGTGTAAAAACAAGCAAACAAAGCAACATGATTAATCAGCTCAGGTAGCAATTAATGGGATTTTTCGAACATTTGCACCTAAATATTTTCTAGTATATAAACACCTGCAAAACTTTTAGATAAACAAATAAACTCTCCAATATTTTAGATATTTATTTATCAGATGTCAGGTACTAACGAACTTCATTGAGTACCCGAGTAGATCTTTTATGTATGGCTGTTTTCGAATTTTTTGGCTTAAAGTTGGTATTTTGATGAATAGCAGGAAGAACGTTTAGGTAGGACCGGAAAGTTTCTTTCAATATCCTTTAATTCGTACCATTGTAGGTACCTGGCTTGCCCCTCCGCCATAAGTTGAGGATGTTAATGGTTTAATTTGGGTTATTTCAGTAAGGTTTCCAAAGTGAAGTTAATATAGAGATTTGTATTTCCATTTTTATCGATTTATTAAAAAATATTAGACACATAGATATTAAATCAGCTTTTATTTCAAAATGTACCAGTTCGGCATTCTAATTTATGCAATCATTATTAGGTATTCAGATTTAGTAGATTTTTCATAATATTGCTTTTGTTAACAAACCATTATAATTTAGTCCAGAATTATTGCAAATTAAAATATCATTTACATTAGGCAAACTTCTCTTATTTCGTTCCAAAACTTGTTCAGCCTAAATACTCATCAACTCTCTTAACATCAAAATATTATTATTTATTACTTCTTTGCTATTTGCTATTCGTGTATTTTATCCTTTCCCAACGAAATCGTATCTCCTAAAAGAGCGTCGCTCCACACCTGCATGATTTTCACAACAAAACATCGGACACCTGAGTGAAGATTTTCAACATTCCGACAGTCTATTCTTGGTCGTTTTTTTTTCCTCTTCTTCTTCTTCAGTGTTCTTGCACGACTTTTATATTATGAGAACAGGACCGATTTTGGTTCTTGGAAATGACCGGACACTAACACACATATGTCCAAATATTTTAGTGAAATGTGGCTTTTTATGAGTAATTTGATACTTCATACAGTGGAAATCATACTATGATTTGGAAATAGTTATTCATGTAGTTGCGAAAAGTCTCATTTTTTGTTCATCACCGAGGAGCGGCTCATTGTCGAAATCGCTGTACATTTTCATCCGAAATTCCGAGAAATTCTTTCGAAATTCTTCGGGAATCCCAATATGTTTATTGAAATCCTGGAAATATTTAGTAGTATATGGCGTCAAAAGTCGAATAACCAAAATCTTTGGAAATCCCAAAATCTAGGGTTGGCAAAAGTCCGGGTTTTTGGAAATTTCTATTGGGTTATTGTGATAGTTTTTGTGTTTTTGTAGGGTTTTTGTGTTTATTAGATGAAATTAAATATTTGTTTCAACAGAATTGCACCTGAGAAGCTTCAAAATTGAATTTATGGAACATTGAAAATTATCCAAAAATGATACAGAGAATTTTTGCCTCAAAGCTCCGTTAATTATCATCTGATTTCAACGCAATTAGCCTCATATTGAAGCCGAATAAATTCTATACAAACCTGTTAATTAAGATTTCAATTAAGTTTCAAGAGGTTTGCAGATGAGCAGCTTCAAAATTGAAATTATCCAACATTGACAATTTTCCAAAAATGACATTGAGACAGTTTTTGCCTCACAGCAGTCACAGCTCCGTTAATTTTCAGCTGATTTCAACGCAATCAGCCTATAATTAAAGCCAATTAAATTCAATACAAACCTGTTAATTAGGATTTCAATTTAGTTTCAACAGTTTTGCAGCTGAGAAGCTTCAAAATTGAAATCAAGTATCTCAGGATCCTTTTTGCAGCCGTCCATTCTTGTTCTGTAGGTTTATCTAGAAATCTGCGCAGATAAATTACAGAGTATTGAATATCTGGTCTGCTTATTGTAGCTAGGTATAATAATGAACCAATAATTTCTCTGTAGGGTATGTTAGTTCTAACTGGTTGATCCTCTATTTGAAAATTTGGTTCCATAGGTGTGGATATAGTTTTGCAGTCTTCCAACTTGAATCTTTCTAGCATTTTCTCAATAACTCCTTTTTGTAAGATGTGCACTAAGTTCTCTTTAGTCTCTATTTCCATGCCCAAGAAATGTTTAATGTTCCCAAGATTTTTAGCAGAAAACTCTTCTTGTAAAGCTTTTAATATCTTATCACTGTTGGGTCCTGTTAAGATGATGTCATCTGGTAATAACCAGACTTTCTCGCCTATATATAAGCAAAAGTCATGTCTTGAACATTTCAAGTTATTTTTCTATGCAAAATTATTGAAGGTTTTATTCCAGGCTCTCGGGGCTTCACGTAGACCGTAAACTTTTTTAACTTTAGCACATTACGGTTTTTGTTGAGATACTTTTCAACTCCTTCTGGAATTTTCAGGTACACATCTATGTTCAGATTTCCATGCAAAAATGCAGTAGGTATATCCAATTGTTTGATATGCCATTTATTTTGTAAAGCCTGTACAATGAACATTCTAATTGTTGAATACCTTGCAACTGGTGAATAATTGTTGAAGTGAAAATCTTCCTGGTACCCTTTCGCCTTGTTAACACCATTAGGTTTAATTTTAAATAGCCAACGTGTATATCTATTGCTTTTTGACCTTCTGGTAGTTTTGCCTGTTCCCATGTTTTGTGCTTTTCAAGAGCTGATAGTTCACTTTGTATTGTTTTTTTTTCCAACCATCACTTGACATTGCTTCATTATAGGTCTCTGGTTCTTGTTCTTCTGCACCAAATAAGCAATTGGCTGAATAAAGCTCATAGTCACCTAATTGTTCTGGAATTTTCACTTCTCTCTTACTTTTTCTATTCTTCTGTTCACATTGTTTTCATTTTCTATTCTTTGTTCTTCTTCTGGATCTTGCTGTTCATCTTCATAATTTTTTTCTTCTGTCTCTACTTTATTCTCGACAACCTCTACTATGTCATACATAACATCATTTTCATCAAATCTCACATCTCTTAATATTATAATCTAATCATTCTCTGGATCCCATAGTCTGTAGCCATTCATGCTTGCTATGTTCAACTAGTCGTACTTGTTTTGCTCTCGTGTCTAATTTGTCTGCGGAGTTTGGCATCTTTAAAGCCAACGCTTTACTTCCAAACACCCTTAAATTACTTAAATCAGTCTTTCCATAATATATATTCGAAGGAATATCACCTGAGAGGGCATGCTGCACTTCTTATAGCTTCACCCTACAAATATTTTAGTAAGTTTGTCTCAGCAAACATGGTTCTGACTTTATCGAGAAGGGTTCTATTTGCCCGTTCACTTAGACCGTTCTGCTGACTTGTATAAGGTAGTGTGTATTCTATTACTATTCCTTTTTGTTTATAAAAGTTTTCTGATTGCCATGAAGTGAATTCACCTCCATTATCTGCACGTATCCTTGCACAATAGTATCCTTTCGCCTTTTGTTCCCTGATATAATTCATTAGGTTAAATTGTGCTTCACTTTTGTTCTTTAGTAGATAAACAGTTGTAAAATGTGAGAAATCATCAATAGGTGAGTTCGGCTTGGCAGCTCTTTTGACTCCCTTGACCCTTTTCACTGCAAAGTCGTTCGGGTCACGCCACTGGGAGCAAATAGTGCAAGCTCCTCATCGTTCGGGTACAGCCAAGTAGAGTGAAAAGAGTTAACTCCATAAGCACCACCTCGAGATATGAAGCTCGAAGAGCGGGCATGCGCACTTCCTATATTTCCAAAAGGCGGTAAAATTGAGGCTTTCGATAATTCACTATCCTAACGATAATAACCTAAAGAGTTCAAAGAAGATATGCTTAGGGTTTGGTTGCCTCCTGGGGCTCCTGGTAGAAAAAATGACTTCGTTCCCCATAATATCCGCAAAAACACATGTTCTGGTTTGTGGTGGGAATAATCTTGTTCTTAGTAATATAGAAATGCTAATACAAGAAAAAATAGTGAATATTTTTGTTTTTATATTATTTCAAATTAGATTCTTTTTGCCAAGCCGAACTCACCTAATAATGACTTGATAGTATTTCTCCTCATTTCTAGTTGGGGTTCTTAATGGACCAGCTATATCTGTATGTTGAAATTCTCCTATCTTTTTTGATCTGGGTAATGGCACAGTGTCAAAAGGTTTTCGAACTGCTTTATCCTCTTTACATGGAGTGCATACTTTCAAGTACTGATCAGATAAATGTCCTAAACGTTCATGCCAAATTTCTCCAGTTACTGTCAAATTTACCGCGGCGTTTTATATTTCTGCTAACTTGAATTTTGCTATATATAACCTTCCATGTGATCTACATTCAATATTTCTACTATTTTTGTCTTGTATAACTGCCTCTTTTTTTCAAAAATAATCTTGTGTCCTTTTTCATTTATCTTTTTCACAGACAATAAATTATGGGTTAATTTAGGCACTATTAAAGCTGTCAAATTTAAGTTTATAGTATTTTAACGATAGTTTTCCTCTCTTATATGCACTTGAAGTGTTCCTATTGGCCACTCTAATTTTAACTTCATTTTGTAAATTTCCTACATCTGTCATGCATTTTAAAATTTTCTCTATAACTAAGTGGTTAGTAGCACCACTGTCAAGAATAAAATTATTTTCAAAATCACTTACATTTGGCATAGCTAGGTTTGCTTCCAAAACTTCTGTTATAAATGAAATATCTTCATTGTTTTGCTGCAAGCTTTCACTGCTTTCTAATTCTGCTGCTTCCGAGACATATGCTTGCCTATTTGGGCCTCTTCTGTAACCTCTACCTCTTCTATATCCTCTGGCTTGACCTCTTTGTACATAATTTTGATCCTTCTGGTTGGACAATCTCTAACAAAATGTCCCTCTCTACCACATTCAAAACACTTTCGTCCTTGTACACCTTTTCCAACACTAAATGCAATGTTAAGGGTCTGGAACTGGTCATCTGTCACCTCTATTGCACTCTTAACATTTTCCTTATCCAACAATACCTGCACTCGAAACTTCTAGTTAGAATAATTGGTATTGGAAAACTGAGGAAATGGTAAAACTGATGCAGCCATTTTCACAATACTTGACGACTTCAAAAAACAACAACAGCGCAGCTAATATTGAAAATGGAAAATGTTACTTTTTTTCACTTTACCCTTCAAACTTTACACACTGGGGTATCTGGGCCCATAACCTGTTAAATATACCTGTTTTTTGAACTAACGAAGATATAAATTTCACTGATTTCCATAAATTATTGATGACAGACTCACAACTTTTTTTGACAAAACTATTTTCACTAGTTAATTTAACATTTTGCACCTGAGAAGCTTCGAAATTGAAATTATCGAATATTAAAAATTTTCCAAAAATGACACTGAGACAGTTTTTGCCTCACAGCTCCGTTAATTTTCATAAGATTCCAGTATAATTAAACTCTAATTGAAGCGAATTAAATTCTCTGCAAACCTACACTGAGACAGTTTTTGCATCACAGCTCCGTTAATTTTCATCTGATTTCAACGCAATTAATCTTTAATTAAAGCCAATTAAATTGTATACAAATCCGTTATTTAAGATTTTAATTTAGTTTCAAGAGCTTTGCAGGTGAGAAGGTTCAAAATTGAAATTATCAAACATTGACAATTTTCCAAAAATGACACTGAGACAGTTTTTGCCTTACAGCTCCGTTAATTTTCATCCGATTTCAGTGTAATTAAGCTCTTATTAAAGCCAATTAAATTTTCTCCACTGTTCTACTACTAATACTACTTTAGTTAGGATTTTGATTTGGTTTCAACAGTTCTGCACCTGAGAAGCTTCAAAATTGAATTTATCGAATATTGAAAATTTTCTAAAAATAACAAGTTTTTGTCTCACAGCTCCGTTAATTTTCATCTGATTTCAGTGTAATTAAACTCTAATTGAAGAGAATTAAATTCTATGTAGTTTATTAGTACAAATCCTTTTTTTAGTTACGTTACTACTAGTGTTTGTCTTGAGAAAATTTCCTTTTGATTTTTACTTTTGTACCAAAGAATTGTTGAAATAATAGCCAACTGATAGACTATTTTCTCCTAGGATTTTTATTTTGTTTAAAAAAGATAAGAAAAATGTGAATAATTTTATACATTGAATTGATATTTGGCGCTATGGTAGGAATGAGTTCTGTATGAGTGGGTTTTTTTGACACATAAAACCCACAGCCCACTGGATTTTTGCAAATATTACCTAATTGATGGTCGGTTTTTGTGTCAAAAACCCACTGTGTTTTAGGAATGGGCTTTTATGCATGCCAATCCCTTAGAAATTATCGAAATCCCCTGCGATTTCCGAAATCGATGATACAAATTGTGGTAAGTGAGCCACCCCTTGGTGTTTACATCTGGTATACGGTAAATTCCACTTTCCCATCTAAAAATTTTTGGTTTTTGAAAATAACATGAAATAGGTACAAATAATTATTGTGAATGAAGTGAGAGTACCGCCCTCTGTCGATCAACACACGGATGATTCTGGGCTGTTGAATTCTGAAATTATCATTATTTGCTGCGGGGCTTTCTCAGGTGTCTCTCTCGAGAACTGGAAATACTTCTCTGAATTTTTCCTCCCCTTAGAAAGCGATCCACTAGGCAAGTCCATTTTTTTGTTACCTACCTTTCTCTTTTTTTAGCAGTCTTTATCGCAAAATCTTACTTACACAAGTACCTACCTAATGATTGTTTTCTCTATAAAATCTTGATAACGCAATACGAGAACCATCCTAGAATCGAAAAATCATTTATTCCGTAGGATGGCTCATGAAGCACCAGTTATTCTATCCCATGTAAGTAAGACACTCCATTACTTTGTCTATTGTCATATCTGAAATTTCTTCTATCTCTTCCCTTATCTGCAACCTCCAGCCATGGACAATAGCTGATACTCATGTTCATTAGCATTTTCTCCAAAAATCTGTTTGCCAGAAACACGAAATGTAGGTACTCGTAACATTATTTTTTTTTTTTGAGTCATATAGCATTATTATCTTTTAGATTTTATCCGTCTAATATCCTCATCATTGACAATTTTTCCGAAAATTATTGATAAGCGGTGTAAGGTACCATGCAAGTGCATTTACAAACATCTATATACATACATATATGAACCACCTGATACATTATCATTGAACAAGTACAAATTAAGGACATACGACCTCAAAAAAGGTTGTACAAACATTAAGGTGCAAAACACCTGTGTTTAGACAATGATTAACGAGATTAAACTGAACTAAGACGTATAAGTTTAATCTTTGGATTATATGCGAGGACAATTTCTAGAAATTTCATCCGAAAAAAGGAAGACAAGTACTAACTCGTAATGCCATCTGATCGCTTCTTTTCGCAACAGTTGGCCAATTGGTACTTTGGTACCATCGAGAAGAAGAAAAAAAAAAGGAAAAAAGAATTTCTTTGAAGACGCTTCTCGGTCCGGAGGAACACGTGTGCACCGAGATGACTCGGTACTATCGGTACTATGCGGCTTTATGGTACCGTGGTTTAGGGTTGGGGAAAAACTGCACGAAGCAAAAAGTACCCTGACATCTAGTCAATGGAAAAAATCTATATTGGCCTACTTAGCTAAATAATCGAGTATGGATGGATGATTTTTTGAAAAAGGAAGATATTTTTAATCACTTGTGGGTATTTGAAAAGTGGCATTGGCCTATTTGATCTAATTTCCTGTGAGAAATATTCACACGAATAATATACCTAGCTGTTCATTAATATTTCTTTTACTTCTCCAGAACCTAAAGTAGGATACTTACTTAACGTGAATCACCTTGTAAGTACTTATAAGAAATTTCATTTGTGATAAAAGGAAGTAACGAAGGCTCTAAAAAAAATACACTCCAGTGACTCATCGAGTAAATCAAATCGTGCATCAATCAGTGCAGCAATCTGCGTAGGGAGTTTGTCAATCCAATAAACTTAATAACAACCCTCAGGAAAACTAATTTATTCGCTCAGATTGTAGCGTTGGAATTACAAAAGATACAGGTTAAAATCCATAATCTGAACGTTCTTGTGTCTCGGGCATAAGCTTCGTAGGGGTGTAAATAGAAAGCGTTTCATTATATCATGGAGAAGTTCCCTTGCCGTTGCTTTGATTTGCCTAATGGAAATTCATTGCTGCTGGTCTTGTGATGTTATTAGAAAACCGATCGATGGGTGTGTGTATACGCAGCATTTTAGGGCTGAGATTTTAGATTTATAGTTAAGTTCGCTTTTAACTTAAAGTAATGACACATGGATATATTCTTCCGCATCACGTCTTTCTGAAAAACTGATTACGGAACTGAATCTCTTGGAAGCTGAACTTGTTCTAATAGTAATAGGATTATGTTTATGGTGTAGTGTAGTTCTTATATTACATAATATACTATGTTTATCTACCTACTGCCTACTGGAATAAGTTTTGTTCAAAGAAACTGTGATATTTAATTTTAATTAATAATAATAATAGGTGTTTATAGAGTTAATCGTCAGGCAATTTATTATTCGATGAATAATAATAGCGTCAGCATTACCAAAACTTTGTGATTGGCAAAGGTCGCGAATTTCGCCCGAGGCCTTGCAGGTGTGCGTCAGACTGAGGGGCGCCGACCGACCGGATCTGGAGCCGTTCGATCTCGCAGGCAAACGTCCACCTGCAATCGAGCATTGTTGTCGATTCTAAAATTTTTTCATTTAAATGCTCTGGCATCATCTTTTAATTTAAGATACACTGTGTGTGTTGTATGATACTTATGGTATCTAAATAGTTTCATCAGATAATCGGTGGAAGAAAAATGGATTCGCAATTTGCAGCTCTTTCCTCCATGTGTGAAGTTAGCGTTAGCACCCGATTCTCAGTAATTTTCTCAGCAACGATTTTTTAGGAGATGCGCATTTTTGTCTGAGTAAAAATTTTGGAAAAGGGCAATGATCCTTTCCATATGGCCGAAATGGTACTGAGTTTGCACCAGTTTTTCGATTTGGCGTGGTACAATCAGACTGGAATGTTTACCCTGTAACTATTCACAATTTACATTTCATGTCACCATCCATCATAATGTTAGGTCAACGAACAAAAATCATTAAATTTTAGGTACTTTGCGCATGGAAACTCGATTATTGTTCTTACGCAGCGTGCATGTCGTCGGTATTTTAATGTGCGTGTTGGACCCTCCGTGTCAACAAAGAATCGTCTGGTTGCAAATTTTCAGCAACAAGGTTCAGTAAGGAACCACTGTGATTGATGCCGGAAGACCACGTAATGAAATCCGTACCATAACTTCTGAAATTTTGCAAAAAGCAGTGGCGGATCTAGCATGAAGCAAACGACGCACTCTGCGTCGGGCCCCCAGAGCTGAGGGGCCCCCACACAACCAGATTCTAAAGAGACCGCTAAAAACGAATAAAAAAAATATGCTCGTAGATATAAAAGAAAAAATCGAAAATTAAATTTTGAAAGAGACGGCAACGTTGTCCAGGATGCCTATTCGCGAAACCGGGAAGAAACGTTCTCACGAGAAAGAACGATTGCTCTGTCTTATGGAAATAGAAATATTCTCGCTAGTCGCTTATCCCCTGTTTTGCGAATAGATGACCTATAGCGAGTCCAGAGCCGTTTTCTCGCATCCACTTTTTTGACATTGGTTTAAAACCATTTTGAAACGGCTAGTAAAACTAAGGTGTTTACATGGGGCAACCCGGAACAAATTTGGGACAAGCTGAAATTTTCAGGATACCTTTCTCAGGTGGTCGACAATGTTTCCTTAAAAATCGCACTAAATCGCATGGGCCGTACTCGCCCAATCGGGCTTCAAACTCAAAAAATTGTGTTTTTTTTAAATTTCTTTGGAAATATCTCAAAAACTATAAAGTTTTTCAAAAATCTACAGCAGAACAAAATTGTTGCAAATAAAAATACCTACAAAATAGTTTTCTTGTTTTTGAAAATCGGCCTAAAAACAAAGAAATTATGGGTCTTTGTTACGTGTCGAATTTTCAGTCAATCAAGTTAGGACATATTTCTGCTGCCTTTGGTCTTTTACTACTCTGTCATTGCCTGATTTTGCCTAGCACTGTGAAAAAGGAAACTCTTAGTATAAAATCTTTAATATATATTTCACATAACAGTTACAATTATTATTCTCCATGAAGATATCCACAGCTTCTGGCGATCTCTAAAAATAAGATTGATCTGAGATAACATAATATCGTATAAAGCAAAATAATTACCATCTTTTTGAGTTTTCACTATTTGGTTCTCTGTTCTGTGTTCTGTTCTAGGAATCAGGTAAATCAGCATTTGTTTTCCATGTTTTTGTAGAGGTTTCCATTGTGCAACTTGGAAAACATCAGGTTTCCAGCCTAAAATAATAAGAAAATTTAGATAGGATTCGAATGGGAAAAGTAAACAAATAATAGTAGGGTTAGGAAATTGTTTAAATCCGACAATGAACTTAAGTCAATTGTGGCACGAAAATTTGAATATTGAGTATTGCATGCGCAATATGCTTTAATTCAAACTGTCCAAAAATAAACGAAAAATCCCCTAGAACTCGATTCATGTAACCAGAAATTCCACTGTTGGAGGAATCTTTCTTTTTCTAGAATCACGCAGAAGAGAAGCACGTTTATAGCTTTCTTCTGAGGCATTGTGCCAATTTAAGTGAATATTTGGGAAGTAAATTGAGTCTTAAATGGTGGCTATTATTCTTATCTAGCACTACAGCAAGTATTTGCTAATTTAACAAGATTTAATACGTAAAATTCCAAATTCTGGAGGATAAGTTTGATTCGTGTCACGTGTTGAGTGTCGAAAAGGCCAATCCACATTGGTAAGTCCCTATTATTCATCATTTTATTTTGTATTCTGATCCCCGTTAGAGTTTTATGCCCTCAAAAACGTAATTCATTGCCGTACTTACCTCAATTCTTGTTGAAATCGAGTTTTTATAGTGTGAACTCTCTCTTTTAGGCCTTTTCTTATATTGGGTAACGTTACATCCCTTTCTGCTGTTGCTTTCGTTAGATGCACAAAGGCACCTGATTGCTGAATTGCTGATGCTCAATCCTGAACCTGATAGATTGCTTGTGGAGCTTTTGGGGCCTGTGAATCTCATTCGTCCCCCACGAGGTTCCTAGTAGTATTATTCCATCAAATAACTACATAATCAGGTTTGCGTATTGTTGTGCCGTTTTGGGAACCATCCACCCCGTCTGTATTAAGGGTTTCACCATCTCCTTGGGAGTTGGAACCTTTCACCTGCAACCACTTGTACCTACTGTTCAATATTATAGCCAGTAGAATTGCCACTACCTGTTTTAAAAAAGTACCTTATAATACCTTAGGTTTAAATTAAGTTAATCTTACGTTTACTTACCATATGATTTTGATTTCCTGGAACATTCCCAGTAGTATAGATTAGTGTAACACATACATCTAACGCTCACTATCCACAATTAGTGGATCTGTACACCAGGTTAAAATGGATCCATTTACGACGGTATTTTTAGTATTTTCGTATTGATTTAAGGTGCGTGAACCGTACTTGATTATCAACCTTTCACTGATTTGAACTTAATGAATGTCTTTAGGAAATTAACCATAATTTTTGATAACCATAATGAACCAGAAGGTAAGGTAAGATTTGGGAAATGAGACTGTTGTTTTTGCAATTCTGGGTAGGTAGATATTTAGTTTTGTTTATTGATTGTGTAATGTATTTATATTTATGGCCAATTTCATCACAGTCTAATTTGAGTTAACTGATAGATTCTTAGTATTAAAAGTCATTGACTAAAATTTATTATTATTTTGGCTGCCATTTAACAATAAATATTATAAATAATTCTTTTGGCAAATAAAAATCATGCACCGGAGTGAATTTTAAGCGCTTTCATTTCATTTTAGTTTGTTATGCATATTTAGGTTTTTGCAGTACTTCCATTTAGGATTGAGTGTTTCCTGTTTTTAGTTCATAATCGGTAGCTTCGTTTGACTGTAGGGAAGGAAAACAGGTGGCGCCTTTTTAGTTTACCCACACCACTCTCCACTATTGAGAGTTAGTCGGACACCCTAAAAACGAAGCTCCATTTGCTCGATTTTGGTTATTGGAGTACCTCAGCCACCTTTTTGTGTATTAATTAATTTATTGTTAGGTTGTCCCAGTTTTGAAAACCATAACATCTTTAAATAATGGGCCAATACGGCTTGAGCTCCAATTATATCTAAAAATTGAAAAACACATGATACCTACCTGTTCATGAGGACGTAGCGCTACAATAGTGATCATCAGCAGTGTTGCCAAGTTATTACAATTGTAGCAACTTTGAACTTATAATGATGAAAGCAGTCTACAAAATTATACTGAAAACCTCAATTCTTGTGATCTTACAACATTCAAACCTATAGCTGCAAAAATTCGTTAGAAAATTGTTAAAAAATTTAACATATTATCAAATTCTAGCAAAACTTCTAAACTCTGGTATCAATATTGGAACATGATCGAATTAGCCCTCATGTTTATAAGATCTGAAAGATTGGGTGACATTGAGTTGTTATAAAGAAATGCTTCTTTTTTTCCATGCTGCCGGTCAGCATTTTTCCGTTTCCTATTTGGTTACCGCTACATGGAGCGCTAATCCTTTAGGACTTGTCAAATTATAGTCAATGTAAACAACAAGATTCGTTGTGCAAAATTCCAGTTTTTCTTACAATTATCCCAAAGATAAAATGTCAAAAATGTTACCATTGTGTTCAAAATTAATAACTGAATAGGTGTTACAAATAGCCAATAGCTAGATTATCGAATAAATTCGAAAATCGTGAAAAAGTGATTTTGAGGTTATAAGATGGCAAGTAATTGTGGATCCTGTACTGGTGAGATTATTAAAGAAGAAAAGTATGTCCTCTGTGACAGCTGCATGATGTCTTTTCATTTGGATGAAAAATGCTTGGGTCTTGCCGCAAGGGAAGTACGAGCAGTTGAGCTAAAAAGTAGATCATTGATATTTTTCTGTCCTGACTGTAGAGAAGCATTCAAGAAGATACCAAATCTAGTCAAGGAAATTAAGCTCCTAAAATCTGATCTCACAAATGTAAAAAAAGAGCTTACAGAAGTAAATAATAGGGTCGAAACTATGCAAAACAAAATAGTGAATCTTGAAAATACAATAAATTTACCTGAAAATAAAAAAACAACAAATCTCGAGGTTCAACAAATGGAGGATGTTATTGCTGAAGTGGAAGATAGGAGATATAGATCAAATAATGTGATTATACTTAATATAAATGAATCGTTAAAGGCAAATCGCGGTGAGAGACTTGAAGATGAAAAGCAGACTGTTTTGGAAGCCTTGGAGAGTGTGAATATAACAGACAGAAATATAGGCATTCAGAGGTTGGGGAAATATGTACAAAATAGATGCAGACCCCTAAAAGTATGTTTTGCAAATCCCAATGATGCAAAAGAAGTTTTAAAAAACAGGAAAAATCTACCAAATATGAAAATGTTTGCTGATCAAACTATAAAACAACAGAAATACTACAAAACTATAAAACAGAAACTACTAGATATAATTGCAAATGGGGATAATTCAAAAACCATAAGATACATAAACACTGTGCCAACAATTGTTTCGAAGGGTGATGAAAGAGGAAGAAATCAAAAAAACCTTTAAGGCCTAATATACAAGCGAACACTCACAAGGAAAATATATTAATGTTAAACCAAGATATTGTTTACCTTAATATAGAAAGCCTTTATTCTCATAAGGTGGAATTAATGTCAAATGTTATGTGTTATGATCCAATGGTTGTCGTTTTGAGCGAGGCTAGAACTACCGTTGATGTGTTAGATGCTGAATTGTTAATAAACAACTATAGTATTGTACGGTGTGATAGTCACTCAAGACATACAGGTGGAGTTGTATTTTATATTAGAAGCGATGTAGAGTACAAAATTAGGGAGTCAGTTATACTTCCCCTAAACTATTGGATCCAGTTTGTGGAGGTTAAAGTGAGTGGTAGGAAATGGATGCTGGGTGGTCTATACCATTCTCCTAGCTCAAGTCATGCCACTTTTGTAGAACATCTTGAAGAGGTAATTGATAAATATTTTAGCTATAATAAGTGTTTGTTAATAGGGGATATAAACATAGATTATAATAATGAAACTTGTTTTTATACAAGAAAAATTAAAAATCTCTTAAACACGTTTGGTGTCGATCAGTTGATTTCCACATATACAAGAATAACAAATGTTTCTAAAACAATAATAGATTATGTGATGACAAATTATGATAATGTTAGCTCTGAAATCATGGACGTACCCAAAATATCAGATCACCTAATAATTGCTTTGAACTTATTCAATTCTTCTAAGCCAAAAGTAGAGAAATTTGTGAATGTAAGAAAATTAACTGAAAATGCTTTCAATCAAATAAATTTGCAACTGTTTTCTGTAAACTGGAATTCAAGGACTGTAGATGTTAATTTGGTAGTAGGGGAACTCTTAGACAATTGTACAAATGTTGTAGATCAAATTGCACCTGAGCAGAAAGTTAGATATACCTCAAACCAAGTTCCATATTATGATGTTACTTTAAAAAATATCTGTAAAGAAAAAAATATGGCCTACAAACGGTTTAAGGCTACCAACAGTAATTGTAGTAGGGAAAATGCATGGGATAATTATAAGAGATGTAGAAATCAATATGTAAACATGCTCAAGTATAAGGAAAGGTCTTATTATGAAGAGAAAATTGATCTAAATAAACACAATCCTAAAGAGATGTGGAAATACTTAAAGCAAGTTATCAAACCAACCGAAAAAGTGAATTTAAATAGGATACATTTTTTAATTAACAATCAGATCAAAATTGAAACAAACCCTAACAGAATGGCGAATGCATTTAATAATTATTTTGTTGAAAGTATAGTTGAAATTTCAAACAGTATCCCTGCCACGGTACCCTGGTCATCACTCAGTTATGAACAGGTGAATTGCACCTTGTCTAGTTTTCGTGAGATTTCTTTTCTAGAGTTAAGTAAAATAATACTCTCTTTGCACAAAGTAAATAAATCAGAAGTAGTTAACAGCATATTTCTTAAAAATACTTTGCATTCGATTGGGCATGTAATATTAAATTATGTGAACACTTCTATTCGTACAGGTGTATTTCCTGACCAGCTGAAGGTGAGTACAGTCACGCCAATACCTAAAGTAGTAAATACTCAAGATGCCTGTAATTTCAGACCTATAAATACTCTTCCTACTCTTGAGAAAGTACTTGAACTAACAATACACAATCAGTTAGTTGATTATTTTAATGAAAATAATCTATTTTTGGGCTATCAATCAGGTTTCCGAAAACAACATTCATGTGAAACGGCACTTCAGTTAATAATAACAGAATGGAAAAAATGCATTGATAATAATGAATATGTAGTTGCTGTGTTTCTTGATTTCAAACGAGCATTTGAAACGATAAATAGACAAACCCTCTTGGAAAAACTAGAGTATTATGGAGTGACTGGACTAGCATTGGGCTGGCTAAACAGCTATTTGAGTAACAGATACCAAAGAACAAGGGTGAATGATTGTCTGTCGAACTTGATTTCAAATGATATAGGGGTTCCTCAGGGTAGTGTCCTGGGACCGCTGTTATTTATAATTTATTTAAATGACATAAATCTTGTTGAAGGACCGCATCAAATAAACCTTTTTGCAGATGATACTCTTTTGTATATTGTTAACAAGGATTTAAACAAGGCTCAGGTAGACATAAATAACTCTCTGAAAAGTATAGAGTCCTATTTAGCTATCAGTAAATTAAAACTAAATGTATCAAAAACCAAAGCAATGGTATTGACAACGCAAAATAGGCACAAGAATATGGATATCAAATCTTTTAGGATTGAGGTTGATTCTGAAAAGATTGATATTGAAACTGAAATTAAATATTTGGGATACATAATTGATAATAAACTGAACTTAAACAGACATGCTGAGTACACAATCGGCAAAATCTCAAAAAAGTTGTATTTTTTCAATAGAATTTCAAATTCTCTTTCTATGTATGCAAGAGTTACGTGTTATAATTGCATAATAAGGCCTCATTTTGATTATTGTGCCTCTTTAATGTACCTATTTAATCAAAATCAAATATCCCAACTGCAAAAACTGCAAAACAAAGGAATGAGAACTATTCTAAAGTGCAGTCGATATACATCTATTGAAATTATGCTACAAGCACTTCAATGGCAAACAGTTTATAAGAGACTTTATTACTTGAGCATGGTTTTTATTTTCAAAATTGTTAAGGAGCAGAGCCCAAAATATTTTTCTAAATTTTTAATATGTAATAATCAAGTTCACAACCATAATACGAGGACACAGAACAACTTCTATATTGCTAGAGCTAACCTGAAAAGTAGTATGAACTCTTTGTTTTTTAAAGGGTTGGATGCTTACAATAAGCTACCAGACCATATAAAAGGATCAACTAATGTGAACCAATTTAGGAGGGAGCTATTAAATTTTATCTGAACTGTGTACCAGAGTTATCATGCCCTGCTGGCGTAATGTTGGGTAACTTGATTATTTGAATTGAAGTCTGTTGTATATTACTTGTGTGAAGATTAACTGATATAAAATTGCTTAATGTTTTCAAATGGTTTGTAATGTGGGTATACCTATATAGGGACTAGCTTTGGATGGAATATTTGTGTGTTTATTTGTTTAATGTGAAAATTTCATTGATATATGCAATGTATAGATATAATATTTTGTTGTATATTAGGCATGTCCTAAATAAAGATATATACCAATATCTGGCATAGCATTTCCTATTAGGCCAGGGCACATTGTCTACCGCTACATGGAGTGCTAATCATATAGGACTTGTTAAATTGTATATGACGTCGCATTTCCTATTAGACCAGCGCACACCCTCTGCGATCGTCTGCAGACATCCATTGCAATGCATTATCGTTGTTATTTTTTGAGGTTAATTGGTGGTTACAGGTGGTGCAATATAATTTTGTAATATTTCTCGTTGTGTCTCGTTTTATTATTTCTGTTGATTCTACACTGAGAAATCCTCTAGTCAAAAATTCTTTACTAATGGATTTTAGCTGTAATTGCAAAACGATCCTATTCTAGTAGTAGAACGCACTTTACTAAGTTAGCAAAAAGTACCTTGGTTTTAACAGTACCTAATCTTCTTTACTGCCACTAATACTTTTTTCCTGTTACAGTAGATACACTTATTATTAATAAGTATATTTTCTACCACGGCAAAGGGCTTGCCTGCAACTACGAATTTTTTTTTTTTTTTTAATATCTACTGGAAAGAATTTCACTGCTACAAAAAAAGTTAAACTCTGCAAGTTGTTTTATAAATTATTATTAGAAACCATCTCAATGTCAAAAGTCATGTAACAGCATGGTTGGCAATATGAGCGTAGTTATTTAATTTACGTGCGCTGGTCTAATAGGGAACTCGACGTCGGATATAATTCAACAAGTCGTAGACCTATAGGAGTAGCGCACCATGTAGCAGCGGTAGACAATGTGCGCTGGCCTAATAGGAAACGCAATGCCAGATGTAATTTTACAAGTCCTAAAGGATTAGCGCTCTATGTAGCGGTAACCAAATAGGAAACGGAAAAATGCTGCCGGTCATCTTCCCTATGCTAAATCACTCCATCTTTATTTAGAAAATATTCTAAAACTTCAAAATCAGATCTCTGAGGAAGAATATTGCACGTTTTTTACAAAAGGAGGCTTTACAGTTAGAAGAACTGACAAACTCTGGTCTGAGACATGGACAGATATGATAATAGAGCAAGAATGAATGCGTTCTATATTCTATAAAAACTGTAGGAGGTCTTACTCAAGGAAGAGGACTTACAGGAAACACATTTTCTAGGTGGATATCGTCTATGCCCCAGTGCTCCCTAATAAGTGATACTTAGTATTGAAAAGTTTGCAAATGTCGTACCAACTTTTTCAGAACAGCATAAAGAAGTTTAAAGAACTATAAGGATTTAAAAACATTGCTGGATTGGTTTTCAGAGCACACACCTTTCGACAAAAATAAAAAGGCAAAACTTTTATTAAATTTTGTGTTAATGAAGTGAGTAGGTGCCTGTACTTGTATATGACCATATGACAAGGTCACAACATTTGTACCGAATTTCATAAAAAATACAACTGGTCTAACTCTTTGAAAAGTGCGATTTTGGTACCAAATTTGATACTGTGCCATACGGACTTTAGTTTCAATATTATGTTTCGGTTTCCATAATATTATTGGAAATTATTATTAAACGAGTAGCAGCACATTTTGGCAAGAGTATTATTCACTTATTTTTGCGTTCAACCCGTTACCTAAAATATTAAATCATACCTAGTGTTGGAAACATGTTCCAACAATCATGCTATCTCTTTTTGATGGCAAAATATTTTTATACATATAAAGTTTGCAACACTGCAGCGTTGTCGTCATGTCTATTTTGTCATGTCTGTCAATATATTGCGCGCCATTTTTGTCATTGCAGCAGTGTAGCTTGGAGCTTGTCCACGTTAACAAGCATCCAGAAACCTTTTCACATTTTAATAAATTTTATAATCTAGCTCTGCCCTGTTGGGCATCTAAGCAAGCTCTGGCTTCTTGTCATCTTGTAGTAGTAATTGTAAATAGTGTAAATATTGTGTAAATTGTTGTAAATATAGTGTCAGTGAAAAGCGCGTGTGTTTTAGTTCCCTATCCAGTCGATCATCCAGTCCACCTAATTATACAGTCCACTAATTATCAAGTTATTTATCTTCCATTATGTGGTTTTGCACATAATTTTGGTCCTTCGAGCCGGATACTGGATAGTTCGGAACCTAAAAGTGCTTTAAAAACCCTCAAAAAGTGCCTTTTTAGTGGTTATTGATTGTTCCATCGTGATTTTTGGCGCCATGTGATGCAAAAAATCAATCATCCACTGTGCAGTCTGCACGTGTCTCAAACAACGTTGGGTTCCACGTGCCACCAGCGAAGGTTTCCGCCGGAACCGGAAGTGCGTAAGTAGAGTGGGGCGGAGCAAACAAACTTCACTTGTCAAATTCAAAAGGGTGCTTCTTTTTCTCGTCTGGTTCAACCCAAGTCACCCCGGGTGCAGTATCCTTGCTTGGTGCAATGAAGTACAGCCCCGGAGCAACGAACATGAAAGTGAGAGTTCACCACCCCGACAGCTTAACCTCAAATTAAATGTCAAACATTTGTTTACGTTTTGTTGTTTGTTGTTTGTGTATTTTGGATTTTTGCAGTGAATTTGAGTGAATTTGCATTATTTTTGAAAAACTGAATTTTTCGCATTAATTATTGCTATTTTTTCATTATTTATTTAAAGGATGAACAATTATCCGTTTTTCGTTTTGTTAAGTAGTTTTTAAAAAAAAAATCTAATTTATTAGGTAATTTTAAATTTTGTTTATAGATTTCTTTTGATATTTTCTTATTTTTTTGATTGTAAACTTTGTAAATATGGCTACCAAAAAGCAAATTGATAAATTATTGTCAAAGAAAAAGCAAGCGAGTCATAGGTAGCAATGAGCTTACCTATGAACAATTTAATACTCTTATTGTCCAAGTAGAAGGAATTTTAAATTCCCGACCACTTGTAGCCTTGTCACAAGATCCTTCAGATTTGGACTATTTGACCCCTGGTCATTTTTTGATAGGTGCGCCTATCACAAGCTTTCCTGACCCTGATTTGACGGAAATCCCCCAAGGTCGACTTAAGTTTTGGAAATTGTGTGTCCAGATGCAGCAGCATTTTTGGAAAAAGTGGTATCACGACTATCTAACGCAACTCCAAAATAGGCCAAAATGGCGTGATGAGATGCCTAACCTTAGGGAGGGCTTGTTAGTCATTTTAAAAGAGGATAATGTACCTTCTTATAAGTGGCCAATGGCAAGAATAGTTAAAGCAATACCTGGAAAGGACGGCAAAGTAAGGGTTGTCGAAGTGAAAACCAAAAAAGGTATTTATCTCAGATCGGTTACCAAGATTGCAGTGTTACCGATTGATGACAATAATTGTTAATAATATTTTTGAAAATTATTCACAAAATTCTGTACATATATTTGTAAAACATTTAGATTTATATTTATATTCAATTAGCTATACTCGTATATACATACATAATGTCATACTATGTGTTCCAGAAATGTTTTTAGCTTTAATTGTTAGTTAAGTTTTCGTTTACTGGATCATCATTGAAATCATACCTTTTTTTTAAAAAAGGGTTGCTTACTTTCTCTTTAATTTTTTTATTTTTTTTTGCTGGAAAATTTTACCTTGGTTTCATGTGAAACTCTAGGCCCCCCAGCATGTTGGAAACATGTTCCAACAATCATGCTATCTCTTTTTGATGGCAAAATATTTTTATACATATAAAGTTTGCAACACTGCAGCGTTGTCGTCATGTCTATTTTGTCATGTCTGTCAATATATTGCGCGCCATTTTTGTCATTGCAGCAGTGTAGCTTGGAGCTTGTCCACGTTAACAAGCATCCAGAAACCTTTTCACATTTTAATAAATTTTATAATCTAGCTCTGCCCTGTTGGGCATCTAAGCAAGCTCTGGCTTCTTGTCATCTTGTAGTAGTAATTGTAAATAGTGTAAATATTGTGTAAATTGTTGTAAATATAGTGTCAGTGAAAAGCGCGTGTGTTTTAGTTCCCTATCCAGTCGATCATCCAGTCCACCTAATTATACAGTCCACTAATTATAAAGTTATTTATCTTCCATTATGTGGTTTTGCACACCTAGTGATTCGTATACAATTTTACACACTGGTTTCATATAACAACTACCATATTTCTTTTATAAAAAACATTCAATTAATTTGTGTCAGCGTTAATAAAGTCGAATTTGCCAAAAGCAGTTTAATAGAATCGAAGCCCAATCCGCCCAATTTTTATAAGCCCATAACTTTTTTGTTCTTAGACCGATTTTCAAAAACAAAAAATGATTTTGTAGGTATTTTTATTGGCAACAATTTTGTTCTCTTGTAGGTTTTCAAAAAAATTTAAAGTTTTTGAGATATTCCCAAGGAACTAAAAAAAACACAATTTTTTGAGTTTAAATCCCGATTGGGCAAGTACGGCCCATGCGATTTAGTGCGATTTTCAAGGAAATATTGTCGACCACCTAAAGAAGGTTTCCTGAAAATTTCAGCTTGTCCCAAATTTGTTCCGGGTTGGACCCCTAGTTTTATTGGCCTAGTTTCAAACCTGTTTTGAACCAATGTCAAAAAATTGGATGCCAGAATACGGCTTAGGTCTGGGATCACGACAAGTAGAATTCCACTTTCATGACGTCTTTCGTAACCTATTTATTGCGTACAGTACAGGCGATGACGACAGTTGCTAGGCAACCTGACTTCATGAAAGTAGAATATTAGTCAAGAATTTCGGGATCCCAGTCCTGATGCGCTCGACGCGATGCGGCATCCGCGGACGCGTCGACTTTACGCGGCTTTTTTAGCTATTGTCTTCCAGACTCCAAAGATAATAATAAGCGTAGTTTAGCGAGAATTTTAACCCAGTAGTATGTTCTATTTACTTGGGATACTATATTTTAGCGATCATATGGCTGACATACGTCATATTATAAAACTCGGCGGTGAACATGTCCATCCTACGAGGGTTAGTTACTGGTTGTAGTATGTCAGTGCATCCTTTTCTGATACACGAAAATAAGCATATGGGTCAAATAGCTGACTACGATTACCGACAATTCTTTCCAATATATCTATGTATATTGGAAAGGATAGTTTTTCCCCATTTTGCCATGGTTCTCTCTGATTTTTTTTTAGGTTTTTTGCAAAAACAAAAATCTTCCTTTGTGCACATAAGTTTAATTTTATTTTTTTTTGGTATGGGGTCCCCATGAAATTCAAAAATTCGACAATCTATCGAAAATTTTCACTAGAGAAATAATATTGAAACTGGAAGACGCAAAATTTTGCAAAATTCAATTAACCCAAATAAACAACAATGATGGCGTCCTCTTTTAGAACCTTTGTCAAATATCTCCAGCTGTCATTTGGGTAACTATGACGTCATTAATCGTAGTATGGTAGTGTGATGTTCATAAAATACGTCTAATTTATGGCACTTGTTGGTGAAGTACGGACATGTTGTATTTCTTTTTGTTTAGATGAAAAGTTTCTGAATTTTTACATTTTTTTTTTCCGTTTAACTTGTTTTCTGTCTCATATTGTAGTATAACATACCCAGGTTCGCTCAGTAAGATTGAACGATGAGAATTTTTATTACCTTTTAAACAACAAATCTTCTGAAAAATGAAATAAAAAACAAATAGGACCTACGTTGTGGATACTTACTCAAATTTACTTACTGGACATGCGCCCGACATAGCAAATATTTGGGAAATTTAAGGGAAGCTGTAATATGTAAAAGAAACGCAAAATTTGTGAAACGCGTCCATTATTTTTAAAGAAAAACGTACCGTTCTCGACCTAGAATTCTCGAGGAAAAAGAGAACGGCAGAGAAAACCTCGATTCCCAAAAAATCGAAACATACTGTCATTTAGGTGAATAATTGTGAGTCAATAATTCAATAATTTAAGGCAATAAAAGTTCAAATTAGGTACCGTCCCTGTTCTTGTGCTAAAATTTCAATTACACACTCAACATTCAATCAACACTACCTATATTCCAAACTGAAGAGTTTTTGGTTAGTTAGCCAGTTTCCCAGCAGGTACTGAGGTCCCATACGGGAAGCTACTCAGCTATAGCTGTTTTTGAGCCAATATCTCTAGATTGATTATTTCAATTTGTTAGGATATTCTCTCGACAGGGTAGGAAAATGTTAGTAAATTCAAAAAGGCTTTAATGCACGCTCTAAATCCAAAAATCAAAATCCTAGCACAAAAAGACAGCACATAATTTCTTAGGTTTTAATTTACTCTTTATCTGTGTTGTTTACAGTATGAAACGATTTTGGTTAAATACATAAACAATGCACATGTTATAAAAAATTGTTATAAACAAACAAAAAAACATAAAAATTGGAAGAAAAAAAAAATAATAATAATAATAATACAGTAGTGTCGCGATAATCCGGATCAATTAAAATCAGACCAATCAGGATTATCAAATTATTCGGATTACTAAGGCATGAATGAATAATTACAGACGCGCAACACGTTTTCTAAGGGCCCAGAGCATATTCTTCTGTCGTCTAGTTGCGTATTCTTCTGTGTCCCGTTCGCTTCGGTACCTTCGTGTTTCTGTGGGGCGCTCGAACGCGGCAGATACATGGTTGCAACATTTTACTTTTATTCAGTAAACGTTTTTCAAAAAAATTGAGTTTTGAAGAAATAATATTTTTAATAGGTGGTTGTTCTCAATATGTTCTTGATAAACTTGTTTTTTGATTGAATTTGTTTTTATATTTAGTTTTTAAAAACCTCAAATATATAAGTAACTTTCGCACACTCACCTCCCACCCCAACACCACAAGAAAAATACCTAAAAAAAGCATGACAGAGTCCCAAAAAAATTTGTGCGTCGGGCCCCAAAGGTCCTAGGTCCGCCACTGGCAAAAAGTCATGCAACATGTGTCGGAAAGAGCACGACTTTGCGAAGCAGAAAATGGCAGACTCTTGCGAGATGTCATTTTTCACATTTAAGTCAAAAATTTTCTCCGTTTTTTGTACTGTGCACTATATTTTTCATCCATGTCATGGAGTTTTCCCATGACATCATCGAGAGTGTAGTTTTTAGTTTGCATGGTTTTCTTTTGTATTATCATCATCTATGATCATCATTATGACAGCCTTCACAAACCCAGTGTTGATTCGATTTACTTATTCTATTATAAGCCCTCGCAGATAGGGAAATGCATTCGCGATGTTTCCAGACATGACATAGTTCGCAGAACAGTCCATCTTGATTATCATGTACTTTTTTTTTACAAATGATGCAGATTTCCACTGCAGGCATTCTGGTAACAAGATTCCACTCTTTTCTAAATTAATTTGCACTGTTTATTTAACAATTTTCAATAAATTCATAGACAAAACCCGCAAAAACAAACAGCTGACGCGCGGCGTTGCCTGGTCTACTGAATCTGGTTGCCCCATGCTGGGTATATCTGTAGCCGTAGGCATAGGAAATAGAGGTAGGTATCAGACACACAAACATCATAATCTCTAGACGGTCTAAACAATTCAATTCATCATATTAGTTAGGTTAGAATCGCAAATTGGCGCGGGTTCCTAGTTCAAAAATTAATACATTGATGTCTTATGGGGACTCAATTTTAAAAGCGTCTGTAGACGTGATAGAACGTTTGTAACGGAATTGACTTGTATAAATAGTTTTTTTAATATGTTAATTAACTGAGAGAGTGTTTGAAAGTTGAATAGACATTGTTAAAATAAAAATATTACCAATTTAAGAAGCCGATGTTTGTATAAAAAACGGATGTCGTTGCTTGATCCATAAGTATATATGAGTACCTAATTATAATAAAATAAAAGTTTACCTACATACTTGGTTAGTAAATGTACTTCAATAATCCAAAAAAATTTAAAAATAAATGACTGAACTAGTGATAAATAAATAAATAAACAATTCACCAACAATCATAACACAACACACAACCTCAGTTTCTCTCAGCTGGTTTTAGACCCGACGTACGTCCACCGAAAACAGACACTTTTAATTAAAATCATTCGTATTTTTAATTCATAGGTCTAAAAAAACAATTAGAGCATGAATTATAGAGAAATATGTTCAAAGTTTGACGTACAATAGGTTCCAATACTAAGATATGCCCAGAACCCAAGATATTCCCGTCTGAAAATCACTCTTTTGAATCCCCCATAAGAAATACATTGCTGTCAAATTTGTTAAAATGTGTTTAGGAACCCATTTTAAATTTCGCGCCCGATTTTTCCTAACCTAACTAATATGGTGAATTGGATCGAGGAAGGGTGATGAACTGGCGAGGTTTTGATTTTCCTGAGATTTACGATCCTCATATGGACTTCTGGTCACTTCAGAAAATGATCTGTTGCTACCTCAGATGTTGCTACCATTAAAAAGTTGTTAGAGTTGTCGTGAGAAACTACAGCTATAGGTTTTTTATTTTATATTTAGGATGACGTCATCGGAGAAGGATAGACAATGTTGTCGATATCTTTTTTATACTTATAATTTACCAGAATGTCATGTGTTGATAACTCTGACGACAGCTAAAAATAACGAAATGAAAATATTTATTCACGCACGCCAACCAAAAATATCTGAAATTTCCCTACTTTATAAATGCGGTAAAAAGTACCTACTTTTAGTTTTGTTAGATTGGCAGCAGAAATTTACTAAATGTGACGTCATTCTATTCTAAATATGTATAGCGTAAAAATCCTATACCTATTCTTGTTCGCGATAAACCAGAGATGCTTAATTTTCTCATAATATCCGGTCACACTTTTCTGACACTCACACGAGTCAAACTTTGTCTACTGTCTTTACTCTCTGGAGAATTGAGTAGTGAGGTTTCTAGTACAGCTTTAAGCTTCTCGAGCACTTTTCTTTTCCACAGGTAATTTTTATCCGAGGGGTCAACCACTATGCTTACAAATGTACAATGATTTCCATATTTGGCAATCACTTCAATAAATCCCATGCATTCCATTCCCAAGAATTGCGGCTGATTGCCAATGATTGTCAAGTATTTCTGTATGATTACCAGGTGATTTCCATTTTTTATTTATTTATTCATTTATTTCACAGGATAACCCCGTTAACGAAGAAATTATACAGTAATTAACAAAGGCCAGGCAAAACATAAACACTAGACCTAAATAACAATCTATATAATTATAAATGTATATAAATAAAGCAAAATGTCGCCTAGCAATAGGTTTTGAAATTAGTGCAAAAACAATAAATACAAATTCAAAAAATAAAAAATGAACCAAAATCAGTAAAGTAAACATAAGTAGTCTAAAAATTATGAAGTACTTAGTCAAAAAATTATGAAAGCACAGTAAGTAGGAAATAATTACTCAGTAATAGGTATTATCTTGATATTATAGTAGCTTTGATAAGAACAGAGAGTTATAAAAAGATAAGGTAGGTACATTAAAAACATTATGGCAGATTGTCTTAAATTGAGCTAGATTCACATTAAAAATGTCAATATCAAGATTATTTAACATAGATACCTGAAAATTGGACTGTTGGCGCCATAGGATGTTCTACGAAAAATGTTAAAAGTATTATGATATCTCAGACCATGATAATAAGGCACATTCAGGCTAATATGGCTTTTAAAAAGGTAGGATAATCAATAATTCCATTAATTATTTTAAACAGGGTGAGGCACGAAAAACTTCCCACCCAGGTTTTCTCAGGTGTTAGGTGATAAATTAAAAATCTCTCGAACACGTCAATTTTTGTTTTTTGGGGGACACATTTTATTGGTATTCGCCCCCTATCTGTCAACCCCTGAGCAGTGATGTGCCTGTAGACAATGTCAACGTAAACAATTGATTGTCTACGTGTAGACAATTCGAATTGTTTACGTGGGCATTTGTCTACACATTAGGGACATAAAGCTACTTGAAATAATTCATCGGTATCGGTATCCGTAACGCAACTAGATACGTTGACAAGCGAAAAGGCTGTTAAAGCGCTCCCTGTTCCGGTAAACGTAAACGCATTTCATAACCTAGACATTTTTGTCTCAAAACTTCGGCGTTTTTATATCTAACCTTAAAATTGTAATTTTTTTTGCGATAGAGAAGCACTAAACACATAAGAAACTCAAGAAAGTATAAACTAAACAAATTAAATCAACCCGGAAAAAAAAGGGAGGTTATATTCATTTGAAATTTGACACATGCGTCAGGAATGTCAAGATACGTTACCGATACGGATACCGCGAGAAGGCCGTAACGTTACGTTGTACGTACGGTATCTCGGCCTCCGTATCGCTTCTGCGCATGCGCAGTACGATACCGATACGGATACCGAGCAAAAAATACGGAAGCTTTATGTCCCTATTGTCTACATGTGACGTAAACAATAAACTTATTTTAGAAAATTTAAAAAAAAGTTCCAAAATTACTACTACCTAAGTAGCTTATACCTATCACTTTGATATTAGCATTCACTGATTATAAATATGAGGAAAACCGATAATAAAATAAAAATAATTTTCGAAAAGGAAAGTGTGAGGTTAGAATTAAACGTCATTTATATTATTTTACATTGTTGACGCGTTTTCTACATTGTCTACATTGTCTACACGTAAAGTAGACAATGAAAGTCTACGTGTAGACGCACATCCCTGCCCCTGAGTTAGGGTGACAGGTACCCCAAAATTTCAAATGAAAAGGGGGGTTTTCACCTGTTACCTACGCATAGGTGTGACAGGTAAAAACTATACAGGGGGGCTTTATTTGAAATCGATCGCAAATATCTGCGTGTACGCAAAATTGCATCAATTTGTTCGTATACGCCACTTGTTATGTGCGAATAGCTTTATTTGAAATTGACATTGGACGTGTGCATCTTTACTAGCGTGCACGCAAAAGATGCACTCGCTTGCTGCGTTGCCAGTTTCCTTTTCACAAAATTTTGAAAATCTACCATATAAATATGAGTGGATTTTTGAATTTTACGATATTTTGGCTCACGGTGACGTATATTTTACGATGACATTTATTTATTATGATTTTTTTGATGTTTTGAGGTTAGAATTTTCTAAAATATGTTTCGGGTTTATAAGCAATTTACCACAAAAAAAATAATATTATTTCACTAAGCCCTATTCCCGTAGATAGAAAAAAGAGCTCCGCAAACGCAGATGCGGAGGAAAAAGGCTTCTTGTCTTGTTTGTCAGAGAACACCCAAACCTTTACCAAAGATTCAAGTAAAAAAATGTGGCAAGAAGCCTCAGCGGTAATAAATACGGGGCCCGGTGGTGGCATATGCTCTTGTTTGTGACACCAAATAGCCCTCTATAGCATCATATAAGTCTTCAAAAGTAGCTTTATCTAGCCGAAATTTTTCCACGAAAGCCCGGTAACTTAGGACAAAGGCATAAAATCGCGGCCGTCCTGCGAGGTTTTCGTTGAAAGACTTCGCTAGTTCAAGACGAGCCAGCACATTGTTAATAATAACGTTATTGAAATTCATATTTATAAAAATCACCACCATATTCGAACCTATTTGAATGAACTATCAAAATTAAAATAGATTGACAAATTGACGACATAACTTGCGTGTGCGTAAGTAGACTTGCGACCGGTATACCCCCATGCTCAAAAGTTGCGAGTGGTGCAAAGTCATATCGCTCGCAGTGCATTTCAAATAAGCCGTGCACCAATAGGGTACTTGCATGGAAAATTAAATTGATTATTGTTTATTGCAAACTGTAGGAAATCGAAAAAAAATCGTTACTTTTTTTTCATTTCGCCCAAATATGATTATTTCGGAAGTTATACAAATATTAAGTTTTGTATATATAGATATACTGAGCATGTGCGACGTCATAAAGTATTATACCTGATGACGTCATAGGCATATTTCATAGCGTTGTATCTCCGTCAATTTTTGACTAAGAAGAAAAAGAAAAAACACGTGTTGACTTATTTTTCATGGACTATCGAAATCAGCAATAAAAAAATTTGATGCAAGGGGCCTATTGTCAATCGCAAATGACGTTATTTGCGCATACGCAAAGTTGCATCCATTTTGAAATAAAGCCCCCCACAGTTTAGATTATCGAAAAAAAGCATTTATTTTAACTTTAACATGCCGCCATTTCGACAGGTAAATAGTACTAACTTAAAACTTCGGAAATATAATCTTAATGAAAATGGCTACTAAATGACATATCACTCGACCCCTCTTTCCATTTAAAATTTTGGGGGTACCTGTTACCCCCACTTAGGGGTTGACAAGTAGGGGGTGAAAATACCAATGAAATGTGTTCCACAAAAAACAAAAATTGACGTGTCTGAGCGATTTTTGATTAAACACCTAACACCTGAGAAACTCTGGGGGGAAAGTTTTTCGTGCCCCACCCTGTATAAAAATATTAAGTTAAACAAGTCCCGTCGCTCACTTAGGGAACAATAGATCATTCTGGTGGCTTCGATACAAAAATACTTGAGTTTCTTATGACGAACCCCAGCATTTTTGAAGCTTTGATAGAAACTGAATTTATATGCTCAACAAACGAAAGTTTCTCATCAAAAATAACACCCTGATCTCTAAGTGATGATTTATATTTAAGCCGTTGATCACTGATATGGTAGTCAGTCATGATCCTGTCAGGTTTACGTGAAAAACTTTAGTGAACATTTTTTTTACGTTTAGGTTTAGCTTGTATTTTTGACACCAATCTGATAAACGATTCAGGTCCTCTTGAAGAAGTACTTTCAATGATCCTCCAAAACTTGAGATCATCGGCAAACATGGAACAATGGCTCCCCAAGAAACAGTCAGCAATGTCATTTACAAAAATGTTAAACAAAAAGGTGAACTATGCGGTCCCCTTGGGGAACTCTATTCTATATCTAATTTTATCTGTGAGCGAGCTCTTCCACCACAAAAAAAAAAAAAATTAGGGCGTCCCAAAAGCTGGGGGTGCTATTTCGTACAAGACATCTGTACACACCAAGCCAATTGCTGACACTCTACAAAGCCCAGATTCGACCAACTATGGAGTACTGCTCACATATATGGAGTGCAGCACCCAAACATACCTTAATGCTTTTGAACACCGTGCAAAAACGAGCTATCAAGCTGATCAATGACCCCGCACTTACTCGTAACTTGGATGGTCTCGAACATCGCAGATCTGTGGGCGATTTATCTCTCTTCTACAGGTACTATCACGGAAAATGCTCTGAAGAGTTGGCACGTATGATTCCACCGAGAGTAGCGCCTACCAGGCGAACCCGTCAAACAGACGGTAACCATGAATTTACTGTCAAACTAGAGGCACCAAGAACCTCATTATATCAGAATTCATATCTCTGGAGAACAGCATCGCTGTGGAATAAACTCCCTGCGACGGTTTTCCCTGCAGGTTACAACCTGAACCGTTTCAAGACCAACATACACCGACATTTCCGCGCGCTTGCCGCTTCTCGAGCGTGATAGGACATTTCCTTGCGAGTGCGCATATCCGTAAAAAAAAAAAAAAAAATCAGGGTTAAAACCTATTTGAAGTAAACTTGTTGAGCAGAATTTTGTGATCGAAAAGATCAAAAGCCTTTGAAAAATCTGTGTAAGGTTTATTTTTTTCCAAGATAGATTTTGGCATTGTCAACTTTGAAACATAAACAATGCCGCTAATGCCGCTTATTGGTCGCTATTGTAAAACTGATGTCAACCTGCAGAAACACCTCATTTTGCGACTAATCAGGGTTTTCTATGATCTTGTCAGGGTCAAGCGTTATTAGGCAATTCAAACCACGTGACTTTCAAGATGGCGTGGCGGCCACATATAGGCCAAAAAACACAAAAAAATATCTAGATTCTGCCCGATTTATTAGTTTTTCTCCAAACGTCAAAAAAACGTCACTTTGTTAACCCCTGTCAAGATGTCAGAAATTTGATTTCTATGCTGCCAGGCAAATCCAGCGGGTTAACACCTGACGAGGTGGTAGAAGTTTAATTTTTTTGCTGCTTGGCAACCCCAGCGGCAGCAAAAGTACTTTTAGTGCCGCTCGTACTTTTACTGCCGCTCAACCATCTACATGCCCCCGAGTTTACCCCATTAGTTTGGAAAAAAAATAGCGTGTTGCATACGGGGTAGAAGCACTTTTTTGTGCTTCAGCAGTATTGCAAGCCTCACTACGTTCGGCTCGCAAACCTACTGCTTCAGCACAAAAAAGTAAAGCTTCTACTCCTAATACAACAATATACTATTAGGTACCTAGTCAACAAATATTTCAATAAATAATCCAAACCAAAGCTGCAAGCAAAACTCTAAACAAAATAATTTGAAATATGCATAAAAACACAATCAAAACAAACTTGCTTGGCCGCCACGCCATATTGAATTTTCCTATCTGACAGATGGATTGAATTGCCTAATTGTTTATGTTTCAAAGTTTTCAATGTCAAAATCTATCTTGGGAAAAAATAAAGTGTAGATAGAATCAGTTTGTTTTCTGTCCACCATGTTATGCAGAATATCTAGCTGATAGGTTGTCAAATAGGACACCACCGCTGTAGACGATGGAACTGGTCCGTTTTCTCGCCATTCACATTGTTTCCAACTGCTCCGGCCTGCTCGGGCTCCACAGACTGACCTACAAAAGGAATTGAAGGGCAGAAAATTGGGTTGGTAACAGACTGATATGTTAGTGAACTATTAAAATAATGATTTTTAGTATTTAATTCGCGAGTGTCCTGTTCATTTGGCTTGTCTGGAATTCCCACATGCATCATTCGATTTGCATGTCTCTTGCAAATTATTCCTGATAGATAATGACAGATATACGCTGTTTTTCCAACTTTCTTGTCCACCCAGGCCTTCTCCCATGACTTCTTTCCTAGTTTGTAGCTTCTTATCATCACTTCCTCCCCCGTTTTAAATTGTCTGCGTACTTTGTTTGTTTCTTCACTTCTATCTACTTTTACTTTTTTTTAAAGAGTCAACCTTGTTCTTAAAGGTCGATTGTAGACTATTTCCGCTGGTGACTTGCCTGTTACTGAATGTCTTGTGTTTCTGTATGTAAATATCTGGAAATTAAAGTTTGTAATGAAGTGCTCCTATTTTGTGGATCAGTAAGGGCTGTCAATATTTTGTTTTTGAAGGTTTTCGCCGCATTTTCTGCGGCTTCATTGCTTTTTGTCCATTATCGCTAACCAAGGTTCTTGGCAGACCCATTCTAGCAAATATCTCTCTTAGCTTTTCTTCAGTCTGAATTTCTGTGGTTCCTTTTAATGGCATCACTTCCAGCCATTTTGAAAAGGAGTCGCACAAGATTAATATAATATTGTTTTTTACATAAAGAATATCGCAATGTACTCTTTCAAAGACACATTCAGATTTTGGCCACGCTATTGCTTCGTTTTTGGGTGAATCTTGTTTATTCTTGGGATACTTTTTGACCATGTTCTCGATGTCCTTGTCAATATTTGGCCAGTAAAGCACGGATCTGGCCAATGTCTTTGTTCTGTTTATGCCAAAATGGCCTGCATGCAATTCCTTTAGCACAGTTGCTCTCAAAACTCCAGGAACTACAATTCGATGTCCCCACATCAATATGTCTTTATCCGCTGTCAAATGCTCATGAATATTGTAGTATGGTCTCAATTTTTCTTCTAACTTGTGTGGCCATTTGTCCATTTTCACATACTCATGTACCATACTTACCTCAGGATCCGTGCGTGACTGTTTCCTTACCTCTTCATTGTCTATAGGCCATTCACTTACTGTCTCCGCAAAATTTATACATAATCCTTTACCAGAGTATTCTTCGGAGATGGTCCTCACATTCTTGACATGAAATCTACTACAGGGTTGTCTTTTCCTTTGATATATTCTATTTTATAGTCAAATTCTGACAAAAACAACGCCCATCTCTGAAGTCGGTTTGCAGCCATCTGTGGAAGTCCTCTATTCTCCCCAAATAGAGCTACCAACGGTTTGTGGTCTATCCTCAACGTGAAAAAATGTCCTATTGAATATTGGTAAAATTTGCCCACTGAATAACGAATGCTCAAAGCTTTTTTTGCTGTATCTAGTTTCTGCTGGCATAAATATGTTCTTGATGTGCATGATATTATTTGATCTTTGCCATTAACTCTGTGGCTTAAAACACCGCTGATTCCAGCATTCGAGGCTTCTGTGGTTAAGTAAATTGGCAAATCTGGGTTAAAATGGGCTAAACACATGTCTGTGGATACTAGCTCTTTGACTTTTTTGAATAAGTCAGAGCAATTCCTATTCCATTCAAACTTATTCTCATTTTTCAAGTGCATAAATGGGGCTCAAAACTTCAGAAGCGTTAGGAATGAATTTATGATAATAATTTACTAACCCCAGAAAGCTTCCAACTTCTGTTATACCTATTAGTTGGTTCGAGAGCTTCCGTTATGGCCTTAACTTTATTCAGATTTTCTGATGCCCTGTTTCGAAATTTTATGCCCTAAATACTTATTCTATTTCTGGTTTAAAAAATTCGCATTTTACCTTTTGGACTGTCTGCGTCCTGCAATTTAGCAAACACTTTTTCTAAATGTGACAAATGCTCCTCATCATTTTTCCCAGTTACCAAAATGTCATCCAGAAAATTCACTACCCCTGACATACCCTGAAATAAGTTTTCTATAGATTTTTGAAAAATACTACTAGCTGTTTTTATGCCAAAAGGTATGAGCGTAATAGTTATTTATGTATCAAGGGAACAGAGCTGGGCAGTAGCTAGCTACCAAGTAGTTAAGCTACTAGCTTAGCTACTTTTTTGGTAGCTAATAACTTATTCAAGCTACTTTTTAAAAAAAGTAGCTTGTAGCTGTAGCTTTTGGTAATGTGTTTCAAGTTTTCATAAGCTACTGTGAAAAGTAGCTAGCTACTAAAACAAGCTACTTAAGCTACTTTTGGTAGATAGTTAAGTTATTTAGGTATTAATGGTGGAAACTGTCATTTACCGCCCGAGGGTGTGGTTAACGATACTCAACGCCCAAAATACTTATTACATTTTATGCGCAGCGGACTCTTCTAGTTCAAAAAGAAAATAACTATACTTATAATTATAATGGCATCCATTCGACATTGTTTTCAAAAATAAACAGTTTTCCCCTTATAAAGGCACGTTTCCAGCAACCTATCGCCCACGTTTGAATTTACCGCTCGATAAAAGTAACTTTATACTTTTATTTACGACTAATGTATAATGAGCGTATTATATTTATGATTTTGACAGTATAATGACATATATTATTCCTCCAGGGATTAATGACGAGTAGCGGGATTAATGGTCATTATTCCACAAAAGTGTCAGTGTCAAACGTGTAGTGCTTGTGGATTTGTATTGAAAATTATGAGACGGATGAAATTTGTTCATTGAAAATCTCAAATAAATTAATTTGTCGTAAATAAAGTAGAGTATACTACTCGCAATAATGGCTATTATTCCCTCGGAATGTTACTCCCTCGCCGCTAACGCGGCTCAGTTCGTAATAATCCTCGGGAATAATAGCTATCATTATTGACTCACAATTATCATTTTCCGGAAAATTCTTATCCTGCCTTGCTTAGACTAGTTTCTAGTTATCTCTGTAGGTACCTATGTTTTATGTATCCTATTTTATTCTCGCATTCGCAGATCACTGTGATCAAAGTGAACCTAATAAATTAATGTCCAGTGGTTTTTGACAAAAATATGAATACTACTTCTTGAAGAAAGTTAATATGTTATTTTCGTATGATGATATTATGAAATTAAATTAGGTAAGGCATGTACATTGATGAAAGTAGCTTAAACAGTAGCTTTCACTAATTCAAAATGTAGTTAAGTTACTAATAGCTTAGCTACTTTTTCAAAGAGGTAGTTAAGCTACTGAGTAACTTAGCTACTTACAATATAAAGTAGCTTGTAGCTTGTAGCTAGCTACTTTTTCCAAGTAGCTTGCCCAGCTCTGCAAGGGAATTATGAGGGTTCGCAACTGGCAATTGGTGTCCCTCGGGCCAAAGGCCCTCGGGACACAAACTTTCCCCTGGGGTATTAACACCTGATAATTCCCGTGGTACATAGATAATTTTATTTCCTACTGAATTTACTGTATTTTGTTCATTTATATAAAGAAATAAACCATAAACCAAAATTTCTATTTTTTGTCAAAATTTCACCTTTTCAAGGTAAAAGCGGGAGTTATGGAAATCCTTAACTCCCTTGGAAGTTATGATATCCTTAGTTCCCGCGCAGGAGTTATGAAATCCTTAACTCCCTTGGGAGTTAAGACCCTGTTTATGATTATCGTAACATTATGGTTATAATAGTTCAGTAGGAAATAAAACTCTATATAACCCCTTGCTAGTATTCCACGTGAGAATTTCACTAGTCTTTTCATCAACTTCAAATTGGTTATATGCTTTAACTAAATCAATTTTACTAAACAAAACTCCTTTATTTAATTTTGAAAAAATTTCCTCTATACGAGGTAAAGGATATTTAAAGTCTTTAATGCAACGATTACCAGTGGTCTTATAGTCGCCACATAACCTGATTTTACCCCCTTCTTTTAAAATAGGTACTAATGGGGTAGCCCATGCACTACTTTCAACAACTATAACGCCATCCCTCTCTAACTTAATTCATTCATTTTCCACCTTGTCCTTAGAAGCCAAAGGAACATTTCTATATTTGCAATAAATTGGTTTTGCATCTTTTTCGAGCTCAACCGAAACTTTTAAATATTTAAATTTACCAAGTTTATCGTCAAAAAGATTTTTTTCTACAAACGTGTTAAAAATGCAATTTTTAACACCCACCCGTAGCATTAAAAATGTTACTTTATCGCACTAGTGCCATAAAGTCTTTAAAGCACTAGTGTTAAAAATGAAACATCAAATTTTGAGAGCGAACGTCAAAAAAAGTTTGTATTTTTAGTTATTTATATTGATATTAATGGTCTAATTTGAACAACTGAGGTAGCCCGATTAGCCGCCTCATCTATATTTTCCAAGGGATCGATGCAACCCTCTTTTTCTTCTGTATTTTGTTGCATTTTTAGCAAAAAGCATTACTGACCACGACAGACTTTCAAGAAACTGACAAGACATTTCATTACCTGTAAAACAAGGTGCTGGTTGTTTGGATTTTTTGACAAATGTCAAATTCAATAATTTTATGTAGGAAAGATGCGTTCAATTTATTATTCATCTGGAAATCCGATTTGTTACTGGTTATTGCTTTTTATTGCCGTTTGTAGAAAAAATATTGTATGATATTTGTATTAAAAGTATTTTCAAGGCACTTATGTGAATTGCAGAATTCGCTTCGCTCATTCTGCAAACTTTCACATGCGTGCCTTAAAAATGTACTTTTAACACTTATATCATAAATAACTATTAAAATTATTAATCAGTCTATTTACCAAAATTCTCTGTCGATAACATGTTGACCATTTCTATCCGAACATTAAATGATTTTATCCAGTCACGTCCGAGCAGACCAGGGCCTTTGTTGTCCATAACGTAGAATCTGACGATCCTTTACTTTACGATAGGTTACATCTACTATGATGATTCCTTTTGAACGCACCATCGTTCCATCGTATACCTTCAATGCGATCCCATCCTCGTCGCCACTGTGAAGTTTTATAGGTACTTCAGCTAAGTTATTTTGGGTTCGGGTCCAGGATGGTGTACATTAAACAATCACATTAATACACTTAGGTTTATTATGAAATGATAAAATATCACAGTTCGTTACATCACAATTAAGTACTTGCAATTTAGTCTATTCAGTATGGCGGTCGGTAGCGGAAGAACGTTCTGGGAAATAGAGCGAGCTCATTGCCTTTTGGCTGCGCGCATGTCATACCTGAATTGAATATAATTAATAAATCGTATTGTTGATTGCGTTACCGCAATACATACTTCGTAACAATATACTCCCATGAGTGATCAAAGAATGTGACGAATCAACATAAGGAGAATTTTTCAATAAATGATCAATAGAAGGAAAAATACCAGCAGAGGAATGGAAAAACGCCATTATAATATTCAAAAAGTAGAATTAGAAGTAGAAAAATTCCACAGGTTACCAATACAACAAAGAGCAATCGAAAGAAGAATATTGGACAAAAAAAGACCTAAAGACAGTAATACTAATCACTGAATAAAGCATTATAAACGCTACTAGATGTTGCAGAAAGAATTAGATAGCCTGACATGATGAACAATGGCGCCATGAAGTGACCAGATGGAGAAGAAGTTTGGGAAAACATTGACGATAAAGCACACAGCTAGCCAAAATTGCTACCAGTTAGTTCAAAATATAGAACCAAAACCAAATGGAAGTCCATGAAGGAGGCCTATACCTACTCACGGAGTATCTCCTATACTGACGGTAGATTCAACGCTATGATATGTAGTTTACAAAGCTCAAATGTCCATCCAATTTTCTGTGACTTAGCATTTCTAGTAGACGAAGCTTCAAATTATTGAAGGAGTTTTTCCATGGGGGAAAAGTAATCGACAAAATCCATTTTTTTTTTAAACCGTGTCTTGGTTGGAGGCTGTCAACTGACGGAGAGCAATGGTTGATTTAGGAACACTATAAATGAGAGTGGTCTCTTCCATCAGCTTCAATTTCCTAAAAATTATCTAGACTGTGGTTTCTGAGATACATTTATTTTAATGTTTCCTTTTTGTTACAGACTGTACAAAAAGAGGAGCTCCACAACTCACAACTTTTCCCAATTTGGGCTACTAACATTCTGGCAAATGATATAGGAATAGTCCAGTGGGAAAAATGTGAAAGTCGTCGGAAATAACTGGCCTTTCCTGATGTACTTAGATGAAAAAGTCGCCATTTAAAGTTAGGTTTAGTAAAAGTCCGACTCTGAGGCATCTGCTCGTTATTTTATGCTGATGTTTCTTGAGAATCAAAGCGGATCGATGAAAAAAAATGTTGAATCTGCGACTTTTTCAAGCCGTTTAGCAATTATAATAAGTAACTATTGTCTATGGTCCAACTACTCAGATAAAAATAAAACAGACATTATCAAGAGAATGTGCAGAGAAGTCTTTGAAGGGTCGAACCTTTGAAGTCTCTATGAAAAAGTCCTCATTTTGAACGCCGACAATGGAGTCGTTAGACTGGCTATTGTTGTAAGGGAAGTACAAAGTAAAAAATTCTTTGTGAAAATGTTGATTTTCAACATAAACCATCAAAATTAATAAATGAAAAGTTAATAATTTGCAAGACGTGGCAACAAAGCAGCAAGATGATAGATCGATCTGACTTTCCTGCAGCAGCGATTTTTGATCTCGTTGTGCAATTAACTGGCACTCCTACACCGAAGAGACTGGTGACTTTCTATTTCAAATTTTTTTCACCGACCGACCAACCAACTACTTTCAGTGCACATTCTAATCTAGTTTTTTGTCTCTTCTTTTCAATTGAAAGTTTAATGTCTTAAATTGTTTTTACTCATTTCCATTTAAAAATAATCAAACAATAAATAAAAATGAAAGTTAAGTAAAAATATAAGACTATATGCAACAGTTTGTTGAAAATTGACTTTTTCTTACAATGCAACGTAGGTCGCAATATACCGTCGTCGTACCGCTACAAGTACCTAGGTAGGTATAATACTTAACATAAACGCAAAAGGTGGAAAAAGGAAAGAAAAAGCTAAATACAGGCGACGGTATTGTTTCCGATCGCGACGGTCTGGCGCCACGGAATGACCAAAGAATTTTAAACAGCCGCAGACGTCGTAAATCACCATTTCAAATGTCATTTGCTTTTTCCAATTACAAAACATCCTGTAGGTATTCAATGCACTCCTAATTGCTTTTCCACGACAGGTAGAGGTACTTATTGCATTTTAAAAGATTAACTGTAACCTATTTGGAAGGCCGAAGGTCTGAAATATAATATTAAAATAACAACATCACCTCTGACTCTTCGCTTTCCGAGAAAAGCAAATGTATGGGTAGGTACTTACTGATTCAATGTGCATGTTCTTCAGAAGACGCTGACATTGCGTCGCCACCGTCTTGCCGATAAGTACCGCGAAATATCCTCACCCAACGGTCTAAGTGAAATTCAATATAGGCTTATGAATATTTTTCCGTAATGATGATTGCGATGTATGTATATTTAATATTTAATGAAATGTCTGCAATTTTTGAGACAAACAATTCAATAAGTTAAACCTTTTCAAGTTACATATTATAGTCGCCGTACAAGTTCCTTATCGTACTGTAATTCAAAGTTTTTCTACAGTGATAGGTACCATTATTAAAAGTATACCTGGTACCCAGCTATCTCAATGACTATGATTTGATTTGAATCCATATCATGACGAACCTCAAAGGCTATAAAAGCTACAGATGAAGGATGAAAAAATGGAGTTAAAGAAGGGTTGAGAGTCTTAAAAGATATGGCAACTAGTGGACTGGAAAAGCCAAAACATGACAAAACTATATATAAACACAAAATTAGAAATATTGAAATACTACTTGAGAAATTCCATAAATCAGCATAGACTGCATGATCTTCCTATTTTATCTATCAGACATATATCAGCACAGCATCCAATCCAATATGGATATTCGGTATTTAGTTGCTCCAGAAAAATTATTCAATGGATAAAGGAGCCATAGATAATCAAAATTTGAACTATTACCGGCTCTTGAATCCTTGGAAATCCTTCCTCGAGCCAATCAAGAGCCGGTAATTGTCAAAATTTAAACTTTTATCAACTCTGGATTCCCTTGAGAAGTGTTCTAAAGGCAGTCAAGGCCTAAAGAGTCGATAATAATCAAAATTTCGATTTCTAAAAGAGCCAATTAGAAGCTGCGGAAGAAGAAATTTTAATTATAATCAAAATTCTTCTTCCGCAGCTTCTAATTGGCTCTTTTAGTTGATTTGATTTCGGAAGAAAGTTGAGAAGAGTCTTGAAAGATATGGCAACTAGTGGAAATGCCAAAAGATGACAAAATTATAAACTCGAAGTGAGCAAGAAAAATTTCAATGGTGAAACAGAAAACTTAGAAATTCATCATGTACCAGTAGAGAAAATTAAACGCTATATGGCTCGAATACAACCAAGGTTGTGGTTTCGCGCTCCGGAACTAATTAAATTACTCTGGTTACTTAAAAAGGGGTTACTTTAAAGCCACAGTTTCATGAAATCTGGTTAACAAAATGTCAATATAGTTACCAGCCAACGGTTTTATTGGTTTTACCCGTCAATTAGGGATATTATAGAGGCCCATGTTTCCGTTGCAAAAGTAACCCAAATTTCCAGTAACCGCTACGACGACTCCCATAATTATTGGTTATATTCGGAACATGCAATAAGACTCAACTCAATGTAGGTAAACTCAATTATTGCTTTCTACAACCATTTTAAAACATTATCTTTCAGGCATTTATAAGATTCAAAAGTTCATATTAAAATTACATGATCTCCGATAATGCTTCCGATTGCAAAAAAAGTAATTTTAAACCTATTCGTACATTGTTCAAAAGACGCTGACGGTGCGGCGCCACCGTTTTTGCTAAGTGAGAAAGTACCGTGCAATGGTACTTATCAGGTAATTATGCGCGACAAGCACCCATGGCTATGACAGACATATAATAATGTATTTCTATTAACGTTAATTAGCTGCTGGTTAATTTCTTGAGGCTGTATGCTGGATCGATTAACCAAAAGCAAACTCTTCTTTTGCTTTGAATTGAAAAGCTGCCCCTTTATCATTTGCTTAGGGCCAGTTTCACAAACAGTGGTAACCCAACGTTAACCGCAAGACACTGGTAACCTACAATATATCTGTTTTATAATCTGTGGCTCAGCCAAAACCATGGTCAAGCTTCAAAATATTCAATGTAGTCACTATGAGTTTGATAACCAGCGCAGGTTACCACCAATTGTAAAACTGGGTCTTAACGGACAAAACCCAAACAAACAGAACTCACACTCACGGGTGACAGTAATCTGTGGGTGACAGATTATGTTATTGGAAGCTGTCATTATCAATAGCCTTTTTCTCTCCTGCGACTCTCATTGATTTGGAATTCTTTCTTTAGCTCTGCAGGATTTTTCCTAGTTCGGTTTGACTTCTTGGGCAGTTTACGATATCATCCGTATAGGTATGGGGTTGGAGCATTGATGCAGACACGTGGGTTTTATTGGTCAAGCTCTTTAAAAATCCAAAAGCCTGATAATTGGAAACGGAAAATGATTCGGTTTCTATAACTTTTCTTGTCAGATGTTAGGACCGTCAACCTTTCGTGAATCGTGAAGAATTGGTGCATACGTTGGAATTCTGGTTGTTGATCTTAGTGGTCAGAAGAAATCCTGCTACGGTCATTCTTCCAGCATGAACAAAAAATTATGTTAGCCTTAGAGAATAGCCTAGAACCCATGGAGATCTAGATCTCCTGCTCTATTATTTCTCCGTAAGAAGACCGACAACGGATAATGTTCTACCCGGAGAAAACATCTTCTCCATGTAAGAAACTAGGTACCTATATTATATGGAAAGTAGCTCCTAATTATTTTTGAAATAGGTAAAATCCATTAGGCCAAACTTTTTCGAAACAGCAAGAAACCCTTGTTACTAGGTGAGATTTCTCTCCCATAAATAATATGTCTCGGACAATTCTGGTAATTTATTTTTGAAAATCTTCGTCTTTCATTGCTTCGCTTTGTGCTCTAGTAACGTAATAAGTTGAGTAGCTAACTCAGTTTCGGATTGTCCACCTTTACAAAAACTCACTCGAAAGGACAGTTTGGCTGGAGTTAAAAAAGTTCAGTCGTTGGTGCAATTCGTTCTGGGCCTACTATTTCTTAAGATTGATACTTGCAGTGCCATCTAGCGGAATGGCTCCGAAGCTTGCACCTTGAAATAGTAAGCTATTAGAAATAACTGTTATTTTGAACCTATTAATAAATTGATTCTAGCGGCAAAACGACAGTTATCAGATAGTTGTAGGAAGTTTTAAATTTTAAAAGAAGATAGGTACCTGCTACTTCTATTGCTGTGTTTTTGTTTCATTTACTTGAGCTTCTCTAAGCTTGCTCCTTATTTCTCTTCTCTTGCAACATCAAATCTTGAGCAAGAATTTACTGAACTATGTAGATAACTAAAGAAAATTCAATTAGAAAAAGACAAAGATATGCGGTAAATGCAGAGATGTTAAATGTAGTTCAGTGGTCGAATTATTTGGACACTTTTAATAGGAAACGTCAATTCCTAAGCGAGATACAGTTTGGTCCCGATTTCGAGATATTGAACAGTCTTACCTTTTTTTTAATAGGACACCATGTATCACTTTTTAGGCCCGAATTTGCGACATCTTATGGACGTCTTAAAGACGTCTTTTTTTTGTTATCAGACGTTCAGAGGCAATGCAGACCTAGAAAAGACATCTTTACGACTTTGGGTGTAATAGTAGGTACTTATTGATTTTTATTCTTTTAGGTACTTATTTATGTTTTGTACTTTTTTAATCGGATTTATTTATGTAATAAATCTGTAGAATAAATAATAAATAAATAACAAATATCCAAACAGTCATGAGTGCCACTGAGTGCGTGAAAGTTACTTTTAGGCACTCAGTGCGTAAAAGTGACTTTTGAATGCGTAAAAGTGACTTATGAGTGCGTAAAAGTAATTTTTAAGCACTAGTGCCTAAAAGTGTCATTCATTATTCAGAAATAAAAAACACACTAAACACATTTGAATTTTGTTTTGTATTTATTATGAATATTGAAAATGGAATTACTGAATTGAACGTTTGGGTTACTCAAAACAGAACTTTGTGTTATTACCTACTTTCTAGGATTTTAATTATTGATGTCGAATTTTCAAAAGAAAATCGCATGAAAAGTGTCAGGTGGCAAGTAAAAACAGGTAACAAAGATTTTGGGTGTAATCGACTTATTCACATGAAATAAAATTGTATTTTTTTATTATAAAATGCCAGTAGAAAAAATCTTGTATACAATACGTTACGAAACGATGTCTTTTAGTCACTCGACGTGTTGTCCAACTCGGCTTTGCCTCGTTGGACAATTCTCACGTCGCGTGCCTAAAAGACGATCATTTCGTAACTTATTGTATAAATAGCTAATTTCAACTTGAATAGTACCAATAAACGGCGTGCCATCTGTGAGACAATTGCGGAACTATACGTTCATATCTTGATAATTAGTACCAATAAAAGTCGACAGTCCTAACAGTAATGTGTGATACTACAGACTTTTGACTAAAAGAGCCGAACTTGTATCATATTATTCATATCCTGAAGAGGTAGGATTTTTTTTATAAACTAGCGAGTTTCTCTCCTTCCTCTCCAAAATCCCCCAGTTACTCGACATCATGGCGAAGGTGTCAATGAAAGAAAACGACACCTTGCCACCTTGCCAGTTTTGGGCATTACAGATTTCTACCAAAAATGAAGCGATGTCAAAAAAAGAGCGAATTTCGAGCAACGCGCAACTGAGAATGAAGCTTTTAAAATGCAGGAATATTTTATAAATTCTCAATATCATAAATTCTCCAAATTTTCCTTCAAATTTAGCAAAAAGACATATTTCCGAAACTATCCGAAATATTTCTTCTATTGGCGAAATTCCTGTACCAATAGATGGCGCTGAATTACGCGAAAAATAGCAATATGTCTGCTGAACTCAGTGAGTGAAATTGGAGTGAACTGCAGCAAACAATGAAAGCCAGTTTTTTGAGGTTAGTTTTTGTTACGTTGTGTTTTATGGCGTTTTTATGATTTATAAAACAGAAACAATACAGAAAAAGAATAATATTCTGTAGAAAATTGAAAACTTCCAGAAACAATGCCGGGGGCCAAGTGCAAACTTGCTTTGTTGCTCACTGAGTTTTGAGTACCAAAGTTGATCATAGATGTCGCCTACTTCGGGACCTTTCGCGAATATTCTCGGACATTTATTTCACTACAACCATAAGTGCGCGTTCACATTGACACCGCTCGAGCGGTGAGCGTTGCGCGATGCCACTGTAGTAATGCCCAAAATAATTTTAACATTACATTTCAAATGAACATGTTCACACTGGAGCGGCGCGTCCCGCGGTGTTAACATGTTCATTTAAAATATAGTTAAAATTATTTTTGGGCATCGCTACAGCGGCATCGCGCAACGCTCACCGCTCGAGCGGTGTCAATGTGAACGCGCACTAAGAACTTAAATTGCTTGAAGCAAAAAATCAGGGTTGCGTTTAGAAATAGTTGTATTCCTTTCACACCTAGGAGGAGCTCCGAAACAGCTCCGGGGCTTCACGCGCTTATTCCTGTCGAAAAGTGTTTGTTGCACCACGCATATATATGTTCCCAGGCCGGGGATTCTAAAATCACGATTCGACATACGACTCGACATCGAGACGATTTTTCCGACGATTCTAGGTTAGAAATCTCATTGGAATTATACATTTCGAGACGACAAGGCCGGTATCGTTGTCGAGTCGTGTGTCGAATCGTGATTTTAGAATCTCGGCCCTGCAAATCGGGGGCGACTAAGCACCGAAGCGAGTAGCTCGAAAGTTTCAAGCTCTTGAAAGGAATACAACTTATAGCACTCTGGGTGTGAGTGTGACCTAGAGCAGAAGCACAGAAGCTCTGCAACACTAAGATACAAAATGCAGGACCTGCAAGTGTGACTTTTCGTATTACAGAGGCAGGATGCATTTGCAAGTCGCCTGCAAATTTGCGCATGGTGAAACGGTCCCGCAAGTCCTTGCAATCACATTGACAACTTTGACATTTAAAATTGGTAAATCAGTAGCGCCCAAACCCTGTTTTCCAATAAACATGACGAAATTGCAGATTTTTTCTGTAATTTGCTCGTTTCTGCAAATAGAGCACATATGCAAGTCGGCCATATTTGCAGAACTGCAAACTTGCAGATGCAAATATATTGTAATTTGGCCCTTACTCGGAGCGTTACGCAAGAATCGTTCAGAAATCGAGAGTGGACGTGCCCCAATACGTTCAGAAATAGCGCACCCAGAGTGCACTCCAAGTGATGACGTCAGAACACTCTGACAAACAACTACTCTACCTTCACACTCCATTTCTAAACGGACTCCAGTAGGTACGAATAATGAACACTCCAAATTCCTCCGTCGAGTCGTCGTAAATTTATCAGTTGTTTGGTGTTTATTTTTCCGAGAATGATTGAAAACAGCTAAGAATCGTAAACTAGGATGAGGATTCTCAACCTTTAGTCGCAACCTAACGTCCCGACTACCTGCATCGTCTTTCTACGAGTAAAGCCAGTTGTTACGAGGACGTTACGTCGAAGCCCCCACCATCCACCATGCCAAAGCACCAGTGATGATGTAGGCAGCATGTCGTTTCTCGCCTTGCCTTGACGTAGTGTGTTTGAAAGTATTAATACACACTACTAAGATTGCTTATCGGCCTCGTAATCGCGGCCATATTGGTGTAGTTTCAATGCCGACGTTATTAACCAAGTCTTTAGCTGTTTGCGCGAGCGGTCGTAGTTTAAAATTTAAATTTATGATGAAAAATGTTATTTAACATTTAGCAAATAGAGGAAGATACAAATGAGATCTAAAAAAGAGTTGTTTTACAATGTTAATTAATGCACGCGGAAACATAACCTGTGGTGCAAACACCCTACGTCAAGGCGAGAAACGACATGCTGCCTACTGGTGCTTTGGTAATGTTGGGTTGGGGGTGGGGCTTGAGATTTGACCTACACAGGCCTTAGACGATTTCGCCACGTTTTGGTAACCCACTTTGGTTGGTCAAAAACGTACCAACCAATTTCGGCACGAAAAACAATGACGTCACGATAACTTTGGTATCTATTTTGGTATGTCAAATTGGGTACCGAGCTTGGAGCACGGTTATTTGAATTGGTAGCTTGCTCTCTCTCTCTCTCTAATTTGGAGTAATTTAACCTCACTGTTTTATTTATATTTGAAATTAAACACAACAAATAAACATAATACATTTTCACCATTCCCAATTTTAATTTCCAACAATAAAAAGTATTCAGTAGTTTGTTTATTTTTATTTTCTCAGGGATACCATCACCATTACGTCATACACGTGACATTTGAGAAACCGGCCGATTTCGGCTGAAAATGGTATGCGACGTCACTGGTGTGACGAAGAGCCTACCTAACGGTTAACCAATTCACCTACCAACCAAAACGTGGCGAAATCGTCTCTTATGAGGATAAGCTATCCTGTAGTAGTAGTGAGTGTTTGTTATCCTTGGGATGTTTGCACCACAGGTTATGATTCCGCGGGCCTTTGCTTTATGAATACCTACTTGGTTTTATCTTCGAATGAATATTAAATAATACATTCATTCTTGCTCGATATTAAAATGAATAATGAAACGAATTCCACATACCACATCCCGTGGATTCTAAATCGGAATTCGCACAGTCTATCGACCGTCGATAGGCTGTGCGGATTCCGATTTTGAATCCACGGGATGTGGTATCGACCAGTCAAATTCTCCGTATAGGGCAAAGGGCAATCCAAACAAAATGGCGGTCAATGCATGGTCAATGCCAAAAAATTGGCGCCATAAATTTAATTCAAGCAACCGTGACATTTTTCATCAAAATAGTTATTTATGATATAAGTGTAAAAAGTACATTTTTAAGGCACGCATGTGAAAGTTTGCAGAATGAGCGAAGCGAATTCTGCAATTCACATAAGTGCCTTAAAAATACTTTTAACACAAATATCATACAATATTTTTTCTACAAACGGCAATAAAAAGCAATAACCAGTCACAAATTGGATTTTCAAATGAAATTGGAAGCATCTTTCCTACATAAAATTCTTGAAATTGACATTTGTCAAAAAATCCATACAACCAGCACCTTGTTTTACAGGTAACGAAATGTCTTGTCAGTTTCTTGAAAGTCTGTCGTGGTCAGGAATGCTTTTTGCTAAAAATGCAACAAAATACAGAAGAAAAAGAGGGTTGCATCGATCCTTCGAAAAATATAGATGAGGCGGCCAATCGGGCTACCTCAGTTGTTCAAATTTCACCATTAATATCAATGTAAATAACTGAAAATACAAACTTTTTTTGACGTCCGCTCTCAAAATTTGATGTTTCACTTTTAACACTAGTGCTATAAAGACTTTATGGCACTAGTGCGATAAAGTAACATTTTTAATGCTTCGGGGCGGTGTTAAAAATTGCATTTTTAACACGTTTGTAGAAAAAACTGTTTTTTGTGTATTTTAAGGTGTTTTTAGATGATTTTCTAGTGTTTGGAAGGATAATTTTCGTATTTTAAGATGGAAAGTTGTTAGTTTAAGAAATTATTAGTGGAAAACCCTGATGTTTCCAAAAGTTATGATTTCTTTGTGACAAACCTTTACCTACTAAACAATTAGGTAGGTATTATCCAGGATTTGCTTCCTGTTTAGTTTTTTCTTAACCAAATCCTGATTCCTGATGTTTATTTTATTTGTCTGCTATTCAAGTTATCGACACAAGCTGATGTGGAGGATAGTAAATGTCTTGGATCCATATACCATTTATGTAGAGAGGTTTTTTAATATGGATTTCGTAAGATTTGTTCTCTTTTGCTACAATCCATGAAGCCCTCACAAAGTACAGACAAATCATTTATCTCCGTTAAAAACCTGTGTTTTGTCTCTGCAGGAACGACATGAAACTAGACTTTCTCGCGATCAAAACAGCTCCCACAACTAAGTACAATACATAACGTATGCATTTTCCAAAAAATCAACACTTTACAGATTTTATACAAATCAAAAATCGCAATAAAACGGATTTTTTTTTTAAATAAGAAGGCATTGGATCAATTTTGAATTTCATTTTGACAGGTCGTTGGATTGCCCTATTGTCAGAAAACACGAGTCGTAACGAGACTAGATAAAATCTAAAGGTAGAACAATTCAATTTAAATATAAATATAAATCTTAAAAATAAAAATTTAGTTGTATTCCTTTCAAACCTAGGAGGAGCTCCGGAACAGCTCTAGGGCTTCACGCCCCTATTCCTTTCGAAAAGTGTTTATTGCACCACGCATCTGTTCCCTGCCAATCGGGGGCGACTGAACACCAGAGCGAGTAGCTAGAGTGTTTCAAACTCTTGAAAGGAATACAACTAATCATTGCAACTAATGCAAACATAACATGACTGACGTCTATTCTGTCAGATCACGAAACTTTCGTTTTAAAATAATTGACTTTTGATAATTATTTCTACAAAAACTAATGATTTTCGTTCAAAAAGTTTGAAGAGAAAGTATAGTCTTCTACTCGCAAATAATGGCTATTATATACACTTGCGTCTATATCTCAACGTGGCTCCTTCAGTGTGCGCGTGCTCCTACTTTCCACAGAAGATTTTTTGGGTAGGTTTTCTTGTTTTGTTTTGATTTTTTTTTTTAAATTTCCTAATTTTGTTTCTACTGACCCTAAAATTTCTATCCACCCCGTTTAGGATAATTTTTTAGTTAGCAAAAAATTAGCACAAGAAACCCAAAGCCCTTAAGTATTTACCTATATCTGTAATAAATAAAACACAAAGGAATGTATTTGGGTGAAAAATTTATTTTGACACAGAAAAACTGAAATTGCACATAAAATAAAAAAGAAAGTATATCTATAGTCCCCGCCACAGATAATCCAGATTCCTGCAAAAAATGATTTCTTTGTCGGCGATGCCCTAATAAACAAAAACCGCTGCAAAACTCTACACATAAAGAGTTGAGAATAAATTTAGTCCAAGAGTATCAATTTTTTGATTTTGTTTATCCGGGCATCGCCGACAAAGAAATCATTTTTTGTAGGAAGCTTGGATTATCTGGTGCGGAGACTCTCGACTCTAAATGCCTGTCCAATGCAGTGTAAAACCCAAACGATGTGTTAGGTACACAAAGGGCACAATATTGTTTTTTTCCTTCCAGCCACAACGAATCATGCTTAAATTGCCCTGCTTTGAAAATTTTTTGGATTATTTTGGAACACCATGTACAGGAGCGAGGACATATACATATCTACAAAATTTGGATTCATCTTCTCTTCTGGACTTACTTCTCATTAGACTTACTCATTTTTATAATTTTTACTTATTTCCGAGCCTTTTTCAATGTTTCCACGGTTTCCCTCCATTACGACACGAATCAACAGATATGTAACTAAAAAATTTACCCTAAACGGGGTGGATAGAAACTTCAGGGTCAGTAGAAACAATATTACGAAACTTACTAAAAAAGTACAAGTTCAAAATCAAAACAAAACAGGAAAACCTAACCTAAAAATCTTCTGTGGAAAGTACGCGCACGCGCATAGTGAAGGAGTCACGTTGAGATATAGACGCAAGTATTATATACTCGCTGAAGAGTATACTCTATTACTTCATCAATTGAAATTCTAAAACAACTCTTTTCTAGATCTGGTTTGTACGGAAGCCCGGTCGTGCAATCTGCCTTCCGAGTTCTTAGTTCATAGTTCTGACGTCACAACTCGGAATTTCTGATTTACTACGTCATAACTCGGAATTTCTGATTTACTACGTAAGAAGTCCGTTATCGATGTTATCGTTGAGAATTGTAAATGGTAACCTAAAAATGTGTCCGGTTGGATTATTTTTATTTGCATTTGCGATGTGATTTTTAACAAAACAAAACTGGATAGCAAAATCCTAAACATTCTATATGAAGCAGATAACCATCATTTTAGAGGCCTATGTCGCCTGTCTCTCAGATCTTTAAAATAATTGATCCACCAATTTCTACCAAGCCGTCTCATTTGAGACCATCAACAATCAATTCTTTGATTAGATATATGCTGTTGCCTTGTATAAAGCTTTTTTGGCGTGTACAAGTGTATCGGCGTGAAAATATGAAAAATAGGTTTGTGATAGAGCAACCTCGAGAGCAACACACATATTTTCTGTCCCCAAATCAGTTCTCACACATTCACAGACAAAAAATATTGAAAAATATAACTAGTAGTAGGAGAGCAAGCTGTTCATCTACTAACCAATTTCCCACAAAGCTAGACATTTTTTAAATAATGTTTTATTATCGGTCAATTAAGAAAGTAACATTCTGGCAGGCATCTCGTGGTTGCGTCATAATTTCTCAAGTGTGACGATAGCAAAGTTATTATAGGGTCAATCATTTATAACCTGCTTCCACAAGGCTGAAATTTTAAGAGAATATTCTTTTATTGATTCAAAAAGTATATGTAATAGTCCGGGAGTTAACGACATATTTCATTGTACCATTTCCGCAAGCTTCATTCTTTTTGTATGTGTTATGCGTGTAGTATATGATAGTAATATGAACGTCTGCCGGCGCACCAACACGACAGGGGGTTACGAGAGGGTTACAATTACAGCAAAAAATTAACGAAAAAAACTTAAAGCCGCATAAGCGAAACTTATTGTACGTATTGGTAGAAACATAAAAAGCTCAGAAAATATGGTCTGCCATCTAAATTCCGCAACAAAAGTCGTCTGCCACCCACATATGTAAGCGCAAAAAAAAAATATAAAAAAAAATATACTCGCAAGGCTGAAATTAATTAAAATGCTTATTTTTATGGAAACAAACACAAACATAATAGCCTGCCACGAATAAGATACAACGAAGATCGTCTGCCAAGCCTATGAAGTTGGGTTCGGCATGCAGTGCCCGAGCACCACCGCCAGGACCCTGCATTTTTCTCTTATTCCTATTTATTTTATTTTTTTTGTAAGGCTAACCAAAATAAATTGTGAAAAGCTCAAGTCTAATGTTCTAAAGTTCTTAAAGAGACTATAGAAGGATTCATCGCGTACACTCAAAATGAAAATGAAAATTTTCCCTTGAAATATTTATTTTCTCTTTTTGACACTTGTCAAACTCACTGTAAAAATAATTAATTTCAGTCTTGCGGGTATAATTTTTTTAAATTTTTTTACTTATGTGGGTGGCAGACGACTTTTGTTGTGGAATTTAGGTGGCAGACCATATTTTCTGAGCTTTCTATGTTTCTACCAATACGTACAATAAGTTTCGCTTATGCGGCTTTAAGTTTTTTTCGTTCATTTTTTGCTGTAATTGTAACCCTCTCGTAACCCCCTGTCGTGTTGGTGCGCCGGCAGACGTTCAAATTACTATCATATACTACATGCATAACACATACAAAAAGAATGAAGCTTGCGGAAATGGTACAATGAAATATGTCGTTAACTCCCAGACTATAAATAGCCAGCCTATTCTGGCGGTTGCGAGTTTCTGCCAGACGAGTATATAAGGTGGGTTCGGCTTGCTCACTCCGTGCATTCCGAGTGACTCCATTCGCACTCCAGTCGTTCGGGTTGAGGTTCGGGTATTGCTTTTTACCGTATTAGGGGTGACTTCATTAGCTCTGTTCACTCCACTCCAACTCCGCGCTCAATAGCCGAACCCAGCTATTATAGTCTCGATGGGAGTGCGAGCGCAACAGACTTAGGGCGGGTATTATAAAACTGCTTTGACAGTTAAGTTGAAGTTAACTTTTTGAATTACATGAAGTTAACTTAAAGTTAACTCTCAAAGTAGTTTTATAATACCCGCCCTTATACGGGTTCTAATGTCATGTCGGAATGAGAGGATACGATATGACTACTATACTCGTACTACTATATTTTCAATTTTCACCAAACTAGCAATAAATGAGCATTTCCGAGTTATGACGTAGTAAATCAGAAATTCCGAGTTGTGACGTCGAACTATGAACTAAGAACTCGGAAGGCAGATTGCACGACAGGGCTTCCGTAGGTTTGCATCTTCCTCTTCTGCCTATGCCTATTATGTTAATCAAAATAATAAACTACGACCGCTGGCGCAAACAGCTGACGACCTAGGGCCATATTCTCCGTAGTTCATAAAGCCTGGCTTAGTGGAAACTTTGGATTTTTGTGTAACAAAGCCGAGCTTCTCCCACTAAGGGTGGGTATTATAAAACTGCTCTGACAGTTAACTTAAAGTTAACTTTTTGAATTACATGTAATTCCAGAAGTTAACTTTAAGTTACCTCTCAAAGTAGTTTTATAATACCCGCCCTAAGGCAGTCTTTATGAACTACGGAGAATAGCCCTCTTAGTTAATTACGTCGGCAATGGTGCTACACCAATATGGCTGCGATTACCAAAAACGAGGCCGAAAAGCAATCCTCATTCCTCAGTAGTGTGTATTATCCTTGCGTCAACATTATACAAATCTCCATATAGGGCACCCCTTGAGGGTACCCCCCAGATGCGTTATCAAGTTACCCATTACCAGACAACCTATTAACAAAAGTTAATTGAAGGCGATCAATCACAAGGATGGATTAACCCAAGAACGATAAACCACAGAGGATGGTGACATCGGCGATTTTTTTCCGCCAGCTTAGCGCGAGCAGGCGCTGCTCTAGTGACGTCACCTGTCCCACTCTCGAAACAAGTTTTATGCGTTATTGGTATAGAAGGATATTAAGGTTTAGCCATTAATGATGTTATTTCGATGCTTTCGATACAATAAATTTCGACAAATTTTATGTTAAACTTTTCAAATTTTCATTGAAGGGGCTGTGCGCCAAAAATTAAAGTTTTAGTGTGAAAAAATCTAAGAATAACTGTTCAAACCTCCTTATTCTACGATAAACCATCGCTGAGATATACCGCTTTAAAGTGTGGACGACGCTCTCGTGACGTCACGAAAACTTCGTCCAGCCGCGCTACGCATTGTTAATTTGATTGTTCCCGGCACGTGTGAGTGGTTTTTGTTTAGAGTATTGCAGGTAACACAGGAGAAACATATGTAAATTTAAATAACTCCACTTTCTCGTGCGTCGCTTGAGCTTTCGTGACGTCATAGGGTGAGATGCGGTACCTTCATAGAGCCATATCTGCGGTATTATTTGTCATAGAGGGGTGCGGATTTCACTGTTAGATTTTTTTTCCCTTTTTTTTGAGATGAAGTTGTTTTTTTGGCGCACACCCCCTTTAAGAGCAATGTCGAGCAATGTAACTAATACGAAATCTTTGAATTGAGTGGGCCGGAGTACGTCACGCGTCCGGTGATTGACCTTTGCGGTCGGCTAGAATTGGCGAACGCGAGGCTTACGAGAAGCGACCATCCTCTTGTGGTTATTGTTTTTGGGATTAACCATTCGGTTATCTTGACAGATGAACAATGCATTCAATTTCATATAACCGATTGGTTGACAAATCACGTTGCTCTTATAGTGGTGACGTCCCCGGCAGACCTCGAAGTGATGCTTGCGATGCAGGTTGTGCTTGTTTTTTAGTCGATTTTAGGTGTAGAAAAGAGAAAAGGTGATGAGTAAGAGAAATGCCGTCCTATTAAAGTGTTCTTGGAAAACAGCAGTGAGCGAGCAGTGATTAAGTTGTGAAATTAAAAATAAAAAATTTTTCTCCAACATAAGATAATTTGATTGACAGTGCAGTCATCTAGCAGGGAAACGCTCAACTATTACCTATTTGTACAATTACGTCGGTTGAATGCAGCCTGATTCAAATTGTCAAGCTGAATTCCCAGACCAATCAGAAAATTAGTTTGTCCCCTCGTGATCAAGCTCTTGTGCCGTGCCTTCGCCTTTCTCCTCCGCCATTTTATTTTATTCAATGTAAAGAGAAATCCCTGGCTTCCTCGCTAAATGGTGGATGTGTGAAAATTTGAAAATTATTGTGAAAGTAGTGCAACAAGTTTGTTATTTTTTTTTTCTTATAGTGTCTTTTTAGTTTTTATTAAAAATAGCTTATTTTTAACGCACTTAGATGCTTTTTATTTGGGTAAATTGAGGAAAATTGCAAAGGCTTTATTCAGTTTTTTATTGTAATTCAGTTCAGAGGATATTTTAGAGGTAGAATATACCTATTACCCTAATTGTTTATTTAAAGTAGGAGAATGAATAGAACTCGAAGAGCAGGCCAAAAGCCTCCAATTGTAGACCAAATTAGTCAAATCATAATCTACGATAAACCCAACAAACCTCAGGTTCCAAAAGAAATATTGAAACAGTCTAGAAAAGTTAAGTTAGGCCAAGGTGATATTGTTTTAACTCGCCAAGATTCCCCTGTAGAATTTGTAAAGAGAAACGTCAAAAGGGAAAGGGAGAATGATGATATAGAAGAAGTAGTAAACATCAAAACGGAAAATTTTGCAAGTCTGAGCCAAGATTATGAAACTGTCAGCACAGAAGATCCACAGCTTGAAGATCTTCCCGATGACCCACCTACATTTAAAAAGCCAAGAGGACGGCCTAAACAAATCGAATCTACCAAAAAACAGAAATGTACAGTTTTAAATTTTATTATGAGACACCCTATAAACCCTGATATTACTATGGGCAGCGATGCCTCTTATGATGCTGTTGACAATAATGATCAGAGTCAACGACCAGCTAGATTAAGAAGGAGGCCGGCGAGATTTAACTATGCCGAAAATGAAGCTGAAGAACATTACACAATTGATACTTCTTCAGTTTTAAAAAGTACCAAGGTAGGTTGTTTTGTCCAAGTAGGATCAACTTAATTAGCAGTACCTACATTTTTCTATGTGCTAACTTCTCAACTTCAATATAGAATAAATTTATATATTATTCTGTTTCAGCATTCACAACTTTCAATCACTCCAGTTTATAGAAGCGAGCAAATTGAAGAAGAGGATAATGTAGATAATGAAGTGCCGACAAGTGAAAAAAATGATAAACCAACAAAAAAGCCAGCCAAGAAATTGCCAGCGAAAAAAGCAAATAAACAAGATCTACAAAAAAAACCAGATAAGTTACCGAAGAACATTAAAAAAGAAGTGGAAGAACAGGATGAACAAGTACTAAATACAAGTCATGAAGATTTGTACGAGTCTGAAGATAGTCGTCGAGAATGGATGCCTAAAGAACTAGTTGAATTGAAACAGCAACACATCATGAAATCAACAAAAGATAATCACAAATGCAAATTTTGTTCAAAAACATTTTCCACATATTATGGTCTTAGAAAGCATAGAGTGATAGACCACGACGATATGGGTAATGTAGGCAAAAAGTGTGAGAATTATGTTGCAACAGAAGAAACAGATGAAATGTCCAAAGAAGATTCTGATGTTGATGAGGAAAGCAGGCGCGAATGGATGCCCCAAGATTATGCTGATTATAAAGTAAAGCATAGCTTAAACAAGCAAAAGAAAAATGGTTTAAGATATAATTGCAAAATCTGCTTATTGAAGTTTAGCACCTATTATCAATTTAGCAAACATAAGGTAAGGATTTATGGATTTTTGCTAATTTGGCATTCGCTTTTAGTCAAATATAAATATGTCGATTTTGATAATGCACTAAGTGATAATATTTATTTCAGTTGGAACATGAACAAAAAGCAAACCCTTATGAATGCAAATATTGCCCAGAACAATTCAATGACATAGATATTTTCCTTGCTCATAACAGAGTACATCAAGGAAAAGATCCATACCCATGCAAAAAATGCTCCAAAACATTTGATAACAAAAAAGATTATGACGTTCACATGTCGGTTCATGTATTGAAAAAAGCCCCAGCTCTACCAAAAAGGTAAGCATCAAGTTGTAATGTATTTGCAGTTTTGTCCAGTAGGACAATAATTTTGAGGGTCTAGTCGACTTTGACTTGGAGTACCACAGATTTTCCAAATTTTTTCTTGAGTAGGTGGAATCCCTTCAAATAGAATAGAGGGCCTGTACAGGGTGGCCCAAATTCGAGCCTCATCATTGGGATCTCGGTAACCATGACCATGAGAGATACGGGGTCGGTTAAATTATGGCAAAGTTGCGCAATTCTATGACCAATAGAATACTGTTTTGAGACTAGAAAAATTCCGAATACTTCCGGAGATATTCGGAAAAAACCAAAATTTTGTAAAATCGTTTTTATTTTCTCCCGGGCTTATTTGAAAAGCAATTTTAAAATAAATGTCACTTCATCATTGTCACTTTTTCCCCTTTAGAAGATGGTGCTACTAAATTTAAAATTCGACGTTTCGTCTTCAGGCGACCATCCTCAACTTACGTTTTTTTAATACGGATTTTTTATTTGCGATTTTGTCATCTTTGGGCATCCTTAAACTGATACTGTTTATAATTTTTCAATAACCCAGTAAAAAAAGCACGTCCTTATTTTAGGGCCAAATTATGGACCAACTGGTAAGTGTCTGGTTGTTACCTAGCAGGTACTTTCTATTCTCTAGTGCATAGAAAGTACCTGCTAGGTAACAGCCAGACGTTTACCAGTCAGTCCATAATTTGGCCCTAAAAAAAATAAATTGATGATTCCAGAGGAACGAAACATTGGATTTCAAATTTAATACCGCCATCTTGTAGAGAAGAAAAAGTTACAATGGGAATGTGGAATTAGTTTTTCAAAATCTTTTTAAATGGAATCAGGAAAAAATTTAAGAAAAACGAGAAATTCATGTTTTTTTCATTTTTTCCTGATTTTATTTTAAAAGATTGTGAAAAACCAATTTTACATTCCCATTGTCACTTTTTCTTTTCTACAAGATGGCGGTATCAAATTTAAAATCCAACGTTTCGTTCCTTTGAAATCATCATCAATTTATTTCTTTTTAAATGCGAACCTGGTTTTTTTACTGTGTTATCGAAAAATTATGAACAGTATTGGTTTTAGGATTCCCAAAAATGACAAAATCGCAAATAAAAAATCCAGGTCCGTATTTAAAAAAAGGAAGTTGAGAATGGCCCCCTGAAGATGACACCTCCAATTTTAAATTTAGTAGCACCATCTTCTAAAGGGGAAAAAGTGACAGTGATGAAGTGGCATTTATTTTAAAATTGCTCTTTAAATAAGCCCAAGAAAAAATAATAATGATTTTACAAAATTTCAGTTTTTTCCGAATATCTCCGGAAGTATTCGGAATCTTTCTAATTTCAAAACGGCATTCTATTGGTCATAAAGTTGCGCAACTTTGCCATGATTTAATCGACCTCGTATCTCTTACGGTTACCGAGATCCCAATGATGAGGCTCGAATTTGGGCCACCCTGTACAAGCCTCATGTATTCTTATTTTCTCATGTGATGTAATCCAATGCCTTATGTATTCTTATGTATTCCTTTGTATTCTCCAGTGTATTCCTTTACTTAACGATATCAAATTTGATTCTGTCGATTGCCATAAGCAAGAGCAACCGAATATTCTTTCACAAGATTTCGCCCTTATTTCAACCCTTTCAATATGTGCAAACCTTATGGTTTTGGTTTTTTCGCTATTAGATTGTTATAGGTAATGCAAAGAGAAATTGAAAAAATAAACTATTTTTTTCTGCACAAGGAAAATACATTTTTCATATTTTGAGCTCAGCACTTATATAATTTGCAGTGGTTAAAATCCCTGAAGAAAGAAAATCAGTCAGCAAAATCTGTCATTGGCTGACGGTCTATTATCTGCGCAAGTCAAAAATACTTTACACTTGGCTAAACTTAAAACAGGCAATATATATTTCCTAAATTTGCCTAGTGTGAGTTAGGCTTAACAAGAAAAAGTCTCTTAGGCCTGACAGTTTTTGTCAACGTCAAAGCCGTTATGATTGGTTTATATATGACACTGACTTGACTCTTTTTGTCATTATTGATGTGATAAAAAAGGTCGATTTACACAATACAACACAATAGGACAATGCATACCAGTTTTATGATTGGCCAAGTGTATACCCATGTTAGTGCTCCCTAAACAGGTTGCAATTATTAAAAAAGCTCATTATTCTCTCACACATTACTGATTCAAACATTTTTTGAAAATTCAGACAATAAATTAATTGGCGTGTAATTGTCAATTACTTTTGGGTCACCTTTCTTGTAAATTTTTTTATTAGAGCCAGTTTCAGTTTGTCTGGAAATAATCCAAAGAACATCTCACACTTCTTATGGATTTTGGTCACCGACGGATTTTGTTGAAACTTTAGTAAATTATTTAAGAAATAGAAATAAGCATTTTCTTTCATTGCGCCGACCTCGTAGCGATACAGGGTGATACTGAAAAATTAGGTCAAATATTTTTTTTTTTTCATTATCTACTGTGAAATATTGTAGGTAATTTAAATTTGGTTGATAAAATCAGGCATTTAAAAAAAAAATTAAACAATATACAGGGTGTCCCACGAGGTTCCTCCCAAATGATCATTTCGGAACGCATCATTATATGTTCCCACTCATAGAGAAATATAATAAACCAAGGTAAGAGTACCTGATTGATAACATGAAAGTTTGTATAGCGCTGACGTCACAGCGACGGTGGCGTCAATAGTGGCAGCCGGAACAAATACTGAAATGGCGGGAAATTTGAAATTTGACTTGAGTTGATTGCACAAAAAACTTATGTTGTTCTACATCTTTTTTTCTCAAATCCGAATGAGAAAAATGTTGTGGTACTCCATAAAGTTTTGTGCCATTTTTTGATGTAGGTAGATTTAAAAAAAAGGCAAAATAAACACTAAATTGTACTAGAAAAAATATATATTATAGCTAGATAGGTCAAATACCTAAAGAGTTTACAAACACAGTTATAACATCCCTTATACATGCTTTAATGTATGTACAAGCTAAGCTGGCCAAGGCCTAACATCTACATTTTATCTTTTCTGACTGAAATCTCCTAAAACAGTAAAAAAATATGCCGTACATCACAAAACTAACATGTATACTTACTGGTTCAGTTTATCCTAGTTGTACATAAATATTATAGGTACGCGATACCGAGTGCCTTAATAAAAATGACAATTTCTTCTTCTTGTTCTTTAGATTTTGTGAGTTCGAGTCTTCTAGACAACCGCCCAATCGGTTAAAAACGACAAATTTCAACACGGAAATGTCGTTATTTTAAGGTTACTTATTTGTTTTCTCGGTCACAGTTTCTATAGCTATGGATGTTTCATAGGTTTCTACAAAACAGCTAGGAAAGCTCTGTAACTCATACGGTGTCCTTGTCTTGTGAATTGGTATGACAGAGAAAGATGAAACAGAATCGAATGATCGGACTGATCTTTCGGAAGTCTCTAGCTTTCCAAAAATTCCGCAATGCGCTATGCGCAACCGGATGCGCAGTAATAGTATAACCTATTTCGGCTATACTTTTCAAGGTCTTTTTATTTTTTATTGTCTATGTTCCCACTGTATAATTTTCTGTCATATCCTTTAACAAAGCCCCAACAAATATGGCATAGTCGATTTTGTAATTTAATTTTCTAACGAAAAATACCATAATATACCATGAGTTACATTTAAGATTCGAAAGTTGACGTCACTTGACCCAAATTGAAGCAAAAGTGGTAAAATTGGATGACAATGGTAGAAGCGGCACAAAAAGTTACCCAGATCCTCAAAATTTCAATTATATTGGATGACGCGTTCCGAAGTTATCACCTGGGAGAAACGTCGTGGGACACCCTGTATATTCCAAAAGTGATATTATTGTGTGATATCCAATTTGGACCCTTTTAAAGGAAAAGCTTCACAACTTTTTTATTTATGAAAATAATTGTTTTCCGTAAAAACTTTCTGAAAGCACTTTTTCAAACAGAATCTGATGACATTCTCAGTTTTTTGGTATTCTGCCAGTATTCCGAGATATTGACCAAAGTTCGATTTTTAATAGGAAACCCTATATTCTATAATAGCTCAGTGGATAGCCCTGCTTTTGCTGATTTCAATGTTATAAAGTTCGATAGGTTTATCTTTAAGATTTTTTGAGAAAAAAATCAAAATCTGTTTTTGTCATGAGAACCTTCGTTTTAGAAATGGACTTTACATCTGCAAGGAAAATGAAAAAGGTCATTTTCCAACACATTGTGTCTTATGACAAAAACATATGTATTTATTTATTTTTTTTCTCGAAAAATGTTAGAAATTAACCTATCAAACTTTATATCATTCTTCTTCTTCTTATTCTTCAAGTGCCTTGTCCTCTGGGGACGTTGGCAATCATCAGCGCTATCTGTACTTTGTTGACTGCTTTTCTGATAGACCTGTCGTGGTTTCGCCATACCAGTGACGCAAATTCTTTAGCCAAGATATTCTTCGACGTACAGGGCCTCTCCTGCCTTCGATTATGAGCTTGAGAAGTAGGTAGGTAATTGTCATTCCTGAGTATGCTTCCGAACTACTCTAAGTTTCGCTTTTTCAAGCGTTAACATAACTTCAAGTTCTGTGACATTCACATTAGCACATCTTCATTTGCGCACTTTGTCCGTCCAAGAGATTTTTAACATTCGTCTATATGTCCACCTTTCAGAAGCCTCTAGCTTTTTACACATGGCGTCTGTTAAGAGTCCACGCCTCAATCCCATGAAAGAGAATACTGGAGACGTATCAACGTAGTACCTACTCGTCCTACTCAAGTGCGAACCGAGAGCGGAGAGACCTGACTGCACAACATGGATTTACAAATGATGCTCTGGGCTTGTTCAACCCTGGCACGAACCTCCTGCATATTATCCCAGTCTTCATTAATAACCTGATATCTTAGGTATCTGTATGATTGAACCCGATTGATCTGTTGGTTCTGTACCTTAAGAATACCTCCTCCAACCTGGTTCTTACTTATCACCATCCATTTTGTTTTTCGGCGTTCAATTTTGATCCAAATTCAGTAGCCAAATGATCAAGTAATACTTGAAGACCTTCCAGAGAATCAGCGACTAAAACCGTATTGTCAGCATATCGAAGATTGTTCGTGTTCACGCCGTTAATAGAAATACCCTCAGTGTAATCTTTCAAAGGTTTTTCAAATATTTTGTTTGAATAAATATTAAAAAGTAATGGTGAAAGAATGCAACCCTGCCGGATACCTCTTTTTATCCGTACTTCATCAGATATTTATTGGTCTACCTTGATTTGCGCAGTCTGATTCCAGTAGATTTGCAATTATCTTGAGTTCTCTATCATCTAGTCCTACATCCTTGAGAATTTTCATAAACTTCTCATGTTGTACCCTGTTAAACGCTTTCTCATAGTTTACGAAGCATGCGTATACAGGAACAGAAACATCTCTAGATCTTTGATCTAGTCCTTCTCGTGAATACTCTTCAGGAATTTTCGATCTCCCGTCCTAAAACAGGTTTTCGATGTAACTGCACCACTGTTTTACTTTGTCGTTGACATCAAGAATGAGCTTACCTTGACTGTCCAACAGAATGCTGGTATGTTGAGGTTTGTATACACCAGCAGCTTCTTTAATTTTCTTATGCATATTAAAACTGTTATATTTTGCCCGAGGTCTTCGATTTCCTCACACCGTTTGTTTAGCCAATTTTCTTCAGCTACCCTGATTTTGTTTTTTATTTCAAGATTCAACTGACGATATGCTTGCTGGGTCTCTTTGCAGACGTCTTTCTTCCTTTAAGTCGAGGATTTCATCAGTCATCCAGCTTTTTTTCCTGACCCATAGGTTGATGGAAATTCCGAGATGACGCTAACAAATGGCTTCCCTGATACCGGTTCATTCAGTCTCCACTTCTTGATTCTCTGCTCAATTTCTTACGTTCAGTTTATTATCTAATTCGTTTCTAACTTCGGCCACAGTTGTTAAGTTGTTTAGTATTGTCAGATCCAGTCACAGGCTGTTGGTTTTATTTTTAGTAGGATTGGGGGTAACGGCTGGATTTTTCACGTTTTCTTCTTTAGATAGCGGGTAAAGCAGCCAAACAAGTTTATTTTTCTAAAATAATTCTTTATTACATTCCTCTGAGTTTATTACTAACCAAGCTTTCGATACTTTTTTGTATCTTCTTCAGGGCAAAAATTATATAAGTTAAAATTATAAAATTACAAAATTGTGACTTACTTGTAAATGAATTATTTAAAATAAAAACTGCATAGATAGGTATAAAATTTGTATAAGGACTATAAAGTTAGAATTGTAAAGTTTTTTTGAAAAATTTTCTGTTGTTAAAACAAAGTCTTTTGTTATAGGTAAATTTTGTGCTATCTATGTTTAATTTTTAGTTTTTCATTTCTGGTTTTTTTAATAGTTAGAGGTTAAGGTAAAGGTTATAATTACGGGTTTATTTTTTAAATTGTTAAAATATATGAATATATGGAACTTAAATCTTGAATATCTGTTCTTTTGTTCATTGAATTTTTTTCTTTGTTAATTTCAACCATCTCAAGGAAAAGTCTTTTGTTTAAATTTGTTTGTTGGTGTAAAATTTTAGCTTCATTGAAATTTATCTATATGCAGTTTTTATTTTAAATAATTCATTTACAAGTAAGTCACAATTTTGTAATTTTATAATTTTAACTTATATAATTTTAGCCCTGAAGAACATACAAAAAAGTATCGAAAGCTTGGTTTGTAATAAAGAATTATTTTAGAAAAATAAACTTGTTTGGCTGCTTTACCCGCTATTTATTTTTAGTGTTAACTGGATGTTTGCTTCAAGAGGAATTGTGATCCGAATTTATATCTGCGCCAGGGTAATTCTTTGCAGATTTGATGCAATATCATTGGAATCGGCAAAACCAGAGCTATCAATCAGTAAAATTTCATATGGGGTGTCCTAATAAAAAAATCGGACCCGACATCTCGAAATCGGAGCCAAATAGAAAAACACTGAGAATATTACAGCGCAAAAAGTGCTTTTAGAAAGTTTTTACGGAAATAAATTATTTTCATGAATAAAAAAGCTATGAAGCTTATCCTATTAATAGAGTCCAAATGGGACCACCCTGTACATGCTAGAAATCGAGCTAGAAATTAAAATATAATTTTCCAAGGAGTACCTATATACTGTTCCTATTTTATCAACCAAAGTTAAATTACGATATTTTACCAGTAGATGATAAAAAAAATATATTTGACCTCATTTTTCAGTATCACCCTGTATCGCTACTAGGTCGGTGCAATGAGAGAAAAAAATGCTTATTTCTAATTCTTGAATAATATTATAATTATAAAAGGTTAAACAAAATCTGTCGGTGACCGAAATCCATAAGAAGTGTGAGATGTTCTTTGAGACTATTGTTGATTAAATATGTTAATACATTTTTAATATGGTATTGGTAATTTTAGGACCCTTGTCGGTATTTCCTCATAACCAGAACTATGTTTTTTTTTATTTTGTTTCCTACTTTTCAAATTTCACTAGGTGACACTGGTCTTGAAACCATTGATTGGTTATTTGGAATTATATTACAACTGAACGAATTATGCTTCAATTTATCAATTAAATCTGGTATAATTTATAGCAGAAATTGATTATACTTATTTGCAATATCCACGGGATCTCCACTTTTACTAAAATTAGTCCTATTGTTATTTTTGCCCAAGATGTCATTGCATAATTGACCACATAGGTACATTTTCTTTTATTATCTGAACTCCCTAATTTTCTTACTACGTTCTTCCGATCTTACTTCTTTCAGAACAGAATCATATTTCTTTTTAGTTTGTATACAGTGAGCACGTAAATGTTGGAATTAAATCTATAAAATATACAGGGTGGATATTTTTCAAAAAACCTCGGACACGTCAATTTTTGATTTTATCGGCCGTTTTTTTTGATGATACCATATATACAGGGTGACCCAAAAACAAGTTATGACAGCTAACTTTATTTTTTTAAATAAAAACACCAATTTTTTATTTCATTTTTAAATTCTACGTCAAATTCTGAACATATTTCATGTATCATATCCTATACCTATCTTCAACTGTTTCGAAAATATTGACAGTTGAAAATTGACTTTTTTCAACTTTGACAGGCTGTAATACCTGAACGGTTATTTTTAGAGCAAAGCCGATCACACATTATTATTGCCTTAGTTTTCCATAAACTATCATTTGACACCAACTTTGAATTTAATCCATGGTTAAAAATTCCGGCTAAATTTAATCTCCGGTTAAATTCAAAGTTGGTGTCAAATGATAGTTTATGGAAAACTAAGGCAAGAATGTGTGATCGGCTTTGCTCTAAAAATAACCGTTTAGGTTTTACAGCCTGTCAAAGTTGCAAAAAAGTCGAAACTGTCAATATTTCCGAAACAGTTGAAGATAGGTATAGGATATGATACATGAGATAGATTCAGAATTTAGCGTAGAATTTGAAAATGAAATAAAAAATTGGTGTTTCTATTTAAAAAAATAAAGTTAGCTGTCATAACTTGCTTTTGAGTCACCCTGTATACATGGTGTTATCATCAAAAATTGACGTGTCCAAGGTTTTTTGAAAAATATCCACACTGTATATTGTTCTTAAACTTATTGTCACTTCTGGTTAACACAAGTAAAGATGTCAAGTTGAGTCTTAATATCTGTGATTTGTTGATAGTGATGCTTTTTTCTTGATTTTAATAATTTTGGTGGGAAGCTATGATTAAATAAACCTACAATAGGTATATAAAATTATTCCACTGCCCATTTACCTCTTGTTCGTCAGAACAGCTCTCATGGGATATGCATTCTATGAATGTTTGCTTGTTTTCATTAGCGAAAAATCTCCCATACTGAGGTTTATCGTTAACAGAATTTCCTAATGCAAAATAGTTATTTTCCTAACAAGTGCGCAAAGTGATACTTTCCCGCACGAAAAAGCAGTTAGACGAACGACGCGAAGCGGAGTTCGGATAAGCTTTGAGTGCGGGAAAGACACTTTGCGCAAGTGTTAGGAACAATACTTTTTCTACGAGCGTTCGAAGATTTGCATCTAGAGAGGAGCAGTACCTAATCTTCTTAAATGTTTCCAGATGCTCAAAACTAGTGATTTTCTCTCCTAGTTCAATGTATTGCGTTTTCAATTTTTTTTTTCAGTGATCTGCTTGACTTTAATTGCAACATTGGTTGTGCTAGCGACGTTTACTTAATTAAAATTTGAACAAGTTGTTGAGTTTATTTTTCTTGCCAAATTTAGACTTCATGTGACTTGTTAAATTAGTTTTACATAGCCACAAGTACAGCATCTTCCCAAAATATATAATCCATTTTTGCTTGCATTATCATAGATCTTGCTTTATCTATTGGTGTCTTATTCATTCTTTTCGCAGCACCATTAAGTTAGTAGTATATGGAGTATTATAACTTAAAGTCCAACTTTTATAATCTGATACTGTAAAGGAATGTGCTGTGCATGAGTTGACTCCCAATGTCAACGATCACCTGACCTCACATCTATTTTTCCTGGATTTTTCCTCCCCTCGCTCCTTATATGGAAAGTGTCGAATTAAAAAAACTAAACATCACCTGAATGCCTTTCTTGGAACAGAACAAAAATAACATCAGGCTTTTCTTTCTGAATATAAGTTTATCCAGAAACCCACAAAACATTGAAAAATTGAGTTTAAATGTGGTAACTATGCGTAACAAAAATGAGTGCGCAAAGAGTTTCCGTGCGCAAAGTCCAACTTTGCGCACGCAAATGAGTGCGCAAAGTAATAACTTTGCGCACGCAAGTAGAAAAACAATTTTTTGCGCAGTTTGATCAAAGATATATGATATATGTATCTAAAACCGAGCTACATACAAAGTCACAATTTTCAAATAAGTATAATATTATCTATACAATAGAGCTATTTACTGTTACTCTGATGTTTTTAAAAATAGTGGGAGTTACATGACAAGAGGATACCAATGAAATTAGATTCGTGCGCTCGTGGTTCTGATTTAACAATAGGTTTGTTCGGACTTAGTTCAAAATCAATTCTGAATTGAACTGCGCTTGCGCATTTGTTCATATCGAGCATATATAAACAATTGTGCAAGCGCAGTTCAATTCAAAACCGATTCTGAACTAAGTCCGAACAAACCTAATGATTAATATTGTCATAATGACATAGTGATAATAGTTATTTATGCAACAAGGGTGTAAAGTGAACCTTTTTTCACGAATGTGAATTTTGACACACGAGCCGAAGGCGAGTGCGACCATCACATGAGTGAAAAAAGGCGCTTTACACACGTATTGCATACAAATTTTTTTCTACTACCAATCAAATATGAGTGAAAAAATAAATTTGGACAAATACTTTACGCACTAGTGCGTAAAGAATTTTCAGTTTACGCACTAGTGCGTGAAGTAATTTACCAGAAAAATGCCAAATTGACAGTGTCGACATCTGTCATTGACATAACTTTACGCACTAGTGTGTGAAGTGAATTACTTTATGCACTAGTGCGTGAAGTGAAATTTTACGTCTTCTGAATAGTGCGTAAAGTGAGTACTTTACGCACGGTAGTAGAAAAAATACTTTTTTCAACGACTATTAGAGAATTTGTCCATTCCGTCTTAGTTTTTGATTGCGGAATAGCTTCATTCCATCACTAGTGAAAGAATATTTATTTCATCACTTGTTATGGAATGAGTACCTGTGGCAACATCTACATAACGTTACAGCTGAAAACTACACCAGCTGCACTACTCAAACTGCAGAAATACTAAAAAACCTAGAAATTACTATAAAATGCAAGTCACTGACTAATATCGGCGATTTGTATTAATTGCTAGGGCAAGAAGTGCAGCAAAATTATTGTAATTTGCAGTATTTTTAAAGAAAAAAGGGATAACTGATTTACGGTATTCGTATCATGGTCTCGTGTTTTTTTACTCCAACAAGACTTGTCCATGGTTGAGGTTTTTGCGAGAGTTTTTCAACAGTTTTAGTCACTTCCTCTTCTGATTATGACACTTCTATTTTAGCATATGCCTTTTTTCTAGTTTTGAGGATATTAGCTATTAAAATGGGTCATATAGTTTCGGCTGGGACACCCGGTATAATAACCCGGTTGCCGGTTAGTTTGCAATTTTATCAGTCTGTCAGACATTATCACCGATAATAACCCGGTTAGTTTGCAATTTCAGATCAGGCATTAGGTACAAAACTTAGTGATAACCCGGTTAGTTAAAGTTAGTTTGTAATTTTAGTCCACAGAACATATCAACAGTTGATATGTTGATAATCAACTCTAGAAAAGTATCCTCAATGTTATGTACCGGTTATGAATTACAGCGCCATCGTTGACTGAAAACCCAACTAATCGAGCATTCTTGACAAAAAGGCGAATTGATTTTTTTCATATATTTTTATTATTTTTAAATAATAATAATGTCTAATGTTCAACTGCATTTGGCTTGCTGACTCCTTTTAGCTCTTTTTGCCTCATTTTTTTGAAAACTATGACTGGCAGGAAGTTTCCGATGTCGAACATAGTGCAAAAAGAGTTAGTAAGTTAGCAAGAGACACGCAGCTATAGGTAGATCGCAAAGTATATACGAAAAATAAATACAAATAGGAACGAAACGAAACAAACGAGTGAATACAAAAAAATACGAACAAAAATTAGGGTTTTTTTCAACCAAAACTTTTTGAATTTTCACTTTAACGCGCGTGGGGACCATGGTTTACAACAACACAATTTAAAAATTCAAATTTTGACTTTTAAAATGACATAATAAATGACAAAACCAACCAACACAAATCACTGTCCACACCACAGATACCTGTAAATTTCTCTTATCTCCCGACAGTGTGGCCATCGTTGACTAAAAACCTAACTAAAAACCTTCGTCGCGATTCTCCCATTTGAGATATTTTTCTATAGGTGATATGTTCTGTGTTTTAGTCAGACATTACCAAACTTACAGGTAATAACCCGGTTTGTTTGGGTTAGTTTGCAATTTCCATCGGTCAATAAATTGCCCACTCGACTTCCAGCATTATTTATATGCCTGAGTAATGTAATCACATCCTCTTATCAACCTTTATCATTTATCACACATCAATGGATAATCTCTATCCTTATCAGCCCGATATCGCTATTATAGTGGTTCAAGAAAATTAGACAAAAAAAGTAAAAAATGGAAATCTGACAACACAACATTGCTTGATTGGTTTTAAAACCAGCATGGACGAGAATGATCTTTGAAATATTCAATGATTAAGCATGCATATCTTTATTTAAGAAACATGAATCTTCATGGCATCTCAAGTCGAATCATAAAGTCAAGTTACGATTCCGTGATTTAGTCGCAGTAAGATCAGATCAAATTTTGTATTTGCAAAATTCTTGCCTGTAACTTTTGTGTTTACTCTTGGAAAACAGCCTTAGCATGGGTGCATTGTGATTTTAATCTATTTAATTTAGTATAAATTGGCCTCAGTCTTCTGTGTCATCTAATTTTACCTTTTCAGTTTACTTTTTATTTGCCCAAATTATTAAAAATATTTATCTTTATTTGCAGATATAGATGTGATATCTGTAATAAAGAATTCGCCAAACTTGGCGACGTCGAACGTCACACTCGTGTCCACACCGGCGAAAAACCTGCAGAGTGCAACATTTGCCATAAACGTTTCCAGCAGCACCATAATTTGACCAAACACTTGCTGATTCATCTGCACGTCAAGCCCTTCTTGTGCGAAATATGCAATAAAAAGTTCGGCCGTATTGACGTACTGAATCGGCACTTGTTGACGCACTCTATAGAAAAACCATTCAAATGTGAATTGTGTCACAAAGGATTTATCAGACACCATCAATTGACTAATCACAATGGAAAGGCGCATCCCGAGATTGACTTCGACGATGAAAATGCGATTATGTTGGAAAGTATGACTGAAGAAGAGATGGTTATGTAAACTGCTTTATTCAGAATATAAAATTTAATCTAATCTTAATAGTCTAGGAAAATTGTTGATTTTCAAAAAAAAAATCCTACCCAAAAGAACTTTTCAGGGATGATAGGGGGAGGGTGGGTGATCATAAAACCGAAAATATCAAACATTCACCCCTCTGGCGTTTTGTTCTATAGGGGTTGAAAGTGCGCCATTGGCGATTACTTGGTACCTGTTGATTGTACAAAAAAATGTTTCAAATAAAAGATGTGCAACATTATTTGATCTACAATGTTTATCTAAAGACTTTTTTGATTAAGGGCCGTCTGTGGTCAAAAGGGCCGTTTGAAATTTTATAATGAAAATGAAAAATTTTAACCAACATGAAAACATTTTCTACAACACATACAACATTTTTGCTTTATGAAGTTTTTACTCACCTCCTGCCGTTTTTCAATAGGGGTAGTTTAAATTTTTTTTATTATTTTACAAAAAAATGTTCTCAATAAAAGTTTTATAAGATGACATTTCCTACAATTTTTCCTAATCAACTTTTTTTGTAACTCACCCCCATTCAGCGGGGGGGACACTTCCCTCGGGGAAATTTTAGTTTTTAGGGGTATATATTAATTTTTTTTTCTTTTATCGCCTTTAATGCATATAAAAAGTTGCAATTAACATTGTATTGAAAGGATTTTTTTTCCACCACCTTTTTGTTTTTAGGGGTAGTTCGCCTATTTTCAACTTTACAAATTATTGAGAAAACTTGTTCATTTTATTATTTTGAACAACTTTTCTCTATATTTTTTTTTTGTGAAGTTGAAAATAGGCGAACTACCCCTAAAAACAAAAAGATGGTGGAAAAAAAATCCTTTTAACATAATGTTAATTGCACCTTTTCATATGCACTAAAGGCGAGAAAAGAAAAAAAAAATATATACCCCTAAAAACTAAAATTTCCCTAAGGGAAGTGTCCCCCCGCTGAATGGGGGTGAGTTACAAAAAAAGTTAATTGGGAAAAATTGTAGGAAATGTAATCTTTTAAAACTTTTATTAAGAAAATTTTTTTGTAAAAAAATAAATAAACTTTAAACTACCCCTATTGAAAAACGGCAGGGGGTGAGTAAAAACTTCATAAAGCAAAAATGTTGTATGTGTTGTAGAAAATTTTCTCACGTTGGTTAAAATTTTTCATTTTCATTATAAAATTTCAAACGGCCCTTATGACCACAGATGGCCCTTAATAAAAAAATTCTTTAGATAAACATTGTAGATCAAATAATGTTGCATATCTTTTATTTGAAACATTTTTTTGTAAAATCAACAGGTACCAAGTAATCGCCAGTGGCGCACTTTCAACCCCTATAGCGCAAAACGCCAGAGGGGTGAATGTTTGATATTTTCGGTTTTATGATCACCCACCCGCCCCCTATCATCCCTGAAAAGTTCATTTGGGTAGGATTTTTTTTTTGCAATGCACGTATTTTTCGACTATTTTCTTAGACTATAAGTAAACTAAACTGATTTTATTTTTTATATATATTTCTGTTTATATAGAAGCACAACTAGATTTTAGCTAGTATGGTGTTTGGTTTATGAAAAATATAGTTGAATAATAATTGTATTCATTAAGTTAATTTTTTATTTGTTTTTCATTTTAGTGAAGAATGGTTCACTTATCTTTATTAGCTTTATTTATTTATATTCGATATACATATTACTTTCTAAGAAATAAATCCTATTTGAATTTGGATAATGATTTTTGCTGCCTATTGAAATTTTTCGCAATAATTACTCTGCTTGCAGCAGCTGCAGAACCGGACTCAGAGAGATGGACAAGAAATGCAAATTATAAATGGTAGGTACAAAATAATTTCATAAAAATGATTACCAACCACTTAGGAGTTGGAATAAAAAAAGAAAATTCCAAAAAAAAATAACAAAACCCCACCCATAGAAGAGCGCCTAATTCCATCTCAACTGTTTATGCCAAAACGCTGGTTTCTGATGCCATCGTTTGCAGACACTTTCGACTTCCTCGAGCGCTCTTCTATGCGTAATTAAATAGATTTTCAAACTCTATTTGACGTCAAATATTAATAATGAATGGCGGTATGATATTTCAATGGTTTTGGTTAGTTGTGCCATCTATGGAAAAAACGTTGATAGACTTAAGTGCTATGAGATACTACATTCGTACTATCAAAGATAAGTAGTATTTATAGTCTATGATGTAGGTTTATAGTTTATATATGATGAATGTGAACTATTATATTCATTTATGGTACAAAAGAAATGTAGAGATACGAGGCTGGTTCAACTTCAATTAGAGAGAAGAGCATAATTTTTAGATTTTTCCTGACTTTATTTGGTCAAGAGGTCCCTGCTGGCAAGGGCGCAAAGTCTCGTTTTCTTATCTTTACACCTTCGCCTCGATGTCGAGTAGATGGGGGATTTTGGAGAAGCTCCGAACCTGCTCAAGTTTATAAAAAAATCCTACCTCTATAGAATATGATATAGTGCGGCACTTCCAGAAGTCTGTAGTCCTACTTGTTACTATACAATGTTACTACTGACTACTGCAATGGTACTAAATAACAAGACCTAAACGTATACTTAGTTCTGCAATTGTCCTATAGATGGCACGCCTATCCTAAACCTTTGAAACTTCATACCGCCATTCATTGGTACTATTTAAACTCAAATAGAAGTTTTAAAATCTAAATAATTACACATAGACGAGTGCACAAGGAAGTCGAAACTGTCTGTGAAACGATGGCATCAGAAACCAGCGTTTGACGTAAACAGTTGAGATGGAATACCGCGCTCTTCATGTTTTGCTATTTTTAACATTGGAAATGTTTATGTTCTCGTATATGGGGATCAAATTCGAAGTTTTCGTTCAAGGTCAAAAGACGGCGGTGTCGCCAGAGGCGTGCGATGAAATAACCAGAAGCGTGTCGCAGTGGGTGTAGTACTAGTGTTGCCAGATGTCATTAATTACGTAGTTATTTGTCTAGGAAGCGTTATGTCAAAAATTTGACATCTGGTTTTAAACTATATTTATTTTTACTTTTTAGTTCGATTAATTATTTTAAAAAAAAATTGCAAGTTCTTGTGAACATGAACATGGCGCAGATTTTTTAATATAAATATTTTTTTATTTATGGGATTTACTATTGTAAGTAGTGGTGTAAATCTCCAACTGAAAAAAAAACAATTATTTCTTTTCGGCCGTGAACGGGATTAGAACCCACGATCGGTGAGTCTGGGAGTTGACGTCAGCGAAGACCCGCGCCTTAGACCGCTCGGCCAACGAACGAACTTAAGGTAGAGGGATTACTAACAGTAATAAGCCACTTGCCTTTAGTCCAAAGGAGAGTTACTTACAATTCTTACAAACATACAAACAAACAACCAAACAAACATACATACAGGTGAAAGCTAATAAAAGCGTGTTAAAAACGCTCGGACACGTCAATTCTGTATTCAAGGGGGAAACTTTTTGACCCCATCGTTATTTCGCTTAGGGTGCACAGTGGTGCACCCCCTGGGTGGGGTGACTTTCACGCCTCTTTTTTAGATAGGGAGATGGGTCGAGTGGTACCTTGTTAGTTGTTTCAAAGGTATTTGGATTCTCATCATAACTGCGTATTTTTTTTGAAAATCGAAAAACTGGTTCTCAAGATATTCCCTGTCAAAGTTGCCATGGGCTAAATGAAAAACAATCGCCTGTCCCTGTTATTCTCAAACTAACACTTTCCTGGCTTTCCTCTCGGATACGTCAATTTCCATTTTTTCAGAAGCACGCAAAAAATAAAAATTGACGTGTCCGAGAGGAAAGTCAGGAAAGTGTTAATTTGAGATTAACCAGGGCCAGAAGATTGTTTCTTATTTAGCCCATGGCAGCTTTCAGAGTAAATATCTTGAGAACTAATCATTCGATTTTCGAAAAAAAAAACGCAGTTGTGACGAGAATCAAAATACCTTCAAAATAAGGTACCACTTGACCCATCTTCCCCTATCTTAAAAAGAGGGGTAAAAGTCACCCAGGGGGTGCTGCACACCCTAGCGAAATACCCATGAAGTCAAAAAGTTTCCCCCTTGAATACAAAAATGACGTGTCCGACTGTATTTTTTAAATTCGACCTTGAAATACCCTAAAACGCCTCTGTTTCGATGTTCGTAATTACACTCTATGTGATGTCAAGAATTGAATTTCATCCTGTGCGGATCTTTCTAACCTACCAAACACCCTGTATACTACGGAACTTAATAAGGTATTTCTCTCCGTAAAAAGCCTACTATCCAGTCTGTTTTCATTTTTCACCCTTGTGTCAATTGGGAAAGAACATGATACGGCACGGCGTCATAATCAGACAACCCGGCATTCAGCACTGTACATTTTACTTCATCTTTATTAAAGCTAGTGCAGTTATAATCAACCAACAGTTGGAGCTGATAAAGCTGAATACCGAGTTGGCACATCAACAGGCATCGTTAGGTTAAACGAGTGCAAAAGGTTTCTCAAAGACTGGGTATATCTGTTACATTTATCTAAAAAAATTATAATAAAGGTCTCCAGTAAACACTAGAGAAGCATTAACAGGTATGCCACTTAGTAATACAATTCCAACTTATTTAAAAATGATTCTACACTACTTGAAGGAGACCTGTATATTCCTAAAATATAATGTACCTATTAAGTTTCTTACAAAAAACTATGGAACATTCAAACACTTTTTCTTCTAGTAGGTGATCAAACCTATCAACAGATAAAAACTCAAAATTACAAAAAAAAATCATTTCGGACCAAGATTACGCATACTGTAGCACCATGAATAAATTGCTCGCGTGAGTACGCATCTATAACTTTAATAACCATATAACCCTATAATTTAAAATATCAAAAAATTCATTAGGCTTTAACCAGTGCACTACCAAAACATATTGAGCAATACTAGGGTAAGGTTATTTCAGACTGAGTTTGTTCTAAAAAAGATGTGTGAGGTTCCTCATAGTAGGAGAGCCGGCAATATTAACGGGTATGTGATCATTGTAATGGATAACTTCCACATAAAAGAAGAAGGAACAATGTTATCGTTGCAATAGCTGAAAATTGGTAGATATATATTCTTTAATATGTCTTCTCAAATAATATATAGGGTGGCCTCGATTTTGATGGCCGGAAATGATGGAGTCACTTTCAAAGTTAAAAGAGGACTCTGTGAAGAGGATTTTGCATACAGCTAGGTCTTTAGACAAAAAAAGAAACAAATTGTGTTAATAAAGTATTTGCCGCATATGATGAGAACCCCCTACACCGCAAGGACTCAAGGGCGTACCCAGCGAGGGGCAGGGGGGGGCAGCTGCCCCCCCCTAAAATTTTTTATAAATTATAAAAAGGCTCCGCTAAGTGCAGAAAATAAAAAAATCAAAATAAACCACTATGGTTTTACTAAAAAAATTACAAACCCGAAAAATATACTACTAAATACTACTAAAATATATTCATATACCTACGTAAGTCAAACGCAGCGCACTGCACAGCCTACTAGATTTGCAATTAGCGGAATTAGCAAAGAAATATGAATTTTCTATTACGATCCTGGCCCCTGCGAATTTGTTGTATTGTGTTGTTTTTCTAACGGAATTCGATTATTTTCATTTGTTATTCAATGTTAATTTGTTTGTGCAAGTACTGCAAGTAAACTTAATTTACTTAGTTGTTGATAAACGTCTATGCTATGTTGTTAGCAGTTACGTTACACTAGTAAACATTGTCAGAAATTTATATTAGATTGTACTGTAACGAAAATTACCCTGAGTCCGCCTCTGACTCTTCCCGGCCGCGTGGAGAATTCTCGAGACGCAGCGCGAAGCTTCGTACGTGCTGCGGAGAGAATCTTCGAGAAGCAGGCGCTTCGGATATAAAAGGAACAATGTAGGGCGGCGAGGGCAGATTTCGCCAGTGCCGGGTTGAAGAATAGAATACTTTTATAAATAAATACAAGATACAAGGCGTTACATAAACTAGTTAGTGTGTTTAGTTAAATTAATCAGAGTGAATTTTAGTTAAGTGTTAATAAAAGTATAGTTTTAATTAATTGGCAGCTTTTATCACATCGTAGTCGAACAAGTTCACGCTAAAAACGTTACAGTACTTATTGGAAAATCTGCTGAATCTACCTATTTCGGGCATCTCGGTATCTCCACACTGATAAATGGATATCAGGAAATTTTTTCAAACAGGTAAGTTACAGTTAGTAAGTTACATTCGACGACATTTGTGTAATATCTGTAAATTCCAATTAAAAAAAACAAAATGTTTTTTTCCATGTTACATGTTAAACAAAACACTAACATGGATATCACTCACACTGTATAAAATACTAATAGCGGCATTATTGTGTTTTGCAGCTACTAAAACTCTCAAGAGGAAAAAAGAACATGACAGTAGCAGCGGGAGCGATGATAACAATGATCAAATTTCATCGCCAAGCCCATCTAAAACTGAATCTGAGCAACCGCTAAATTCTTTGAGATCTAAGAAAGTCACTGCTCCTAATTTAGAATCTTCACCGTCAACATCTGGCTCTGTAGTCAATCCCGAAATTGAAGAGAATGATGGTTGCCACGAAAATGACTTGGGTCGTTATGTAGGACAAACATTTCACCTGACGATGGAAAGAAAAAAAGAGTTTTTTGATTGAATCGGCTTTTACTTGGTGGAAATCCATTATCTAATAAAAGATTTTTTAAGTAAATTTTAATACTTATATATTTCCACAATTTTTTGTTAAACTTTTAACATGTTTCGCTAAACTTTAGCTTCATCAGAAAGATTTTAGAAAAATAAAATTTTATTTTTCTAAAATCTTTCTGATGAAGCTAAAGTTTAGCGAAACATGTTAAAAGTTTAACAAAAAATTGTGGAAATATATAAGTATTAAAATTTACTTAAAAAATCTTTTATTAAAAAAAGAGTTGTTAAAAAATCCGTGGGTTCCACCCAAGAATTACGATTTTGCAGCCGATGCCAGTCATTTGGGAAGAAAATTTAATTATGCTTGGTTAGATCAATACACACCATGGTTAGTGTATTCCAAGCGACTAAAGGGTGCTCTGTGTAAGCACTGTGTTTTATTTCCTCCTTCTACTGGCACAGTAAGGGGAGTGTTAGGTTCATTTATGATCAGACCATTTACGAAGTTTAGGAACATGCACGAAGATTGTCGTAAACATGCCACCAATAACTTTCACAAATCTGCATCTGCTGCTGCAAAGGCCTTTCTCGAAAATATACCTGTGGACATTCAAGTTCAAAGTTTCCACCAAAAAACAATCGAAGAGAACAAGCAAATATTGGCCTCTATTATTTCCTGTGTAGTATTCTGTGGCACACACGATATGCCTCTACGAGGAAAAGAAGCAGATGAGGAAGTTTTTTTCGATCTAATGAATTTGCGAGTTGAGTCGGGCGACATCAAATTAAAGAATCACCTGGAAAAGTGTCGTAGAAATGCTGTTTATACGTCACCAAAAATACAAAACCAACTCATATATTTATGTGGCGAAGATATTAGGGAGAGTGTGATAAATGATGCAAAGAAAGCCATGTTCTACACAGTTTTAGCCGACGAGACAGCCGACGTTTCAGCAAAGGAGCAGCTATCCATTGGCTTGCGTTTCTATGATGAAAGTAAAAAAAAGTCCGAGAAGAATTTGTGGGTTTTGTGGAGCTGACAGCACAGGATACCCCAGCAATTGCCAATGCAATGGACAATTTTTTAGTTAGCTATAATTTTTCACCGCATAGTTGTGTAGGACTTGGTTTTGATGGCTGCGCTACGATGGCGGGCAAAGAGGGTGGCGTACAAGCGATTTTAAGGAAAAAGTACACACGAGCATTATTTTTTCATTGCTCAAACCATAAAATAAATCTTGTTGTCAATGATGCAAATAATGTTCCGGAAATTAGAAACACTATTGGCACCGTAAAGGATGTTATAACCTTTTTCAGGGAATCCACCACTCGCAGAAGTTCCGCTCCTAATCTATCACGACTGTGTGAAACTAGATGGTCTGAAAAATACAAAAGTATTCGCTTATTTGCACAAAATTTCCTCGAAATTGTGAAATCACTTGAAAAACTATCTATCGAAGGAAACTACGCCACGAGAAAATCTGCGTACCAGTTGCATGCCGCCGTTACCAAACCCTCACTAATTGTTGCCCTAACTATAATTGCAAAATATTCAGCTTTACTGGAGCCGGTTGTTAATGCCTTGCAAGCAAAAACTATGGATTTAATTAAGTTGCAAGAACATCTGAACGTAATCCTTAACTTTCTGAAGAAAAACCGTGAAGATGCCGACCTAGTTATTGATGAAGTACTTAAAAAAGCACAAGACTTTGCATTGGAATTGGAAATAGAAATTTCTATCCCTCGAATTACCAAGAGGCAAATACATAGAATCAATCCTCCATCAGACTGTGATAGTGACTACTGGAAGCGTTCGTTAATTATACCGTATCTGGATTCAATTATATTATAGCCTCTTTAAATATTCGCTTTTCTCAAGAACATACTCCAGCGTTTGCCTTAACAAAAATACATCCATTATAATATGCTCGACATGGAAACCAATCAAGTAGAACAAAATGCACAATATTTTACCCAGTTTTATAAATTGGACGATATTACTGCATAAATGGACCTATGGTATAATTTGTGGAAGGAAAAAAAGTCAACTGAGGACCAGCTAAAAGACGTCGAAATAACTGACCTTCTCGACGAGACCGATGTTTTTTATCCCATCCTAAAACAGGCACTTTTGATTTTAATCACAATTCCATGCACCACGGCCACTGTAGAACGATCCTTCAGTACTCTTCGAAGAGTGAAGACTTGGTTGAGAAGTACCATGGGAGAGGAAAGGTTAACAGGATTATGTCTCATGAGTGTGCATCGTGATTTAATTAAATCAAATCGAGAGCAATTTGAAAATCAAGTTTTAAATAAATTTGCGACAAATCCAAGAAAATTGTTATTGAAGTAAAAATTAAGCGAGTTATGTCAAAATTTAGTAATTAAAAAGAGAAATGCAAAATCCATTGTTTTTTTTTTTTTTGGTCAGCCCCCCCCTATTTCAGATCCTGGGTACGCCCTTGCGCAAGGTACTTCTTATTTGTTGCGCTTATGGATCTTGAAGTATCTTTTTATAAAACAACTTTACGGCCATGAGAATCGAGGCAACCCATCCATTTGGTTTAAAGGTTAAAGGTTACTGTGAACTATTGTTTTATGTAGAAATTATCCATTGCAACGATCACATACCCGTTAGTATTGCCGGCTCTTGGACTATCAGAGTTGTGTGAGTGCTCCAAAAGTGCTTATCATGCTAAAAGGTTTGGACAGCCCAATTTGCTCAAATTAAAAAAATTCGTGAGAATCGAGAAAGAAAAATCGTGAGATTTAAAATTGCTTGTAAGAATATAATGCACCATATTGCACAACAATCTTCTTTTATAGATTTTTGATAAAGTGATATGATTTTACATCCATAAGGGATAGAAATTTTGTTATTAAATCTTGTATCCTTGTTTTTTCCGTTTTCATTATTCGCGTACGTTCGCCAATTCTCGAGTCGGCAGCTGGTCTGCGAGTGACGTCACCATTATCAGCAGCTGTTAGTGGTAACGTCACCCGCAGATCTTGATCAGACTGTGCTTGTGGGCTAATTTTCTTGAGAATTTTAAATTTAGAAAAGGCGATTTCAACGTTTATTAATTCGTTTTTTGGACTCGGATAATGCATTTTCTGCCAAGAGTTGAGGTCTGCAGCTGACGTCATAAATATTGATTGGGGTCTCGTGGACTTCGCAGACACTTTCAGCTCAATAAGCAGTCCTATTAGCACAGCATATACAAAAACAGACAGCAGGTCAACTCTCACGCGCATCTGTTCTGCGCATGCCGCCATTCGAGGATACAGCCTATCTTTAAATGGCAGAACAAATGAGATATAACGCCCATCGCATCTGCGCACGCCGACATTTGGGGATACAAAGCTCGAGTTAGTCTGCTGATTGTTTTTGTATATGCCGTGCTATTAGGTTAAGTGTGACTCAATCCCGTACGATCCAAAGATGGCACAAGGCCGCTTAAACACAGTTCTTTTATTAATTCTCGTTGAAAGGAACACTTTCAGGATATACTCAACAGAGAATCACAAATTACAGATGATATCTTCAACGAAATTCCAGAAACACCAATACAACAAGAATTGATCAAGGTTCCTAGATTAAAAGAGGTTGGAAAGGCAATCAGACAACTACAGTGTTGTGTTCGAGTGGTTAATGAAACACTCCCGCTAATTATAACATTTATTTATACTGTATGAAAGTACTTGGTCAATATAAAATAGTATTTTAGCTTCCGAGTCGTGACGTAACAAGTAAAGGAAACAGAGCGTTGCGGTGGCTAGGGCAATCAGGTACAGACTGACTTGACGTAGGTTTTCCTTCGTTTTCGTCTCCGCTGGGCATCCGTTTCACAAGGTTGCGCTTGCGCTCAGTTCTGACGCTACACAGTGACGCTTTAACCTTTCTCTGGCCCGTAGGTCAATTATTTGGTATGGCCTTTCATGAGTGATTGTTGTTTTTTATAGGGTTTAATAAAATCACTCAGACGATTTCAAACTACTAACCTGGCAGAATATGGAGACAAAAAATGTTGCCCAGTAGTATTCGGTCAAATCCAAGAAAGGTACTACAAAATGATGGAACAAGAATGGTCACAAAACATGCTATATGGTCGGAACGTCCTAAAAGAAAATGATGGCATTGAGCTGCCAGCCTACCAATCACCACATATGGATGCTGGGGACTAAGTGTACTGATGGGTGCTTCGGAAGAACAGCTGCATGGTTTGGGATCAAATCCATTAGCGAGGAAAAGATGCATAAAGGGTTGCAACTTTGAGGAAAATTCGTACCACGTTGCCTGTGGATGTCCTACAAGCTCAACAACAACAAGGCACGAGTTCGTGGTACACTGAACCCTTAAGACACTGCTCAAGTCCCTGGATGCTCCAGAAGAAGCTCAAAGAAACTTACAATTTGGCAAAGCAGCGCAAACACTAACAGGTTCCTGCTGTAGTCGTTGCCAGTTGCCACGTGCCCGTGCTGCGCTAATGACGCGACGGCGATTCAGCGCAGCTCGGTGACTCTAGTGCGTGTTCCGATGGAGCGAGCGGAGCGATTCCAGAGCATCGTGACGTCAGGCAGTGCACTCTGGCCAAACCAAATGTGCTTGTGCAGTGTGAATTATAAGAATTAAAGAGTATTGAAATATATGCTAGTCCTGCTATTAAACAAGTCGATGTTTTTGGTATAGTGGGCTTTTATATTTTATATTATAAATTAAAGGCCAGCAGTTGGCCTTCATTCTCCAGTGGCCCGTAGGACATGACCTAATTGTCCTAACGGATAAAGTGTCCCTGACGCTACACACCCTCACCCTTAGTTGGAAAGTATCTGTGAGAGAGACAATTCAATTAATCCTATGTCACAATTATAAATATTAAAAAATACTCCTCTGTGAATAAACCATAACAACAAAGCCATACTCTATAGTCTTCGTTACCTAATCGAACAATAAACAATTTTACATTAGTCTGTTCAGGTTCAAACCTGCAAAAGGAACAATGCAAAATATTATATACAACAATGAATATCAATTAATCCATCTCCATGATGTATTCTTTAAACTTCTTAGGTTTGCTCACAATTCGTTTTTCCTTTTGCCTATCTGGACCCTTAACTTCATTTCGATTGCTCCCTGTCTCCCTACTATCACTTTGACGCTTAACACTAATTTGGGGCACAGCTCCCATTAATTTGTCAGTTTTGGCTGCGACACCAGAGGCAGGTGGAATCAATTTAGTTTGAAAGCTAGAAACAGAAAGATTAGGATTATCTACATCTATTACAGGTTTATGAATATCTATTATTTTTGAAATATATTGTTTAGTCGACTTATCAAATACATCTATAGAAATATCCTCGCTCGAATCGCTAGATGCACTTGAAGCCTCGGGCTGTCTTACGTTTCCAGATTGTCCAATTCTGTCTTGGTCTTTTTTTTGCTGCTGGGTCTCTTCGACTTCTATATTTTCCTGTCCTGTCTCGTCTGTCTCTTCCAGGCTACTATAATACTTTGATGGTACAAAAGGTTTTTTTGCTTGCACTTCTGCTGTCCTGGTCTTTTCCTGTTCTTGATTCCTCTGGTCCATTCTATGCATTTGGTTTGCATGTCTTTTCCACTTATTCCCTTCTTTGATCTTCCTAGTCTCTTCATCACACATGCTTGAATCCATTTTCTTTTGTTTGGCCCTCTATAATCAGCCACCATCACCTCCTCCCCTGTCTCAAAATCTCTGGCTTTACCTCCATAATCTTTTTGCTGCATTTCTTGAGCTTTTCTTTGTCTCTGAATGGTTTCTGTGCCCTTACTCTGTTGTTTCTGTTGTTTTTCCCCGACCTTCTCTATCCCTTCTCTTAACACATCCATTCTAGTTCTTATTTCTCTATTCAGCATCAACTTAGCTGGCGTCTCTCCTGTGCTAGAGTGTTTGGCAGTTCTGGAAAAAAGCAAAAATTCTCAAATCATCATTGAAATACTTTTACCCTTATTCTTCGGATCTGAAAGTCTTGCCTTCAAATTATTTTTAAATGTTTTAACAGCATTTTCTACGAGCCCATTTGATTGAGGGTTGTAAGGTGGTGATGTAATGTGTTTTATAGCATTTCTGTTGAAAAATGTCTGCACATTTTCTGCAGTGAACTGAGTTCCATTGTCTGTTACCACTGTATTTGGCAAACCCCATCGTGAGCAGAGGATTTTGATTTTCTCTTCTGTCTCCATTGATGTCATTGATCTCATCACCAAAGCTTCTACCCACTTTGAGTATGCATCCACAGCTATCAGAAACATTTTACCTTCCAATGGCCCACAAAAATCCAAGTGAACTCTCTTCCAGGGCTCCTTCTCGAGCCTCCAAGGTGCCAATTCTGTTCTGGGGGGTGCTTGTTTATTCTGTAGACAATATATACAGCTTTTACAGGTTTCTTCAATTTCTTTGTCCAGATTTGGCCAGTAAACATATGACCTTGCTAGATTTTTCGTTTTAACTATGCCAAAATGACTTGAATGGAGCTCTGCTAAAATTTTTTTACGTAGTGTCAATGGTATCGGGTCTTCAAAAAAAAAACAATCAAAGATTGATTTGGTTACGAAAACGTACGTCGCATTATTGTTTCTTTATTGGTCAGAATTTTTGACATGACATTTTGACATTAAATTCCATCGACTGACATTGTCAAAATTAAAGAAAAATATTGCTAAAACGTACGCTTAAAAAACCATAGCAATCTTTGATTGGTTTTTTTTTTGAAGACCCGATATAACTATCCTATATCCCCACATGAGGATATCTTTTTCAATAGTTAGCTCATTTTTTCTACGGTAATATGGTAATAAAGATTCTTTTACCTGTGAAGGCCATTTTTCTGCCTCTATATATTTTTTTACTTCACTTAGCTCTTCATCCCTCAATGTCTTTTTCTTAATTTCTTCATTATTTACAGGCCACTCGTCTCTGTGAAATGCAGGTATTGGTCTTTAGAAATTTCCTCTCTAGAACTGGAAAAATGTTTTAAAGGAAACCTTGATAAGTAATCACAAATTTCATTATTTGATCCCTTAATGTACTCGATATTGTATTGGAAACTTGATAAATATGCCGCTCAGCCTTGTAATCGACTTGCATACATTAGTGGAATGCCTTTATGCTCACCATATATAGTCATCAAAGGTTTATGATCAGTACGTAATATAAACCTTTTACCATAAAGATATTGGTACCACTTACAAACCGCCCAATATATAGCTAAAGCCTCTAGATGACAGGTTGGGTACTTTTTTTCTGCTGGATTCAATGTTCTGGATGCGAAACATATGGGTCGTTCATCACCATTTTTCATTCTGTGTGACAGCATTCCTGAAACTCCTGTTTGGCTTGCATCACATGTCAAGATCAATGGTAAATCTGGGTTGAAATGCACTAAAATTAAATCAGAGGCAACAATATTTTTAACTTGTAGAAATGCCTTTTCACATTCCCTACTCCACTGAAATCTAACATTTTCTTTTAGCAAATTATAAATTGGACTCAATAATTGTGCTGAGTTTGGAATAAATTTTCCATAATAATTTATAATTCCCAAGAAAATTCTTACATCTTTAACGCTTTGAGGTCTCGGTGCTTCCACAATTGCTTTAGTCTTATCCTCTGCCTTCATGAGGCCCTTAGATGTAATTCTAAAACCCAAATATTCGACCGATTCTTTAAAAAATTCACATTTTTTTACTTTTAATTTCAAACCAGCCTTCCTTAATTTTTTACAAACACTTTTCAAAGTTTTAATGTGCTCTGTCTCTGAGGCACCAGTTACCAAAATGTCATCCAAGAAACAAGAAACATTTTCTACGCCCCTAAATATATTTTCAATATGTTTTTGAAAAATAAAACTAGAAACAGTAAGTCCAAAGGGTAATCTATTCATTTGATACAGACCTTTTGGTGTTGTTATGCAGGCAATCTTTCTCGACTCCTCATCCAACTTGAACTGGTTATAAGCGAAAGCCAAATCCAATTTAGAAAAAGTCTGACCCTTATGGAGCTTTGCAAAAATCTCTTCAATAAGTGGTAAGGGGTAGTTTGATTCTTGTAGAAATTTGTTCACTGTGACAGAATAGTCCCCGCACAGACGCAAACTCTCTTCCTTTAATATAGGTACCAGTGGGGTCGCCCATTCTGAAGTTTCTATTGGTGTAATAACTCCATTCCTTTCCATATTCTCCAATTCTACTTCCATTAATTTCTTATATGCAAATGGCATCGGTCTCGGTCTGCAGAAGATGGGTGTGGCATTGTCCTTAAGGTGAAGCTTAATTTCGGCATGTCGGAACTCCCCGAGTCCCTCTTCGAATACTTCTGGAAACTCCTGAACCAGTAAGGAGCCTATCCCCTGGCTGGAGATCTTGTTGTCTAGCCCGAATCCAACTTCAAATGCATCCAACCAATCACGGCCTACAATACATACATCGGCTTTAGAAACAATATAGAATTTTATGTTTTTACATTTATTTTGAAATCTCACTACCACTTCAATAAATCCCAGTGGTTTAAAAATGTTATTATCATATGACCTTAAAATAGTGTCATCTATTTTTAATTTATAGTGACTTAATTTATTTAAAAAAAACCTTTTCATTTATAGCAGAAATAGATGCACCAGAGTCAATCTGAAATTTCAAATTACAATTATCAACACATAAATCCACTGTAAATCTCTCTCTTGCTCCTTCGCCTCTGACGTCGCCCCTTTATGACTCGTCCTAAAATTCCTAAAATCAACATTACAAACATTATTCTTTTTATGTGGTAAAATATCACAATCATTTTTTTTTTTTTATTTATAAAAATATCACCATCATTATTTTTCTTATTTAAAATATCACAAACATTAACATAACCTTGGACATACTTTTTATTAACAATTATTACAACATTTCCTTTTACAATTACAACATTTATTTGAGTCTGTACCTGTTGCATTATTCAAAGTCCATACATCTCTAAAGCCGGGCTCAAACGACTCGTGTACTTGGCGAATAATCGTTACTTGCGTATACTTGGCATGTCGTCTGAGTGAGTTACTTGTACAATTATTTGTCACTCGTTGGTTTTCCATTTCTTGTCGGTAAAAATGTCCCGAGTCAAAGGGATCACGATTATTCGTACACTTGCGAAGCTCATACTTGTCTATACTTGAAAAGGCGCTCAAACGAAATGAACAAATAATTGGGTTTTACTGCGACTATTTCATTCAGTTTTCGACTAGCAGAAGCGTAGTACAGAGGTTTTGTTTGTTTTATCTCTAAAAATTGAAATGGAGTGGACAAATGACATTGTGTACGAAATTCTCGATTTGTATGAAAATGAGCCGGTCATTTGGATGGAAACATAAAGACCACAAAAATCGAAATACAGTAATTGATGCGTGTCTCGACGTTTATTTAATGATACCATCTACCATCTTCTTCTTCTCTGTTTCTTTGCTTTTAATTTAATTAAATAAGCAAAGCTCATTACAACAAAAGCGGCGGAAGCAACAACGAGATTTTCTAGACGTCCGATATCCATATTGACTGCCACACCACTGTGCTCTAGTAATTTGTCAAGGTTTAGCCAAATGTTCGCGCTCGCGTACTTGTAAATTATAACACGTCGTGTGAGCGCCCTGCTTGCCATCGCAATTCGCAAAGCTCGTATACTTGCCAAGTACGCGAATAATTGTGTATTCGTCAAATACACGAGTCGTCTGAGCCCGGCTTAATATTTTCTTTGTTCTCATCAAGAACTTGTTCGACATTAGCTTCCAAATAACCTAAATTGTCATCTATAAAGTTTAATCCCTTTTGATTGCAAACTTTGGCTAAATGTCCCTTTCTTTTACACTTTGAACAAACATAATTAGAATAAATACACTGACCTGTATGCCTGTTTCCGCAGATGCGACACAATAATTGTCCAACATTTTTATTACCATGTCCGCCATTTTGCACCCCACCAGCATTGGAAAATTCGCTTCGTCCTTGGCCTTGTCGGTGACGTTGGTCGCGCAGATTATTGCGCCTGTCTTGCCAATCGCGCCAGCGTAGCCAATCGCTTTCGCTCGCCCAAATCCCATTGGTTTGGAATGACCTTGCTTAGTTTTGCGCGCAAAATTGACATCTTCGCCCTTGGTCGCCAAATTTTCTTTTCTTTTCGCCAACTCCAGGACCTTGCTTAAAGTAACATTTTCGTCCTCCTCGCAGATGCGGTCAAAAGTACTTTCCGCTTTGAGCCCCGTAATCGAACTTTTCCCTAAGAAATAATTCCAAATTAGCGCCAAACTTACATTCCACGGCCATCTTGCAGATCCGCGCATGCCATTCTGCTACTCTCATGTGTCCCTTGGGAGGCTTCGTGAAACTTTTTTCTTTCTCGCCAAATAACTGGTTGTTTGGTGAAATGGCTTTTCATGACTTCATCCAGCTGTTTGAATGTCTTCTTGTTTGGTGCTATAGGGTTGCAGAGGTCTCTTAACAGGATAGGTATAGGTTTTCGTGCCTATCAAGCTGAGGAGGGTTGCTACTTTCTTTTCTTCTTCGAGACTATTTGCTGTGAAATATTCCTGTAGTCGCTCACAGTATACCACCCAGTCATCGATATCTGGAATAAATTCAGCAAAATGCCCCACCGGATTGGTCGCCTTGTTGGTACACTTTTTTTTTACTTCCGTTCCCGATCACGTTTTCACGACTTTATAAAATTATCCTCGTCGCCAATTTGTTGTGTTCGAGTGGTTAATGAAACACTCCCGCTAATTATAACATTTATTTATACTGTATGAAAGTACTTGGTCAATATATAAAATAGTATTTTAGCTTCCGAGTCGTGACATAACAAGTAAAGGAAACAGAGCGTTGTGGTGGCTAGGGCAATCAGGTACAGACTGACTTGACGTAGGTTTTCTTTCGTTTTCGTCTCCGCTGGGCATCGGTTTCACAAGGTTTGCGCTTGCGCTCAGTTCTGACGCTACATACAGAACAATAAATCAGCTGGAACTGACGGCATTCCTGCTGAATTAAGTGCCTAAACTCACATACTAATAAGTAAAATATGAGTTACTGAGACTGATACTTTTCTGTAATATATTTCATCGAATCAGATGTATTTTCCTATATTACGTTCAGGGCCATTGAAAATATTGAAATGGCCCTTGGTCTATTCTAATGTCAAGCACCACTCACAGACCAGTTGCCAATTTAATGGCCTCAAAACAAAATGGCGGAATTTTATTTAGTAACACCAACTGATCCTATCTGTCTAAAAATCATTCAAATATTCATAATACTTTTAAAGATATTATACTTGGTCCATAACAAATGACAGCCCTTTAACGCTCGGTAGTGAACGTGTTAAATACAATATCGGCCCTAAAACTGAACCCTGTGGTACTCCACAATTGTTTAAAATTCTATTACTTTCTATTCCCTCCACTAAAGTGAGCAAAATATCTTAAAACTCTCAATAAATATGAGGATATGAACATCAGCGTTGAACAAGGTAAACTCGTGGTTATTGAAATTGGCACAACATTTTTGAACGCACCTCCTATTGCATCAAAATCTGACTTTTTTACAAGCCGAGAGAGCGCCAATTCCAATGGCCACAACCAGTGGCGGCCCGTGACTTTTATTTTAAGGGAGGCAGCCCAAAAAAAAAAAATGAGCGTCGTAGGTAAATTTATTTTGGGGGGTTAAAATTATATAAATAGCTATTTATACAATAAGTTACGAAATGAGCGTCTTTTAGGCACGCGACGTGAAAATTGTCCAACGAGGCAAAGCCGAGTTGGACAACACGTCGTGCTTTTGAATACCGTGCAAAAACGAGCTATCAAGCTGATCAATGACCCCGCACTTACTCGTAACTTGGATGGTCTCGAACATCGCAGATCTGTGGGCGATTTATCTCTCTTCTACAGGTACTATCACGGAAAATGCTCTGAAGAGTTGGCACGTATGATTCCACCGAGAGTAGCACCTACCAGGCGAACGCGTCAAACAGACGGTAACCATGAATTTACTGTCAAACTAGAGGCACCAAGAACCTCACTATATCAGAATTCATATCTCTGGAGAACAGCATCGCTGTGGAATAAACTCCCTGCGACGGTTTTCCCTGCAGGTTACAACCTGAACCGTTTCAAGACCAACATACACCGACATTTCCGCGCACTTGCCGCTTCTCGAGCGTGATAGGACATTGTCCTTGCGAGTGCGCATATCCGTAAAAAAAAAAAAAAAAAAATCTGGGAACACAGTTGTAAAGGTTCTGTGCTCGTTCTGTGGGATATAAAGTCTGTTTTTTTTTTAAAGATAAAAGTCAAAATGACATTATGTTGGCAATACAATGTAAAATTGTCAATGCTTTCAAATTTTTATGTAGAAAAGGCTTGTGTTGCCAACATAGTTACTAAATTTTTGACTTGGGGAATTATCTTTAAAAAAAAACAGATTTAAGTGCACAAATTATTAAAGACCCTCTTCAATCTCTAAAAAATTCGAAACTGGAAATCTATAAATCACTTACATACCGTGAATATTCTGGTAGTCGAATGAATAAAATAAAAAAATTTAATTTAAAATCTTTATTTTTCTAACTTTACAAGTTACACTTCCTAATACTTAAATAATTAACTATTGGGTATTATTAACAAATGTTTAAAAAAATGAAACAATTCAACAATAATATTAAAATATGTCCCGATTATTAGAAGGCACATTTTAACATCATTCAAATTCCCAATTTATGTACAATTATCAAATTATACTTTTTGTTACAAAGTGTTAGGTTCACCGCTTAGCAACTCCCTGTTAGTTACCAACAACACCATTAGTGGTCAAGTTATGGACCGACTGATAACGTTATTGGCAAATTTATCATGCATTGTATTGCATTCAATTTTTAGTTTTAACAGCAGGATTAATTTGCCAAAGACGTTACCAGTCGATCCATAATTTGGCTCTAAGCAAAATTTTAGCTAAAAGAATTAACTAGTCGGTGATAACCTCCCTTTGTAACAAAATTTTTTAGTATTTGCAATAAAGTAAAAAAAGATACACAATAATTCACAATACTAAAATAAAGGACACAAAAACGAATCACAATTTTTTTTTATTATTCCCATTAGAAAAATGCAGTGAATAAATTGACCTTTGAGGAAATGGTCACAACCATATAAGTGATGTGCTTACTTGGAATAGGGTTTGAAAAATTCATGGAAAATAATTTGAAATTAGCAAAAGAACATAGTAAGATTGTGAAGGCATACTTCCATAATTTGTAAGTCCATATGATCTGTTTTAGAGCATGCAGCTTTTCAGTATAAAAATTAAGTTGGTAAAACAGATCCCATGAAGCAAAGGACATTGCCACCTCACAATAGAAACACCTTTAAAACTGGCCACACATTTATTTAACATAGGCGATTCTATTCTTAAGTGGCCCAAAAAACATAGGGCTTGAATAAGAAAGTTGGAGATATAATGGAAAGATTAATAGATAATCAGGCCTATGATTTTTCCTCTCCTGTTATTTTAACAGTTGTGTTAATGTGTTACAGCTCAAAATCTATACCTGTCTCTATTTTTACGTGTAGAATAAACAGTGACAGATAACATAATGTTGCTGTTAAAATAACAGGAAAATGATACATCATAGGCCTGAATAGCTTGGATAGAGCAAGGATTCTTGGACAAAAATTCAATCCGACGTTTGCAACTTTTTAGGGAAAAAAAAAATCGAATCTGAAAAGCCTCGAATATCAAGTTGGCGAGTTCTTTAATTTTTACTTGACAAATTTCAATCTAATATTTTCATCCCAAGTTTGCAAACAGATGAAATGTTTTGGTAATATACTTCAACCTTTCTTGATATTTTAAAAAAGACTTCAACTGTAAAATACTTCAACAAGCATTTGTAAAAACAGCACGGGAGATATAGTTCTAGAGTCCTGGCACCAAAAAATTATAAAAATAGATTGTAATAGATTCATTCATTCACTCTTCAATCACATTTCAACAAATATATATACACTGAACATGGCATATTAGAACTCCGCTTCAAGTTAAAATATGCACAGTTGGAACATAAAAAAATTTAATAGTAAAAAACATCCAATTATTTTTTTTTCTATTTTTTGGACTCCTCAATCGATTTTCACCGTCGAATAAATTTTTCTGACAAATATACTGGTGCCTAAATACCCCACAGTACCGCAAATAAGACCTAGGACGCCGCTGAACAATGCCATATAGCCAAAGTAGAAAGTGGTTTGGAAAAGTCCATACATTCTGAAAGAAAAAAACAATTTATTAAATATGTGAGCAACACATTTGTCTACTAACAACAATATACTTACTTTGTTTTGAAAAAGAAATAGTAGATGGCGTATACGTAGACATAGGCGGAAGTGGATGCAGCTGCCAAAAACGACGTCCACTGCCAGCGATAGTCTTCGGCATTTAGCAGGAAATACGTGCAAACAATCGTTACGCAAATTGTTACGATAATTAAAATAAGGAACACCAACAGCATAAAACCGTAAACGTAGTAGATTTTATAGGCCCAAAAGGAAGTGAAGATGAAGTACCTGGAAGCAAACAAATTTGGTTTATGATTACGGCAATTCATTAACATTAAAGTAGGATGAAATGTGAGACTTCCACTATGTCAATGTATGTATGTATTAGAGAGCTATTGATCAAGAACAAAATATATTGTTACTTATACGGGTTCGCAGATAAGTGAGACGACAATTTCGAACTTTAACGAATTTTATTAAACACAATAAAACAAAAATCACACGAAACTTTACACTTCTTTACACTCCGAACTACTCCAAATAAAGCTTATACGGCACGATTATTTTCGAATGTGGTTATTTAGTTCCTGACTTTATAGTTTACTGCATTTGTCGTATGTCAATCAGAACTGATCCTTACGCGGTGCGCACCGGGGCTTTTATAGTTATGTGCGTCCTTCTCTAACATGCTCGAATTTTTGTGATTCAGTTCATCTTGAAAATAGTCGAATTTTCTGGCTTCTTTAGCTGTAGTTACAGGGGGCAATCAAAAAGTACGAGTGGCGGGTTTATAACAATATGAATCTCGATATTATTACAATACAAAGACTAAAGCAAAAATGAATTGAAATTTTCATAGATCTATTCTCTTGATAAGAATTATCAATCTTGAAGGTATATACTTACATTTCAATGAAAATACTAGCAAAAGGCAAAACTCCCCCAAGTAGAATAATAACTCCTGGCTCCATGAACCATTTTTTTTCAGGAATCGGCCTTGGAACTGCATTTATCCTGCAAGGATAATCGGGTTGTCCGGCGAGATTTCGTCCCAACACAGTTCCGACAAGCGTCAACGGTAAAATTATGAATGTACAAATACAAACAACAGCAATCTTGAAAAAAATAAATCTTAACTTTTGGCATTTTTTTATCAAACAAAATTCTTACCATGGTCTCAAATGGAATAGCCCTAGACGCATGATAATACATGGCGATAAAATTGATAAAGAAGGCTGTGCCACATACAAATACGGGCAACATAAAAGCCGAAGCAACCATTTGTCTAATCCATAATTTTCCGCCCATGCGAGCGTACAAAGAACCTCCGAAATAACCATTTATAGGACTGGTGACGGCGTAGACAAATATGGCAGTTGAGAGTAGCATACCTCGTCTAAAATTAACAAAATCATTGATATTAGTCTGGAAAATTTGTGATTATCTGGATCAGTGATAAGATAGAAAAAAAACACTCTCTTGGTCAAAAGACAAAAATTATTGGAAAATATCGTCTCAAATTGACTTTTCGTTATCTCTAAAAGTATCTGCAAACTTGAGGAATTTATGGTGCCCAAACAGTTCCAAGTACTCACAAGGTATAACAAAATATATGTTTTTATAATGTTGGTCTTATCCAGAAAAATTATAACAGTATCATTATGCAAATTAAAAGTTTCTTACTCAGTGTACATTTCCCCGAGAATCGCAAAAATAATAACACTCAAAACAACAACAGTCAGCTGATGCCCAGCACCAATCATAGCGGAAAACAATAAGGGATGCGAGGCAGGCCTAAAAACATCTCCGTGCACTTGCTTCCACCCATATTCATCGCCGAGATCTCTCTCGATATCGTCTATGTCGTCGTCTTTGCTATATCTGGCATAATCTTTCCTTAGCGTTCTCATGAGAATCATTGAAACAAGACCGACCAAGAAAATGACCATCATGAAACTGTTGAATATGCTGAACCAATGAATCTAGAATTATTCGGGTTTAATATATAAATACCGCAATGTTTAAAGCTTACTCTGTGTTGAAAAAAGTTGTGATCCAAATATTTATCGAACCTATCTTCATATTTGGTGTCAGTCTTTTTCCAAGTCACTTCATAAGTGAAACTTAATTTTTTACTCGACGTTAATTCGACTTTGTCTTCTGATGTCAAATTTACATCAATAATTTGTTTGCCATTATATCCTAAGAAAAACATTATTTGTAATATTAATTTGCAGTTTGATTGAAAGCATACATACCAATTTCAAATTTCTTATGCGTCCATATGTAATAGTTATTGTCCTTTACTTCTCCTACAACGCCCCAAATTGGGAGATCATCTATATACATTTGGTACCAATAGTGGTTTTTGACTGCATAAACGAATGCTTTGTATTTTTCTTCATTTAGTTGTACGGCACAATATTCGGTTTTGGCTATGTTACCTGGGAAAAGAAATTTGTATTTTCAATTTACATAGAAATTTGACCAAAGTTATGGCGGCAATGACGTTATCGCCATCCTTGCATATCAATTTCAAGGGGATGGCGTCTTTGAAATGCAACTTTCATATTTCAATAGAAAAGCAAAACAGTTTGAAGACATTTAACCGTTTTCTGATTTTGAACCAGAAATACGACACCAAATGGATTTATGACTATTTGCTTCACATTATGTTGTTTTAGTGTTAAACGTGAACTTAAACATTTTTAAGATTAATTTCGATAGATTTTGATTTAAAAGAAGTAACAAATCGCGGAAACATTTTCTCGTTTTAAACAGAAACTTAACAAATCGCGATGACGTTGTTTTATTGTTATATCGACTAAATTTCAAACATAGAATTTCAACTTTGAAGCTCAAGTTCATTCACAGTTGAAAATTGACTTTTTTGCATCTTTGACAGACTGTAAAACCTGAAGGGTTAATCTTACAAGAAAACGAATTTTACATTCCTGTCTTAGTTTTTTATAAACTATCATTTGGCACCAATCTTGAATTTAATCCATAATTAAAAATTTCACCTAAATTATTAATCTTCGGTTAAATTCAAAGTTGGTGTCAAATGGTAGCTTATAAAAATCTAAGATAGGAATGTAAAAACCGTTTTCCTCTAAAATTAACCGTTTAGGTTTCACAGTCTGTCAAAGATGCAAAAAAGTCAATTTTGAACTATGAATATTTCCGAAACAGTTGAAGATAGGTACATATATGACATTATACATGAATAATGTCTAGAATTTTCCGCAGAATCCAGAAATGTCATAATATACAGGGAGAGTCATTTAAAAAAAATTACTTTGTGTCACTATTGACTATAGTTATTGGGCGACCCTATACTGGAAAATAATTTAGGAATGTAGTACCTATGTTTATCTACAAGTTTGGTATTTAGTTTTTTCTCCGATTTCCGTTAGCATAGGAGATATGGACCACCGCGCTCCTAGTAACTCACCCTGTATAATAAGTATGCAGTGGGTAACTACATAAAAAAAATGATAATTGTTTTGCACGAAGTACTTTTGGTAATTTTTGCCACTCGAATAATGATCATTCTCAAAAGGTTTTTCATCACATTTTCGAAACAATCTGAAATTGGTGTTTTGTGCATTTCAGCAAGTAAAGATGGAAAAATTTGTTTATCTCAATAATAGGTTTTTTCCAAACCATCAAAAAAGAGTCCCAGAAAGGTTTCGGAACCACTTTGTATAAGAATTTCGGTTTTCCGCAGAATTCCTGCTGGGTTGGAACAAAGCTATTCACTATTATTAGCTGCTTTTTTTCTAACACCTATCTTAGCTAACCTAAGTTGTTCTGAAATAAAGGACTGTTTTTTCTAACATCTTAGGTAAGTTTAGGTCAGTCGAAATTACCTCCCCCCTTGCCTACGCCAACGATGCCGGATTCCATCCTTAGTTCAATTTCTTACTTACAGTTATCTTTATTAAAGATTAGATCCTCCATCCATCTAATGTGTACGTTTGAACTACAACTTAGCTCAGCTAAGATTTTCAAAGCTAGCTAAGGCAAGACAATGTGCAGAAAAAAAGCAGCTATTATACCTAATTGATGATTCATCACTGAAGTAAGAAAAAAAAGGACCAGGGTAATGTAAACAAGCTATTGTGCCTTTCTTTTCTTATCTATTTTTATATTCGTCATTCGTAGGGTTGCTTGCCTAGCAACCGTCATCATCGCCTGTACTGTACGCGATAAATAAATCGCGGGTGACGTCATGGAAGTAGAATTCTACTTGTCGTGATTCCAGCCCAGGTCAAATAGTCTAGGAGGCAGTGAAGATTTTCGGTACTCATTTTCCCAGTCACGAAACATGGATAGAATTGTAGGGTTGGTAATTCTAAGCAAAAGTCATATATAGGAGGCAGTGAAGATTTTCGGTACTCATTTTCCCAGTCACGAAACATGGATAGAATTGTAGGGTTGGTAATTCTAAGCAAAAGTCATATATTTTTAGGGGGGGTTTTCCGATGGGTTGAGGCGCAAAATGCGTTAGAGCTTACGAATGCACAGCCCTTTTTTTTCCAGTGATAAAACTAAGTCAACTAATCAGAAGTATACTGAAGTTACGTATAAAAATAGTCCGGCTTATCTGTGAGTATGGATAATATGTCTGGCAAGTGAAAAATTGAAGATCTGAAAAACTTCAGCCAGACTAACTTTCCACTATCTGAGATGAGCCAAATTGCTATGTTCATATACTTTATGTTCTATTGTAGTGGATGTGGAATATTTATGACTTGGAAAATAAGTGTACTTGTATTTTTCATTGATCTAGTGAACCCATCGGAAAATTTTTGCGAAACTCAAATATTCTTGTTTTGTATCACCAAGAGAACAAACTATTTAATATACACCAACTGGGAAAATAAGTGCAAAAAAAATTCACTGCCTCCCGGACTAAAACATTCAGTAACTATTTTACGTAAAAGATTTGAAAGCATTGACAATTTTACATTGTATTGCCAAAATCATAAATGTCATGCCCTCCCCTCACCCCGACGTTGCCACGCTTTTCCCTCTCGTAAATCTGGCAACCCTAGTCATTCGGCAGTAGACTATTGTGGAGGATTACTAAAAAAATAATATGTTTGTTCCAACATGTCAGTTTCGAAATCACCCTGTATACAAATTTCAGATTCTACGCACAAATACTAAGGCTTTGCGCAGAATCGTGACGGTACATTGTACGGTTTTTTGATATGTTGGAACAAACCTAGTGAGTGAATCCCCAATGCAATTTTGACGATGAAAACGGTAGATCTACCGCGTAAACGGCAGCACTGGCCTGGCAGAACAGGCCCTGGGCATAGTTGTGTTGCAATATAGTATGTCTATAGTTATAGTATAGTAGTCGTTAGAGGTCAGTAATATGAGCCAATAACATCCTCTTAATAATTGAAGTTGCGTTTCACTGGTAATTGGTGTCCCCCGGGGAAGCCGTTCGCCATAATAGGTTAGGATCTCATTTGTTACATGATTAAACTATTAAAGGTAAGTGTAGCAGTGAGTCACTACCGAATACAGGCGAGAAATGATTGAATTAGGATTTGCTGTTGGGTGTCAACTGCACAACGTGGTTTCAAGTTTCAAGTGAATTCAGCCTAATGGAGCTTTAAAGGGGGTGTGACCCAAAAATGAAAGTTGTAGTGCAAAAAAATCTAAGAATAAATATTTAAGCCGCATCCTGCTACGATGGTTCCTTTTCGAGTTAGGGTGGTTTAAAGTTAAAACTACTTAGGTGTTTGTGACGTCACACTGGATTATCAGGGACAGTATTAACAAGTGTAAGAATTTTCCAAACCAAAAGAAAATTATCTCCTAGAGCGAATTACAACCACTCAAAGTATAAGGTACGGTTCCTTGACGACTGAACGAACAGAAGACTGCGATTTCGGCGGTTGTGACATCAAGAGTTCCTGCATAATTTACCTTCACAAGGAATTTTCTCGGAGACTATTTTGAATATAGGACTGCGGTTTTCACGAGAGATCTTAGATTTTTTTTTTTTTTGATTTAAGCAGCTTAAGTCGTTTTTTAGGTTCACACCCCCTATAATAGTAGCTGAATGTTTTTCAACTTTGCCAGGCAATTTTTTTTTTTTGTGTTTTCTAGATGAAGAGTCAAGTGATCATGTTCTATATTGTAACTGAAATGAAATGGTCAGGCCTCTAAAGAGAAATAAAAAACCTTTCAAAGAAGGGTAATTTCACATTTTAGAAAAATCATTAGTGGGCAAAAAATGGAGTTGGAAATAAATTTATTTGTTTCCAAAATATAAAATGTATCCACCACGCAGCTGGAGGGGTCAAACGGGGAATCAGTGTTGCCGTTCAATTCAAGTTTGCGCAAGCAATTTGATGGACATGACAGAACGTCTATCCCGGCCTAAAGACTATATTTATTTATTTATTTCACACTACAGAGGTATACAATGGGTATATAAATATTCAATGTTAAGTACAATACTTTTTTTTTTCTTCAAAAACTATATATTGGGCTTCTGTCAAAAGGCCAATTGTTTATTATACAAATTCTTTTGAAAACTGCCGATAGGGAAATTTGTGACTGGAGTCTATATTTCAATAGGAAAAGTCAATGTACAAATTTTGAGCATTTTCTAGTTTTAAACGCAATCTGACCAAAACTATGTCTGAAAAGTGAAAATAGATCTTTATGACCAATTTATGTTGTTCAATAATTGTTAAACGCGAAGTTTAAAACTCATTTGAATAGATTTTGATTGATAAGAAGTAATCACAAAAATATGTCTGCAAATGGATGTTTATAACCTATTTACATTGTTTTATTGTTAAACACAAAGTTTTAGACTACTTTGGATAGATTTTCATTGATAGGAAGTAACAAATCGCGGAAAGTGTTGCTGAAATGCAATTTTACAGCAATTTAGGACTGTAGAATATTTCAATGAAAAAAAGGCAAAAGGACACATTTAGAACAAAATTTTTACCATTTTCTTTAGTGGCTTTAAATGCAATTTTGAAGCAAAAATACTTCTCCGTGATGTAAAAGAAGTGAGAAATCAGCGAGGAAATCAGGGAAAAAGTTGTTGAAATGCAATTTTACACACATTTGGAACAGTTTCTTTCTTGGTTTCTCTTGATATTTCAATAGAACAAACAAATTCAGACTATTTTCTGGTTTTAAACTCAAATTTGACTGGAAACTATGTCTGCAAATGGATCCTTGTGACCAATTTATGTTGTTTTGTTAAACACAAAGTTTAGGACTACTTCAAATAGATTATGATTGATATTAAGATGGACAAATTCCAGTTTTTTTTTGATATATCAACAGAAAAAACCAAAACGAAACACATTTAGATACAAATTTAGATCATTTTCTAATTTAAATACAGTTACAAAATAAAAACACTTCTACTAGATCTATAATATTATCTATATGATTATTAAAAGGGGCAAACCACCTAGGAATTATTTGCCAAAAATTTTGGAAATTTAGAGGAGGAATTTGTGGGGAATTTGAAGGAACTTATTGGAAATTGGAGAGACTTATGAAAATTTAGGGGAATTTAAGTATAGGGAATTTATGGGGTATCAGGAAGAATTTATGGGGACTTTAGAAGAATTTATGCGGAGTTTGTGAGAAATTTAAATGAAATTGTAGGGTAATTACGTCATGACATCGCTGAGGTTCACATTCCTTTCAAAAAAGACACTAATTACAATTTTTTTTTCAATTTTACAAAATCCAGTTGAGTGTTGGATGTTGCATTGGACATTCATTTATATTAACGAAATTCTCCCAAAATTTTACTTCATGATTTACATTACCAAATTAAAAAATTTGAAAGAATGATGATTTTAATTTTTATCTAAATGGAGAATATGTAAGAAAATTTCAATATGTCAAGGAAGAACCTTTTGGAATTGGATCCACTTAAGCCGGTCCCAGACGCTACGTGCATTCGGTGAACATTCGGTATTGGGGCTTATTCGCGAAGCGTGTGGGAAGGTAACTTTGGCGAATATTCGTTCTTCGTCATTTTCCCGCCAATTGTCGGTAAACTGGCACGAAGCAAAGGAAGGCGAAGTCTACTACATGTGACTTCGCGCTGCTCCAAGACGCTTCGGAATTGAAAAGCGGGTATATGCGTAGTGTTTTGTCAGTTTATAGCGGTGTGCAGTACCGCAAGGTGATTTTTGCATTTTTAGTTATTTTTAATTTGATTTGATTTAAAAGATATCAGAGGTGTTTTCTCGTATCACAAAGTTTTGAAACATTTTTCAAAACTGGTTTAAAACAGTTTCACAATGATGTCATAATAGTGGAAGATCCGAATAGGAAAGGATCTGCACCCATCTGTTTATTGGGTGAAAATTATTTTATATCAAAGTTAGTATGTTAAAAAATATATCAGGTGTGGGTTGGCTAAAAAATTCCTGGCCAGACTATTATTAATAAATAATTCAAAAATTATAATTGTCAAAGGCATTGCACTCATTTGTTTAACGAACAAATTTCATACCAATCGAAAGTATAGGGCCTAAAGAATATAGAAACGTTGGAGTGTATTTTTTTTCTGGCATAACTATTGGGCTGGCAGGTTTGAACAGGTGAGTCGATACTAGTAATTTACACCCATCTGTTTAATGTATAAATCTTACACCCCTCTGTCGCATATTTCCATTCGCACCAAAATTTCGCTTTTCAAAGCTCGGCATCCGTCATTTAGGCCAGATTTTTCGTAAACAACCCTATATCATCGTGTTCGCAATAAAATAACTTTTTTTTTGATATAAGATTTATTCATTAAACAGATGGGTGTGAATTATTAGTATCGACTCACCTGTTCAAATCTGCCAACCCGATAGTTATGCCAGGAAAAAAATAGACAATCCAACGTTTTTATATTCTTTAGGCCCTATACTTTCGATTAGTATGGAATTTGTTCCTTAAACAAATGAGTGCAATGCCTTTAACAATTATAATTTTTGAATTATTTATTAATAATAGCCTGGCCAGGAATTTTTTAGCCAACCCATACCTGACATATTTTTTAACATACTAACTTTGATATAAAATAATTTTTACCCAATAAACAGATGGGTGCAGATCCTTTCCTATTCGGATCTTAGACTATAAGTTCTCGGCGCGAGAAAATGGTTTAAAAAAGTGGATTGGATTGTATTTCGAAGTGGTTTGAACTAATTTTGTGTGACGTCAACCTATTTTAAACCAGTTTCAAAAAAGTGAACGCGAGAAAACAGCTCAGATCTGCTGAAAATGGCACAAGTAGCGGCGGCAGCAATCTGCTCTTCATCAACTGAACAAACGTCATGCATGAAACGCCACTGAAAATCGACGGCCTTCTGCTTGGAAACTTCGCCGAACAATTGTCAAGCCAAACCTTCGCCATAGCACCACGCGGTGTGGGAGACCAAGCAAAGATTTGTGTGAATGATGAATATGAATGAATATTCGCCAAATACACGTAGCGTCTGGGACTGGCTTTAGACTTGAATGGAATTGAATGCTACATTCAGGATACCGGGGCCAAATTAGGGAATCGCCTACTGAGAAAAAAAATACATATTGGCCATTGGACAATGGAGATTACATAATTTCAGTAGGTTTACCTGTTTACAATGCCTGTTTACCCCTTGGATTATTAGCTCCAATTTAGGTTAATACTTATTTGATTGTTAAACTCGAATTTTAACTCATTTAAAACAGGGTTTTTGCTCGGGTTTTTGATCATACCCTACTAGACAGATAAAAAAACTCTACTCTATTTAATGAGATTTTATGAAGCATCTCTGGAAAGATCACAGTAGCGGATTTTCTTTATGGAAGACCCTTGTCATATTGTCATGGCTTTCCTGAGAACAGCCTACTCAGCCAACAGACAATATGGATCAGTCAGCTCAAGCAGAATGCACAATGGCTTTCGTATAATCATTTGGATAACAAGGTTTCAATAAAAATTGAAGCAACCTCGGGAGTAACATAAAAAATGGTATCAAGTCAATTTGGGGCCAAGGTTTCACCTCAATAACCAAACCTACTTATACTAAAATCATGCATTCTTTAAAAATTATTTAATTTTTTGGACCTTGGTTATTATCATGGTGAGTTTAAACTAAAAAGTAGCCAATATTTAAAAAATTAAAAATAATGTATTTATTGAAAATTATCTTCATCTTCACAGAAACAAATACTTGAGTAAAGACTTGAGCAGTTTTCACATTCAGATCAATATAAATTTGTTTACAATCTTGTTATCTTTTGGATGCATTAAAAAACCAATCGAAAAAACAACAACAAGAGACTTACTTTTAAATTCAAGTTCAATGCCACTGAATTCCAATTCGACTCCTTGCAAAGCCTCGCTGAGAGTCTCATGGTAATGACTGATGGTTTCTTTTGAACCCACACAAAATGGCAACGAAAAATATCCATAAGTTTCTTGCCTGTTGTGGTAGGGTCCTACAGTGTTCATCCATAATACTACTTCTTCATTATCTTCATACTAAAAAAAAAAATATCTGTAAAATTATTTGATTTTCTTCATGTTTATACTTTTTTTTGAATGCTACTTTGCCAATAGCCTGATGGATTCTACTTTCTACTTAATAAGTAATATCCGAGGTAATACCTCAATTAGAAGCTACTCAAAATATTCTTTTCTGTAGGTAGGCAATGATTTTGCTCTTGAATAGTTTTACATTTCATTGAATGGGTATGCCATATAGGAAAGCCAAAATGATCAATAAACTGGCTAATAAATAAATCGTTTATTTAGTGCCGGTACTTTTGCTCTAATTCGACAGCCGTTGAAAATAATCAGGAGTTTGAATGTGCTCTAACCACATCATACTCTTGGCACATGCAAAACTTTGACGATGTATCAAATTCGTTAATCGGGAGCAAAAGTATCGGGCCTTATAGGACTAGAAGCAGGAAAACAAAATTAAAAGGAAGAGTTATTGGAAAATAGACAAGGACAACTACGATAGGGACTTAAAATGAATTGTTGATGGGTTGTTGAAAGGTCTTGAGGTTGTTGCTTCTGCTTACCCTACCTGTCCCATTCATCACATCAGGTTTCTTTCTATATAATGGCAAGAATATAAAAATGTCTCCCACATAAACATAAAAACAATCAAAGACTTTCCTGTGCTACTTACTATGTGATTATGTTCATCTGAAAACGCCCCGACGATGAGCCATAAAAGTACCACTCTTGTATATGTGTGCATTTTTCCAACGACCAACTAAAACTAAACGTATATTCCGGTTAGGTTTGACTCGAGTTTTGTATAAATCGCCAGCAAATCACCGAAATATTCGAATTTTTAACATGTCTACAGTCTACACGTAGCAAAAAAAAATACTTTTTTGACAGTTTATTTACTTTTTGACAGCATCTTTTCGTTCTTGACATGTGTGGTCGAAAATAATTGAAATGACAGTTGACATTCGCTGACAAACACGCGTTCGTTCGTGCTACAGTGGCTAAATAAACCTTTACATACAGTGGCGACAATAGAGTTCCCGCCGCCATCTTGTTCCCAACCTCTTGTTACTTTCAAATATTAATATATAAGATTTAAATAGACATCTTTCATAAAAAATTAAAATCGGCATATTTGATGACCATTATTAGGTTCATCAAATACGTTGTTTTCCATGTTTTATGATGGATGTTCACCTAAATCCTATATAATCATATTTAAAAGTAACAAGAGGATGGGAACAAGATGGCGGCATTTTCAATATAAACATATGGGATTTTTGAACCAATCAAAAATGAGACCGCAATTGTCGCCACTGTGGTAATAAAGTCACTGTAGTTCGTGCCATCATCGGACCTGGAACCAGCGCGAAAACTCACTAATGCTGCTCAGAGTACGATTTGCTTGGTCACGAGCAGAGATGTCACGAGTACTCGTCTTGAACCTTAAGTAGTCTACTCTACTACACAACTATTGTCTATTCACAATCTGTAGTCCCAACGGTAAAATGTATCACCTTTCAATGCCATTTGACAGGGAAAGGTGATAAATTTACCTGTACCTTTGGACTACAGATTGTGAATAGGATATACTATTACTAATCATGGATTTTATTTCGCAGCAAAATAGTTTCTATTTACTGTACTAATGGTCGCGGAATCGATCCAGAACCGGAACCAGGTTTGCGAACGAAACTAACAACTTTATTCGCGGAAAACACTCCGAACTGACTCTGAACCAGTTCGCATTATTCAAGCTTCCGTAGCTCACGCCTCCTAGTAGTCCTAGTCAAACAGAAGGATTTTATTTTACCGCGAACTATTCCGGAACAAGAAACAAAAACTTGTATGTCCTCTCGAACTGATGGGATTTGTTTAGCCGCCAGTTTGCTTTTGTCTATTTAATTACTTATTAGAAACCAGTTCAGGATTTTAGTTTACCTTACCGCGAACGTTTTTGGAACAGGAAACAAAAACTCGGAAGCGTCATGACTTCTCTCGGACATGAGGTTCTTGGTAAATCTTTAGAACCGGTAAAACTAGTTCAGAATCGAGTCGGAGCTAGTTGAACTGCGAACAAGGAACTGTTTATAACTAGGCGGCGTTCCGTATCTTAACCAAAGTGTCTAGTGAGTAGTGATCCGCGAACAAAATAATTCGACCTTCGTTTTATAGGGTGTTCATTTGTACTGCTCTTCTTGCTTCAAGCAGATCTCAACAGCAAATCGGCGTTCACTTGTCCCATATAAAAGCTCATAAATAGCAGCTCCTAGCAGATCTTTTTGATTTCTCGAGCAGGTAGAGCAAGTACAAATGAACAGCCTTTTATACTCATGCAATTAAATGAGACTCCGCGCACGACATAGGACTCGTCGACTCGAGTCTCATTTAATTGCATGAGTATCAAAAACTATCGAATGCTCTTCGCCGAGTCGACCGGTCCGAGTCGATTCAGTGCGCGTCCTGCTTTAGAGTAGTTTCTGGTTAGTCGAATCTCGAGTGGGAGCAATTAGAGCAAAACTCAAAGAAGAACGAAAACAGCAGAGCAGCAGCATAACCTTACTTTTTTTAAAACTACTCTAAACTTAAATTAAGTTTGCATTTTTTTCTTTTTTATAATTTTACAACACACACAACACAGACACAGGCTTAAAGGTTTTTACAAATTAACATTAGAAGTACCGCAGAGATGCCCCATCTTTTGAAATCAATTGTAAGGCACACAATCTTGGCCAAAAATAACACGGAAACAATTTTATGCAAAAGACAGTTGTTTCTACTGAACAAACTTTGCAGTGAAGAAGATTCCAGTAAAAAAGATAAGCAAGAATCTCCTTTGAAGAGACTACTAGAAGATGCAGCGTCGTTTAATGACGCCACATCTACTAGTCCTGAGCAGAAATGGGCTACTATGCCTTATCCAGAAGGTAAGAACTCATCTGTTTACTTTACCAAAGTCAATTTGTGACCTATAAGCACCTATAAGTAAGGTGGTGTTTATAGTTATTCACTTAACAAATGCGAAAAGTTATTCCTTTACCAATGACAAGGGGTCCGATTCTCGAAACCATTTAAGTAGGTACATTTCCAACACGAAATTTGACTAACAGCAATGTAAATTAAATGGAGAGCATTTGAACTTGTATCAAATTTCGTATGTGTATGCGAGAATATTTGAAAAAAAGAACCCCAACCAATGAGCATCTGCATCTCCAAAAAAAGGCATTTGTGTGCGGTAAAGTGCTACTTTACACTTGCAAATAAGTGCGGTAAACTTACTTTACCCGAGAGGTGTTTCACCCACTAAATTTTGTACACCTACTGTATTTGACTGCATTGATTGCATCAAAGATGATTGTTGACTGCATTGATTTTTGAGCAATTTCTAACAGGATTGCAGGCTCCACTTGCAGCGACTGCTTACGATTTTCCGCAAGTGTATATGGAATGTACGCTACTGCATGTGACTGCACCTCAGACTGCACAGAGTTTATAATGATTGCAAGTGACTGTAGAATAGAATAGAATAGAATAGTAGCTTTTTTAGAATAGAATAGTAGCTTTATTTCAAATTAAGTTTTTACAATACATATTACAGCATTACAAAATAACATGAAATGAAATGGCGTCACAAAACAATATACTTAAATTACATATCCAAGTAATCTTTCACACAATATGGTTCTATGTCTATTAACAATTTCTTGGTTTTATTTTTAAATTCCTTGTAGTTTTCTATTATTTTAAAGTCGTTTGGTAATTTATTAAATATTTTAATACAGTTATAAGATGGATTTTTTTCACTTAAAGTTAATCTATGAATAGGATAATAAATATCTGTGGTCCTTGTATTGTATGTGGTGTTAGTGTTATGTATTAAAAATTCATTTTTGTTTTTATGCAAATATAAGAGGCACTCGTGTATGTATAGACCATAAACTGTTAAAATACCCAACTCCCTGAATTTGCCTCTACAGGAGTCTCTGAAGCTCATGTTAAGCAATAACCTGATAGTTCGCTTTTGGACTACAAAGACTGATTGTGTTGAAGAACTGACTCCCCAGAAAATGATACCGTACCTCATCCGAGACTCAAAATTTGCATAGTAAAGGATTTTTTTAACTTTGTCTTCTACATATCTGTTTAGTACTCTGAGTGCAAAACAAACACCGTTCAATTTTTTCACTAAACTTTCAATGTGTGTTGACCATTTTAGAAATTCATCAATTATAACACCTAAAAATTTAGTGTGCTCTGATATGTCAATTTCCTGATTATGGATACTTATTGCTGATGGTTTCTCTTTTAGTTTATTAGTGCGAAAAATCACAATGCTTGTCTTGCTCTCGTTTATAACTAGTTCATTTTTCTCAAACCAATCCTCTGCTCGAGAATATAGCTCATTGCTTTTTTCTTCCAAGTCATGTATTATGACTGCATGAGTCCATGTATTCCATTGACTGCATGAGAATGTATGGACTGCATATACATGAATGTATGATATTTATACACCTACTGTACATCTGCATCTCCCAAAGTTACTTTACCGCACACTAGTCTTTGGTATTTATAGTCAGTACCTAACATGCGGAAAGTGCCTTTACCACCCTTAACAACCTGTCTGCGGTAAAGTATTACTTTCCGCACTTGTTAGGTAAATGGTAAATAACTAAAATTATATGAATCATCTTTTGGCTATTTGTGATTTTTGAACACTACCAAAATTATGAATTGAAGAAAATAACTTGTCATTCTTTTCTCAAAGGTCGCATTTACTAGAGATAAAAAAATGAAAGGAACTTATTAAAAACAAAATTGTAAAATCTTAAATTTTCTTCATTAAAAGCACATCGTGAGTTTTGCATGATCTGATTTATTTATTTTTTTCATCAAGTATCAACAGCCAAGAGGCCAATCACAGATACAAACTTACATCTATTACAAGTGGGTCAACTTATTATAGATAAAAATAAAAAAAACATAGGAAAAGTAGAAATCAATAATGAAATCATCACCGACCCCACAGATATAGCCGAAAATCTTAATATATATTTTGTCAACAGCATAGAAACCATAATTTCACATATAGACAAGGGTGATGATAACCCTAGCCCCACTCCAATGTCTCAACGTGATTAGGGTTGGGTAAATTTCACTTTTCACATCATCTGGAAATTTCACTCTGAAATTTTCATGGAAATATTGAAATTTTTAAAATTTCCGTGAAATTTTCAAAATTTCTGAATTTTTCTGAAAATTTCCAAAATATCATGAAATTTTCTAACTCAAATGATTCACTATGAAATTTTCAATGAAATTTTCAATGAAATTTCATGAAATTCCATGAAATTTTCTATAAAATTCAATGGGCTCTTTCACTAATTTTTGAAATTGGCATATTTGGATAAAGCAATTAAAAACAGAATTTTCTGTATTTTTACTTTTGAAAAATTCATAGTCCTTCTTGAGAAAACAGAAAAAAAAGAAATGCCTCCAAATAAAAACCCAGAATTTATTTCTATGACGTCGCAGCTCGCAATTTGACCGTGTTGCCACTAATTGACAACATTGAAAATTTGTAATAGATTTAATTCTGAAATGTTCCCAAAATATCATGAAAAGTAGTTAAATTAATTAGTTATGGATTCAAAATTTTATAACTTTTTTATTGAAATTATGCTTAAACACAATTTAATACAATTTTTTATGTTTAGTTTTATTTATTTTTTTTACGTTGCACTACATTTAGTCACCACCGACAACAGCGCATTCGAGCCTTTACCTGCTTTTACACAGCCGAGGCGGTCAGCTCCTTGCAACAACAAGCGAAATGAAAAATATTTATGTGACGTCAGCAAATCGGCGCGTTTTAAATCAATTTGAATTTCGCCAATTTCAAATGCCTGTAAAAAACTTATTTAACCTTGTAGAACATTTTTTTTTGGTATATATGCCTAAAATAGTCCCTCCTTTGGGATTTTATACTTAAATTACGTATTTAAATTTTAGTGAAAGAGCCCATTGTGATGTGACATGACTACGTGACTTTGTGTATTAGCTGAGGTATTAGCTTAGTATATGGTGTTTATGAGGTGGTGGTAGGGTAGGTACACACAAAATTAAGTAAGTAGGTAAAATGGTTAGACATTCTTCAGACATTGCATTGGTATTCTGTCTTAAGTGTCAAATGTAAATAATTAATAGCTATTTTCCTAACAAGTGCGGGAGGAGACATTTCCGACACAAGTGTGCGAAAGCGCCCGAGTGCCGGAAATTTCTTCCCGCAAGCTTCAGGAACTATATTTTTTCTACAAGTGTACTAAAGGTGATGTTAAGAAAAATGTAATTTAAATAAAATGCGACTGTGCAGAAAGTAAATTTATAAATGAATTGGGAAGAAAACAACACACAAAATAAGAAAAGCTGCCCGCACAGCAAATAGTGCGGAAAGAGCCATTTTCCAAACGCTCATAGAAAAAGCATTCTACCTTTCTGTTATTAATTTCCTAGTCAGTTGAGTGAAGTAGCTCCAAATATTGTTTTTTTTGGTTTAACTGTATTTATCATAAGTTTAGGCGTCTAACATGTAATTCATCTGCCTTGGAACCTTGTTTTGTCGTGTCGTGTCATGTTAAATCGAATCGTGGCAAATAAATTCCAATCTAAGCTAAGAAATTTGCTAAGAATTAAGATTTAAACAATCCAAAGCAACACAACCAGTGAGCAGCCTTGCCATTATTGTCAATAACTCCTTGTATTTCCCAAGAAACATATACAGTTTTTGAAAATTTCCATGAAATTTATGAAATTTCCAGTGAACCATATGAAATTTTCTATAAAGTTTGGGAAATTTCAAATTGAAAATTTCACCTGCAATTTCTGTGAAATTTCACTTTTTTCGAATATTGAAAATTTCACATTTGAATATTTCAAACATGGAAATTTCATTTGAAAATTTCAAACGGCACAACCCTAAACGTGATGGCTGTTTCACCTCTTTTCGGTTGATAGATTTTAATGAGTTGAACAGCACCATTACCTCCTTGCCCAATAAAGGAAGTCCAGACGATATAACGGCAGAGTTTATTAAAAAAACATACCACAACATAAAACAACCCTTTTTGAATCTAATAAACAGTTCCTTAGAAACTGGTAAATTACCATGTCTGTTAAAAACATCAACAATAATTCCAGTTCAAAAAATCAGGGGTTCTATAAACGCAGGTGATTTTAGACCAATAAATCTTCTGGCGACAGTTGAAAAGATTCTAGAGAGGGTGGTATACAGTCAATTGATGGAGTATATTAATTCAAATAACATCCTTATTCCAAGTCAGTCGGGGTTTAGAAAGGGACATAGTTGTGAGACAGCAGTACAAAATATTCTGTATGATTGGAAAAATCTTCTTGATGATGACTATGCTGTGGGAGCTGTGTTTTTGGACTTACAGCGCGCGTTTGAAACTCTAGATAGAAGTAAATTGATAAAAAAAATGCAAAATTATGGAATTTTGAATGATGTACTTGATTGGTTTGTGGATTACCTGGATAACAGAAAACAAATAACAAAAATTGGGAACAATATATCAACAACAAAAACAAACAATTTTGGCGTCCCCCAAGGCAGTACTCTTGGTCCATTACTGTTCTTGTTGTATATTAACGATATTGATTCGGTGATTCAAAATTGCTCTATACACTTATTTGCGGATGATACATTGATCTATTTTTTTTCAAAAGATCTAGTTAGCCTGATGCATGCAATAAATCTGGATCTTCAGCAAATTCAGTTGTGGTTCAATGACAATATGCTTAAGCTAAATGTTGGAAAAACGAAATTCATTATGATTGGAGGTAACAGGATCCAGCATGAATATAATCAGTATGATTTGAAGGTAGAAATAGGTACTGAACGTGTAGAGGTGGTACAGAAGATCAAGTATTTGGGGTTCATCATCGATAATTCTCTTAACTTTAAAGAACATATCCTGTACATCATTGACAAAATATCAAGAAATGTAAATTTTCTGTCCAGAGTGTCCTCATCATTATCAAAATGGACCAAAATAACAATATATAATACCCTGATCTTACCTCACTTTGTGTATAGTGCAACAATACTATTTACTGCCAACAAAAATGAAATGAATCGCCTGCAAAAGTTGCAAAATAGAGCTATGCGTATAATATTGAAGAAAAGAAGGGACACACGTATAGTTGACTTGCTGAATGGATTGGATTGGCTACCTGTTGAAGGGTTTGTCAAGTATCAAACAATGATCTTTATCTATAAAATAAAAAATGGAATTACACCTGACTATTTGACAAATAAATTGATCACCAGTGGGGACATTCATAACTATGCAACTAGAAATAGAGACAATTTTTATGTTGCAAAAAAGAATAAATCGCTTTCTGAGAAAGCAGTATACCATAAGGGGTTAATAATTTTTAATGCATTGCCCAATGAGATAAAGAACTTGCCAACCATTGGATTGTTTAAGGGGAGACTTAAAGAATACTTGACGGGAGAATGATGCAAATGAAAAGGAAAAAAAAAAAAATTGTGCTGTATTTTGTTAATTCAGAATTGTCCAATGATCTCCACATTGTAAGACGGTAGTATTACTAGGTGAACTAATTATTATATCTCTTGTATTGTAATATTTATAGTATCAAATTTTTTGTACTAAATTAGATGAAGTCTAAATAAAGCAATTAATATTATTATTAAACTTTAAATCTAATTCTAATCAAAAGATTCACAATATAATAAAGTAAAAAAAAAAACAATTCAAAAAAAACAAACAAAAACAAAAGCATACAAATTAAAAACCTGACACATTTTATATATATGGGAGAATTTTTGTACAGATTAGTACGAGGATATGCCAAATAAAAAACATTCTGATTTCGCGAGTTGAATCGATTTATTGCAAATGGTAACTGGGCAAGCATTTCTGGACAATCAATTGTTCCCTGATAATCTTTATAGGCTTTATTTGATATTTATTTATTTATTTATTTATTTATTTTATTGATAAAATTTGTTTGACATAGGTAGATAATAGGAAGCTTCTGCATTCTTTTATTTAAACTGAAATCGAGAGATTTTGTTATTAAAAAACGATTAAAAAAAAATTGAGCGCAAAATATTAATTTTTATGTTTGTTGCGAGCAGTTAAAAACCACTGATCGGCACAGGTAGGATGAAAAACGTACCTATACTTACGCGAGACTAGGCTGCGTGACGTCAGTAGCCAGATATGCCAGTGAATTCGTATACTCTCCGTATAGGCCTTTACGGAAACGCTGATCCGATTAACCCAATTACCAGCTGATGTAATTTGTCTTTTTTCAATCGTGATCATTGAAGAAAGATGAAAAACAAACAGTTTGTGATCGGATCAGCGTTTTCGTGAAGGCCTATACGGAAAGTATATGAATTCACATGTCGTATCTGGCTACTGACGTCACGTGGCCTAGTCTCGCGTACAGGTACGTTTTCTAACCTGCGCCGATCGTTGATTTTAAAATGCTCGCAACACAACAAACGCAAATATTATTATTTTGCGCTCAAACTTTTTTTAATCGTTTTTTAATAACAAAATCTCTCGATTCAGGTTAAAATAAAAAAATGTCGAACCTGCGTATTGAAAGAATATGGCAAATTGGTTTTCAATAATGTAACAACAACAACAAACAAAAAGATAAACTAGTGAAAATGCATAACCAGCATAACTAAACCAAATCACCATCGCATTGTCCTTCCTTAATTTTGTACAAAGTTTTCACTGATAATCACTTAGTTTTCGAGAGAATATTCAATCACTTAGGAATAAATCGAGTGAATGATATGTCTGTATTTATTAATCAGCGTGGGTTGTCCAAATATGGTACTGATTACTAAACATTGCCCTAAAGAGGGAGAATTGTTCTGGATATATATACAGTAATATTTTCGTTTTACAGAAACGTGTTTGGGCATGGTGGTTGCATGATTCTAGTGAATACTGAATTCCTAACTGTCAATTCTTTTCAACCAACCCATAGTAAAATTTAATGACCTGCTTGAAGAAAAAATATTTGAATTTTCTATTGCATTACTGTTTACAGATCACCTAATGCAGAAATTAATGGCCCTATTATCATCAATACCAGTGTCTTCATCTGTGATATTAGCTGGTGACCTAAATATTAACTTTTATGACTTTGGTATGACTGCAAGACTGACCAATTTTTTTTAGATCTTTGAATTTACAAATAAATGTTAAATGTCCAACATGTCAAAATGTACGTCTGAGTTATAATGTATGTTCAAATATTTGTTCTGAAATTTTTGACTGCAACCGATCATAATGCCGTTTTGTGTAAAGTTCACATGATCTCTCTAAAAAAAAAACAGCAAGGTACAAGCAGGACAGAATTTTTTGTTCATCAAACTATGGTAGGTTCTACCGACTATGTGATAGTGATTACTGGTAGAGTGTTTTTTCATCTCAATTAATCAATCTTTAAAATCTTCACTATATCAGATAATTCACAGATAATCCACACTTTCACACTTATTTCGAAAACTACCTGCCTGACCAAAAATATTATTCAACACACTGTTCCACTTACTTAGTTTTTTTTTCTTCAAATAATGCAGGGGTCAATAATTCCTTTTACTTCTTTTCTACTGCCCTGGAAGAGTTAAAACACATCAATTATATCCATATCAGGTATCAGGCATTAATAATAGAAAAAGGTCTGGGGACGATGATCTGTCCATAAAATTATTTGCAAATTTCTCTGACGAACTTTTGGTTCAAGCTATCAATTTGTCTTGGGAGTCTGGTGTCCTCTCTTCATGCCCTAAGCTGGCAAAAGTTATTCCATTTCACAAGAGTAGAGATTTGGGAGATGCCTCTAAATATAGGCCCATATCACTACTTTCTGTCTCACCAAACAACTACTGCGCTTAAACAGACACGAGATACGGCTAGTGACTGGTCTCCTAACCGGACACTGGCACCTAAGACGCCATCTCCACAACATGGGCATAACGGACGACCCGGAATGAAGAAACGGCTGACGACGTCATTGGTGAGTGCCCAGCACTCACGCGCGCGAGGTTCAAACACCTGGGCAAGTTGTATTGCTTGCCTGATGACGTCAAAAGGATGAAGCCAGGGTGCCTGATTGGCTTTTCTAAGGACATAGGCCTCTGGTAGAACTCAGTGGGGCACGACGGGTCCACCACAGGAGACCTATGTGCACTACGGTCACGGCCGCCCACTCTTTCATTCATTCATCACTACTTTCTGATCTATCCAAAATTCTAGAAAAATTGGTTAAAAGTAGAGTGATCTCATTTTTGAATACAAACAATCTTCTAAGTTCACTTCAATTTGGCTTTCGAGATCATCGCAATACAGATGATGCGATTTTTCAATTTTTGGAAGGTCTTTATTCCGGCGTTAATAGTGGAGTAACTGCAGCAGCTTTCTGCGATTTATCAAAAACATTTGATTCCGTCAATCACATCCTGTTGCAGAAGCTCTCTCCACTATATGGCTTTAGAGGAGTGACAATCCTATTTGTCTGATCGTCATCAGAAAGTTCACATTGGATCGTCTCAATCGGTGGTTTTGGAAAATAATTGGGTTGTAGGTACCTTAAATTATAGGTACTGAGTCTTCACTATTATTTCTAATTATTATAAATGACCTTGCGTGACTTAATATTACCGGGAAATTTACTTTGTTTGCAGATGACACCACAATTCTATGGCACTGTGATGACCATGAAAGTCTAAAACGAGCTATTCTCATAGATCTTCAGCAGCTCAAATCTTGGTGTGATTTTTATCTTCTGGTGCTTTTAACTGAAACAAATATTTTGTCATTAAGATGCGATCGAGGACTCGCCAACAATATTTCTATCAAATTCCGACCTGAGACCAAGTTTCTGGGACTTATTATTGACAGTGAATCAACATTGTCAGTATTTCAAAGAAAATATCATCTGGGTATTTTGCAGTCAGAATAACGGCCATTGAACTGGGACGTTCCTTGTCCAGATCGGTCTATTTTGCCTTGGATGAGTCAAGGCTAAGATATTGTAATTGCTTTTGGGGGTTCTGTTCCCAGAATCTGTTGGACTGTGTTTTTATATTACAGAAGCAAGCTCTTAGGTACACCTGTGGTGCTAACAAGACTTTTATTAAAGAAAGAAAAAATTCTAACTTTATACAATCTGTTTATTCTAGAAACAGTCATTTTTGTCTACAAAAATTGGCACAGATTTACATCCCGTAATGCTACCTTTTCGGCCCGAAACGCGTCAACTTAATGTTACCCATAGGTACCACACTCCACACTGGTAAAAAAATCTGTTATACATGAAAGCATTAAGATTTTCAACCATCTGCCAAGGAATATGACATCCATCCTTTTCCAGAGACATTTTAGGAGTGACGTTAAGAGGTTGCTGTGGTTAGTGCGGCTTATTATAGTTTGAACGAATAATATTGTTATGGTTTCTAGTTTAGGTTTTGTTCTCGTTTTTATCTTTTGTTGTCAAATTTTATACTTAGAGTTTTGTGATATACTATGCTATCACAATTCATTATGACATTATTTTTAAAATTATTTTTTCTACAACTGTCAAAAAATGATGATGTTCGCACACTCATAACAGTTTGCGAAGTGGCACTTTTTTCCCAGGTATTGATTTTCTAACGTTCCCATGACGCCGTGCGCGAACTAGCTATTTCGCGCACGTGTGCGCGAAATAGCTAGTTCGCACACTGGGTGTCATGGTGACACATACCTGTCAGGAAATCAAAAATAATTAAAATTCACCTACCTTTGTTTGAAAATGCAATTTTGGCTTCGAATGATTGATATTTAAATAGAGTTGTAGAAAAAATATTGTTTGCAACTCGGGCGCGAAATACTTTGTTGATCTCGACTATTTTTTTAACTCGGCTGCGCCTCGTTAAAAAAATCAGATTTCGATCACCAAAGTAGCATTTCGCGCCCTTGATACAAAAATAACTATTCAGTGCTTTGTCAATGAGAACTTTATGTACTTTGGACAATAAAGCTTTTTTTGAATTTGAATTTAAGTTTGTAGGAAATTTTTCCCCCCGTTGAACTATTGTTATGAAAGACTTTCTCTCCAATTTGGGTGTGACTTGCTACAGTACGACTGAGATTCTAAGGTGAATGTCATGCTGTAGAAGCCCCACTCAACGCCCCAAACCTAGACTTATGGTAACTAAGCTCCTCGAGGGTAGGGCTGCCACAAAAACCCCGGATTCTAACCCCTCAAACCCGGACACCACTAAAGGGTAGCCCACCTTAGGCGCCGCCGGAGGTAGAAGATTTTTTTGGGTGCCACGCCCAAAAAAGTTTATTTTAAGCCTTCGAGAACCACTCATTATTTTGACAAAAAATATTTTTTTGGGGTGTTTTATAGCTTTCACCGAGCTCCAAACATGACTAACGACACACGAGTTACGACACGTGAAAGTGAAACTTGAGTCGCGCACACGCGGGCTAAATTGATGTCGATTGACGATTTCCATGATTCTAGTCAATTTCGCGGAGTTATGCGTGATTTTTTTCAAGATGCCGTGAAGCGTAAAACACGGATAATTTCAAAAAATCCTCCCGGACGTCCCCGGATGCCTTTAGAACTAGGACAAATCCGGACGGATGGTAGCCCTACTCGAGGGTACATTTTCATAGGGCTGTTTGGTTACTATTGACAGCGTAGGGCTTTCCCTAAAAATAGGCATTCCAAGGGAATGTTAAATGATAGCCCACTAGGGAAGAACATTTACTGCGATCTATTTTTGGTAAACCCTATTTTGACGCTTGTACTACAGAAAATTAACTGACTCTGCTGACGGTAGCAATAATTCTTGTATAAATTACGCGCACCGCAATGCAGTCAGGCAGAGGTTAGTCTCCACAGCCTTAAAGGGGGTGTGACCCTAAAAAACGACTTAAGCTACTCAAATCAAGAAAAAAATTCTAAGATCTCTCGTGAAAACCCCAGTCCTGTATTCAGAATAGTCTCCGAGAAAATTCCTTGTGAAGATCAATTATGCAGAAAATTGTGATGTCACAACCGCCGCAATCGCAGTCTTCTGGTCGTTCAGTCGTCAGTGAATCGTACCCTATACTTTGAGTGGTTGCAATTCGCTCCAGGGGGGGTTTATTTGAAATGTGCAATTCAAATACGTCTGACTAAGTCGCAATTTTTGCCGGTATTTCAATGCTAGAAAATGCGACTTAGTCAGACGAATTTGAATTGCACATTTCAAATAAACCCCCCCAGGAGATAATTATCTTTAGTTTTGGGGTCTTCTCAGACATGTTAATACTGTGCCTGAAAATTCAGTGTGACGTCACAAAAGCGTAGTTGTAACTTTAAACCGCCCTAACTCGAAAACGGACCATCGTAGCAAGATGCGGTTTGAATAATTATTCTTGAATTTTTTTGCACTAAAACTTTCATTTTTGGGTCACACCCCCTTTAAGCTCCTCGAGGGTACAGGCCTAAGCGTGACAATATTTCCCTGAAAGAATTTTAGTTCCGATCCGTAAATCTATATTTCTAGGTACCGAAGCTCAGCTACAAGAAAGCAGAAAACAAGGAGACTTCTTCAAGCAGAAAAACCAAAAAGATCCCAGGGACAGTACAATTATTTTGTTTCCGGGCCAGGGCAGTCAATACGTAGGAATGACAAAAGAGTTGCAAAAGTTTCCCATGGTTCGAGACTTATTTCAGTTAGCTAATTACATTTTAAAATACGACCTAAAAAAAATTTGCTTAGAAGGACCTAAAAGTAAACTAGACGAGACGAAATATGCCCAACCAGCTATTTTTGTATCCTCATTAGCTGCCATAGAGAGGTTAAAGGAAGAAAGACCTCAAGGTATTGATAAATGTGTTGCGACTGCTGGTTTTAGCTTGGGAGAACTTACAGCTTTAGTTTTTGCAGGTGCATTAGACTTTGAAAAAGGTAAAAATATACTCAATTCAGTTGCTAAATCTAAAATCAAATTAATTCTTAGCTTTAAAATTAATCCAAATCAGAGCCGAAGCAATGCAACGAGCGAGCGATATGCATAAAGGTGGTATGCTGACAGTTTTTTATGGACCCGATAGTAAATTGAATTATGCTGTTAAGGCTGCTAAAGACTGGGCTATTGACAAAGGAGATGAAGTTCCAGAATGCCTTGTCAGCAACTATCTTTATCCCCATTGCAAAGTTGTTGCTGGAAGTGAGTCAGTAAGAATTCTTTTATTTATTTATATTCCTTTTGAAGAGAATAGAATACTAAACTTTGATATTGAGTTTGCCTCAAAAAATCATGGTCAAACCTATACTCCAGTTAACGATAGGATTTTTTACTTAAGAAGATTCCACTGAACTGCCATTAGAAAATATTTTATGTTTTAGGCTCTGGATTATCTGGAGAAAAACTATAAGGAATACAATTTAAAGAAATTAAAAAAATTGCCAGTCAGTGGGGCGTTTCATTCAGAACATATGCAAATTGCTGTAGAGCCTTTTCAGAGGGCTTTGAAAAAAATTGATATACAAGATCCTGTCATCAGCGTATACTCGAATGTGGATGGTAAAAGATATAGAAATGCTGAACATATAAGAAAGCAACTTCCAAAGCAGGTAAGGGTAATGTAACTGATTGCATTTTATTTATTTACCTACTTTCTTTCGTTATGAAACACTATAGATAAACTCAATTTCCTAGTTGAATTCAAAAACATGTTCAGAATTGTGATAACTGGTCTAAGGACCCTCTGACCCAGATTTCTGCGTTCTGGAACCAAATTTCCTTCAAATCAGAATGGGACATTCTGAATCCTGCCTGATTACTTTAATCTTTTAGTACTTTGATTAATTAAACTACAGTTTATAGTGCAAAGTTTCTTGAGTCCTCAATTGGCTCAATCAGATTTCCACAGATTCAGCTTCTTGACTGATAATTTGATACTTTTTAGATCGTAAGGCCAGTGAAATGGGAACAAACTTTACACTCAATGTACGAAAGAAACCAAGATTCCTATTTTCCGAACACTTATGAATGCGGCCCAGGTCAATCTTTGAAAACCATTTTGAAGCAGGTCAACGCTAAAGCCTGGGAACATTGTCATAGTATAGAAGCGTAAGTTTAATGTAATAAAAATTAGATTTCCATTAAATCGTTTTTATTGATACCTTCCTAAAACACAAAACAATTTTTGGTTTATTTCCAATAATATATTACAATACGGGTATTAGTGCCATCCTCTTAACATATTAAAATACCCTCAGCAATCAAAATGCACAAATTATAATTGATTACAATAAAATAACAGTAAATAAATCTAAATTGATAAATTAACAAGTGAATAAATTGGTAGTTTTAAGAACTAAAAATATATAAAATAATAATAAACAAAGAAAAAAAATATGTCTTGTCAACTACCGATATTAATTATTGTCAGTGTTCGGCAGTTTTCAGAATCGAACTTTCTTTTCTGTGATGGACAGAGAGGAGACGCCGCTGTCGTCTACTGTTTCTGAGTCACATTCTGCTACCATTTGCTTCAACCTAGCAACTCTACGTTCCCTAAAGAATAAGTTTGTTAGAGTAATTTCTTCTAATAACTATTAATCATTTACAGAGTAAGTTTAACTGACTAAATTATGTTACACCACTTAGGTAGTCAAAAATTTGATTGAAATAAGATAACTCTGAGTCAAAAAATGTCTGTCTACTGACCTCACTGCTTGTTTTTCTTGCATAGCGGCCATTTCATCATCGATATCATCTATTCTAGCACGAGACTGACGAGCTCTGCGTGCTGCAGCGCTAACATTCGATTCTCCATTTTCAATTGGGGCCCATTTTGTTAGGTTGTCTGCGTCCGCGTCATAAGACATCTGAAAAATTCGCTTTAGAAACAAAATTCTGTGCCAACAAACAAAGTTTTTCCACTTACTTTCATGGATCTCTTTTGATAAGAAAATTCGTTGTCCAAAGCGCGTTTGCTTGCTGAGCTCTCATTGATGCCAATGCTGTCTAAGATTTTTTCTGATCTGTCCAATAATCGTTGAGTTCTGAGGTTGTTAGTGGTACTCTCTAGATCTACATCGTCGACGTATGACACTTTTTTGGAAGCTCTGATCCTTTTCAAAGTTGAGGCGGTCTAAAATTATATTTTTCTTCTCAAATACATAATGTTTTTTTTTTATATATAAATACAAGAAGTTGATTTTGAATTAAACTCAGGAATTATTACAATATTTTAATTTGAAAAAAGACTTCCTGTATTTACCTCGTCAGTGATTCCATCTTCTCCAAAAAAATCACTCCCACGTCTCAATATAGCACCTCTAGAATCAAACAAATTACTTTCCTTAATTCTGCTGCTGGCTCTACGTCTGGAGTCCTCAAGATCATCTTCACCGAAAACTCTAAATGAACAATTTTTTTAAATTTGATAATTATTGATGGTAAGTATTATTACCTGGCATGGCGATCAGCTGCGTCGTTTGCAGCAGGGGATGATTGCCTAGGGGGCGATAAGGGACGACCAGAATATTTGCGATCCAGACGATCCAGAGCGGATTTGTAGTAGCTTTCTCCAATGTTGTAGTTGGAATCGTAGATGCGAGTCCGGGGACGACTGAGGAGGGTTCTTCCGGACATATTTGAAACGATTTAGAATCTAAAAGAGAAATGAGAAATTAGCTCTTATATGTTTCAGGGACTTGAGCTTTTAATAAAAGTGTGTCTTTGATTTGATAAAGGCGCATGTGACCTTTGCAAGAGAGTTTTCTGTAGAAATTATTCAGAATTATTATCCTCCAGTAAAATAAGACCATTCACTGCTCAAACAAGGGTACTATCTTATTACTGCAGTGATTGCACAGAGGTTGTTCGCAGCACAGTATTGGAATTTCCAAAAATCAAAGAAGTCCTTCAACTAGAAAAGAGGGTGACAGATATCCAGAGTGAACTTAAAGATGCTATGACTGCAACAAAGAAGAGCTATGCAGATGTCCTGCAAATTAAAATGAATGCCAAAGAAGTGAGAGGAAACATAGTCCAGCCTGAAGATGAGGTAGAGAAGATAAGATCGGAGAAGTCTCAGCCAGCCAGGCGCGGATCCAGACACAAATTAAGGGGGGGGGGGGGGCATACAAAATATTGGAAGGAACAGAGTGTTTGGTTATAATTTGACACCCCACCTTTATATGTAGATGATAGGTGCAAATACAAAAGTGGAGCAGTTTTTGCTAAATTATTGTCAGAAATTTGAAATTTTGCGTACTTTAAACTTCTTTCAAATAGAATGCCCTATATTTGATTCTATATTCTTGAAGAGCACAATTTTCCGATTCCAAAAATATATAGTTTCTCTATATTTAGTTGAACTGTCTCCACCATATTTGGCATCAAAAATTTAAAAAATACTATCAGCGAAACCAACTGCCTCAAATTTTACCTGAAGCTTTCATGAGATTGGTTCACAAAATCGTCAGTAGGATAGTATTTTTCCAATTTTTAGAGCCAAATATGTTGAAGGCAGCTCAAACAAATATAGACAAACTTTATATTAGAAGCAAATATAGGGCATTTCATTTAAAAAAGTTGAAAGTACGCAAAATTTCAAATTTCTTACAATAAACTTTTGTTTTTGACGATGACGTTCAGCAAATATTTTGCTGTTCGAGGTGAAGGCACTTGATACACAAAACAGAGAGATTTAATAGATATATATGTAAAGGTATCCGACAGAAGCCAAAAATACAAACTAGACAACGCTGCTGAAGTTTAGATAAAGAGTGACCAAATTCAGATGCAGAGAAAATGATTAGCAGATCTCTTAGCTGAACTTGAAAGAAGAAATAATCTTTTGAAAATGACATAAAAATTAAATACATTAACTTAAAGAACAATCAAAAAACTAAAAACATCCCTAGTTGAAGTCTCTTTGTGGTATAGCAATCTGTGTTCTATGACAAACAAGATTGATGCACCATGCAACCAAAATTTTGCTACTGCCGGACCCATTGAATCCCTATGGCTTGAAATTGCCTTAAGTAAGATAAAATTTCTTCATGGCAGGCAGACCCAGACCTAAACAAAAAAACAGGCATAGAACACAACACCAGAACTAGCACAAGTTATTGAAAATTCAATGTCACTAAAACAACCGGGGTACATAATGGGAGTCTTCAACTACCCCGAAATAAACTGGAAAACATTGGAAGTACATCCGCACAACCAGTGAACCAGTGTAGTTAAGACTTTCTGGACAGCTGCAAAAACCATAGAGGTCACCAACATGTAAATTTTTCTACAAGGTTCCAGAACGACCAAACATCTCTTCTAGACCTGCCTATTGTAAATGAGAAGAAATTCATTATCGATGTTCAAGAACATGCACCCCTTGGAAAAAGTGACCACGTTGCCAAAACACAGGTTCAAATAATTGCACAGCCTACACAAAATCTACAAAAGGAAATTTTCAAAAATCTTCCAAAAATCTATTTAAAGAAATGGTTCTATTGGTTCTAAAGCTCTACAAAACTTATGTAAGAGCAAAGCTCGAATACGCCCATTCCATCTGGAACCCATATCACATCTCATCAAAGACATTGAACTGATTGAGAGAGTACATACAGCGCCCTATTACAAGGATTCCTAATGAAGTCAAAGAGTTACGTACCCTACAAGAGCCGCCTTAACCAACTAAACCTAGCTACATTAAAAGACAGAAGAACGAGGGGAGACCTTATTGAAACTTACAAAATACTTAATGTTCACTATACATGTGAAATTAACTTCTTCTTCGCCACCAATACCAGAGGAAATAACCAGAAACTTGAGTGAGAAGGAAAGATGTAACAAGTTACTAAGAAGAAATTTCTTGAGTGGTTTATCAGTGGAATAGACTTAGTCATGAAACAATTAGTGCAATGTCAGTAGATCAATTCAAAAACTGCTGGGATCCAGAAATGAGGGGCTGCCACAATACGTTTGTGCATTATGGTGTTTAATTTGTGAACAAACTGGAAAACTAAAAGACTCAGTGGTCTCATCGGTTACCCATCCACCTACCACTGATATCCATAACAATAATAATAACTTAACAGACGAATAAGACTTATTATTAGCAAATTCATAACTGTAGCCCAGCCACTGGGCTTAAATCATAATTTTGATAGCCACCTTTCTGACTGAAATATCTGTATGGAAGATCATCCAAGATATCAGTCTTTCTTCCATACATGGTAGCAATAGCATATTTTCCTCATATATTCTTCTAGACTCTTCGCATTTTTGAATACCTTAGCCATACTCCATAAATGTTGATCATGATGAATCCCATGATTCTGACATCTAACTTTAACCTTTTGAGGAATTGCTAAAAAACCTTCACTATATTATACGCCCTATTTCCAGGTTAGGGTCAAAATCGAAATTTGGTGCACTGACTAGCTTTTTATCTATTTTGTTTGACAGAAAAAAAATCCTCCTTCATTGTTGTAATGAATAGAACTTTGGAATTATACAAAAATATTGGTTTTATTAGACAAAGAACTTGTTCTAACAAACTGATAATATGCAATGACAATAACATATCAAATAAAAAAATTAAACATCTACACCTTTTTCAATTGTAATTCAGAATAGGAAGTTATTAATCAGAATATAAAATTTAAAACACCTAATTCCCATCCTCTTCTATCGTCGCAATCCTCTGATGAGAGATTTTTTCACTCGTTAACTTTTGTATGGTCTTCTGCCATTCAAGTTTTGGTCTTCCTCGATTTGTTCTACCTATTGGTTGCCAATGGTGCATCTTTTTGGGCCACCTGGTATTTGGCATTCGTTCTACGTGTCCCTACTAGGTAAGTTGTTGCCTTTCAATAAGTATTGTGCCTTTTATTCCTATTTGTTGTTTGATATGGTCGTTCCTTATTCGCTCTCATCGTGAGATTCGCATGGATGTTCTAATAGCATCCATTTCAACTGCTTCTACATTCTTCGTTCGTCTGTCTGTAATTCTCCAAATCTCGGCTCCATATATAAAAGGCTGCTCTTTATGATTGTCTCGTATAAATTGAATTTTCTCTTGTTTGTTATTTCCTTACTCCATAAGATTCCATTTAGGCATTCTATTACTTTTTTAGTTTTAACTATTTGCTTTTCTTACATATCTCTTCCGGTGTTTCGGAATTTAATACCTAGATACTCATATTTCTGACATTGCAGAATTTCCTGACCATTGTCCACTTCCAAGTTTACGTTCTGCGTGCCTACACAGATATTTTATTTTATTGATATTAACTCTCAGACCCCATTCTCTTCTATCAGCTTTCTAATCATATATTGCATATCCTCTTTGTCACTGGCCACTATGACCTGATCATCTGCTAATTAAAAAGTAAACAGTAAACAGACACCTATTATTTATCTCTATACCCATTCCATAGATCTTCCTCTTCCAATTTTTTAGTGCTTTTTCTACGTATATTTTCAAAAGCGTAGGAGAGTTACAATATCCTTGACGTAGTTCCTTTATTCACTATAAATCTGTCTTTGCCGTTATATAGGTGTCATTGCTGTTGGATTGTTCTTATACCTTCCATAGTCCATAATCTGGATATTGGGATTGTATCGTATGCTTTTTGTTAGTCCACAAATGTGAGGTGGGGAGATCGTTATTCCCTTCGCTTTGACATGTGATGTCTTCTCTCATATCGAAATCAATAGAGAGGAGACAACAATAGAGATAGAGATATTGATCGCTATTCGTTACAGAGTCCCAGCCCTGCTGATCTCTTTTCTATGACTTTTTTTAGGCAAAATACGTTGTATTTACCTGATCTTCCTGCTCTAAAGCCGCACTGTTTTTCTTCTTTCTCTGTAGACCTCTTAACAGCTCCTCAGTTTCCCATTTCAGCATTTCGCAGTATATCCCTTCTGGGCCGCTAGCTTTATCTGATTTAAGATTCTTGACAGTCTTTTTTACTGTTTCTTCAGATATCTCAACTACTTCTCCATGTACTTCAATATTGGAGAGTCGAATATATATTGCGGTCTACTTTTTTGTAATAGACCCTTGTACTTAGTGTTCTATCCATTGCTCTGGTTTGATTACTTGGATATTAGCTCTATCCTGTCCTGGGTTTTTGACATTTGATAGAAATTTCCATACCTCTGAGCATTTCCTTCCTCCTATGTAGGTTGTTATTTCTTCACATTTCTCATCCCATGACTCGTTCTTAGCTATAGTGATGCACGTTCTCAGTTGTTTTTTTGTGTCTTTATGAACTTCAAGGTCTTGCTCATTTTTTGTTGTTAGCCATTTTAGATATTTTTGCTTGTTCTCTTGGACTAATAGCTCTATCTCCTCGTTCTAGCATTATTTCCTGTTGGTATTTTTTTTTCTTTATTCCTATTGCTTCTTGGATGGCTTCTGTTAGAGAGTTCTCGTAGAGTTTAGTAAAGGTACCTATATTAATTTTTCAGGGTTTAATGGTTTGCTATCGAGTCGCCACTGATATAGAAATACATTGCGTTCATCTCTAAAACTGTCAAAATTGTATTTTGTTGCATCCACTGCGTCTGTGAGTATGGCATTGGTGTTTTGCTTCTCTGGGTTTTTCTTCATTTTCCTAAATTGCATGTTTAATATGGCTCCTACTAAAAATGATCTGACTCGCAAGTGATGGTTAGGACTTACGTCGTTTATCTCTACGTTTGTTTCTTGTTTACTTATCACATAGTTGATAATAGTTTTTAGGTTACGGTTATTCTATATCCATGTGTAGCGGTGAATATCTTTGTGTTTGAAAAATCCGTTGTTTATTCTAAGATTGTGAGTTTCACAGAGATGTATGAGCCTTTGGCCATTATCATTGATTATTCAATATCTACTAGGATTGCATCCAATTTGTCAAAGAACTCCTGCCTAATGCCGATTCTCAGCTAACCCATTTGATTGGTGATGGTGGGGACTACTAAATTTAACTTCAAAGTTCCATTCCTTGGCAAAGTTTTTGGAATTTACTGAATTGTATGGAACATTATCAGCAAAAAAATATCAGGTACACCAAACTGAGAGAATTATCTTTACAAAAACTGATAACATCAAGAGCTATTTTAGTTCTAGTCTTTGATACCTCGATCCAATTCGAATAAGAATCTACAAGCAATAAATAATTTTTATTCTCATACTCCAAAAAATCACTGGAGAGGTATTGCCATGCTCTTGTAGGTAAAAGATGAATTATTAAGGTTTCTTTTTGATTAGACTTTTGATTTACTGGACGAGTCTTACAATTTGATATAAATATCTGAATGTCTCTAGCTAAATATGGTCAAGAGAGAAATTGTCAAGCTCTGTTTTTGGATTTTTGTTTGCCGAAATGTGGTTCATGAATTAAAGAAATCATTTGCTGTCTAAGTGCTTCTGACATTATTATTTTTGTTTCTAAAAATAGTAAATCATTTGAAAAATATATGATATCTTTTAGTTTGAAGTAGAATTTCAATTCATTATCCAGACATTTGTCATTTTCAAGCCAAATAGTCAAACAATAGTTCTTATCTTGTTTTAGAGTCTCAATGGATTTTTTAAATAAATCTTCAGATTACCTTCACTGGAAGCATCACATTGTATCGTGTAATGTCTAATTTACAGTTAAATATTTTTACAGTAGGGGAATGTGTGATTAAATACTTTAATTTATTAAGTTCATCGTCATGAGTTTGAGCCCATTCAAATTTTACATTTTTTCTGGTCAGGTTTCTTAAATTTGCTGTTATACCTAGCTGAGCTGAGAGATTTGGAATGGATTTAGAATTTTTTTTTACCAAATCCAAAATTCTTGAAACCTCTGTCTTATTTTTAGGGGCCTAGATAGCACTAATTGCTTTTATATTTTCGATATCAGGTTTTACTCCATCAGCCGAAATTGAAAAGCCCATAAATTTTACTTCAGGGAAAAAACTGAAATTTTTTAAAGCTTTTAACATTATTTGTTTTCGCAACTTCGAAAATTATCTGCAAAGACCTGCCATGTTCATGCTCATTGTTGGAAGAATTCTGGCGCGCTTGAAATACCGAATGGTAAACGATTGAATTTATACCGCCCAAACGGGTTATTGAAAACACATAGATCTGAACTTTTTTGATTTAATTTCAGCTTTATATCTATAACAGTGAATTTACTTTCACCTGCCAACTTACTTTATTATATATGTACTAGTTGGAATCACAAAATGCTCTCTCCTAATACAGGGTGATTTAAGTAGCCTGTGCATTAGCTTGCAGGTGGATTAGATGCTATTTCTACTAATCCACCTGCAAACTGGACAACTTCTAATGCACGGGCTACGTAAATCACGGCGGTGTATATTTGGTTTAGGATCAATACAAATTCTTATCGATTTATCTGGTTTTTTCAGTTATCATAAGGCTGTTAATCCAATCTGTAGGATAATTCACTCTTTCTATTACGTTTATTTTTTCCATCTTTTCTAAAGTCGTTTTTAAAGTGTCAAGAATAAAAAAAGGAACTTTTCTGTTGCACTGAATTACAGTTTTAGAATTTTTCTGCAATTTAATATTGCAAAATCCTAGAATTTACCCTAAATCTTCAAAAATATCCCTATATCTTGTATAGATTTCAGCCTTGGTTTTAAATATCTGTGAACTATCTACTCTTTTATTCAAGTGAAATCTTAAACAATAAAAGTGGTTCAGCATTGAAATCAACACTATATCCCTGTAAGAACATTATAAATTTACTTCACCGAAAGGCTTAAACTTGAAATTACCATAAAAAACTAAAGTGATTGTTGATCTTTTGAATGAAGGTTTGTTTAAAGAAATTTCAAAAACGCTTAATTGTAGGATAGAAGTGTCCGAACCAGAATCAAGTTTGAATTTTACCTTGAGTCGTTTTACTTGGATAACTTTATACCATGAAGAAAATTTGACTGTTTTGCATTCATTTATGAACAAAGTATATTCACTTTTATTATCATCTTCTTGGTCACTTGTTTGCTGTTCAATATACCTTACTCTTCTATTTATACTTTGTTGCTCAGATTTTGCAGTTCCTTGAATGGGTTGGGCTTGATTTTGTTCAGAACTACTATGTGGATCTGTCTTGTTCCAGAAAAAAACAAGCTTTTGCAAAATGTCCTATTTTCTTACATATTATACTGTCTGGGTTGTGTTCGTATTGCCATTTCTTACATTTATATTTCTTAGGATTTTTATTGAAGTTAACATCTTCTTCCTTGCTTAGAACTTTAACATGTTGTTTGCTTAGCTCAATACTTTTGCAGTAGTCTACTATTTTCTTTATTGTTAGGTATATCTCTCTTAGAAGTCTTAACTGGCTTTCTTTACAGTTGATATCTACTATTAGTCTAACAGCCGTATTCATAGTCAATCGCCAGCGAGTCGCCAGGGAGTCGACGTGTACTAGGCCAAATACGGCGACTCGCTGGCGATTCGCTGGAATTGACTATGAATATGGCTGTTAGTCTATCCCTAATCATTCTTTCTTCATATGATTCTAGGCACGAGTCTTCTGCAATAGAAGTTACACAAGATGACTTCTTTTTCTATTTTTCCCTTGATGTAATGCTGCTTTCAGTTGTCTAGTATCCATTCTGGGGAACCTCTTTCAATTCCACATTTTGTATTTTTCCTGTTTGATATTGATTATTTTGGACTTTAAAACTCTATAAATTTTTGTCTAAATTTTGAACAACAAGTATTACATATTTCATTTTAGTTTATTTTGGCACTCCGTTTGATAAATTGGATCGTAGAACTTAAATACTTTCGGTTTTTGTTTTACCATCTGGACTACAAATCTACTAAAATATTCTAGGATTGTGTAATTTGATATTCCTTAATTACCGTTGCATTTGCTTGGAAAAAACCAATGAGATTGTTCGAATATTCATCAGTTTACATAAATAGTTAGTCAAAACATTGAAACAATGCCAAAAAAGAATGTTTTAGCAGCTTGTAAGACAACATGATTAATGTAGTAGGTAGTTATTTTAATTACTATCTAACTATTTATTTATAATTGTTGCACTTACTTTTTAGATGTTAGATAACAAAAATCTAATTTAAGAAAAAAGATAAGAATGGTTGGCAAAAAAATCTTGTAACTGTACACTCGATTTTATTTCAATTGAGGAGCCAACTTTTTTTGTTTTTTGGAACAAGTTTAAGTATGTCTACATCTATTCTAGTTTATTATTTATAATTTTTCTTTGATTGCATCTGTTCGAGAACATTAATGTTTTAAAACATCCACCAATTAAAATACAATGTAAAATTAAATGAACCAGGGGGAACAAGTGTAAAAATAGCCGCAGTATAGTAGGCCAGTAGCCGAAAGGTAAAAGTTATTTTAAAATGCTGTTTGTGACAAAAGTTTTTTTTGTTTTACTTTTTTCTTGCTCTGGAGATGTAGGTCATGTTTTAAATTAAATCTCAATTAGTCAGTTGACGAATGCTGAGCTCACACTCTTGGAGTACCTAACCCAAATAACAATTTATTTTAATAATGTAGGTATATTATTATTACTGTCTAACAGTGAGTAAGTTGAAATTTACCTACTGGATAGTAAAAGCGAGTTTATTTATCCTAGGCACAGTTCGAAGGCCAGAAACTACATTTAGCTTTTATAAATAAAACAATTTATTTCTCCCAGTGTGTGTTTCTAGGGAAATCGGTTTATGATACTGTGTTGAAATTAGTAACAAGGTGGTTTATGTAATTGTTAATTTGGAAGATAAAAAACACATTTTATTGATTTGCTATATTAGTCAGTGGCGGCTCGTCAGAGAAGGCAAGGGAGGCTAAGCCTCCCCCAAAAAATTGAAAATCCAATCTCAGTTTTTTATTCCTGATTCCTAATTAAAATAATAGTTCACAAATTATACTTTCCAAATTTCGATAGTTCAATGTAATTTAGAAAAATCTGACAACATTATACCAATCAATCCCGCACCTCCACGACAAAAATCTGTGATAATCAGTAATACGAGCCCGAAGGGCCGGAGTTATATGCGAACTTAAAGGGCCGGAGTAATACGTGAGCCCGAAGGGCCGAAGTTATACGTGAGCCCGAAGGGCTAGAGTTATTTTAATCACGGGGCTCAGTCTATAATTCTATTGGTCAGCGGATAATTTGGAGCCAATCAAAAATCGGGATATTCAAAATGTGATTTTTAGTTGATATTTCGAGTTTCAGTTCTCTCCGATGTACCGGAAAAAAGTTAGCCCCCCATCTTTCTTGATTTTGAATTTTTTTTCCGAATTTCCAAAAAAAAATATCATCGGATAGAGGAGCAAAAAAAACGTTGAGAAGCTTATGGGACCCTGCTTGCTATGACGCATTTTAAGGCTGGAAAAAAATTAAAAAAGAATATTTCGATTTTGGCCAGATAAAAATTTCGGCGATCTGACACGAAGTTATTTTTTCGCTTATAGCTCCGCTATTTCTCAACCGATCGTTTCGAGTTATATCCGTTTTGAAAGAGAATGAAATTACCTATAAAATATTTTTTTATTGAGATTCCAGGCCGTTTTCGTCTTTGAGATATCAGCTGTCAAAGTTGAAATTCTTTGTAATTTTGTATATCCTCAGATTTTTTTTTCAAAAAAATTCAAATTTAGAATTTCCAAAAAAAAAAAAAAAATATTGGAAAAAGAACCAAAAAATACGAAGAAAAGCAGGGTTGTTACAGACGAATTTTTGAATGTGTAGTTTTCCACATTGAAATTGTGTAGCAATTCAAGCAATTGTGCACTGTCAATCTGACAATCAAATAGGCATCTGTGCGATATCTTTTGCTTCGCGAGCACAGCTACAGAACCAATGCCCGAAATCAGAGCCCACAATTCGATAGTAACGTCGATCTATAGGTCTGTTCGAGGGGTGGTTAACTACTTAAAACATGTACACATATTTTAAATCTTCATTGATTTTGTAGGATTTTGAGGATTTTGAAAATCTTCATATGATTTTACAGGATTTTAAAAGATTTTAGGTGATTTTGGAGCATTCATTTCAGGGAAGTTAGAAGAGTTTTTAGAGATCCTAAAGGATTTTAGAGATTTTAACAAATTTTTGAGGATCCCAAAGGATTTTTGGAAATGTTAAAGGAATTTTTTTATTAGGAATTTTATAGGATTTTGCCGGATTTTTTTTTTCTAATAAAATTTTGGTAGATTTTTAAAAATTTTAGAGATTTTCAGGGATTTTAAGTAGATCTTACGAGTTTTTCTGGGATTTTGACCAACTTGTATACAAATTTTCATCAATTAACCACTCGAAGTTTAGTTAACTTCATAAAATGTGTACATAATTAAATCTTTATTGATTTTGTAGGATTTTGAGGATTTTGAAAAACTTGACGTGATTTTACAGGATTTTAAAAGATTTTAGATTTATGAGATTTTAGGTTATTTTGGATCAATCTAGGGAATTTAGGAAGGGGTTTTATGGCGTTTTTACCAACTAATTTAGGAGAGCCTTAATGATAAGTATTTTTCAAACTGACATTTCTCCATAGAAGACTGTCCAATTTCCAAAGGATTTTTGGAAATTTTGAATGAATTTTTGTTTAGGAATACATATTAATGACTTTATAAGATTTTGCCGGATTTTTTTTGTTCTAATAAAATTTTGTGTGATTTTGTGAAATTGTATGTGATTTCAAGTGATTTTTAAGGGATTTTGTGAGGTTTTGTTAAATTTTGTTCAGAAGATTTTAGATTTTCAAAATTTTAGGTGATTCTGGAGCATTTTAGTGGTTTTTGAAAAGTTTTTAGAGATTCTAAATTAAAATGACAAATTTGAATAGAAAAACAGAAAGTCCTAGAAATTATACCATAAGATTTCATAATACTTTTCCGAATTTCACCATAAGATTCCATGGAATTCCCCCATAAAATTCAATGGAATTCTTGTACAAAAATTCCTCGGAATTACACTAAAAGAGAAAATTTTATGTAATTTGACAGAAATTACTCAGAATTTCACTAAAAATTCTTCGTAATTCCGTCGAAATTTCTCGTGGTTCCATGGAAATTCTGTTTAATTCCAAGGGGATTTTTCGGATTCCATGTAATTTCACTGGAATTCCACAATAAGATTTCAAGGAATTCCATGTATGTAATTCGACGAGAATTCCTTGGAATTTTACTCGACATTTTATCGAAATTTTATGTAAGTCGATACAAAGTGAAATTATTTACAGGGTGTCCACTTAGTGCGATATCGAACGATATCTCGTTACAGGGTGATGCAGGTAAAAAAAATTAAATTACAAAGTTGCAGAGAGCAGATTTCATGTAATATACCCTATACCTAAGTTCAACTGTTTTGGAAATATTGACAGTTGAAAATTAACTTTTTGCAACTTTGACAGGCTGTAAAACCTAAATGGTTAATTTTAGAGGAAAACCGATTTTACATTGCTGTCTCAGATTTTCATAAACTATCATTTTGACACCAACTTTGAATTTAATCTCCAGTTAAATTTAACTGGAATTCTTAATCTTGGATTCAATTCAAAATTGGTGTCAAATGATAGTTTATGAAAATCTAAGACAGGAATACGGAATCGGTTTTCATCTAAAATTAACCGTTTAGGTTTTACAGCCTGTCAAAGTTGCGAAAAGTCAATTTTCAACTGTCAATATTTCCAAAACAGTTGAACTTAGGTAGGGTACAGTACATGAAATCTTCTCAGAATTTTACGTAGAATCCAAATATGCAATCACATACAGGGTGTACCGTTTAAAAAAACAAAGTTCTGTCGCATATCCTATAAACGGAGCACCCTGCACCCTGTATATTCAAAAATATTTTTAACTAATGCATATAAGAGTATCAAACAACTTTGTAATTTAATCTTTTTTTCTTGCATCACCCTGTAAGGAGATATCGTCCAATATCGCACTAAGTGGACAACCTGTATAATTTGATGGAAATTCTGCGAATATTTCATAATTTTTTTTTTTCGAAATCCCACTGAAATTCTCCAAAATTCCATAGAAATTCCAAATTCTATAGTTTTTTTAATACGGAAATTCCCCTAAACTTCACCACTAAAATATCCTGAAATTCCACAAAATTTTTATAAAATTCTTCGGAATTTCATTGACATTTCATGTAATTTCTTAAAAATTCCTCGGAATTCACTAAAATTTTATGAGAATATTTTGAAATTCTACGTTCATAGTCGAAGATTTCTCGAAAGTCCAATGAAACTTCATGGAATTTTTCAAAATTTCATTTATTTTCATAAGAATTTTTCGGAATTTCCCCAAAATTCCATGTTTTCAGCCGGAAATTACTCGGCATTCCACTTGTGGAATTTTCAGGAATTTTACTAAAATTCAGTAAGAACTGAAATTTCATGTTGGGAATTTCGGTGTAATTTCATATAATTATTTAGAATTCCTCAATGCAATTCATTCAGGATTTCGTGTAATTCGATCGGAATTTCACTGAAATTTCATGTAATTCGAGAGGAACTAAAATTTAATGTGAATTCTATGGAAACTCTGCAAAAATTTTACATGTGTAATTCCTATTTCGGAATAACATAATTCTACCGAAATTTCTAGAAATTCTACTAAGTTATGGAATTCTGAGAGACTTTAACCTTTAACAGATTTTTGGGGATTCCAAAGGATTTTTGGGAATTTCAAAGGAAACGTTTTTTAGGAATGTTAATGATTTTATGAGATTTTACAGAATTTTTTTGGTTTTAATGAAATTTTGTTAGATTTTGTAGCATTTTATGCAATTTCAAAAGATTTTGTGGGATTTTGTTAAATTTTTAAGGATTTCAAAGAATTTTAGGGATTTTGAGAAGATCTTATGAGATTTTCTGGGATTTTGACCAACTTGTACACGGATTTTGACCAGTTAACCACCCCTCGTGTCTGTTTTCACAAAAATCACAAACCAGTCACAGCGAATTTCATTGGGAGAAAATAATCAGGAAACTGGCTGTTGGCGATTTGGACCAATCAAAAACGCTCTGACTGGTTTGTGATTTCTGTGGAAACAGACCTTATATTTATATGAGGTCTGTTTTTGCAGAAATCACAAACCAGTCAGAGCGAATTTCATTAGACAGAAAACTAGTTTCAACCAATGAAATTCACTCTGACTGGTTTGTGATTTCTGCTGAAATAGACCTCATGGACGATGCTATTGAATCGTGGGTTCAGAATCCGGGCCCACAGATCTCGACTCCGACACTGAACGCTTGCGACATCTTTTGCCACTTTGCAGAAGTGGCGAAATTCACTACCGTTTCAAGAATTTTGAGTTACGGAATAGGTGATTTATCCATTGTGTAGCATTTCTGTGCAGTTTATTAAAAAGTGTAGCAAACAGATGAAATTGGTCATTGGGGTGCACCTGTGTAATCGATAGTCCAATAGGGTAGTGGTCAATTTTTTGAAATATTTTTTTAATTAATCTCCATAACGAAATAAATAGTGGTTGATGATTCTTTGATTTTAAAAAACAAAAATATACCTGAAAAAACATAAACAAATTTGTACTTATTTTAAACGCTATAATTTACCGCCCGGAAATTACGTCATAGGTGTTATGTCTTATAGCGTCAAGGCATTCCGACATTAATAAGAGTGGGCGAGAGCGCGGTCAGTGCGTCCTTATATTTTACATGCTTCTAGAAAAAGATGCAGATAAGCTCAGTGCGCATTGATTGACAAATTAAAATCTCTTAAAAAGTGGGGTTAAGTTGAGGGTGCGCCCGACAGACGCTGATATCTGTCTTTTTTGCACTAATGAGTAAGTGTGTGTCGAATATAGGACGAAGGTTTGATTCATTTCATACTCAAATACAGCAGCTATGACGTAGAATCAAGGCGCGAAATATTTTCGTTTAAATAGTGCGTCCCAAAACTGTACTTTTACAATCGTTTTAAACAAAGTTAGCAATTTTTTCTGAAATTTCTTTCAATAGGAATATTTTTCATTTACTCCATAGATGAAAAATAGATCATCGATTTCATTGAAATTAAACCTTGTCCGCTACCCTATTGTGTAGCAAACTACACAATAGTGTAGATGGTAACAACCCTGAAGAAAAGTTAATTTGACTCTCCTCGCTACGGCGCATCTTAAGGCCGGAAAAAAATGAAAAAGGAAATTTCGATTGTGACCAGAAAAAAATTGTGGGTAACCAACATGAGGGCCATGAGGCCACTTTGTCAGAATCCCTGTCCTGCAATTATTCTGACATTAGAGGTCGACTGGATGCTAAACTCTCACATGCTTTACTGAAATCTAGCATTCAAATGGACCGCGGATCTAAGCGTCCAATACAGTGTTGCCAGAGATGGTACAATTGTACGAGGTTTGGTACCATTCGTTTTGAAAAAGTACGCTGGTACGACGTTGGCATATTTGGTACAATTTTTTTATTTTTTCCAAATTCTCAAAGAGTCTTAGCCTACTGCCTCCTCAGTCTAATGTCGTTCTTCTAATTAACTTGTATTTCTGTATCCAAATTCCAAATTCGATATAACAATAATTTTTGATTCGTAAATAGATGGCGTCACTGCGTCACTAATGTAACACTCATTTTGTGGTTTTTGGTTGACGTATTTTGTGTTTAGTTTAGGTTTTCGGCAGAAAATAAAGAAAACTCAAAGCCTCGTACTTTAAATCGGTTTTCCTGATCGGAAAAGCGGAAAATCCAAAGAAAAACCATTGAAAAATGACATTCCAAAGCCTACTTGGTGAAATTTAAGTTTTTGTTACTTACCCCGTTAACTCGAAATTTTTGATACAAAATGAAGGAAACTCATCAAATCGATTTTTCCGATCGTAAGCAGCCCGGAAAAGTGGAAAATTCGAGGAAAAACTGGATAAAAATGTAAGGACGTCAAATGAAAATGGCCGACTGTCAAAAATGACAAATGATATTAATTTATTACAAGGCCTCCTTGATTGAAGTTAGCCACAAACAATGTTGCCACATCAAAAGCATTTTAAATGGAATTTTGGTAATTATGGCATTGAAAAGTGGAAATTTTTGCTAGAAAATGAAGAAAACCCAAAGCTTCGTATGTTAAATCGCTTTTTTCCATCAAAAATTCCCAGAAAAGTCGAAAATTCGAGGAAAAACTGGCAAAAAATCATAAGCCCTCACTTCAAAATGGCCAACTAAAAGCAAAATTGCCACATTACATCTCGGAAAAGAAAAATAACATTTAAAATGAGTTTTTTGTTTAAAATTCAATTAAAAATTGTTGAGTAATTATTAAATAATGATTATAATAATTAAAATTCCCTAGAAAAAGCATCGGAAAATTGTTTTTAGTTTAATTTCAATGAAAATGACATTACAAGGTTTACTTGTTGATTATAGTGAGTATAGCCTAGTTCTCATGGTGCGGGATTCCGCATTGCGGGTCCGGAAATCGCAGTTTTTTGAAAATCGTAATTTTTGATGGTTCACATGAAACGGAATTCCGGATGCGGTTTTATGTCAAATACATGTGATCTTAACCTAACATATTTTTTGTTTTTGTTTTCCAGTGTGCCTGGATAGATAATTATATAGCACAATTAAATTATTATCAATGGAAAAGACAGAGGGAGGTATGAAAAAAAACAAAGTATCTGCTACTACGACAAGTAGTAGTATATTCTTCGTAGTGTTTACTTTAAAATGAAGTAGATTCTACATTTCGAAACTACCGGAAATTAGTAAATCCTTTGTTGTGAAGTAAATACTTGGTAGTAGTAGCAAGTACTTCGTTTTTATTCAGACTACCACCCAATATACGTTAGTATTGGGTTTGCTATTAATCCATAATATGCATGAAACTTCATCAAAGAAGCAGAATAGCAGAGGAATATTAAAAAAAGGAAGATGTTCAGAAATATTCTTCTGAAAAGGCATGAAAAAGGGGTTTGCCGTAATAATATGTATTTGAAAATAAAACAAGCACACAAGCAAGCAGAGCAATTTATTTTTGTTAGGTATTAATTGTTTTATTGTTTTTTGTTTGAGGTTAGTTTATTTGTTTATGTAGAAATCAAACAAAGATGAGAAATGTTTAGACAAAGACAGAAAAAAAAATCGCAAGAAAGTTGAAAATGGTTCAACTTTATTGCGGATCCGCAAAAAAGTTGACGTTTTCCCGCCAACGGAATTATTTCACAAATTCCGCACCCGCAATCCGGAATTCCGCATCATGAGAACTAGGCTTAAGACAAAGACAACGATAAAGTAGTATATGTTTGCAAAAACCACCGTTTTCTGAAAAAAGTAAAAATCTTAAGAAAACCAATAGAAAACCAACATTCCAAAGTCAACTTGATAAAACCAAAGTTTTTGAATATTCCCGGCTCTTTGATTGGGCGCTAAAAATCGCATTTTGAATATTCCCCGTTTTTGATTGGCTCCAAATTATCCGCTGACCACATCTTTTATTGGGCCAACATAGAGAATCTGACTTGGGCCAATAAATCGTAGTTATTGTCCCAATATTGGCCCAACATGGGAGTGCTGCTTGGGAATTTTCGATTGTTCTTGGTTCAATCACTTGGAATAATTACTCAATTTTTTTTTGACAACTGACAAACCTACATACAATATTATGACTTCTGACAATTATTGACGAGTTAATTTTCAGGACCACCTACGATTATTATGACTTTTTTTGTCAATTGACAGCCTTGTGATTCAGATTGAGGCCTACAACAGCAACGTTGCCACATGTTAACAATTATTTTGGAGCATTTGTAATTGTAAATGTAAAACGTTGACCAGTGGCAATTGACATCAAGAAACGATTGTTATGATGTTGTAGGCTGATTGAAATTTTTAACTTTGGGCAACACTGTAACGCTAGAGGATTGACATGGGGCGTCTTTTTTTTTAATCATGAGCCCCAAGGGCGAGAGTGTTTTCAATCTTGAGCCCACAGGGCAACAAAGAAACGCCATTTTGTATCGAGTTTTAAAGGAAACAAGGCCTACTTTAAAACGTCATTTTTTTAACGTTTGTTGTATCATAAGCAGTTTTGCCATATGTTTTTTTCAAATCTCCAGCCTGAATGGCCGGCGTTGTTTAATTAAGGGCCGGAGTTATATACGTCCGTGCATTGTCAACTGATTTTAATACCTATTATGAATATTACGGGTCTGTGATGCCCTTAGATGTTCTGGGCCGCACGCGCGCCACACTGAAGAAATCAGCGTGTCCTCTCTGGCCGAGTGGCCCGGGTACCCGCTCTGGTACAATTTTTCTTTAATTTTGGTACAAAAAATGTTTGCTCTCTGGCAACACTGGTCCAATAGAAATGCCGGAAACATATCGAACCACTACTGGCGTTCAGCGACCATAGTCTCGACGAGCGGCTAGCCGCACGCATAGTTGAAAACTGCCATCCTTGTTTTTTTTTATATCTGTTTTATGCATTAAGAGTTCCATAATACTTTTCTAGTCGGAAGTTGTAGAATTATAGTTGATTGATATTTTTTTGCATCAGGTCCATTGTAAATTATTGTGCAATTGTGCATTTTGTTGCAGAAAGTACATAATTATTATCGTAATTAATCATTATTATCAATTTGTGGCTTCCTTTTTTTTTAATTTTTTATTTTTCGTCAAAATTAACTCTGAAAATATATTGTACTTATATGAAGAAAAGGAACATTTTCTTGAGTATTCATGGTTTTTATTGAATTTGAGATTAATTATTGAGGGCATGGGCACCCCAAAACAAATATACCTTATCGTAATTCATTATTTTTTAGCCTCCTCAATTGAAATAGTCACGAGCCGCCACTGAATCAAGAAATCAGTCAACCGATTGGATTATTTTCTAAAACTTTTGTAAATATGTTTTTTACAAAAAAATCGTTCTCATGAGAAGGCTGCATCATCGTTTTGAGAATCAGATGCCAGGTAGTGTTGCAAGATCGTGTACAATTTTTCTAACTTGATAAACAATACATATTCATCTTTTCACTTGTGGACAATTTTCTTTTCCAAATAAAATAATGCTAATCTGATCATCAAAATAACTGGGAGAAAGTGGATGAGAAAAGCACTCAACAGAGATATGGAATAGGCTCTAACCAGTATTGGATGAATCAAGGCTGAAGAAGAAGCAATATAAGCTGACTCAGCTTATCTCAATCTCAACGAATAACTCGATTTCCAACAAAGCATCCCTTTTTAATTCTAACAAATTGATTTTCTATATAATTATATACTGAGCTTAAATAAAGATTAGTCAATATATTTATACACGATTCTTATAAATTGCATTCGTATTGAGCTTTCTCCCTGGCTAAAAATATTTCTTTTCATCTCTGTTTTACTGAAAATACTGGGAAAATATTGATTTTATGTTTAACATTGAACAAATTTTCTTAAGCAATAATTTCAAAAAGTACAATCCACCCAAAGCTTTATAAAGCACCAAAAATAAAAGACCAATATAAAAACGTAAAATAGTTCAATCACTGTTAACATACATATTATAGGTACATCCTTATCGTTTGGGTTAATTTCTATTTAGCCATCTTTATATGCAAAGTTTCACATAACATTATAGAACTAAGAATAGGATGAACTTTGAAAAAAACTTTAATAATTTATTATAAAAATCGAATCCAATTGAAAATAAAAGTTGATCTAATGATCACATAAAACATGTTCATCATTCGGATAAAATTAGCCTCCGGTAACAAAATATGAGGAACAGATTTTCTATTTTAAAAACCAGCCTATTTTTAGTCTCGGATGACTTCTTATGTGACAATCGACCATTCTTCGAGTCTTTTATTTGTTTTATTTTTTTTATTTTCTAGTTGCTCACCTAATTTTTTCACAAGACAAAATAAAAGTAAAAAATTATCACTTTTCACTCGCGGCACCGTCCGGAAAGAATCTTAAAATAAGTTTGGCTGCGAAATGGAATATATCCCCGCCCTATCCACCATCGTCTCCCACTCGTGCAGTAGGACAAATTATAAACTGTTAGCCAAAAATAATAATTAATTTTGAAGGGGTAATATAAACAAATTGGACACTTCTTTGATATTGATTGATAGATAAGGTACTTACTGATACTCTAATCCTAATGCACGCCTATTTCCTGGCTATTTATGTTTAAAAAAAAAATCTACTAGATAAGCTTGATCTAGAATTGATTCCACTGTCCAATAATATATTTTTTTAATTTTTTTTTGTTTTTGATTTTCAAAATACATATACCCACTTTATTGTTTTGAATTTAATGGCATCCTGTTTTTTTTTTCTATTTTCAGTTTTTCTCAAAAATATTATACGTATACAATGTCATTGAGTTGAGTGAAATAAATAATTATGATGATGAAACGAGAAATGGATCAAATTTTCCATAGTAAAACAATATAATTTATTTTTGCAAAAAGGAAAATTTAAAATTGTCTAGTTAATCTTATTCCATAGCGATTCTTTGCTTCGCATTCCAAGCTTCACCCCTACAAATAAAATCGAGGCAGTATCATCAACGTTTGACATCCTCCAATTTCCATGCCTTGAAGTGGGATTACAAAAGCTATGGATGAAATTATAGTTTCCAATACAGTTCCTGATGAAAGTATTTTTTATTTTCTGTATCTTGTAGAGTTCTTGATTTCTGATGTAAATTCCGTCAGTCAAACCATACTGGTTATAAGAAAGGATTCCATTTGAAAAGAATCAACTAATCTTTTCTCAAATATCCTTGCTATATATTTAGATTTGTTATGGATTCTAACTAAGAAGTGCATTGAGGAGTATAGTTCGATTTCAAAGTTAGTTGATGAAGAATTATTTGAGCAGTTTTTTCTCTTGTGAAACAGACTAACTCTGCATCAATTTGCGTTTCAAGCTCATGAGTTATCGGTACCAGAGGCTTTTAACTTCTAAACCAGGTGTGCTAGCTACCTGCGGTTAGCGCCATTCGACTTATCTTGGCCTAAAGTTTTTTTTAGTAGGTTGCAAATTTTTTTGCCTCTTATACAGGGCCAGTTAAAAAAAATCCGTTTTTCAACATTGAAATTCCCCCCTTTTTTAATGTCACAACGTGAAAAAAAAAAAAAACATGAGAAAGGTATCCATGTACCAATAAGCATCATCCTTGAAACCTAAAGTTTTAGCCGAAAAAAATTGAAATCGAAATCCTGCAAAAGCACACAACTTCATGTTGTAGGTACTTGCTATGGTGAACAATTTTATAACAGTGTGGATAATGTTACGGAACTTCCGGTCGAATATTTTTTTTTTTATCAACCCGGAATTTCTGAATTATTATTTTATTATTATTCGTCCGGAAAATAATACACCATGTACCCCTGCAATGACACAATCATTCTATGGTACCGTAGCGAGGAGGGTCAAATTAACTTTTTGACGTATTTTTTGCATCTCTATCCGATAGAATTTTTTTTTTTTTGGAATTCGATATTTGAATTTTTTCGACAAAAAAAATTCAAAGGGTATACCTTCGATTTTTTTTTTTTAAATTTTCAAACCGTCCTAACTCGAAAACGAAAAGCTTGGAAGAAAAACTTCAAATGCAAAACTTATAGATCTTGTCGAGTACTACAAAAAAGCCTATGAGAAGTATCCCTCCAGGGGGCACTGTTTTCGAGGAAATCGACCTCGAAAATTTTAACAAAATTACAAGAAATTTCAACTTTGACGGCCAATATCTCAAAGACAAAGACGATCTGGAATCTCAATAAAAAATATTTTATTTACAATCATACATGTAATGTTGACTTTACTGACTTTTGAAAAGTTCGAAAATGTCACTTTTTTGACTTTTACTTTCGGCCCACGGGTCGAAAGTTTACTTTCGACCCGTGGGCCGAAAGTAAATGAAATTTTTAAAATTTATTGTATTTTTTGACTCTTACTTTCGGCCCACGGGTCGAAAGTAAACTTTCGACCCGTGGGCCGAAAGTAAATGAAATTGTTAATTATTGTATTTTTGAGTTTTAATCCAAATGAAAATTTCAAAATTCGAATGATTGTAAATAAAATAGTATACATACCTCGGTGAAAAGTTTCATTACTGTCTCGAGATTTCAGTTAGGCCTCGGCTGCGCCTCGGTCTAACTTAAATCTCTCGACAGTAATGAAACACTTTCCACCTCGGTATGTAATATACTATTGTAGATAATTTCATCCTCTTTCAAGTGAGATATGACTCGAAACAATCGGTTGAGAAATAGCGGAGTTATAGGCGAAAAAGTGTTCTCGTGTCGGATACCCACAATTTTTTTCTGATCAAAATCAAAATTTCCTTTTTTATTTTTTTTCGGCCTTAAGATGTACCGTAACAAGGAGGGTCAAATTTACTTTTTGACGTATTTTTTGCTCCTCTATCCGATAGAATTTTTTATTTTTTTGAAATTCGATATTTGAATTTTTTCGACAATGCAAGGACTAGTACGCATTACGTGGACGGGTTAGTTTGCATATTTTTGGTTAGTTTCGTTGCAGTTCATTTAATACTGGTTATAAGTGTACTGGACTACTAGCTAATAACAAAGCGCGCTGTTTTTTCTAAATTCAATACATGCAAGGACGGGTTAGTTTGGGCTAGTTTGCATATTTTTGGTTAGTTTCATTACAGTTCATTTAATACTGGATATAAGTGTACTGGACTACTGGTTAATAACAAAGGGCGCGAAGCGCGCTCTTGTTTTTCTAAATTCGATACATGCAAGGACTAGTACGCATTACGTGGACGGGTTAGTTTGAGCTAGTTTGCATATTTTTGGTTAGTTTCGTTGCAGTTCATTTAATACTGGTTATAATTGTACTGGACTACTAGTTAATAACAAAGCGCGCAAATCACGCTGTTTTTCTTTCTAAATTCAATACATGCAAGGACTAATACGAATTACGTGGACGGGTTAGTTTGGGCTAGTTTGCATATTTTTGGTTAGTTTCATTACAATTCATTTAATACTGGATATAAGTGTACTGGACTACTGGTAAACTGGTGCACAAGTAAAAAAACAATCCGGACGAATAATGGTATAATAATAATCCGGAAATTCCGGGCTAATAAAAAAAAAAAAAAAATTCAACCGGAAGATCCGGGTGATTAGGAACACCCATTTTATAAATATCAAAGTTAGATATAGTCGTATTCACGATAGAGTTTAAATTTTGACCGTTATTTTCACCAGTTGAAAGTAAATAAAATCCCTAGATCTGTCCCTTTTTCTGTCAACCATCAAATAATGATACATGACATTTCGATTTGACATATAAAATTATCAGATTCGGATCTTAGAATTTTGAATTTCGAATTTTTGCGCGAGATCGTTTTAGTTTATTGCCGTTTTCTGCATTATTTTTTGATATTTTGTTATATTCTCAATCGGTTTTATGGTTTTTTATGTAGTGTTCTGTGCCTTTGTGTTTCGGTGTTGCGTTTCATTTCTAACCTGGTTTTAGTTCGGATTTAAGTGTTTTGTCTTTTTATAAGTGTTCACTTTGGACTCTATCAAGACTTATCTGGTTTATTTTATCTTCTTCAGGTAAGTTAAACATAATACTTACACAATATTACGATTTTAAAAGTGCCGTTTTCTTATTAGCGATGACAGAAAAGTCCCCGGACAAGTCCGATCGTACCAGGGTCCTGGAGACTTTGCTCTGTTCCAGCATCTCAGATGATTTAGGTGTGAAGAAAATACGGTAAAATTGGCAACTTTAAATTACCACTGTCATAATTCATCGCCAATAATTTTCAGGGAACAGCAATAAACCTTGGAGATGCTTCTTCTTTACGAGACGAATCTTTTTTTTTTCTAAGCAAGAGGGAAAGTGACAAGGTAGTGTTTTCAAATTTAGTAAAAATAAGCAAATAATCCTTTTGTAGAGACCAATAATTCATGGGATCCCTGTGGCTCAGCAATTTATACAACTCGTATACAACCATTTCAAGGTGTCTCATGAAGATCAAAATCCCATAACTGTAAGTTAATAACAATAAAGTTAGTCTTGATTGATCATAGAAACGTTTTCGTCTTAATCTCAGTAAATGTAGGTACAAGTTTTGGAAGGGGATATTTTCGAACCGAGTGGCTTTTGTTAATTTTTAATAAATACATTGTAATTTACTGTTCCATTGCCTTTCTAGGAGACAGCTAAGGTTTTGAAACTAAGTGAGACCACTGTCTATAAATATAAGGATGGTTCAGTTGAGTCTGAAATTACCCCTGTCACGCGGAAGCGTAAGAAGTTGCAGACAACTGATTCAAGTGGAAGCGTCAAACAGACTATTCGATTAGAGATATACAAAATGTATACAGAGAGTAAGTTGATGTTCTACTTTGAACATAGAGTTGTTTCAATGTTACTTCATATTAACATTACCAGTAGATTATTCCGAAAGAATACACCTGATAACATTGGAACTTCTCAGATCAAATTAAACTGTTTTTCATAGTTTAATACTATTTTTTATTTCAGGTCAACACAAATTAAGATGCTGCTAGGATTTCTTTCATTCCATAATTTCATGATATTTTTTAGAATTGTTTTCTTGCTTTTCAATAAAGGTACCTGAGTTATTGGAGTCTTTCATAAGGATAAGTATTCATATTCCCCTCTTTGACGTACCTACACAGTTTGGGTTCAGATATTTGCAGAGCTTCTGTAACTTCTGCTGCATGCTTTATCCTGTGTGTAGGGTTTATTGTTTTTCAGATGTTTAGCATTTTGTGTTGTCATATTTTCTAGTGGACTTTGGTACCTACCTCTAAACATGGTATCACTAATTAAACTTCCTATTTAATGTATCATCTAATATTATGCTTGTATAAATTATTTAGAGGGGCAATGTCCCATCTGTCGCCCACCTCTTACTGTTATTCTTCCTTTTTTATATTATTTAGCAGTTTTTGGTAAAAAACCCATTACTACACAGGTAATTGATTAATTAATAGTTAATAGTAGATTATACCACGAGTCAATAATGATAGCTATTATTCCCGAGGATTATTACGAACTGAGCCGCGTTAGCGGCGAGGGAGTAACATTCCGACGGAATAATAGCCATTATTGCGAGTAGTATACTCTACTTTATTTACGACAAATTAATTTATTTGAGATTTTCAATGAACAAATTTCATCCGTCTCATAATTTTCAATACAAATCCACAAGCACTACACGTTTGACACTGACACTTTTGTGGAATAATGACCATTAATCCCGCTACTCGTCATTAATCCCTGGAGGAATAACATATGTCATTATACTGCCAAAATCACAAATATAATACGCACATTATACATTAGTCGTAAATAAATTTAATTATGCACGTCCACTTGTGTCAGTTGTCTCGTGTGTGTGATGTTTGTACCTGCGACGAAGCAGCACTGGTGATGACTTAAGGCCGGAAGCACTCGGCGGATTTTCTTAATAAATTATTACACAGAATGCATACTCCTCTCTTCTTCAATTATAAGTTTAAGCCATTTCACTAACACAAACTAGACTGGGTAATTTTAGTTCATTTTTGGGTAGTAGTCTTTTTGTTATAGGGACTGGTGTTAAATAGTAATACTAAGTTACTTTGTTCAATTACCTTTAAGAGTTACGTTATAATGGTGTCACCAGCAAATTCCATAAGAATACACTGGGTGTCATTCAGGGGCGGATGGGCAACTTTGAATCGGCCCGGGACGGTTTTTGCTCAAGCGGCCCCGCGCACTCACAGGAGGTGAATAACACTGGATAGGATATTAAATAGTCTCCTTTTTTAGAAAAAAAAAACCTCCTTATATTACTCAAAAATACGAAAGTGTAGAGCCATGCTGATAGGTATTGTAATATATTTTCATGTCATAGTTTACACTTTTTCTGTTTAATCAGACATTACCAAATTTAAGTACCGCAATTTGGGTTAGTTCGCAATTTAATTCAGACATTACAGGTCTATGTTTATTTTTCGAAAACAAAAATTGCGATTTTTTTTTCCGAATGCTTTCATTTCAAAAATCAACCATTTGGAACATATTGACTTTGAATAACTTCTTTCGAAAATGAATAATTTTGAAGCATGTCCAAACTAACCGGGTTATTATTGGTAATGTCTGATTGAAATAGCAAACTAAACCCCAAACTATCCAGGAGCATCGGTAAGTTTAAAAATGTCTGATTAAAATTGAAAACTAACCCAAACTAACCGGTTATTCTCGGTAGGTTTGAGTTTGGTAATGTTTGATTACAATAGATTTCAAACTAACACAAATTTTGAAAACAAAATGGTTATGTTCGATTGAAATTGCAAACTTACCCAAACTAACCGGGTTATTATCGGTAAGTTTGGTAATTTCTGATTGAAACTGCAAACTAACCCGGATTATCATCAGTAAGTTTTAATGTTTGATTACAATTGCAAACTAACCCAAACTAACCGGGTTAGTATTAGTAAGTTTGAAAATATCTTATTGAAATTGCAAACTAACCGGGTTATTATCGGTAATGTCTGATTACAATCAGTGCCGGCCCGAGCCTACTTTCAGGATGGAGCGAGATCCGACTTTGGCGTCCCTCTCGGCGCCCCTAATTAAAATGTGAATCTTTTGCATATGGATTTTGACCATTGTTATACCTAGATGTCTCTAACTATCTTATCAATTGAAATTTGAAAACATCCATGTTCATTGGTATCAATGGTATCGATAAAACCAAATAAGAAGAAGCCACCGCGTGATCTTTTGTCTCATATCAAATGGGAGGGCCTCTAAAAAATTTGCCTTCTTCTTCAGTGATGACGTCAGGGGCTCTTCTTAGTTGGTTCTAACTATACCGTCTATACGCACTTTTTTTCTTTTAAGAGTTGATTTAAAGTAGACACACAAATAATGGGAATTTCTACGGTAATATCACTTATCAACACTCAGGCACGATTTATTCATCTTCACATAAACTTACTCTTAACTATCTCCAAGATAGATATCAACCTATAATCTATTGGTCGGCAAATAACTAGCCGACTAATGGAATTGCAGATACAGTTTTTGTCCGTCAGATTGCATTAGGTACCTGACTCTGACAGTTTGTTAGAAGGTGAATAAACCGGCTCTTATAAATATAAAAATCGAACCAGCAAAATACAAAATTGTAGGTGAGTCGCTGTTTGCTCATTTTTGCATTTGCAAATTTGTTCATAATCCTCTCATATAACAATTCTGTGCTATATGAGTTTCAATGGACAGCAGGGCTAGATCAGAAAGTATGTTTTCTGCTAGAATTGACTTAAGGTATGTTTTAGTTATGTTAAGTTTAAGTGGTAAGCTACGTTCACCCTTTCGCCACAAGAATGGCTACAAAAATAGGGAGAGCTCGAGTCGAGAAGTGTCTAGATATTAGGAAACGTATATTGCCAATTATTCAATGCTAAGTTCTGGAGTACTGAGAGGTTCTTCAACCACAGATTTTTTTTTTTTTCAGGGCCGGTTTATTCATTCTTTTATGAACTGTCAGGTAGTGCAATCTGACGAACAAAAACGCAATCTGCAATCCTGTTGGTCCGCGTTATCCATCGACCAATAGAAATAGATCGGTGAATTTATCTTGTAGACAGTTAACAGCAAATTCTTCTTGAACATCAATAAACCGGCCCTTAAAAGTTCCAATCCCGAAATATTGTGATTATGATCATTGATCATGTAGGTGCGACGCCACGCACACGACTTCTGCGCGTCATAAAACAACGTCGCAACAGGTTATTCAAGTGGGATTTACATACTAACTACACGCTTGCTCGCAAGCAGAATCGCAGAACTGCTTTCCAGTATGCACATTGGCGCGCTTTAGAGCACCCCGGGAACGCCACACACTAGATTTCACATGTCACACCGTCATGACGTGTGACGTTTGTCCGTCCGTATAGCTCAACGCTCCGAGTAGCTCCGAGCGTCACATTTCCATACTGGAAAGCGGCTCAGATAGCAGAATATCGAAAACCGAAGACAGGATTCACGGCAAAAATATATTTTTCTCTTTTTTTTATCACCAAGGAACGAATCGGAGGCACCCCCGGGGTCTGGCGCCTGGAGCGCTCGCTCCGTTCGCCTTATGGTAGGGCCGGCCCTGATTACAATAATTGCAAACTAACAAAAACTAACCGGGTTATTATTGGTAACTTTGATTATGTCTGACAAAAATTTCGAACTTAGCGGGTTATTATAGGTAAGTTTGGTAGTGTCCTCGGTAATATCTGATTGAACAGAAAAAGTGTATAAGTTTACAGAGAAAGTATAAATTTACAGAAAAAGGGTAAATTTACAGAAAAAGTCTAAATTTTAATGAAAATATTTTCCAGTATTAGATGGCAGCTCAACGCCTTGTGAAAACGACAAAAAACGTTGACTGCTTTCTGTTGAATTGGCAGAGTGTTGTCGCATTACGCCTTAAGCGATTTTTTTCTATCAAGTTGCGGCGTATTGTTTGTTATCGTATTTTTGTTTTCCTTAACCGGCCCACTTGGCTCTCCGGCCCACCGGGAATCGTCCCGGTGTCCCGCCTGAGCCCATCCGCCCCTGGTGTCATTATTGACGAAAGTCTCAAAGCTAATTGAATAAGATATACTAACTAAAATCAGTAATATTTGCTGTTTCTACAGTACTACAATATTTAAACAAGCATTTTTCGTTTTTAGAATTGCATATGTTACCCTTAAGACTGTAAGTGATAGGCTGAAAGAAAGTGAAATTTATTACGGTTCCCAGTCAAGTTTAGGCAGGGTTTTGCTCACGTTAGGATAATTCCAATATCCAAACCAACACCTAGTTGCATTCCAGGATCCCCTTAAACAAAATAAAACATTTAAATATTACATGAATATCACTAATTTTTTATTTGCGTTCCAAATTTCTTCTATGTAGTATACAAATGTTTTTTGGGGGCTTTAAAGTTTTTACTTGATTTGAATAGATCCCAATTGTTTATATATACCTAAGGTTCTTAGAAATACTTCCATTTGCTGAATATGTGAGAGCGCACCACCTCTAGTTTCATTCGTCTCTCTGAGGAATTCGTTGGCTAGAAACGTAACGTTTTCTCTACTAAACCTAGATAAGAAATATAAAATCTGAACATAAAACATTCTAAATTTATAGTACTCATAATAGCTTACCTATATATTTGACGGTATAAGGTATCATCTTCGTAGTGTCTTCTCTCAGGATAAATTTTTTGTCTTCGTATTTGAGCAATTTGTGCCATATTTCAAAAAAAAGTACAGCAAATACTTTAGTTGTTTTTAAAATCGAAGTGAAATAGATACAAAATACCAGTGAAAAGTAGATACTTCCAGCCGTAGTAAATGCTACGATAATGTCAAGGAGAATGCTTTTATTTTAGCAACTTCCGGAAAAACAGAAGAAAGTACTTCGAAATGTAGTATCTACTTCGTTTTGAAGTAAATACTACGTAGAACATACTAATACTTGTAGTAGTAGCAAGTACTTCGTTTTTATTCATACGACCCAATGTCAAATAGGTTTGGCTGTAAAATTTGCCGTTTAGGTTTCACAGCCTGTCAAATTTGCAAAAAAGTCAATTTTCAACTTTCAATATTTTCGAAACAGTCGAAGATGGGTATATGAGGCAGTGGTATATGACATTGTACAGGAGAGCGCGCGATGTAGGTACCTGCTTGTCGGCGACGCCGACAGCACTGGCGGACGTGGAGATTTTACTGCGGATTTGAAAGTTGGTGCTCGAAATGTTCCAAAATTTAAAGAATTTATTAAATCTTTTTCAAATAAAACGGCATTAGAAATTATTCAACCAAGTATTTCTTGGAAAAGGGGCCTTCTATACTTAACAATGAGAAAAAAATGATAATAGCAGGATTCAAGAATGCCGAAAGTTGCTTTCTGCTGACCAAAAACGATAAACCACAAAATTTAAAAAATTCAATAGCAACCAAGAAGAAGCTGATACGAGGATAATTCTTCACTTATCAAATGATTTTTGGACTTGCAAATCCATTCTAGTAAAATCTATTATGCTCATATCTCTATAATCGTAATCACTTGTCCTTTTAATTTTTCTAGTTTATTTTTTATATTTTTGTTTGTATTGTAATTTTGTTATGTGTAATCGAGTGTTCCATCCTGAAAATCTCACACAATTTTTTATAATTCTGGCCACATAATTTTTTAAGTACAAGGTATGTAAACTTCATTTTTTTGTTAGCCCTTTTTTGATGTTCCTAACATATATTTTAGCCCTGATGAAGTCCTAAACTTTTGGGCAAAACGTTGGCAAAGACTTAACAGGCCTTTTATATTTTGTCCTAACCGACGAATCACCCCTTTTCATTGGATACCGATAGGACACGAACTACTCTTAATAATAATAAGTAAAAAATTATTAGCTGTTCATTGTCTTACTGGTTGCGATACAACACTATCTATATTTATGTAACAAGCTGTGAAATGAGCATGTTTTTTGCACTAAATGTAGACATGCTTTTTTTAAAATTGAATAAAGCTCCCTTTTTGTATTGATTATTGAAATAATATGATTGATTTCAATCAATGAGGTTCTTGTTATTTAAGTCTAAGTTAATATTAAATGGCGTGGCAATGTAACGAACCCATCACCCACGATTCCAAAGTTCTTCGGCGATCGGCAAGTTGTGACGGGATCAGGCTAATGTATTCTGGAAGCACTTTAGTGTTCTTAGTGACAAAGCAGCACGGAGGCGGCGGATAGCGTGATCGCCGTTCTGTTCAAGGATTGGCTGTATAGAACAACTCGTGATTGAGCAACGCTATTCAGGATCCGTACTGTTCACCCTGATATGAAGGGGCTATAAAAGGTGCCCTAAATATAGCCAGTTAACTACTGCCCGACTGGAGAACCGCGTCCAGAGAGTGCACCCCATCTGGTCCAAACAAAACAAAGCAAAATCAATCAGTCTTCTGTCTTCACTTCCTAAAATTCTTGAGAAAATAATTCAGGAAAAGCTCAAATTCTTACATTATCTTGATAGCATTCTACGTGATCAACAATTTGGTTTTCGTTCATATTACTCTACTTCAGCTTGCCAGGTTGGTTGAAGAAGCCAGAAGTTTCCATGTCAAATTCAACAAAAATACCTTCTCAAATGTCAGACCTATAGAAGCAGGAGTTCCTGAAGGTTCTGTCCTGGCTCCACTGCTCTATAATATTCACACAGCTGACATCCCCAATAATCCTCATACTGAAATGTCCATCTACGCAGGTATTTATACTTCACAAAAATACTCACATCACATACATAGACGACTACAAGCAAAATGAAAATATCTGTATCCACAGATTTTACTAGAATGGAATTGCAAGTCGAAAGATCATTCGATAAGTGAAGAATTATCCTCGTATCAGCTTCTTCTTGGTTGCTATTTAATTTTTTAAATTTTGTGGCTTACCGTTTTTGGTCAGCAGAAAGCAACTTTCGGCATTCTTAAATCCTGCTATTATTATTTTTTTCTCATTATCTACTATACTTAGCAGAAGGCCCCTTTTACAAGAAATAGTTGGTTGAATAATTTACTAATGCCGTTTTATTTGAAGAAGATTTGATAAACTCTTTAAATTTTGGAACCTTTCGAGCACCAACTTTCAAATCCGCAGTAAAATCTCCACGTCCGCCAGTGCCGTCGGCGTCGCCGACAAGCAGGTACATCGCGCGCTCTGGATATTCATAACTTTAATCAAGGATAACTAGAAAACTATTTGTTCCAGATAATTGATTTTTTTTTTAAAAACTTTTTTGATACTTTGTCGTCATATCATGCGCAGATACTATGACAAAATTCGTTCAAATAAAAAAGTTTCTCGCTTACCAAAAAACATGCTGCACTTCAAAATCGATTTGAAGTTCAATCCAGTTTCCAAAAAAAAATTGAGTCACTATGGGATTTAACTAGCACAGTTATCACCGCTCATATGTCCTCTACAAACTAAAAAAAATTATGTTGATAGGTTTATTAGTTCCGGAGTTATCGCGTGGTGGGTTTAAAAAAACACGAAAATAACATTTTGACATATTTGTCATATTTTTTGAAATAAAAAATGTCTGCCCCCACGTAATTAGCCATTTTAGATGCACAAGAGCACAACCGATCATCCTCTATATGGTTAGACCTTCAAAAAAACATTTGAAACATTTTTATATCGTTTTTACTCCACTATAAGGTAAGTTGACAAAGAAAGATTTTGATTTTAATATTTCAGGATTCTACAATTCAATATTATTTGCTCTAAGAAAGTCCAAAATAAGTTTGTTTGTTCTTACCTTAGGATTGAATATCACTGAGTCAATTGTACAACATTTTGTATAAATATATCGTATAGGTTAGGCTGCAGGTTTTGGCATTCAAAAACCAAGTGTTCCAATGTTCCCACCTTCCCACATTCCACATTCACATTTCGGAGAGTCCCTTATCCCCAGTCTATGAAGGTGTGCAGGAGTTAGGCAGTGACCCGTTCTCATTCTGATGATTGTCGTTATATGTTTTCTGTCCAAATATTCCAGATTGTTGAACCAGGGTTCATCCGGAAACGATCCTACATATTGTTTTTACTTAATACCCTTTTTTCCTGATGAGTTCTTCCAATATTCCTTCCAAATTTGCTTGTGCTTCCTCTTAAACTCCGGAATATATTCCTTGACATCCAATAGGATGGGGTAAGGGATCTTAAAGGCCGTTTTACAGCTTACAATTCTATCTGCAATATGCAAGAAACTTGAACAAAGGCATACGCAGAGGTGAGTCAGCTGATTGTTTTCTGCAAGATTCTTGAAACTTGAATGGCATTGCATGCAATCGGTTTGGTGCCATTTTTCTTGAAGGTTTTCGTGCAAGCTGGGGAATTTTTAGCAAATTATGATGCCTCAAGTCGCTGCTATTGCTTTTTTCTTTTTATATCGACTTATAATCACTTTTTTCATTTTTGGAAAATGCAAACATCAACAACACAACGTTAAAAACAAAAAAGTATAGATAAGGTTAGAGAAAGAAACAAGTCAAATCGCAAGGTGTAAAACGACGTGCAAGAAATCTTGAATGCAATTTTTTTGCATGCAATAAATGGCATTCAAGTTTTCTTGCAAGCTGTAAAACGGCCTTAAGTAGTGTTCTCCATTAGCAAGTTTGTCAGCAATTACATTTTTCTCTATGTTTGCGTGTCCAGGAATCCAGCAAAGCCGGATGTCTAAGCCAGCTTCATTCCCTCTATCAATTGTTGCTTGTTGGTTTTTAAGTTCTCTGCCATTTATGGCCTTCACTGCACTTAGTGAATCTGTAAAAATACCTGCTCTCCCAATATTCCTTCTGAGGCACTCACTTGTGGCTTTATGAATTCCTATGATTTCTGCTGTGCAAATTTGGGTGAATTTAGGGAGTTTCGATGAAAAGTTATATTTAAGTTGGGGACAGTGGACCCCAAAACCAGCCTTGTTTGTTTCCTTCAAAACCGAGGCATCAGAGTAAAAATGAGTATAATTTTTAAATTTTTCCCTAGTAACTGTGAAGAATTTTCCTGTTAGTTTCATACTTTTTGATTTTGTCCTCAAGCTCCTCTGCTTCACCATACATTTTTACCAAATAAGGTGCCTCTCTACTAGCGAAGTATCCATAATATTATTCCTGAACTTGATATTTTTGATAATGCATTTTTTGGCTAACCATATTCTTCTTGATTCTAGTGATTCTTCTCCAGACTCAGCAAGCAGTAGATTCGTTGAGATTGAACGCATACAACCCAATACCACCCTTAACGCCTGAAATTGTATGGTATCCAATTTTGTTTTATTTTTTTTAGTTGTAGGTATAATGAACTGAGACCCATAGTCCAAGTGTGTCCTGATTATTCCTTTATACAGGGTGTCCACTTAGTGCGATATCCGACGATATCTTCTTACAGGGTGATTCTTACAGGTTTTACAGCCTGTCAACGTTGCAAAAAGTCAATTTTCAACTGTCAATATTTCCAAAACAGTTGAACTTAGGTATAGGGTATATTACTTGATATCTGCTCAGAATTTTACATAGAATCCAAATATGCAATCACATACAGGGTGTTCCATTTAAAATAACAAAGTTCTGTCGCATACCCCATAAACGGAGCACCCTGCTCATTCGAAAATATTTTTAATTATTGCATATTAGAGTATCAAACAACTTTGTAATTTAATTTTTTTTTCTTGCATCACCCTGTAAGGAGATATCGTTCGATATCGCACTAAGTGGACACCCTGTATATCTGTAGTAAAGTTCTGATTCTGGGGTCTCCCCCCCACCACACTCTGGTTAGACTCTTGATTACATTGATAGCTTTTCTAGCCTTAACTGACATGTTTTCAATCTGCTTTGTCCAGTTGAAATTGTCTGAGATAATCACCCCCAAATATTTGTATTCTTTAACCCATGGGATTCTTTCGTCTCTATAAGTAACATGAATGTTTGGAGATATGTGGTGTGTGATGTATCAGAGCAGATTTTCTAGTAGAAATCCTAAAATTTAGTTCTCCGTACCAAATTGGAATTTCAGACATTGCCAGAGGTTAATTTCACTAACCATTTCATCCACATCAATTCCCTCTATGAATAGTGTGAAGTCATCTGCATATTGAATAATTTTGATCCCTCCTTGAAATTTATCATGTGGCCCCTGATATAAATATTAAATAAAATTGGTCTCAGTGGTGAACCCTGCGCTAGTCCAGTTGAGATCTCTTTTGGGCCCCTCAAGAGTCCCTCTCTGTCCTTAATGTATACTTTGCGATTGGTTAGAAATTCAAAAATCCAATTTTTTATAGTTGGAAAGGTCTTCCATTGTTTTATAAAGGAGAAAAATATTGACGTGGTCATAAGCGGCTTTAATGTCCAAGAATACCACCAATGACTTAAGTTTCCTCTGAAAATTCCTTTATATGTTAAGGGTTAAATAGGCTAGATATTCGATACATCCTTTTCCCTTACTAAATCCTATTTGTGATTCTGGAAATTTTTGATTTTTTTCAATCATCCATCCTATTCTATTTTTGATAATGCCTTCCATAAGTTTACTAGCACATGCTTCCAGTGCAATCGGCCTATAATTGCTTGCTTCCTTCTCATCACCATTTTCTTTTAAAATTGGGCAAATAAGAGTGCTTTTCCATTGTTCTGGGCTTTTTCCGCTTCTCATGCTCCTATTAAACATTTCTACAAGAAAAGATTTCCCAATCCTAGGTAGGTTTTTCAGCATAGAGTATGTTATCTCGTCCATGTCTGGTGCCGAGTCTGATTTTCCATTCAAAACAAAGTTCAATTCAGTCAATGTGATTTCTTTTTCATCATCTCCCTCAGAGACTTCCAGAATAAAATTTGGGTCTATGTTAATTTGATTCAGATTTTCTAATATTTTTAGTGCTGTCTCTTCTGATGGGCCTTTGTTTCTTGGTTTTCCACCTTTGCCACTAGAGAATATTTTTATTGTACTATATGTATTATACTTCTTTAACCGGAGTATTAAGATTTTTTTTCAATTTTAAATTTTAGTTTAATTTTAGCTATGACTCCCTTAGTTTTAATATAATTTCCAATTGAATAATTTCCTTTTAGTGTGTTTGATTCCCTTCTCCTCTCTCTAATGAGTTCCTCACATTCTCCATCCCACCAGGAAGTCACCTTTTTTGTACCTTCCTTCGGAAGTTTTTTCTATGGGATTACTTACTCTACAGTTTTTAAAAGGATATTTTCAAACTCTTGATAGGATTTAGGGGGGTTATCCAAGCATTTCCTTTGCATTTTATCATGGTAGATTTCCCAATTTGCCCTTTTTAAATTTCTTCCTGGTCTTATTCCCGAATGAAATTTATGTGAGTTCAGTCCTATTTCAATTATGATTGGGTAATGGTCACTATTCTCGCAATATCTAATAACGCTCCATGAGGTTTTGGTTGCCAAAATTGGACATCCCAGGGAGATATCAGGTGCTGATTTATTTTGTTCAGGCGCCGTGAGTCTTGTTGACGTTCCATCATTAAAAAGGACTAAGGACGATTCCTCGATAATTTGAGACACAATCAACCCGTTTGAATTTGTGATCCCGCTATTCCAAAGAGGATGCTGTCCGTTCAGGTCTCCCACCACCACCTTGGGATGCGGTATAGATTGGATAATCATTTTCAGTAAATTTGAGGGAACTGCCACCAGAGGAAGAATATATATGTTAATAATAGTTAAGTTTGATTTATTTAGTTTGATAGCCTGTATCTGAACTTTATCTGGGAAATTATAAGAAGTTAAATCATGTTCTGTTTATTCGATGTGATTCTAATCAATGTAGCTATTCCACCCTTGCCATGAAGTCTGTCCTTTCTTATTACATTGTATTGATTCAGCTTAAGTGAATGTTCTTTTTTTAACCAAGTTTCCTTCAGTGTAATTATTTCAAATTTGTACTCATGTATCAATATTTCCAAGTTATCAATATTTGAAAATGATGTTCCATTGTAGAATTTTCATAAATGAAATTATAGGGAATTAAAACTCATCATCCTCCAATTCCTCCATATAGATGGAGGGATCATTTCCTTTTGTTACATCTTTCAAGTAGTTGTGAGCTAGCTGAAGGTCTGTTACCTTCAGGTTATCTATGATGTTAAATAGTGAATTTCTCATAAAATCTTCGGTCACGGAAGAGGAAAATATCTTCACCGACGATTCAGGAATACTCGAAGTGACATTTCCAGAAAAATTTTGTAGTGGCCCTCCACTAAGTCTCGTTGATTGGGGAAACAGGCAGCGCCTATTCATATCCTTTCATTGGGGTAACATGTCTTTGGGGGTAACTGTTGATTTCCTTTTTCTCGCAACTGAAATTCTACTGCTATAGGTTGGATTGTTTTCCATAATTTGTTTCCTCCTGGTTTCCTGCAACATCTGTCTGTTTTGGTTCAGTGGAGTGAAATTAGGGATTGGCCTCGTACTGGTCGGAAGGGGACGAAATTAACTTTGTTTTGTTAGGAATTTGCTATTTTTATTAACCCTAGGTACCAATTCACTTGCCTGAAAGAATGACATATTATCCAATGACATATAATGGCACCTTTTATTTATTAATGTATGATCTGAGCTATCGCAATTGACACAAGAAATTACATTTGCATTACAGGTATGGTTCTCTTGATTCTTACAATTACAGGTTCATTGACCTTCATGAGCCAACTTACTACATTTTTGACATTTTTCTTTTCCACGACACTGTCTTTTATTGTAACCATAGTTTAGACAATTGTAACATTGATTTACTGGCATTATGTATTTTTCCACTCGACTCTCCAGTCCAAAGATGATGACTGATCGTGGAAGGAACTTTCCCTTAAATGTAATCAAACAGGTCCCAGTTTTTACATATTCAACTTCGTTGTTGTCGTTCCTGCTTCTTCGGTTGAATCTTTTAACTTCCAATATTTCTGATGAGCCTTGGGAATTTTTAATAATATCTTCCGTATCAGCTTCCTTCAAAATTCCTCTCACTATAGCTTTACACGTTACTAGATACTTTGGAATGTAAACAATATAGTTCCTACTAAGTAATTCTTTATTCTGTAATAGATTATTGGCAGATTCTGGGGTTTCAAACTCAATAATAATTTTATTCTTTCCTTTTCTCATGGGGCCGCTTACATTTTCTAGTTTTAAATCATATATAAATTTGGAAATTGCCATAGGGTGTAATTGACCCACATTTTTCCCAGATGACCCTGTACTACCACCTGGAATGGACTTGAAGAGTGACTATCATATTTATGTCTAAACTTATTTTAAATTTGTTCGGCTTCAGAATTAGGTGGGGAATTGTGAATATTATTTAAATTAATGCCAGGATGCTTTCCTACTCTTCAACATAACTTATATTTGTTTCCCAGGAAAAAACAAGACAATAATGGAAATTGGTTTGTTCCTGAAATCCTAATCAAAGGTTACACCACCTAACAGAGGAAATGTTAGTAATTTCACTTGGGAAAATCGCTTTTTCGCTGGACTACGCTGTCGTTGACGCGGAGGTCGAGCCAAAAAAAAATGGCAGGGTCTCCTTTGCTTAAAAGTATTTTGATTTTTATTTATTTGGCCTGTATGCTTAAAACTGACTGAAAAAGTTAGGAAGGGGTGACATTCATAATGGATCTAGATCACCCTGTGCATAACCACCTCAAACTCTTGATTTTCTTAACCCTTTCAGTACTGGGCCTTTTTCGATCGTACTTCTCCTACGGCCAGCCCCATTTTGCATTGCCTCAGCGCCTAATGACGTGTATGTACGTCATCACAGGAAACAATACAGTGTAAAAACGTACGTTATCATCTAATGAAAAACAAAGCGCCAAAATATTCCGTCGCCCGGCCATGTGGCGAACCAAAGTTCCAGCGGCGGCAGAATATTCCGTCGCGCGGCCATCTGACGAACCAAAGTTTCAGCAGTAGCAAAATATTTCATCGCCCGGCTATGCGGGGAACCTAGCCTAATATTACGGCGCTCGTCTGTGGTTGAATGCGAGTTTCAGAAGGTGTCGCATATACATATAGTCTGGCAAGTGGTAACTTGGTAGAGACGAAAGGGGGAAGAAAACTGGGGCGTTACCTAAAAAATTCACTGACACCTCAACTGACACCGTCTGATGACAGCCATGTCTTTGAGTTCAGTGGCACCGAAAACACCAAGGAAATAAACCTATAAAATTATTAGAGAAAAGATTCTCCAGTTTCGCCAATAACCACGCCACTGCGTGCTGTCGTTCAGGCTCTAACCAATAGAATCATGTTTCTGAATATATATATAAACATGTTTTCAACACAACAAATAGTATTTTATGAATGGAATACTCTGTCTATCTGTGATAATAGGTCCTTGCCTATACCTAAGTGCAACTGTGAATAAATACAAAACAGTTGAACTTACGTATAGGGTATATCACATGAAATCTGCTCAGAATTTTACGTAGAATCCAAATATGCAATCAGATACAGGGTGTTCCATTTAAAATAGCGATGTTGTCACTAGTTTAGAGTAGAAGCGGCAACACCGCATGGTCAAAAATATTTTTAAAGTGTAGATTATGGTCGTTTATCCCGATTGCCAAATTTTCAAAATTATCCGCTTTTTAGTTTTCCATTAACGTCTAATACACCATCCAACGTAGGACACCCTGTATATCCATCTCCATATATTGCCAGCTCTAAAATTGCAAAACAAGTACAATTGACTGCTGAAATTGCACAGCACAGGAGAAATTGGCCCTATAAGTATGCTCAGAAATCTCCAATCTGAGTTTCATTAAATACAGCCATGTATCGAATCCCCTTATGACGATGGTACTTTCTGATTTTTCTTAAAAATTAAAGGGTAATAAAATACTAACAACAAAAACAATCGTATAATTTAAATAACCAGCAATGTTTATTTTTATCGATTATTTTTTATTACATTTATTTCAAAGATAACTAGAAGGTAATACAAGGAGAGGTAAAAAAACACAAACATGTCACAATAACAGCTAATTGTTTTCAAGAAGAGGGAAGGAAGATCAAAGAGAAACGGACATGTTCGGAAACTACATTCAACTCGAATTTTTTTATATAATTTATGTTTTGGGCCGGGGGCACCATTTTTTTAGTTGGCCCCTGAATATTTTTAGGTTTTGCGCATTTAGCCGATTTGTTGTTTCTGATACCTCATTTAAACTATCTACCAAGAAGTTTTTTAGAGAAAAAATGCAAGGAAAATAAACATTAAGTTATCTGTATACCTAAATAGCACCAAATAGTTAGATAAACAACTAAAATGAGTTAAGGGTATCATTATAAGGTAGTCAGGGCGTTTTTTACCAACTATTATTAGTCTAAGCTTAAGAAACGATCAATTGAAATGACACTAATGATTATTTTGGGGCTGAAGGCATAAAATGTCACTAGCTGCAGAGGTTTCACCTTGGGATGCTATTTTGTCTGATAGAATTTCTCTATGATATTCTTTACAAAGGTTTGGGATACGTTTATTTTGGTCAATGAAATTATAAGTGGCAAATTTCCAATATGGGCCAGGGCACTTAAGGAATATAAGGAAAATAAAACCGCTCAGAAGTATCTGATTATTCTGAGCTTCAATCTGTTATTTTTATGTTGAAAAATAATAAAAAAACTAAATAGTTGGGTTCTTATGTCATTTCGAAACCCCCGACTACAGGACTATTATTAATCAAAAATTAAATATTATTGGAACATTTATTTTGTTCCACTATATTTTAGAATCAGGTGATGTTTTTTTGGACTGGGGGCAACTTACTCGCCCTCTAATACTGTACAAGTAGTACACAATTTAATGAGAATCAAGCCAAAATTTTTCAAAATAAAATCACAGTTAAATGTGGCAACATAAAAACGATCTATTTGGAGCGAATTTTGTAGGACTGACAGGTTTTTTGTTTGCTGGCAATTCCCATAAAATTCTTCAACAGTTTCTAAACCGAGCTTAATATTCACAGGCCTTAGGAACAACAATATAATTTCTACGACCATATTAATTTTTTTTTTGTAAATGGAAATTGACTAGATTACCATTCAACTTGATGATTTAATATTTTTCAGAATCACGTCTGGTACAAGCACTATTATTTTCAACTACCTAGATTGGCAGCAATTTTGATTAATTGTTGCCTTTGTTTTTCAACCGTTTATTAAAAACTAGACACTATTGCAAATTTAGGCCATTAATTTGAACTTCTCGATAACAATTTGATATTTTATTTATTAATTATATTTTCAAGGACATAATGAGAACGAAAAGTAGGTAAATCGGCCACGCTATACCAGAGTTTTAAAAGTCTAGGGACTAGTATCATAATCAGAAATGTTACACTTAAATAAAGGACGCACGCATATGGAATGAATATTTCCATTTTTTTTTTTTTCATACATACTAGTAAAGAGTTCTAAGCAGGTATTATTTTAAAATCACTCAAGAAAGAATTTTGGTCAAAATTTATTTCACATACAAGTGAATAAGAACTTTTTATCTAAGTAAAACCCAATTTATCAGTCTTCAGATAAACTTGCTGGTAACTCTCTGCAAGATAAATTTACCGTTCTATAATTGTTGGTGGTCAGATATTCGGCAAACCAATGGGATTACAGATTGCGTTTTTATCCATTAGATTGCATACCTGACAGTTTATCAGAAGGCAAATAAACCGGCCCTAAATCTAAATTTTAAAAAAAATCTAAAATCTATGTTTTTGCAGAATTAAAAATGAATTGAATGAAATTTGTAAAGAACTAGCTATGACATACCGATTATATACTTTATACAATCTTGGGAAATTGGCTTTTGATTTGGCAGTGCTGGAACTTTTGATTTGTTCTACTGTTTGCATTTTTCATCAGAATCATATTTGTATCATTTATAGAACCAGTGAAGTAAAAATAAATTACACTATCCAGATACTTCGTAGCCCTGGAAGTGAAGTAACTTAAAAATATAAGAAATTTCACATAACCTTTGGAATTATACAGGTTTCCAGGCCTCTACAGTTGATTCTATTTTCTCTACTTCGTAAATGACGCTCATGAGTGTCTGCAAAAACAAATAGCACATTTTGTGGAAATTTCATAAAATCTTCAAAAAAACCACAACTTTAAGAAATGTTCCGATTTTCTATTATTTCATAAATTGTTGAGTTTCTTCAGCAAAACATTGAAGTCCACATCTTTCAGAGAGCTTAGAAGATTCAACTTATGAGAAATTTTACAGAATCCTGAAGCTTTTCCAGTTTTCTTGGAATTCTACTTTCTACATCAACTTTCATCTACTACAGAGACTTGAATATCTCGAAAGTGTTCTGGAACCAACTTTGAAATTTATCAAATTTCTTTGGTATAATTTTCTAGTTCTATGATAGGAGGAATTCTTCAGTAAATTCTATAATTTCAATAAAGCTTGAACATCTCTTAAAAAAATTCACGTGTGTTGGAATTAGAAAACCGTGAAAAAAAACACAGAATCTGAATGTTTTAGGTTTCTAAGATTCTTAAATGGCTTCCAGAGTGATACTACAGCTTTGAGGCTCATAGAAAATCTAACCTTTGTTCATAAAAAGACTCATAAGTGCCCTGAAATCATTGATTGACAAAACTTCTGAGCCTCTACAGAAGATTATAATCATGACAGCTTTAAAGTTAAGAAAATCTCAAAAGTAAAAAATTCTGTAATTTTTACAAGTTTTTGGCCTTCAAAAGTAGATTCTTCATTTTCTACAGAGTTTCGGAGAATCTGTGTAGAAAACCTCAAAAGTAAATTGAAACATTTTCCATTTTTTGAACAGTTTAAATGTGCTCTTCAAAAAGGTTCATGGCTGCTAGCGACCCATGAGCTTTACAGAAACTTTCATGGAGTCAATTCTACAACACACTTTGTAGAATCTAGAGATGAAAAATACATAAATAAATTAAGTTTTTGAGCATTTAGAACTGTGAGTGTATGTCACTTTTTAATCTTAGATCATAGAAACCTTGAAACGTAACAAATTTTAGGTACAGAATCTTTGATCTGGCTTGAAATTTTAGTATTTAGTAAGGCCATAGTCAATTCTAAGTATTTTACTTGGTCCATGTTATTAACACATTCAAGACATGATGTCAATTTCATAGAAGACACCCATGATTGCTCTGAAACTATAGAAGCCTTAAGGGAAAGTTTCTCAATAGCAAGTCACCCCCAGGTTATAAGCATAACTACAGGGTAAACATTGCAACTGTATGTTTAAACCAATTCGCTTTTGAGAAACCAACCGTCAAAAGTAACATGTTACAGCATTTTTCAATGTTCAAGGTTGTTACAGGTTTCTAAACTTCTACGGATTCTATAGGTTTTGTAGAATAAATTCAGGGGCGTCCCAAAATCAGCTAGATACAAAATATCCAGCTTCATAGAATTTTGATTGGTTTTTTCGGGATTTTCAGGAAATTTATTTAATTGGATAACATTTTCAAACTCTTGGCTTATCATTTAATTCTACAGTTTTGCACAATTTAAACATCTCACCTAAGCCAAATACCCCAGGGAAATTAGACCAAAAGAAGGGCCATCTGCGGAATGAGGCCGAACAAGCTGAATTTTTGCAGAGACCTTCGTTTTGATGTTCTAATGAAGCACAAAAAAATCGAATATGCCTACCCTTGTGCGTCTTGAGATATCGAAGGTCAAAGGTCACGAAAATCGTTTTTTTTTTTGCGAAAATCTCGCCTCCAGTGCATCTGCCGCGCCGTCGAAGAACCCAAAACAAAACTTACGTAAAATAGTATTTTCTACAAAATTATTTTTATACATTTTTTTGTACGACCGACCGTTTTCGAAATATATCGTGATAAAGCGGAAGCGCGCATTCAAAATAGGTGATACTGTATTATACAGGGTGTCCCCGTTCAACTGGTCAAAAATTCTAGGGTATATCGAGGAACCATAAAGAAGTAATTTGAGATAGGACACCAATGGTCGGAAGTGCGTCATTTCCAAAATACAGGGTGTTGAAATTTAAACAACCCCCTTCCATATCATCTGAAGGGCTAATGCTAGGCTGTTCAAATTTCCAGGGATTATATAGATATAAGTATGATATTTAAAAATTCTTATGATACACCCCCATATTCTACCTGGAACCATCCGAAAAAAAAATAAAAAATACTTAAAATTTGAAAAAAAGCGATTTTATTCAATTTTTTTGGGGTAGTTCTAGGTAGAAAATGGGGGTGCATTATACGAATTTTTAAATATCATTTTTACATCAATAATCCCTCAAAATTTGAACAGCCTAGCATTAGCCCTCCAGATGATATAAAAGGGGGTTGTTTATTTCAACATCCTGTATTTTGGAAACCACGCACTTCCGGCCTTCGGTGTCCTATCTCAAATTACTTCGCTATGGTTCCTCTATATACCCTAGCCTTTTTGACCAGTTGAACGGGGACACCCTGTATAATACAGTATCACCTATTTTGAATATGCACTCCCGCTTTATCACGCTATATTTCGAAAACGGTTGGTCGTATAAAAAAATGTATATGAACAATTTTGTAGAAAATACTATTTTACGTAAGTTTTGTTTTGGGTTCTTCAACTTCAGATGCACTGGAAGCGGGATTTTCGCAAAAAAAAACGATTTTCGTGACCTTTGACCTTCGATATCTCAAGACGCACAAGGGTAGGCATATTCGATTTTTTTGTGCTTCATTAGAACATCAAAACGAAGGTCTCTGCAAAAATTCAGCTTGTTCGGCCTCATTCCGCAGAGTAAGTCTAATTTCCCTGCGGTAAAAATATTCTCAAAAAGTCACAAATTTAATAAAATGTTCAGTTATATACGTTTCTGGACTTCTGTAAATTCTAGGTTTTTTGCTAAGTCTGAACACAGTACCATAGAAACTTATAAAACATCAAATATTATTTGAAACTTATCAGGAAGTTTTAAGTAATCTCTGATGTTTTATAAGTTTCAGGAACCTACAGCAACTTCAATGGCCTCTAGATTAACTTTTATGTCTTTTGAAAATCATGTAAACATTGTCTTTGTAGAACTTCAAAACCACAGAACCTTTACGGAGTTGGTAAGTAATAAGTTCCAGAGAATCTTAGAAATTTCTCCTACTAGGCAGTCTCTTCGTTATACAGTTTCTGTCTCTGTAGTGCTAGAGAACGGCCAGAACGGGTCAGTTAAGTTAGCAACTGAATTTTTCTAAATGCAACATGTCCCATAATTTTACTGCACCAATTATAATTTTTCCTCTACTACAGTGGAGAGACTATGTGGCTTATTACGTGGGGGGGAGGTACATCAACGCTAGTTTTTTTATGTTCATTTTATTCTCCAAGTTTTGCTCCATGATCGGCGAGGTTTGCTTCATTACCTGGAATGAGCTACCCAAAAATCTCTCCTAGCCCCCCCCTTTATATTTGGAAAATAGAAAAAAGAATTTAAGTGTTCGGTTGTGCAAAGTGTATTTTGTAAGTAACGAAATAAAAAAATCGTTTGTGCAAACTATGAACATTTACATAACCTTCCCACTCCAAGAAATTAGGCATTCCAACGACCTGTCAAAAAGTGCGTTGTGGGCGGAAGTTCATTATCCCGTATATGAGAGCATGGAATTTAAAGCTTTTTGAAGTGCATTTTGTGGTTGTTTTGTGAATGAACTCTGTTTATTTTTTTATTTTATTGACTTCATTGGTGTTTCTTCCAATTAAAAATGCCACAAACGTGTCTTGTAGTTGATTGTGGAAGAAGTTTCAACAAGGTAACAAGGATGATGTCAGGCTTTTTTCATTGCCCTCTGTTTTAAAATCCTCCAATTAAAATGTCAAATTTTTTCACTACCACTGTTCCTGCATCTAAAATAAAGCCATAATCGGAATATTCATAAGAATCTAAGCTTTTGTAGGCTCTCATTTGCTCATGATGTGAAAACTGTGGGTCAAAATGTCAACTGGACATTTTTTCAAACTTACCGTTCGCCCACATTCCTATTTTCCTGCATTTAAGTCTTTAAATGTTCACTCTGCATATCATTTTAAAAGCTGTTTTTGTTGGATTTTCAAGGACTTAGGACGTTTAAAAAATAAATTCCTAGTTAACAGGATTTTACAAGTTGCTTGGAGTGGTATAAAGGTAAAATTGACATTTTCGTACCATATTACGGGGGGAAGTTAATAAGAAAAAAAGGACTTTCATTGACTCTAAAGGATTTTCATTGACTATAAAGGATTTTCATTGACTATAAAGGATTTTCATTGACTACAAAGGATTTTCAACGACTACAAAAGCTTTTCTTTGACTACAAATATTTTCCAGTTGTTACTTCGTCTTCTGTGTCAACTTCTTCGGTGGAGGCAGGTTGTCTAAGACAGATACCATGTTTCTTATCTAACAAATACCATGTTTGTTATCTAACAACACTAAACAGGTCATTCTGGCTACAGCGGCAGTAAACTTGGTTTGTGCTTACGGGTCCAAGGTCGAAGTTAGAGCGCTTCTGGATTCTGGGTCGCAGAGTTCATTCATTACGTCTAAGTTTGCAAATAAATTAGGAACACAGAAAAATTCAGCAACTATCGAAGTTCTAGGTATAGGTCAAACTGGTGTCAAAATTTCAAATATTGTGAAGGTGACTATAGAATCTCGACTAAATAAAAAGACAAGATTTTTATTGACTTGTGGGGTTATGAGGAAAATAACATGTCCATTGCTCGGTCCATTGCCATTGTCCTATATAGATATCGACAGCTTGGGAGTTGCTGGTGACTTCTTTGCGAATCCAAGATTTTATGTTCCTGGGGAAATAGACATACTGTTGGGGACAGATGTTTATTATGACATTATTGGAAGCGGCATTATAAGGTTAGGAGAAAACCTCCCTGTATTACAAAACAGTGCCTTGGGATGGATTGTTGGTGGAGGTGGATGGATGTCTACGGTTCGGCAGGGTTGTACCAATTTCAGCGTATCATTATTTTCTCGGGATTCAAATCTGGATTCTTTAATTCCACAATTTTGGAGGTTGGAAGAGATCCCCAGTAAACGACACCTATCTCCTGAAGACATGGAATGTGAGAAATTTTATACTGCCACGACTAAAAGCTTGGAATCTCGTGTTTTTGAAGTAAGATTGCCAATTAAACCCATTTACCATGTTACAATGCTAGGTGATTCACTTGCTGCAGCTACAAAACGGTTCGTTTCTCTAGAAAAAAGGTTTCAGAGGGACGCAAATTTGAAGGCAGAATATAAGGCGTTTATATCGATGAATACTTGAGGCTAGATAGAGATATCACAAACAAAGTTAATCTTTCGACAAAAAATAGGTACTATTTCCCTCATCATTGTGTCGTGCGTGAGGATAAATTGACAACTAAATATAGGGTTGTTTTTGACGGGTCAATGAAGACTACCTACTTCTGGATTGAGTCTGAATGACATCATGCTGAAAGGAAGCCCGGTTCAACCGGAGTTGTTCGACATTATTGTAAGGTTCAGGACATTTCAATTTGTCTTGACGAGTGACATTCAGAAAATGTATAGGTGTGGCAAGATTAATGCTGAAGATACTTTTCTTCAAAATATCATTTGGAGAGATGACTCATCTGGACCTTTACGTCATCTGGAACTTCTGACGGTGACATACGGAACTAATTGTGCACCATTCCCTGCAACTCGGACATTGGTGGAACTGGCCACTCAATCTAAATTGTCTTTTCCGTTGGATTCAAATACTTTATTGAAACAAACGTACGTGGATGACATTTTGGGAGGTGCACATTCAGCTGAAGAACTATTTCGACTTCAGGATGAACTAACAAGGTTGCTTGAGAGCTCAGGTTTTAAACTTCATAAATGGAATTCCAACGAACGTTCTTTGATTTCGTCGCAAGCAGAAAGTTCAAAGGTTTTGGGTATTTCATGGAATCTTGTAGCCGATTCATTTCAAGTATTAGAACCTGATATTGTGTTAGGGCAGGCTTTTACAAAACGAGAAGTTATAGGAATCATTGCTCAAATATTCGATCCTATGGGTTTCATTGGGCCGGTTATTATTCGAGTAAAGATTTTTATGCAACAATTATGGCCGGTAAAGGTTGGATGGGACGAGGTTGTGCCCTCGGATTTATTGGGTGAGTGGCTGAAGTTTTATGAGCAGTTGCCTCGGTTGAGAGATCTTGCTATTCCCAGATGGATATTTATTGATGCGAAGGTGATTTTATTATAGTTGGTTGGTTTTTCGGATGCAAGTCAAGTCGCTTATGGCGCCTGCTTATATGTCAGGGCTTTATATGAAAATAACAACTCATCTTGTAGTTTCAAAGTCAAGGAGAGCTCCACTCAAGACAGTGTCTTTACCAAGGTTGGAACTTTGTGGTTTTTTGTTATTAATGAAAATGTGCGATAGGTTCAGATCATGTATTGATTTGAAATTTGATGAGATTATAATGTTTACAGACTCAAAAATCGTACTTGCTTCGTCGCAATCGCCACCATCTAGGTGGGCAACTTTCGTTGCTAACAGGGTCTCTGAGATCCAAGATCTGTCCACAAATGTTGAATGGCAACACATTTCTTCAGAGATAACTAGCGCAGATCATATTTCTCATGGCTTAGATCCTGTGTTGTTATTAAACTGCAAAATCTGGTTTGAAGGTCCTCAGTTCCTTTCAGATCCAAATTGAAATTTAACAGAGAAAGTCTCTGTTGATTTGAATGATTTTCCTGAGCAGCGACAGAAGTCGCATATTCTGACGAAGACTGAAGTACATGGCACAATGTTTGTAAGGTTCTCAAAGTTTTCACGATTGCAAAGGAGTCTCGCTTTTGTACTTAGGTTTATTAACAATTCAAAGAAGAACTGTCGAAGAAAATTTGGCCCTCTGTCGATTGAGGAAATTAATCAATCATCTTTTTACATTTTTAAGGGTGTACAAGCTGAATATTACTCACAAGAAATTTCAGATTTGAAAGAGGGACGGTCGTTGTTCAAAAATAGTTCAATGTTTGAAGCAGCGTGAATCAGCATTTTTATCAAGTGTGTAAAATGCAATAGATTCAAGGCTATTGTTTCTAAACAAATAATGGGAGATTTACCTGCAGAACGCATTACGATAAGGGGCAAATTATGAACCAACTGGTAAGTGTCTGGTTGTTACGTAGCAGGTACTTTCTATTCTCTAGTGCATAGAAAGTACCTGCTAGGTAACAACCAGACGTTTACCAGTCAGTTCATAATTTGGCCCTAAGTCGTGCATTTTATATTGTTGGGATTGACTTTGGTGGTCCAATCATGGTGAAAGAGTCAAAGTTACGAAAAGTAAGAGTTTCAAAGGCTTATATAGCATTGTTTATATGTATGGCAACTAAGGCCATCCATATTGAATTGATTTCAAGTTTGTCAACGGAAGATTTTGTTTTGGCATTAAAGCGCTTTGTGGCTCGTCGTGGTAATCCTGCCTCGATAATAAGTGACAATGCCACAAATTTCAAAGGGGCTCAGCATGATGTCTTTCAATTATTCAAGAACCACTGCAATGACATTCAAGATTTTCTGTCAACTCGTCAAATCGAATGGAGATTTATTCCTCCCAACAGCCCACACTGGGGTGGATTGTGGGAGGCGGGGATAAAGAGCACAAAATACCATTTAAAAAGGGTGATTGGAAATAGTATTCTGCCATTTGAATGTCTCTACACATCAGTGCTTACACAAATTGAGGCGATTCTCAATTCGAGGCTGTTGCAGCAACTTCAGATTCTATTGATGACCTTACCTGTCTAATGCTGGGACACTTCCTAACAGGCCAATAACGGCATTTGCAGAAAGGGATATTTCAGGAATTTCGGAAAATCGATTGTCGTTGTGGCAACATTATTCTAAAATAAGGCAAGATTTTTGGAGGTTGTGGTCACGCAATTATTTAAATCAACTTCAACACCGCCCTAAGTGGAAAAGTACTGAAGCTAATTTGTGTGTTGGTGATATGGTCAAGGAGGACAATCTGCCTCCCTTGGAGTGGTGTTTAGTGAGGGTCATTGAGATTATGCCTGGACGCTATAATAGGGTAAGGGTTGTCAAAATTAAAACGGTTAGAGGGGAGTTTACGCGGCCAATCACAAAGTTGAGTCCTTTGCCAATTGAAGCTCAAATAAGATAATTTTTTGGTTTTGAGGAAGAGTCCTCAAGGGGGGGGTGTTGGGGGGAGAATGTTGGGTTTCGCCTTGAAGTAGGCTGTTTGCACTACAGATTATGATTCCGCGGGCTTTTGCTTTATGCATACTTGTTTTACTACATTAATTAACATTCACTATTTTTAGATCTCGTTTGCATCGTCCTATTTGCCTATTATGTCAATCAAAATTAATAATATATTATTCAACGAGCGGGTAATGATGGCTATTATTCACGAAGGATAAAGTTTGCACCACAGCTTTTTGCACTACTAGCCGCAGGCGAGTAGGTAGTGTAATCATCTGAGTGAGTAATAGCCATTACCCACGAGTAGAATACTATACTTTTTCTATGATTAATAGATAATAGGCATACGAGTTATGCGGTTTTTTATTCAATTTTCATAACAAAATTAATTGAAAAGTCTGACAGCTGGAGGACAAAGTCAGGTTAGGTTAGCACAAGTCTTGTCCACATCACCGTCGGCTGGTTTCCTAGCCTCGGCTATGAAACACCAGCCGCGGCATTAAATCTGCTTTTCTGCCATGTAAAACATATAATTTATTCTCCGAATGTTCAAATTCACACATGGACATCTTTTTTATATTTATTCCATTCATTATTATTATCCAAATAATAATTATTAATAATTGTCATTGTCATCATCAATTTCAAATGCCAAATTGAATGAAATTATTACCTGGAACGTTGTGACACTGTCACTTTTAATGCCTAGGCAGTAAAAGTCCACTTTTTCTGCCTAGGCAGTAAAAATACAACTTTTGGTCCTGTCAAGTGTCATTAAAAGGCTGCTTTTACTGTCATTCGGAGAAAAAATAATATTTTTCATCATAAATTTAAATTCTAAACTATGACTGCTGGTGCAAACAGCTGACGTCGTTGACGACTTAGTTGATGACGTCGGCAATGGTGATACACCAATTAGTGTATTCCTTTTATACATCGAGTTACACCAAACGAGCTCCTCGGAGTCACTCCAAAACACAGAATTCAGATTTTATATGGATGTTATCCTTATTTTTTAATATTAACGTTACCGTCATTACCTGAAAGGGCTTCTTGCACCCCCCGCAAATTTGGTGCATCAGGGGAAAGGGGGATGCACTGTGAGCGACTCGAGTGTTTAACGCACTTTTAAAAGGAACGTTCAAGCTTTTGACATTGAGCAGCTCCGAGTAACTCAACGGGTAAAAGGAATACAGTAAATATGGCGGCGATTACCAAAATCGAGGCCGATAAGCAATCTTTTAGTGGTCTGTATTATCCTTGGGGTTGAACTCCCCAAATTTTAAACTGTCAAATGCTGTCGAATAACCACCACGTTGCGATTTGCTAGGACTAGAGATGAGGCGCAAAAATTGATATATTTATGCCACCGCAGAGATTGGGAAGGAGACACAAAAATCGAATTATTGTACGCTTTTTAATTATCAGTGAATACGGGACATTTACGCGTCCCGACAACAAATTTGGGGACGCGGGACATGGACCTTGAAATAGGGGACTGTCCCGTATATTACGGGAAATATGGCAGGCTTAAGCTAACTTAAATGACCCCTAGAGAACCATCGAAAAAATCAAAAAATAGGCGACAAATTTCATATATTCATTGATATTTAATGGCACTACAGAGACTTCTATCGGCTTCACAAAATTTTGTTTGGACTTTATACACTACTTGTGAATGATTCAAGTTATTAAAACTTTAAACACAAATTTCCACAGAATATTTGATACGTTTCTGAATATTTACAAATAATTCTGGATATGTTAAACTCTGTGTAAAAGACACTTGTGGACTTGTGAATACTCAAAGATCCTGGAAACCTCAAGAAGTGAGAAATTTCATAGAACCGTCCTTTTTTGTCTTTCTACAACACCTTCTATGGCTTCTACATTAAATTTTACGTCTGCTACATTCTTCAGTTTATAAAACTAAAAATTTTCACACAAAATTTAGGGTGTTTTACAATTTCATAAGTTTCTGCTGAGCAGCAACAACATTGTCTACAAGTTCCACAAATCTAAAAATCCTTAATACTTATGCCATTATTTTCCTGAAACATTAATGCTTTTTTTTTCTTTGCTTTCCTAGCCACACTGATGAGATCTGATAGATCGAAACGCGTCTGTGGATGGAAAACACTGATCTCTAAAATAAATGGATAAGCAATTGTATGGCTAAACTTGTGCGAAATTTTGGGGTCAATATTCTATGAACAGTTGTGCAATGGAACAGCCTAACGCCTGCGCAGTGTCTTATCTTTCAAACAACAGTTCTGAATTTGAAATATCCTTCATTTTAATGGACAATATTTTGCGCACGCACAGTACATGTATTCACTGCGCACGCTCACAGCTATCCCAGTTGTTAACATTATGACCTCGTAAAGTAGCAGCATTAGAAGCGTTCTTTGTTTATCCGTTTATTTTTGAGATCAGTGATGGAAAAGCGAAGAAAATTAACCCAAAATTTTCACATTATTGCTTCAATACAGATCCTATAAAATATAGAACGTAGTTTTATTTTATCAGAAATCAACTCTGCTATTCAAGTTCCTTATTGGAGATTCCATGTCACAACTAAATTACCTTTTCATTTCTAATTCTGCAAAAACGGTAAATTATTTTCATATCGTATTTTCTTTTGAATGCCAAATAAATTTTGACACAAAGTTCTTCCCCACAGTGGAATCACATTTAAAAATTTGAAAACATTAACACTTACATGATACAAATATCGAATATACAAGTATATTCTGGAAATATCATTGAGTAAATATGCATTATTCCTCTTATCTATTCGTATTAATATTTCGATTTTAGCAGAAATTTTTTAAAAACTTTTTACATCAATTTTGGGACAGCATTTCTGCTAGAATCTCCACTGATGGAGCTCATAGGAAAAATGCTGTCTCAACTATAACTTAATCCTAATTATATTAGTAGGTATAATTAAAATAAATCATAAAAAAAATTAAAAGGCAAGAAAATGTTAGGTTGAAAAAAACCTACAACTTTCCTTACCAATCACACTATGTAGGCGTTTTGGGAAAGTATTTTGCTGTTGACAGTATCAATTTAAATCAAAAACAGTCCATAGCAGTAGCACACACAAAGGGAAAAATCAATCTTGGTCATTACTTATAGGAATTTGGATTAATGGCGAGTATTTTCTTGACATTATATAATTTCTTCCCAAAAAAAACAAGCCCTTAAAAACTATCTAGAGGTAACACTAAATAATGCTCAACAAAATCACACAAGAGTCTCTTATTTCAATTACTACCTCTAGCACTCAAAAAAATAGAAAATCAATAGCACAACACTTACAATAGTCTTTCAAAGAGAAATTTAATTGGAAACTTCTTAACCTATCTACTAAGTCAGTTTGCAAGGGAGGAAGGACATAAACCAAAACTCCGAAAAAATATAATATCTACTGGGCTTGAGGGTCGCACTGTAACAGCCTGACGATCGAGGGATCGCTTTTGGCACCCTCTATAAATTCCTCGAGGCTCAGTTTGCCGTCTTTGTTTTTGTCCATTTGTCGGAAAATTTTATCGGTGCGTTTCTCCGGGGTGCTCTCGTCCTCTGGCATTTTCATTACAGTGCCTACCATTTTGTATATTGCCTTTAGAAAAAAAATATTTTATTAGTACATATTCTATTATGTTTCAGCTAAGAAAGTGTTGTATACTGCATTACTATAATGTGTAAAAGAATTGCCAAACTACAAAGAGTTTCTCAAGTATAGTATTGCAGCACGTAAAAGGATCTTTATCTCTTACTGTGACGATTTCTAGCATTTCTTGCCGTGAAATGTAACCGTTGCCGTCTAAATCGTACATGGAAAAGGCCCATTTCAGTTTTTGCTCTAGTTTCCCTCTGGACGTGACCGAGAGGGCGCAAAGGAACTCTCGGAAATCGATGGTGCCATCTCCATTAGCATCAAAGGTTCTATTGAAGAAAAGAAAAAGTTAAAAATAATAATGTAGTAAGATATCATAAAAAGTTTTGTGGCTCGATTTAAGAATAAATATTGGAGATAAGGTCAATATTTAAATTGCTTCTTCAGTTACAACATGTCTGCCCAGCGACTCTGTGTCTACGGGGCAACGGTAAGGGGAATGCAGTTGTAAAAAAAAAGGCTGATTCCATTCATAAAATACCCAGCTGCGTGCGGAATTTTTTGGAGGTGTTATCGTATTGCAACTCTTACACGAAAATCGAAAATGACCAAACCCCCGCCACTGGATATTTCAATATAAATCGATATTCCAAGATGGGAGGATACAATGACAGAAGCCCTGGCCAATAGCGAGACGTAAGGTGACGTTTAGCCCATTGACAACGACATGGCAACGGCCATCCTGCCAAAAACTCCACCAATCAGGTTCATCCAGGCCGGATGCTTGCCAAATTGTCAAAAACTGATGGTATCTTTAGAAAATGTTTATTTTTTACAATGGACAAAATTGAAGAAATCAGTTATTAGAATAAGAATAGATCTAACAACCACGTTGAAACTTTTAGCGTTTTATTGGTATCTATATTTTGTTATTAAAAAATGGATTTTCAAATGAACTATACTCATGCCTAGTATTTTCGCTTTTTTATAATTAAACGTGACAACATGGCACATTTATTGATATAATTGTGTTATTCAGCTATGTTATAGCTCAACATCTATACCTCTCTCTATTTATTATTTTATTTTATTTTATTTTATTTTATTTATTTATTTTTTTTCTCCTTTGCAGGGTTGTTCAACAACGTGGGATTCGTGATTATTCACGCTGCTTCAAACTTGCGATTATTTCAGCAGGATTTCGCCATTACATGTTTTCAGGTAAGTTAAGAGTCTTCCTGACAATCCTACACGTCTCCAATACGACAGATTTCTGCATTTCAGGAAACACTTCTTTATGATTTATTTTTAGAGTTTCGACGTATTTTTTCAAGTTTTTTGTTGCCAATCCGGTTGCAGAGATGACTATCGGTAAAATTTCGACTTTTCTCAAATTGTTAATAGATTTGAATTTTGAATTCTTCTGCCAGCTCAAGTTTTATTTAGGTTGTGATCGTTCGGATGAGCAACATCTACGAAGTACCCAATCTTGTCCTGTTTGTTGAGAAGCACGATATCTGGTCGGTTGTTTGCCACAGTTTTGTCGGTTTGTATTGTTGTGTCCCAGTATAAACGGTAAGTATTGTTTTCGAGAATGGGAAAAGGTACATATTTGTAGTATCTTTCTTTTTGTTCTTTCAGGTTGCACAGTATTGCCAGTTCTTGATGGATTATGTTCGCAGTCAAATTATGTCGTTGGAGGTATTCAGTTGGAGCAAGGTAAGTACATCCTGAGATAACCTGCTCTATTGTTTCCGCATGTCTGTTACACAGTCTGCATAGGTGTTTATCCAGCTGCACTCCATGTACAAATTTTATGTGAGTTTTTGTTGCAATTACATTATCTTGTATTGCTACCATGAATCCTTCTGTTTCTTCAAACAGTTGTCCCTTCCGTAGCCACTCAGTTGAGGACTGGAGCGTAAAGCTTAAGATCATCTACATAGAACAAATGAGATATGATGTAACTCTGCTCACCATTCTTGAGTTTGTATCCCAGACCCGATTGACACAAAGCTTTGGATAGAGGATTGAGACTGAGTATAAACCACAATGGGCTAAGCGAATCTCCCTGGAAAATTCCGTTCTGTATGGGTATTTCCTCGGTTGTTATTTGTTGTTCTGCTGTATTAATAAGCAGTTTTGTTCTCCAGGTTCCCATACATGTTTTAAGAAACTCCACAATTCCTTCGTGTACCTTGTATATTTCCAGGACTTCGATCAGCCAGCTATGGGGTACAGAATCGAATGCCTTTTGGTAATCGATCCAAGCCACGGCAATATTTCTTTGACGATGTCTCGCATCTTGTGTAATCACGCTGTCTATCAAGAGCTGTTCTTTGCATCCTTGTATTCGTGCTCGGCTTCCTTTTTGCTCTTCAGTAATTAGCTTCTGTCCACTAAGGTGTTTTTCTATACTATTTGCTATGACGGATGTAATTATTTTATACAAGGTGGGCAAGCATGTGATGGGGCGGTAGTTCTTAGGTTCTTCTGTTTTTTCAGATTTAGGGATCATGAATGTTATTCCTTTTGTCAGGTATCCAGGCATTGTTTCTTTGTTGTTTAGAACACGGTTGATTTGTAGGTACTGCTAACATTTTCCATATCGCTGTGTTCTTCCACCAGTAGTTGTGCAAATGGTCAACTCCTGCCGCTTTCCAATAATTTTTTTGACATGCTTCTCTGTGACTTCAACTTTTTTCATAGCTTCTACCCGTTCGCAGGTCTTCCTCTCAGCTTTCAACTTTCAACCATGTGGCTCTTCTGTTATGTTCACCTTTTGTTTTCCATGTATTTTTCCAAAATTCCGTGAGCTCATTTTTGTCTGGTGTCTTTGGAATCTTTTGCTTGTTGGTGATCAATTCGTGGTAGAACGCTTTTTCGTTTTTAAAGAATGTCTTGTTTTGTTCTCTTCTTTTGTAGCTTTTGTTGTACCTTCTTAATCTCTTCCCCAGCACTGCTATTCGCTGCTTCATTTCATCTTTTAGCACCGCCATTTTTGTAACAAATTCATCGTCTCCAACCTTGATATTCTTGGTTTTTAAGAACTTTTTGACTTCTTTTTTCAGTTTGAGCTTGAATGGCTTGAATAGGTTTTTAAGCTACTTAGAGCTGTGGTGACTTTTTCTGTTGTTATGTTAATGACAGTGAGTTGATTATTGTTAATTGTCTCTATGGGCAATGTTAGCATGTTTGTAAGGTTTTCTCTGGTTTGCAAAAGTGTTTGCGGTGGTCTTTGAGTCTTTTTTAGGGTCATTACTTATTGGATCTCGTAAGATTAAATCACGGTCGATCAAATCTGGTAAAAAAGTTTTTTCCGGGCTATAATGCTCAATTCATCAAAAAGATCAGTGACATCACTCTTCTACCAAACGACATTCTGGTTAGTTTTGATGTCGTCTCATTGTTTACTAAGGTACTAGTGAATCAGGCCTTAGAGTATCTGAAAGATTTTTTTCCGGAGGAAATCAACAACTTATTTCTTTCACCAATGTCTGACGACTACGCACTTTCAATGGCAAAATGAATTCTTTGAGCAGACAGATGGAGTCGCAATGGGAAGTCCACTAAGTCCGGTTATCGCCAACTTCTACATGGAACACTTCGAACAAATGGCACTGCGAACGGCCACAAAGAAACCTACTTGTTGGTTTCGCTATGTAGATGACACATTTGTTGTTTTGAACCATGGTGAGGCAGAGCTCGAAAATTTCCTTAATCATCTAAACTCAATAGAACCCAGGATATAGTTTGCACGAAAGAAACTGTCAGCGGGGACCAATAGATAGATCAGCAATCGTTGAACACGTACTTACACAAACCATGTAATTCGTTTCGACCAGACTCCAGCATTGGATAGAACGAAACATTTTTACACCCGACTCCACAGAGAAGCCATAGAGATACACCACAACAACTTCAACAGAAAAGAAGAGGGCATGAACCTCAATAAAAGCTGGTTGCCAGTTCTCCGAAAAACAACGACCCTTCCTTTCCGAGAACGAGACAAGGAAAATAGCGTAATACGAGCCACGCCCACAACCCTGGATATAAATAATGCAGGTCCAACAACGTCGAATCCAGTCATCGGAGGAACACGGAAGAGAACACTTCGTCCTCTACCATACCGCCTCTGAAGATGTCTACCGCAGAAGTAGACGAAACGTTAGGTAGAAATACTACCACGGCATTATAGCCCGGAAAAAACTTTTTTACTAGAAAATGTGAAATATTAACTAAAGAATGCTACAATAATTATATAAGTGAGGTGAAAAACAGTATAGTCGATAATTCTAAGATGTTTTGGAAATTTGTACGCACAAGATCTAAAAGTTATGATTTGCCAAACTCTATGTCAAAAAAAAAAAAATGAAAAAAAATAGGCCCTGGTACCTTTCATAATGTTATATCTATTGCGCAACATGGTTTTGTAAAAGGTCGATCTACTGTGACATACTTACTCATATACAATGCGTTTGTGTTGGAGGCCTTGGAGGAACAGTGTCAGGCTGATTCAATTTACACCGATTTTTCCAAGGCCTTTGACAGAATTCAGCACCCAATACTTATATATTCTTTGCTTTGCTGGTTTAAAAGTTATTTAACAAATAGAAAGCAAGCAGTTGAAATTATTGAAGACTATTATACATACAAAGAAATTCTTGTATCCTCGAGAGTTCCTTAAGGTACTCACCATGCTCCTCTTTTATTTAACATATTTATTAATGACCTCATAAATCAATTTGGATTTAGCAGGAAACTTCTGTTTGCTGAAGATTATTTTTTCAATAGTGTAGCTTTAATGGCATGGACTTGAATCTTAATAAATAACTAAATGTAAAGGGTTAACTATACCTATCCAGAAAAAGAATAAATTACAATTACTGTATAGAAAAAAACATTGGAAAGGGTTGATGAGAGATCTTGATTGATCTTAATTATCATATATACTACATAAGGAATAAGGCTATAATAATGCTAGGATTTGTCATTCGTACTTTAGCTAATTTCAATGATTTGAATTGTTTTATGAACCTCTATTGCAGTTATGTTAAGTCTAGTCTCGAGTATGCGTGTTCTGTTTGGTGTCCTTGTTATAATGTATGTATTAACTCCTTCTAAAAAGTTCAGAGAGGATTTATAAGGTTTGTGAATTTCAAGCTGGGGTATTCAATAGAAGATATTAATTATGGAAATATTCATAGACTTTTAGGTCTACAAACTTTAAAAACAAGGAGAAGGCAATATGATGTTTGTTGTGTGTTTAAAATTATAAATGGCATTATTGACAGCCCTGAGCTACTTTAGAATGTCTTCTTCAAGATTCCGCAAAGAGTAACTCGTCAAGTAGATTTATTTTTAGTAACTTTTCACCGAACAAATTATGGTGCTAACAGTCCTATTAACAGAATGTGTGAATTGTGTAATCAATTTTGTAGGGAGTAGAGATTTTTTTAGCACAAACTTGTCATGCTTTAAAAAGAACTTGGCACGGTGGCTGAATGAGGATGCTCAAGAATAAAAAATCCAATGTTGTTAGATTTTAGATGATAAATTAAGCTGGGTGATATAGAGAACAATATTATTATTATCAGGTAACTGACCCAAATAAGGCCATGTACCTAATAAGGCCAGTGACTTTTATTGCTTAATATTGAATCCCATTTCCAAAAATTACAATATTATTAAAAAAGAAATCTATAATGCAAATCAGAAATTATTGCGAGGGTTCCTAGCAACTCGTAAGATGTCGAAAAATGACTAACCACATATTTCATATGTCATGTTATAACTTTGAGGCTGGAAATCAATTAGCTTATATACGTGTTTATAAAGCGAATGGAGCGATTGTAATTTTTTAACAGATATTTATGTATTGAGAAAGCTACAGAGTAAGTACAGAATAATATCTGTGCTAGATTTCCAGTTACAGATTTTTAGCTTCCTAGATAGGAAGCTATGGTGATAGCCCGATTTTGACCATGTCAAAATTTCATTAGATCTTGACGTTTTGGATCATTTTAAGCCTTTTTGACAAGGTGGCACATTTCCGTCTGTGTGTGTGTGTATGTATGTGTGTGTGTATGTGGTGTGTTGGTATTTTTCTGAGAAAACGGCTCGATGGAATTTGATGAAATTTTGGAAATAGCTATAAGAAGACGTGTAGGGAAAAGTTACGCAGAGATATAGGAAAAAAAATAATTCCTCTTCAAGATATGACGTTATTGATCTTTTTTTTTAAATGGGAACGCCATCTTTTTTTTTCATTGATTGGTTAGAGCTCATTTTGCTTTATATAATACAAAAAAAAAAAAATCTCAATAGGTTTCATTGGGACATTAAAACCTGAAAAAACGTCAAGATCTATTAAAATGAATCCATGGTTTGAAATGACAATAATTAATGACAATGACAATCATTAATTAGGTAGTTATTTGTCTAGGAAGCGTTATGTCAAAAATTTGACATCTGGTTTTTTATCAATTTAACATATTCCTAATAAGGCCATCATACGAAAAATGTTCAATTGACCTCACATCACAGTGTTTTTTTTTTTTTTTTAAGTGTCATTTTATTACCTAAGTGATGTTTTTTGAAATGCCTGGAGTCTAACCAAACAAGAGATGGTGCGGTTCATTTGTTCTACTTGTATGTGGACCTATTTGGATCACCATCCCAGGCCTCGAAATTATTGTTTTTTCAGGAATCCAAAAAATAAGTTTTATTTTGTGTACTATTTCTCAAATAATAATATTTTCAAAAATAATTGTATTTATTTTAAACATTTTTCAATGGTGGCCTTATTAGGAGCATAGTGATCCAAATAAGGCCAATGCGTCTTTGTTCTACGCAAAAACCACCACTTATATAAAAAAAAATGGAGTTAATATTCAAGTAATAGAAGCGAAACACTTTACATATAAGCTCGTGATTTTTCTTGGGTTAGGTGGATAATGTTAGGAAACAATTAAACTTGAAGAAAACCACCTACTTAAAATATTATTTCTTCAAATTTTTAAAAATCAGTTACTGAATAAAACTAAATGTTGCAACCATGTCTGCGCCATCAAGTTTAGGTTTGAACGAGGCGCGCCACAGAAAAACGAAAGTACCGAAGCGAAGGGTAGAGAAGGGGATACGCAACTAGACTACAGAAGAAGCTGGGGCCTTTTTCCTCTAGACGCGTGTCTGTAATTATTCATTATTCAATTTTCATTTCTATTTTGCATCAAAATTGATTGATCAATCCAATTTGTTATTAGTGTGTGTCAAGGAGTATTCCCAGGTTAGTTGATTAATTATTATTTTGTTTTTGAGAGTTCAATTTATGCAAGTTCCTATTATTTTGTTCATTTTTATGTATTTTTTGTTTGTTTATAACATTTTTTATAACATGTGCATTGTTTATGTATTTAACCAAAATCGTTTCATGCTGTAAACAACACAGATAAAGACTAAATTAAAACCTAAGAAATTATGTGCTGTCTTTTTGTGGTGAGATTTCGATTTTGTGTATTCAGAGCGTGCATTAGGGCCTTGTTGAATTTACTAACATTTTCCTACCCTGACGAGCGAATATCCTACCGAACAAAGGAAAGAGATATTGGCTCAAAAACAACTATAGCCGTGAGTTTACGTAACCAGGGACCTCGGTACCTGCCACAGATGGACTAACTAACCAAAACTCTTCAATATTGAATATAGGTAGTGTTGAATGAATGTAGTGTGTGTAATTGAAATTTTAGCACAAGAACAGAGACGGTACCTAATTTAAACTTTTATTGACTTAAATTATTGACTCACAATTATTATTTAAAATGACACAGTATGTTTCGATTTTTGAGGAATGTTAGACCGAGGGTTTCACTGCCGTGCTCTTTCCTTTCGTTAGTTCCAGGTTGAGAACGGTACGTTTTTCTTTGATAATATAGGAGACGTTTCACAAATTTTTCGTTTCTTTTACATATCATAACTTCCCTTAAATTTCGCAAATATTTGCTATGTCGGGCGTATGTCCAGTAAATAAAATTGAGTAAGTTTCCACAACGTAGGTCCTATTTGTTTTTAAGAATATTTGTTCTCTAAAAGGTAATAAAAATTCTCATCGTTCAATCTTACTGAGCGAACCCGGGTATGTCATACTACAAAGTTCTTAACGTGTCCTTATTTGGGACAGGTACCTTATATACAAACTATTTATTTTATTTTTAGTGATTTTAAATCTATCATATTTTTATGTTTATATTTATTTGATAGCAACTTGTAAATGGGAAACCATTAATATACTATTTCTTTATTAATAATTCATTAAATACGATTTAAACAATTCCAGTACATGTCATCTTATTCCATACAAATCTAGTTTTTTAAGTAGGTAGGAGATCCCGATGAATGCAATTATAGGTATATGCCTTTGTCAAATCGGAAAAATGCCTAGTGATACTCCCAATGTTTTAGAATTGCTTTAGTAAATTGAAAAATTAGTTTTATTAAAGCTAGTTTCAAGTTTGTCTGGAAATAATCCAAAGGAATCCGGTTGATAGGTCAATTTTTTTTAATAGTATATTATGCAATGATCATGTAATGATAGCCATTAATACACGAACATGTTGTAGGCGGCCATTACAATGAGAGTTGCATACACTATTTTTTCTACTTTCATTAATAAACGAAATACTTACATATTTATTTCAAGAATAGTAAACTTCTCAACTGGTGACAATCAGGCCCTGCGATCTCTCATTGCCAGTTATAAACCACATAATAACTCTTTTCCGTTTTTCTAGATGTCGCTAACAACCACAGAATTGTCAAAATTGGAAAATACCAGCACATCAAGAACACGTCCTATGTCGATAACATTGACATGTCAACATATGACAATATGCCAAAATATTCATTTGATCATAACTAATAATTCATAATGTTTTTTGTTCGCCGGTCTTGCATTTCATCTTTCTTTCTGTTGTCAAGTGTTCTTAAGTGATATCAATGTTGTTTTGTGTGTTTCAAGAAGAACTTCAAACTTTATAGATTGGAAGATCTATTTTTATCTTTGTTGATTAGATAAATGACAGGATCAATTAAACATCAATCAGAACTTTGAATAAATATGTTAAGGATCCCTTAACCATCGATAAAGAAACTGTCTTTTGATTTAATTAACAAATTATCAATTAATTTAAGCAAACATTAATGCCCCAAAGTCTAGAATAAACGAATTTGAACAGACCGACAGTAATGCGAACAGGATGCCATCTATCATAAAAAGTCCTATGTAAAGTAGGTATCTGTAGCATCGATGCAAAACCAGTAGATAGTGATTTTCCGATGTGGTAGATGGCGCTGGCTTGGCTCAATTTTGTTGACAACAAAATTTACACTGATGGCGTTTCCGATTGGTAGGTCTAGTGCGGAACTAGTGCAATTTTTTCTATTTCTGTCTTTTTCTTCTATAGGTCGATTAAAAGGATGCAAATACACTCAGTGCGCACTGAATCTACCAATCGGAAACGCCATGAGATTCCATTCTCGACAGTTTATATAGTATTTATCTCTGGTGACAATTGTTGACAACTATTGACAATTTCGAAAATTAAGATCAAGACGTCATTTGAGCATAAATTCCGCACCCAATTTATTAATTTTGTCATGTTTCTTCTGGTAAATACTGATAGAAACAATACAAAATTCCAAAACAAATCTGTTATTTTTATATAAACATTGTTCATGTTCAAAATAACTCGATTCCAGTGGCTGAAAAATCTGTATCATAATGAAATTCATTATGAAACAGATTTTAAGCTTATTATGAAACGTCAGTAGAAAAAGATATTTATGTAGTTAAGAACAAAAAATATTATACAGGCTGTCTCAAAAATTATATTTCAAACCAAACTACACTCTAAAGAAAGCTAATAACCAAAACAACAGCTACAAAATGACTATGAACCATGATAACCAATATTATCGAAATATTTTTAAGTTTACTCTTAATAAATTATGATATAGAATATTTCAAAAATATATATGATATAAAAACTTTGAACCCCATTTTTGTAACTGTTATTTTTGTTATTGACTTTCTAGAGTGTAGCTTGGTTTAAAACATAATTTTGAGATACCCTGTAAAATAATTTTTGTTTTTAACTACATAAATGGTACCTACCATGTCCTTCGAGACCTTCGAGGCTATTGTTGCTAAATAGATTAATACATTTATAATAGGTACTTATATGGTATTGATAATTTTAGGACACTTGTCGGTATTTCGTCATAACTAGAACTATGTTTATTTTTTATTTTGTTTCCTACTTCACAATACTGGTCTTGAAAATATTTGGTATTTGGAATTATATTACAAATGAATGGATTATGCTTTAATTTTTTTATTGAATCTGGTATAATTGACAATAGAAATTGATTATATTTTTCAATGTTATATTGTTCTCAAGATGTTCTTACATATTGACCACATACAACTCCTAATATGTTACTATATTTTTCTAATCATAATCTTACTTTTTTCAGAAGAGAATCATATGTCTTTTTAGTTCGTATTAGGTCTATAAACCTAGCAGTCCCAAAGGTGGAAAAAAACTTCGGGGATTATCAGGGTGACACAAGGAATAGGGAACAACCTATAACTTTTTTAATATATAAGTTGAAAATTTGAAATTTCGGGAGCTTAAACGAGGCAAATTTTAAAGTTTTTTAGAAGTAAATTGCGTTACCAGTCACTTCCGGTTAAACCGGAAGTGGCCATAACTTTTAATTTTCAAATGGGACACCCGGTATTTTTTGAGTTTTCTGGCATCAGCAGATTATTTTCCGTATGATAGGACCATTTTTGAAAGTTTTATAACAAAACCAAAAAAAAATTGCATTTAAAAATAAAGATTTTTCAAAAGTTTTTGGGATATTTTTCAGCGGATTTTAAAAATGCTGATATCAAAAAATAGGGAAAAAAATCTAGTTTCAAAAAATTGATAGGTCCCGGCGTGGTTACATTTGAAAAATATGGAACACTTTGAAAAAAACCTCTTTGTTTAATTTTGATCTGAAATTATGGCGTTCAGTTAGGGAAAAATTGAAGTTACAGATTTTCCTGATATTGGGAATATCCAACTAAATCAATTTACACCAGTGGCGGCGCCGAATTTTTTTTTCCAAAAATTAATTCAATTTTTTGTTAAACATTTTCCAAAAACGGTCCTATCATACTTGAAATGATCTGCTGATGCCAGAAAACCTAAAAAATACCGGATGTCCTATTTGAAAATGAAAGGTTATGGCCACTTCCGGTTAAACCGGAAGTAACTGGTAACGCAATTTACTTCTAAAAAACTCAAAAAGTTGCCCCGTTTAATCTCCCCAAATTTCAAATTTTCAACTTATGTATTAAAAAAGTTATAGGCTGTTCCCTATTCCTTGTGTCACCCTGTATAATAATTAGGTGCTTTTCAGGTGCTCCTAAAAAGTCGAAGAAAAAATTGAATCAGTTAGTTATTAACTGAGTTACACATTTTTTTTCGTTATTAGGGCACGGCTGGCATTACGTTTACTTGCGTGTGTATTTGCAGCGAATATGATAAGAGTGGCTAAAATGTTGGTGTATTAGAATTAGGTGCTATTAAGGTGTTCCTAAACAGTCGAAAAAAAACTTGAATCATTTAATTATTAACTGAATTACAGATTTTTTTCAATATTAGGAAATTGTTGGCTTCACGTTTACTTGGTGGTGTGTCAGAATGGAACAAACTTCAGGGTCTATATAATAGCTAGGTGCTTTTCAGGTGCTAATTAGGGCCAGAGGCGCCGACTTTTGAAAGTCCTCATGGGTGCAGAATAACAACTACATAAATTTGTTTATAGGGGGAGTGGGAAGCTAGCCGGAGGCGGAAAATTGTTTCTACGAGCGTGCGAAAAGTGCTTTTTTTTGCACGCATTTTAGGCCATGAAAATATAGCTAGTGCGAAAAAGTAAAATAATTATGCAATGTTAAGTCACCCTGGTACTTTCAAATCCTAAAATGCGTGCGGAAAATTACTTTTTCTACTGACGTTTCATAATAGCGACTTTTCGATTGTCATTTTAGTTTTTAAATGGCATTCTTTTAAGCACTAGTGTGTAAAAGTGACACTTTTAAGCACTAGTGCGTAAAAGTGACACTTTTAAGCACCAGTGCCTAAAAGTGTCACTCATTGTTCAGAAATAAAACACACAGATTTGAATTTTGTCTATTTTTTCATAAATGTTGTCAATGCAATTATTTGAACTACTAAAGTAAACGTTTGGGTTACTCAAAACAGAACTTTCTGTTGTTTTTTTTCAATAGGATTTCAATTTTCAATCAAAAAAACCTCATGAAAGATGTCAATCAAAAGCAGGTGCCAAACTTTTTTGGCGCGATCGGCTCTTATTTACGAGGAATAAAATTATGTTTTTTTTTTCAGTATGAAACGCCAGTAGAAAAAATCTTGTATACAACACGTAACGAAACGATGTCTTTTAGTCACTCTACGTGTTGTCCAACTCGGCTACGCCTCGTTGGACAATTTTCACGTCGCGTGCCTAAAAGACACTCATTTCGTAACTTGTTGTATAAATAGCTATTTCCGTACGGCGTAAGAAAAAAAAAATTCCGTATTCATTCATGTGAAAAATCTTTCCCTCATTTAATTGCTACTCATACGCCCTAACTGACGTTTTGTGTTATTTTAGCCGCCTCTGTCAACTGTCAGAGGGTCACTGTCAGCCAACGAACTATGCGCACGAGGGAAGGCATTATTATAAAAGTTTAGAAATATCGTAAAGATTATATCGATATATTTGAGTAATATTTTGATATTTACAAAATATCGATATATCATTGCCATCCCTACCCACGCGCAAAACTAAACTAATATATGGCATACAGCGCAAGCGCCAGACTTCCCGTTGTGGACCGGACTGTCCTGATTATTATCAAAGAGTAGAGATGGAGAACAGCAACATAAAGTAATAGAGCATAGAACTGACCACAAATAACGAAAGGACAGAATACTAATACCGCTTCACTTGTACAGGGTGCTGCAATTTGGAATGTTTCAACAGGAAAAACATACTTCCAGACCAGATAGAGGAAAATTGACCCAGACGTCATGGGTTCGATTTTCGAGAAACGTCGATTGTCAAAAACCGTATCACGGTATCTTCAATGGCACCATTGATACAGGGCGATTTTCGATTTTCCCCTATTATGAGAAATAGCTATAAGTTTTTTATTTATCAATTTTTTTTATTCATGTAAAAACATTATGGCGACACTTTTTCGAGCACAATCCAGTGGCGGACTCAGTTTTTTTCTATATCGCTCCGATTTCGAGATATCGACCAAAGTCCGATATTTTCAAATGAAACACCCTATATATTGATAGCTCATTGGATAGCTCTGTTTTTGCTGATTTCAATGATATAAAGTTCGATAGGTTTATCTCTAACAGTTTTCGAGAAAAAAAATTATATCCGTTTTTGTGGTAAGGACTAATGTGTTCGAAAAGGATTTTATATGTGTAAGGAAAATGAGGAAGGTCTCTTTCTAACACATTGTTTCTTATGACTGAAACAGATATAATTTTTTTTCTCGAAAACTGTTAGAGATAAACCTATCGAACTTTATATCATTTAAATCAGCAAAAGTAGAGCTATCTAATGAGTTATTAATATATGGGGTGTCCTATTTAAAAAAATCGAACTCTGGTCAATATCTCAAAATGGGAGTGAATTTGAAAAAAACTGAGTACGTCACTGGATTGTGCTCAAAAAACTACCCCAAAGATGTTTTCACAGAAATAAAAAAAATTGATAAACAAAAAACTTATAGCTATTTTTCATAGTAGGGGAAAATCGAAAATCGCCCTGTATTAATGGTGCCATTGAAGATATCGCGATACGGTTTTTGACAATCGACGTTTCTCGAAAATCGATCCCATGACATCTAAGTCAATTTTCCTCTATCTGGTCTGGAAGTATGTTTTTCCTGTTAAAACACTCCAAATTGCAGCACCCTGTACAGGGTGTCCGAAACGGTTTTCACGATTTCTTTGTTATATTTCTCGAGAACCGTTAGGAGTGGGGGAATCCGAGCTGATGCAATGCTGAGCATGCATCTTGGAATTTCAGTAACGTAACCATGGAGCGATCCACAGGGCCGCAGCTCGCTTTCTGTGTGAAAGCATTTTATGAGAACAACCATTCATACATCCAAGTTCGTCGCCTTTTTCGTGCACATTTGAACTTACACCGACATTCATCAAGCTCCGACACGTCCTTTATTCGGACACTGGGTTAGAAAATTTGAAGCAGAAGGCACAACAGTGAATAACAGCCATATTGGCCGACCCAGAGCTGGTAGAAGTGTGGAAAATATCGAGCGTGATAAGTTATAATTTTTACAAATCTGTTCGGACCCTGTATAATTCTTATACAAAGTTGTGTAAATTTAAATTACACTTGGCCAAACATAAAACTGGTACAGGCAATATATATTTTTCAAATTTGCCTAGTATGAGTCAGGCTTAAGAACAAAAAGTCTCCTCTGAAAAACTTAGGTCAGACAGTTTTTGTCAACGTCAAAGCTGAACAAAAGTAAATGCGACATGTTTTTATGTTATGATTGGTTTAAATATGACACTGACTTGACTCTTTTTGTCATTGTTGAGGTGATAAAAAAGGTCGATTTACACAATATAAAAATGCGTACCAGTTTTATGATTGGCCAAGTGTACATGCACTGATGGAACGGAATGAGCAACAAATACGTTTGTACTTCCGCATTCCCCACGAGAGCTCTCATGGGTGCTCCGCACCCGTGAGAGGTTGCTCATGGCCCATGGGTGCACCTGCCCCGATGCCCCCATGTAGTCGGCGCCAGTGATTAGGGCCTCTAATTAAAAATTAGGTGCTCCTCTAGTTTTCGAAAAAATCAACAAAAACTAAGGCACTGCTAGGTTTATGAAAGCCAGTCCCCTAATAAAGAAAAAAATCTGTAATTCAGTTAATAATTATTAACTTAAATAGCACCTGATTACAATACAACATTCTAGCTATTGTCATCAGATTCGTTGCAAATACACCTCCAAGTAAGCGTAAAGCCAGTAGTCCCCTAATAATGAAAAAAATCTGTAACTCAGTTAATAATAATTAACCAATTAAATTTTTTTTTTGACTATTTAGGCGCACCTAATTCTGATACAAAAGAAAAATTTTAGAATATATTTTTTATTATAGGGGACTGCTAGCTTTCATAAATCTAGTAGTCCCTTAGTTTTTTCGATTTTCTCAAAAACTAAAGGAGCACCTAATTTTTAATTAGAAGCCCTAATTAGCACCTAAAAAGCACCTAATTATTATATAGACCCTGAAGTTTTTTTTCCATTCTGACACACCACCAAGTAAACGTGAAGCAAATAATTTCCTCATAATGAAAAAAATCTGTAATTCAGTTAATAATTAACTGATTCAAGTTTTTCTTCAACTATTTAGGAGCACTTAAATAGCACCTAACTCCAATACAACATTTCAGCCACTGTTATCAGATTCGCTGCAAATACACCCGCAAGTAAACATCAAGCCAGCAGTCCCCTTATAATGAAAAAAAATCTGCAACTCAATTAATAATTAACCGATTTAATTTTTTCTTCGACTTTTTAGGAGCACCTAAAAAGCACCTAATTATTATATAGACCCCTAAGTTTTTTGGACGTGCATGAACTGCGCACTTTCTTAATCTCTTAATGAGGGTTACTTTTAGCACCTAGAATACTTACCACGAATTGCGCATTGGTGCAATTGCAGGTAATTTTATAAATAATTATTCCTAATGGGTACAACCCTAATAGAAGGTCAGTTTTATAAAATACATCCATCCTTGTATATATTTGTAAATATCTTAAATGAAATTTAGACAGAAACGTACATAAAATTACAAAGTATCGATGAAACTTAGAAAGAAAAGAGAAAAGATTATTCAGTATCCAAAAATAGACAAGCTTCAATATATAAAATGTTTAAAAGTTATTTTTATAAGCAACAGACTAATAATAATAACGAATTGTATATTGTTATAATTTATCTTTGTACATTTTTTTTCTTGTGTGAATAAAAGAAAATATATTGTTTATATTATGGACATATTATTTTTACAATACTTAATTATCATAATCTTCGGGTGCGCAATTCGAGTACTGTAAATTTGGGGCCTCTTTTGTATAGTGCGCAATTCGTGTTAAAATGGATAGGGCCCAGGTATATAGTGCGCAATTCGAGGCCGCCCGTGTACGCCCAGTTTTTTTCCACCTTGGGACTGCTAGGTTTATAGACCTGTATATATTGCTTTTTCATGTTTTGCCACTTCTGATTAACAAAATTAAGATATCAAGTTGAGTCTTAATACCTGAGATTTGTTGATTGTTTTTCTGGTAATATTTTTTTCTTGATTTTAATAATTTTTGTGGGAACCTATGATTGAATAAACTGTTTCACTGCCCATTTACCTCTTGTTTGTCAGTGACATGGACGTCAGACCAGCTGAAAACAATTTTATGAGCTGTATAGAGAAATATACATCTAAAACCAAGCTAAACCGGGAGACAATGAAACTACTACCCATGGCGGTATTTTTTAACGGCTCGAGATAGAAATATGCAACTTATCGAATGCCTTTTGAATAAGGAGCAAATAACCATGATTTTTTTGTTCTGGCATAGGTACTCAGTTTTTACGTAAAATACAAACAAATAGGAATTACCACATATTTTTGAGCCACTCTATTTCAAAAACTATCAATTTTTGACATAGGGTATGTTAGACAAAAGTTATTTAGAATTGTTCAGAGAGTCCAAAAAAAAGATAATATACAGGGTGTCCAACAATGGTATTTGAAATAAATACTGTGGGTGTGCTTTTTGAGCTTCATAATTTATCCTTTCTGAGGTAATAGCTTAGAGCAGGTAAAGGTAAAGGAGTAGTAATACGGAGTCGGAAAATGGAGCCGTTTTTTTCCAAGTAAAATGGCGGTATAGGCAATTCAATGCTTTACCTGTATTTTGGTGCCAAACCCCTGCCAAAAACTTGGCTTCACTGTTTTATAGGCAGAATGGCGCGTTCCTACTCCTTATGTCCATAGGACAGCGCTTTACCTGCTTTAAGGGTAATAGTCATATAATCTCCAACAATAAATATACCGGTATGACAAGTGAATATCTACAGGCCAATTTTGATGCAATAGAATGAAATGTCTAAAAAAAGTCTAAGGTTATATAAAGAAAGAAAACCATTTCCCCTATTTCACCTTCAGCATTCTCAGCGCTCCATGTGGAAGGTTTCGTTCTCTTTTTAACTTTGAACTTTTTCTAGACATTTCATTATATTGGTAAGTATTGCATTAAAATTGGCCTGTAAGATGCTGACTTGCCAGACCTGTATAATGTTATACATAATAAGGCAATACTACAATGTAATGTAATTATATGATATAGTTTATGCTATAGTTACTACATCAATCAACCATTTATCAATTGAATTATATGTCTTTGATCTAATACTAATAGGTAAATCATTGTAATAATTTGGTCTAATACAATAAATATATGGCTTTGGCATAAGGTGTGTCTAGGGTTTTGTAATAAAACATTTCCTTTCATTGCATTTCTTGTGTTTAAATTATAATTCGAAGCTTCTTTATACATAGAATTCTTCACCACAAACTTGGTAAGACGCTTGATGCGAAATTGCGCTGGAGAGCACATATTAAGAACTCTTTCTTTCTTAATATTAGCTTGAATAACAGTATAGAAAAATGTACTGGTTAATTGGAATGAAGTCACACTTAACAAAAAAAAAAAACTTAGCTCAAGAAAGAGCCATAAGAATAAATTCTGAATCATTATAATAGGCGTTGAGAAACAAATTAATATTGTGTTAATTATTGTTGCTATTTTTACTTATTCTATTCTAAATAAACAATAAAACTGTTAATTACCTAAACACGTGCTCTGCAAATTTACTCGCATCACCATAAGGAAAGAAATTTCCATAAATTTTCTTAAATTCATCTACCGACAGATGGCCACTGGGACAGTCTTTTAAAAAACCTTTATACCATTCTTGAATTTCAGCATCTGGGGAATAAAGAAACAATATTATAGAATTCAAAAAATAATAATCTTAGGGTCCTGTTTCGAATTGTCAATAATATGTACTCACCAGAAAATTCTGTATTTTGCTTCAGATCTTCCAAAACTTCGGGCTTGAGCTTACTATTTTGTTTACCCATGACTAGACTAGTTTTCAAATCACACCTCCTTATTACAAATTGTCAGCTAACGTCCTATGAACATGTTTTTGTTTCGTGCTACTTTCCTATCTCGGATCTAAACTAAAATACATTATTTATTTAGAAATATTATAAGCATGTATATGAGAGTAACAAGGTTAGTACACTGAAATTAGAGGAAAAAAATCTAATACTTTCTATATGTATTTAATTTCAAAAGGGCAAATTCATTCATCCTAAAATTTCAGTGTACTAGTTAGTATATAGGGATTGGATAAACAAAAAAGCCATTTCCAAATATCTGACATTTTTTAATTATCATATTATTATTAATTTGTAATAAGTGATAAAAATTATTTTGTTGGGAATATTTTGAGTACCATCAAACAGATAGATTATTTGAAGAAATTCATTCAACTAACATGTTTTTTTTTTACATCTAGATATACTATTATGTATCCTTTGCCTCTGCTTAATGCTAAAAAAATGAATTAATATACAACGATTACTTTTACAAAATATTTGAGCCCCGTTGAGTTACATTTTTATTGAACATCTGAGGCTCAAATACAGAAAGATTCATTTGGTTTAATATCAATTAAAAACAACATAAAATGTGTGTCTCAATTTTTTTCTCATAAAGAACGTTTTAAGACACCCTGTACAATAATATAACACTAAAAATGTTTGGGGGTGTGTATATAGATTTCAAGTAAATGGCCTTATGGATATTAATACAAATTGACTTTTTCTTGGTGCATTATACATGTATAGCTTTTCCCAGTATGTACAGATATAGGGCAAAACAGCAACTATTGCGTTCATAGATAATAATTTTTATGTGGCCCTGGGTCTAAAAGAATTTTAGAAGGCAAGGCCACAATTTTTAAAACACTACAACATTTACGATAACATAGATTGATTTTTTTTATTAAATACATATACAATTGTATTAGAGAGCAAATAGTAGTGCGCAAGTAGAAAAATACAGTTAAAAACTTAAATATAGAAGCTACACAGAGACATATTAAATAGATTGAGGAAAAAAATTGTGCCTTGTTCCATAATAATTATTGTGGATGATGTTACTTTATCACATCTTGGTTACCTTGCAGGCTAAAGTTTCAAGACTAGAATAATTTTTGTATTTACACTAACTTAAGGATGTTTACGATTGAATGTGATTGAGAAAAACATATTATTATTTAATAGAGAATTTTTCGAGAAGCTTGGCAAAAACGTCCCTAAATTTTTTCAAGTTTATAATATCTCAGGTATCTTTGCAAACTTAATCCTCAGGAATCTTAAAGAGCATTTTTTCAATTCAACATCACAAGAAATTCATTACTGATCATAGCATTGGCAATGTTGAAATAGATGCTGGTGAGGCTATTGATTGTTATACATAGTTTTTCCAAAGTCAATTGGAACAAGGTGAACATAAATCATAACTGGTGGCTGACTAGTGGCAGTGCATTTCTTATGGAAATTTTCAGCGACGAATCAGCCACCAGTTGGTACTTTGTTCCAATTGAGTTCAGAAATATTATACTATCTGTTTTAAATTTCAATGACTGTCCTTTTCAAATAAATTTTGAATGATGTTTTTTACACACACACTCATACAAAAAACAAAAAGTTAGGGACGTTTATGTGATTTTGGATAAATACTTCTTTCCATGATTAAAAGAGAAAATATATAAATGCCATATAAAGCTAGAAAACCTCCAGTTAAATAACGGTGACCTCAAAATGTGCAACAAAAACAATGTTACACTATCATACTGAGGTAACTAAGCAAAAGGTTACCAACTGGCCCCGAAAAGAATAGATTTAGTGTCGGTACTTTTGCTCTCATATGACAGCCATTGAAAATAATCAAGGGTTTGACTGTGCTCTAACCACATCATACTTATAGACCTTGGCCCATGCAAAACCTTGACGACGTATCAAATTCGTTAATCGAGAGCAAAAGTATCGGCCCTTAGATTTGTAAGAAACCTGGCCATCCCTTATATGTAACCAAACATACGTACATTACTAATGCCAGGTGTTATAGACTTGAGTTAACCATGACCCATCTAACTTGTTTAAAAATTCTTGTAGTAGGTAACTCAAATTTATAAAACCTCTTCAAATGAATAATAACAATATACTGACCATTTAATTGCTGGATAAATCCGTGAACTAAACACTTGTTGGAAAAATATAGAGACCTTTATTAGTCGGTAAACGGTGTAAAACTGACAAAATACCAAAGGCCTGGCCGAGTTTCGTGCCGTTAATTTTAGCATGTTTGGCATCGATTAAAAAACGCTATTTCCTTGCACTTGCTTACGTTACGTGCAAAACGTTAAAATGCTAAATAAAGTGCTGGATTTATAGTTTTCCATCGCCTAGGAAACAGGCCTTTTGCTACAGACATGCAACAAAGGACAGGACAGGGGTTTTGTTCAGGCATATCAACAATCAACTCGTTTCTAGTTAGTGTTGGATAGTAACAATAATAACCCCATATTTAGTCAGAGAAATTCATGTTTGTTCGGATTTTCCAGCTAATTTTATATTGTTTTATCATACAAATTAAATCAGTTTTTTTTATATTTGCTTCATAGGCTTGGTTACCAAAAGTAAGCTAATTTTGAGCATTTTATTTTTCTTTGCGTATTCACTTATCCAAAAGAAAAGATATGCATACCAATGATAAGTTGACGAATATAATTCGGCCAATTCGGGACAATGATAATAGTTATGTAATAGATTTGGTTCCCCTTAAATATTTAAATAAGATACTTACAGTGTTGTATACAAAAGTGATGTCTAAAAATGGTAAATAGATATAGATTAGATAAATGTTTGTTTTTTTTTAGCAGACTATACCCTGGCCAGAATATGGTCCTTAAAGGATCAGTAAAGATGGATATTTGGGTGGCTATACTGGCACCCAAAACACCATTATTACCAATCCCATCAATACAAATTTACTACACTTTCTAAATCAACACTCAAATAGTGTTTTAAAGTATAATAATTATTCTAAGCTACTAGCTAGGTAAATGCTTTGTTCAATATAGACGAGATCAGAATTATTTATTTGAAATTTACTTGTTTTTTGTTTCAATTTATTGAATCTCGATATAATATTTCAAATGCACACTGGCACGTGAATAATTTAATATCGAACGTTTCAATTTGTGGCAATTATTATTTTGTAGAATTTGTTAAATATTCATTTGTGCAACTTTTTTTGTGCGATTGTTAAATTACGAACATTTTCAATCAGTATTAATAGTTGAATGTTAAATGATTATTTTTCATAGACAACCCAGGAGTAAACCGCTGAGCAAAATCTGTACACCCCCTACTGAAGTACATTCCCGGACAATTTCAAGACATCCCTGAACATCCCAAGACATCCTCAGATATCCCTAGACATCCTCGGGTATCCCTGGACATCTTTGGACATCCCTTCTCCCTGTATATATCTCTGATATATTTTCGAGGACTATTGGCCTTTTAAGCAAGGCTCGTAACAAGAGTATCAGTCACTCTTACCTTATAACAGGTTAACAAACCCTTACCATGTTCAAGTTACTGAGGCTATGATAAATTAGATTAGGTATTACAGTCATCGATAGTCGAATCAATAGTATTGGTAAAGTTAATAAAGATTGTCAATGAGAATCTACCTAGAAATCGAAGACGAAAACTTCAAAACCAAACGAAATTGAATAAAAAAACATTCCTAATTAGAAAAACAAAATATTCGAAAATACACAAAACTATAATAAGTACCTTGAATTTTTCGTTTCTTCCAAATTTCTGAGAATAGAAAAAATTTCGAGAGCTTGGAATAAAAACGAAATACTTTGTGTACCAATTTTACTCTTTTCTCTGAATTTTTTTCTCAATTTTTCCCGCTCAATTTTTGTTTATTCCCGTCCCGGCTCTATTGAATTTGTCGAAAATGAAAATTCAAGAGCCTGGAATAGAAAAAACATGAATGTTCTTTTATCTACCATTTATTTCTCAAATTTTCTACATTTTTTCTTTGTTAATTCTCAGTTTTTCCGTCTCAATTTTTGTCCATTCCCGGCTCTTGAATTTTCGTTTTCTTCTAAATTTCTCTAAATATATACTTACGCTAATAGAGAAAGAAGGGTGTACCTTGCAGCTGATGTTACTTCAATAAAAGAACCAAGGAAATATCTGTTACTTTAGAAAATGCCACGATTTTTTCATTAGACATGCCCTCATCTCCTGGGACATCCTCAGAAATCCCATTGACATCCCTTGGAGATCCCCTGAACATCCTGGAAATCCCCGGAAATCCTGGGATATCCCTAGACATCCTCTGGACATCTCCAAGCATGTACACCAGACACCCCCAGCGGTTCACTCCTCGTAGACAACTTTATCTGGTGCTTTCTCTCAAGGACTTTGAAGTCCACAACAAAATCATCATGACCCAAAGACCCTAAATACTGAATTCAATAGAATACTTTGACCTAGATATGAACCAACTTATCAGACTCTTGCATCTTTCAAATATCAACTATTGTCAATTAGAATTTTCCAATATTCATTCTAGCTTTCAATATTAAATATAAATGTCCACTTCCACCTAAAGGCATTCTTTAACCCTCATTCTGGTGCAAAATGTTTATTAATATTTTTGAAATAGTAGTCTATATCTCACAGCGAAGAGAATAGTTAGAGAACTGGAGTAAAACATGCAGTCTGTCTTTACTCCTTATTTTATAGAAATATCAGTTAAAAGGGGGTTTCGGATCTATCATAGATCCATCATAAGCATAAGTTCTACAAAACAAAAATTATGGGAGTTAGGGAGAATTAGCAAGGATGTATACAGGGTTAGTAGAAAGTACTGCAACACTTAAATATCTTCAAAACCGCTCAAGCCGCGTTCACACATTTCGGAATCTGACAGTTTTTGGGCATGCGGAATTGAACAGTGCTATCGGCAATGTTGCTAGATTTCCCAGTTTCACGCTACACGTAGGTAGTCTTTTTGTGATCTTAAATAGAATGCCCCACTTATTTTTATTGCAATGAATTGGACGTGCCATATTTTCAGTGAAAAGTATCGCAGCGCTTGAATCAGTGTTGTCAACTCTGAACCAAAACTGTCCACTAGAAAAGAGATTTAAATCCACTAGGAGGAAAAAACGGCGCCGCAGGCGAAAATTTTTTGGACTAGTGGAAAGACTCCTAAATTTTTCCCCCTCTTTTTTGAAATTTTTAGCACTCCTAATATCTTTTTATTGTTTAATAATTCTGAAAAATGTGGATACTCAACGCCATCTAGATATCATCTGCCATGTTGTGCTGTGTTAGTTTCTTTTCTTTGTTTCTTAGATTATAAGCAATTTTTCGCGAGGATAATTAAGCATACTCGAGTATGCTGGGTTATGTGATGTGTCAATTGTGTCATACTCCCCTAACTCCCCCTCCATCAAATTCTAGGATACTCGAGGATCAAGAACACTTAATTTCTTTTAAGAGAACAGACCGAAAATCACCTTTTCTACATTTAAAATCGACGAAAAAATTAACTCACTAGCACAGCCTGAATTGCAAGCATTCCATTGAGGTCTGCGAGTGACGTCATCAGTCTAAGCCGCTGATCGTTACGTCACTCGCAGGCCCAGATTTTGATGGAGAGGGAGTTGGGAGAGTGGAGTATGACGCAATTTACAGATCACATAACCCAGCATATTCGAGTATGCTTGATTATCCTCGCGAAAAATTGCCTTATGATACAGCAGCATGTTTATGAAAGCCGGGTTTACTTGACTTGAAGTTTGAAAGTGACAATGATGACAGTTGACATAAAAGCATCATTGACAATATTGACATACCTACGATATGACAAGCCCACAAAAAAAATATGTCAAGGATGATACACACTACTACTACAGGATGGCCTATCTCATAAGGCCTCTGTGTAAAATCCCCCCACGCCAAATCACCATTTGTGACGTAGGCAGCATGTTATTTCTCGCCTTGACGTAGGCTGTTCAAACAGTTGACGACTTAGTTATGACGTCGGAAATAGTGACACACCAATATGGCGATAAGCCATCCTGTAGGTGTCCTTGAAAATATGCTATTTTCTGTGAATTAACAGGAATCCTATACAAATAGGTTATTTAGAAAATTTAAAAAGTATCTGGCTAATGGAAGCGAAGGATCACTAAAAATCATTGAGCTAAAAATTAACTAGAAACCATGGATCCCATTTCCATTCCCATTAAAATTACCACTGTAGTGAAATTTGCTGAAACCATTCTACTAGACGACTTTTAAATCCACTAGAACTAGTGGAAATTCTACTAAGTTGGCAACACTGGCTTGAATATCAACAAAACTCGCTTAGGCTCGTTCACTAAATTCGTTATCTGGGGATTTTTGGGCAAGCGAAATTCAACTGTGATATCAGCATTGTTGCCAGATTTCCTAGTTTTGCGCTACGCGTAGTCTTGTTATTATCTTAAATAGAAACCCACATTTATTTTTATTGAAATGAATTGGGCGTGCCAAATTTGATAAGATTCCAAATTTTCATAATTCTATCTCTACTAGTTTCTGAAATATGCCTATTTTTTGATGAAAATTAAAAACTATTTCTTTATTGCTTATTTTTCAGGGTTTAGGTCGTTATGGAACATATTCGTTCGTCTCCTATTGGCTGGAGTCATAATACGTCATAAGGGCGCGAAAACATCAATTTCAAATAATTGACGTGTCTCGCAGAAATAGAAAAAGATACCTTAATTGTAAAAAATACAAGTTAGAAAGTAATAAAAAATGACATGAGCGCGTAACTCGTGGCTGCAATGTAGCCAGATTGTATTTTTGGAGAACAAATTAGAAAATACGTCGAACATTATAACACTAAAGAAGTGATATATTGTCAAGTATTTTACAACGCCTTAAATCAGACAAAAGAAGAACTCTAGAGTGTATGTTAACATCGATGGCACTTTTATTTTGATAAATTTTTCATCCGGCAACATCGCACAATGAAATTGCAAAGGAATATGTCAAGTATAACCTAAAACGACACTGCGATAAGTTCAAGTAATACGTAAAATATTAGTTGGCACTTTGTCGAATTACACGTTACAAAGAGAGAAGGAACGATTAATTCTGAACTTGTCCCTGAATACGAATATGATGCAAGCCCGTAACAAACTCGATTTTCATTGGACGCTCACCTGCAACCCACGAGTTGCGCGCGCACAACAGGTATTACGAGACACGTCAATTGCAAAAATTCAATCTTAAATAAAATTGTTTTGTTTCAAAGCATAATTTCAATAATCATATTGAACCGTATGTAAACGTAGTAGAAGTACTTGTCTTACATCAGAAACATTCATTTCAATTTAGCAGGACGGCCCCATTACATGTAGGAAAATTAGCTTCATTGTAAACACACACCTTCTCAGTTTCGTACGTTAATTATAATTTTCCGTGAGTTAAGTTAAGTGGATGTAAATGACCCTCAAGTTTTGTTATATACATCCTTGCTTATTTTCCCTAACTCCCATAATTTTTATCTTGTAGAACTTATGCTGATGATGGATCTATGATAGATCGGCAACACGTTCAACCCCCCTTTCAACTGAAATTTTTATAAAATAAAGAGTGAAGATAGTGTGTTTTACTCCAGTTCTTTATATTTATTGATGCCTGAGAAGGATTTCAATCAATCAATCAATAGATACAAAAGGTCTTATTGAGTTGTCTATGAAACAGAAAATTCACTTCTATTTTTTTAGACTTTGAAATGTTTGAATTATTACTACTGAAGCTAGAGAAAAGTTAACGCCCTATAAATACCATTATGATGGCAGACAGCATGAAAAAAACAGCTTCATTTGCTTTTAAAGCTGAAGAAAATTACATTTACCAACAGTAGGTATTTGGAGTATTATTATAACATACAGGTAATGTGTTCAAGTTAAAAATCTACTTCTCAATAATTGGTCTAGATTTTCGCATCAATCACACGTCGAAACTTGCTATTTATAATTTAACGTTGGAACTTTGGAAGTGGAAACGTTTGGAAGAAATTCCAAACCACGACAGTTTGATATCACAAATTTTAGTATGGTTTGGTTGCGAAAATCTGGAGACAATCTGTATTTGGAATATGGACAGATGTATTACACAAAACAAAAAAAGTTGCTGAAAGGTAGTATTCTATTAATAAAATGCAAAAATTAGTATGTATATACGAATTAGAAGGTGCACTTCTTGGTTAACAATTTGATTTTGATGATGTCTCAAGTCTAGTGCTAAGTTTAATTATCTTTTATGTAAGTATAGATTGCACTATTTTTTTACTCAAGTCCATTTAAGTGAACTTGTGCTAGTAATTTTATACCAAATTTATAGTACACCTTCAAATTCCTTAATTTCATGTTTTGATTTTGGTTTCTGTTAATGCAATACTACCTTAAAACATAATAGTCATGTCACAAGCAAAAATCAACCTTTGACAAGCAAAAATCACATACATCGATAAACAATAATAATTATAATAATAAAAAAAGTCTTTTATTTCTCAAAGTACGATTGTGTCAGTTACACTTGTAGTAAAAGCGTTTTAAGCTCTTGTAAGAGGCCGCTTTATAGTTTTATCTTAATTTTGAGAAACGTTACGGTAGATTCTGGGTGGCGATTAAGACTTAATAATATATATTTGTTTTGATTTGCTTTTAATAATATTATCAATTATACAAGAAAGTCCAAAATCCACTGCACCTTCTCCACCCAAAAAATTATACTTCTCTTGGTTGGCGGTTGTACGTTTTTAAGGCGCCAACATTTTCGACAGTTCCTCGTCCTGCAAACAGCCCTTCAGGAATTCGTCCTGGGTGAGCTGACCGTCGTTGTTCTCGTCCATCTTGGCGAAAATGTTTTTCGCTCTTTCTTCGGCGGAATCTGCCGGTCTGTTGGATGAGCATGCGCCCAACATATCGTAGATTGCCTAGAAACAAAAATAAATGTAGTTTTAAAAAATTTTGTTGCACTATTGAACGTGAATTTCACGTCATTAATAGGAATTTATAAGGAGTAGGTATTGTTATGTATATAATATTATTGTTAACCTGTTGTTAAAAGGATTGTTGTTTTAAACACCTGTTATTATTATTTTTTATAAAGTGTCATGTCATTGTCAGATTTGATAATAAAATAGTCACATCTACAGCGTAATTTCTTACAAAATACATAACAATTTGGCGACGAGGAGAAAGAAAGGAAGATAGAATAAGAGAGGAAAAATTCGAGGAAAATCACAACCATAGGAGAAATAAAAATCAATATTTAATATGTTCGAAGAACTAGCATCATTAATAAACTCTGTCTAACCAAAGTTGAACGTTGAAGGTCACTTACTCGAATATAGGGCTTCGCTAGACCAAGACTAGCCAGTTTTGGTCTTGGTCTCCAAAAATAAATACTGTCTTGGTCTTAGTCTTGATATTTCAAGACCAAGATAAGACTTGCTCAGTCTTGGTACGACCTATCAGGTCTCGTCAGTATGGCCAAAAGCAAAGAAACCGTCGTACTACTTCTATTTTGCCTACAGGCACTAAACGTATTCTTTGCTTTCCTAGCCATACTGACTAGACCTGATAGGTCGAAACGCGTCTATGGATGGAATAGCGGAGAAAATTAATCCAAAATTTTCTCATTAATAATTATCTTTGGAAATTCCAATAGGTACTTAGGTAGGTACCTATTGTATTATGTAGGGGAGGAAACTATATTAACTAATGATATCCCCTGTCATCTCCAAACAATACCCTAAGTGCCCTAACAACCGGCGTAGGAATATGGCAGGGTTGATATACAGGGTGTACCATTTAAAACGAAACAGGCTGTTTGCCATGTTTATTTTCAAAAAATTCGCTCGTACACGTAATTTGATTTTTGAAGGGGTAAGCTTTCTGCAACCATTTTTAGCTTCAACTTTAACAATCTAGGCGGAGTGGGACCAACCCTTACTAATTCAAATGGAACGAAGGGTCGAGGGATACCTTGTTTAAAAGAGCGTTCAATTCTCTTTCATTTGAAAGAAAATTAAATGCTCTTTTAAAACAGGTATCACTCGACCTCCTGTGCTATTTGGAATGGTAAGGGTTGTTCCCACCCCCCCTAGAGGTTTAATTTAATGCTGAAAATGTTTCAAACACTCACACAATCAAATTTTTTAAGAAATAAAAGTTACATCAGATATTTAGCCTGTTTCGTTCTAAATGGTATATCATACCAAGTCCTGATAGAACAAACTTCTGGAATTATTATGAAATTCCAGAAGTTAACTTTCAGTTTTCTGTCAAAATAGTTTATAATAACCGCCCTAATAAAGCCAATATTTTGGTATAATATAATTCGAAAGTTCTATTCATTATCCTTTCAAAATCCGTTTTTTAGGAGAATATATCAACTTCCTTAATATGACATCAATTTCATAAAACTATGTTCATCGTATTTCTAAAAAAATCCATTTCGATAATCCCAAAAGGCGTATTTATGTAGTATTACAAAAGAAAATCCCTCTACTTGTATCACAATGGGACTCAATCAATACCTTTTAAATTGCTAAACACGACTGAACGGTCAAAGGGTTCAAATCCGGGCCAAATGATCTTGTTAGTACATATCGTTTCCGTGAACATTAGTCGTTATTGGAGGGGATTAGCAGCCCAAGGGTTGAATGCCGTATGTATTAATTTCATGTAATTATAATTCATCGCGCCGGACCAATCTGATAATAATAATGTTCGTTAAAAATTAAATACTGAAAATTAAAGATGTATTTGTTTGATTAACAATTAAGGCCTTTGATCTCAAAGCAATTCCCCTAAGTAATTAGAATCCTCTAGGCGACTACAATCGAGGTTGATATTTCTTAACCAGCATTTTAAACCAATAGAGAAGTAAGTATAGCAACTGAATTTCCAAATTATAAACAGATCTTCATGGAGAAATCTTATCGGACAAGATCAAATTGCATTTGAAGTATCTTCGACAACTCGCAAAAATCAATTAGTGTTTTTTGTGCTATTGCATCAATTTCAATCAAATATTGAAGGGCATTTAAAGTAAGTGCTTTTGGTTTGTTTATCGAATAAAATTTGAAAACGTGTCATTCAATGGAGAAAATTAGAAATCAGCATTATTTATTTTTAAACTTGGAAGCTTCATCAGCCAGCACCAGTCCAATAAACCGATCACCATAAATTTTTCTAGTAACCCTGAAATGGGGGCGGGAAAGGGCTAAAAAGGGCCATTTCGCTTTCATAGCATCTGCGGACTGTCAACGATTTTTGATAAATAACATTTGGGGCACGTTTTTTAAAGCATCAACGTCACCTTTTATGTTATAATGTAGCCATATTTTCAGTCCTAGGGTGTATTAGTAGCAGGCACGGAAATGAAAAATGTATGACGTTGGCATGGGAAAGGGATTGGGATTAGATTGGTTTTTGAATATGCATTACTAATAGAACAGTATTGGAATGCAAATTGGTGCGATTTCAACCAGAAATGTTGGATAATTCTGGTGTATAGAATTTGGAACAAGAGTTGGTGATTTTGAAGAAAATGAACATAACAATTTGTAATCTTTTAACACGATGACTACCTACCAAGTTTATAAGTGAAAATTTCCAAGGTAAAGGAAATATTGTAGCTACTGCATCCAATAAAAATGGGCTTTATCAGCTGGATTTAATCAATCAATACACATATTTGACTAAAGCTGTAAAGCTGCAAGCATGAAAGAATTATGGTACCGAAGGCTAGGATACTTGAACAGAATTAGTATGTCTTTGCTTAAACAAGGTTTGGCTGCTGGTATTGATGATTACAACGATGAAAAAGATGATCAATGTACTATTTGTCTTACAGGGAAGCAAAGTCGTCAGCCTTTTAGAAAGGCAGGTGGTAAGCGTGCCAAAGACTTACTAGAGCTGGTCCATACTGATTTGTGTGGTCCAATGCCGGTTTCATCATGGATTGGAGCAAGATATATGTTCACTTCAATTGATGATTACTCGAGGAAAATTTTTGTCTACTTTTCAAAGTCAAAAAGTGAAGTTCTTACTGTTTTTAAAAACTTTCATGTATTGGTAGAAAACCAAAGTGGAAGAAAGTTAAAGAAACTTAGAAGCGATAATGGCACCGAGTAGGACAATACTTCTTTCGAAAATTATTTAAAATCAAAAGGCATAGAACACCCATTAACCGTAAGATATACGCCCGAGCAAAATGGTGTTCTATCCAAGAAGCTAAATTGGAAGAAAAACTGTTGGCAGAAGCTCAGAAGCTGCGAATACAGCTATTCATTTAGAAAATCGCTTAACTCCACAAGAAAAATGGACAGGTGAGAAAGTAGACTTAGAACACCTCGGAGTTTTTGGCTGTATTGCGCACATTCCTAATCATTTGAGAAAGAAATTTTATTCTTAGAGCAAACAATATATCTTTGTTGGCTACTGTGAACAAACCAAGGGATATAGACTTTTTGATATTGAGAAACCAGGTCGTATAATGAAATTTAGAGATGTGGTATTTTTTGAAAATATCTACAAAGTGAGAAGAACCACCTATTAAAATATTATTTTTTTCAAATCATAACTTTTTAAAAAAATGTTTACTGAATAAAATTAAATGTTGCAACCATGTAATGCGCCCTCAAGTTTAGGTTTTTCGAAACGGGATGCGCCGCAACAGAGTACCGAACCGAAGAGGATAGAATAGCAGATAACAGACGATTAGACTTTAGAATGGAGAACGCGCTAGACTGGCCCCTTAGAAAACGTGTTGCGCGTCTGTAATTATTTATTGTTCAATTTTAATTCCTATTTTGCATTAAAATTAATTGTTCAATTCAATTTGTTATTAGTGTGTGTGTGTAAGGAACGTACAGGTTAGTGGATTAATTATTATTTGGTTTTTGAGGGTTCAATTTACGCAAGTACAGTAGTGTCTCGATAAATGTACTCTGTAATCCGGATTTCACTTGATTCGGTAATCCGAATTCATTCACATGACTCTTGAAAATAAAAGCACAGGTTTTCACTTGTCGTTTTGTAACTGCGTTCAAGTGGATAGGTAGTTTTTACATGTCTACACGCATCATTTAATACGCGGCGTCCTTCCTGACTGTGTGGGTTTTTTTTAAAAGAAAATAGAAACTATTAAACGCAAACACAAAACTTTAAGTCTCAACGAAAAGTTGGCGATTATAGACGAGCTTTCAAATAAATCTAAAGTTTTTTTTGTTTAAATACGGCCTGTTATTTTTTCAAAATAGTTTTAAAAGCGAACTGTAAAATGCCTTAGTAATCCGAATAATTTGATAATCCGGATTGGTCTGGTTTTAATTGATCCGGATTATCGCGACACTACTGTATTATTTTTTTTTCCAATTTTTATGTTTTTTTTGTTTGTTTATAACAATTTTTTATAACATGTGCATTGTTTATGTATTTAACCAATATCGTTTCATACTGTAAACAACACAGCTAAAGAGTAAATTAGAACCTAAGAAATTATGTGCTGTCTTTTTGTGCTGGGATTTTGATTTTGTGTATTCAGAGCGTGCATTAGGGCCTTGTTGAATTTACTAACATTTTCCTACCCTGACGAGCGAATATCCTACCGCAAAAAGGAAAGAGATATTGGCTCAAAAACAACTATAGCCGTGAGTTTACGTAACCAGGGACCTCGGTACCCGCCACAGATGGGCTAACTAACCAAAAACTCTTCAGTTTTGATTACAGGTAGTGTTGATTGAATGTAGTGTGTGTAATTGAAATTTTCGCACAAGAACAGGGGCGGTACCTAGTTTCAGCTTTTATTGAATTATTGACTTAAATTATTGAATTAATGCCTCTCAATTATTATTCACCTAAATGAAGTATGTTTCGATTTTTGGGGAATCGAGGTTTTCTCTGCCGTTCTCTTTTCCCTCGAGAATTCTAGGTCGAGAACGGTACGTTTTTCTTTGATAATAAAGAAGACGTTTCACAAATTTTGCGTTTCTTTTACATATTACAGCTTCCCTTAAATTTTCCAAATATTTGCTATGTCGGGCGCATGTCCAGTAAATAAATTTGAGTAAGTATCCACAACGTAGGTCCTAGTGATTTTTCATTTCGTTTTTCAGAAGATTTGTTGTTTAAAAGCTAATAAAAATTCTCGTCGTTCAATCTTACTGATCGAACCTGGGTATGTTATACTACAAAAGAAAACAGTACAGTACCTTCTGATATTTCACAGCAGCAAACAATATCAATTGAGTCTAAACTAGAACTTATTAACGATGTCATTGCTGATGATCAAGCTGAAAATGATAGTAGTGATGAATCATTAGACAAATCAGAGCATCAAGAGCACATGCAACAAGAGTTTGGACGTACTCAGATATCTGGGAAAATTAAATTATTCTCTGGTCTATGCCTCGGAAGAAGTTAGTGAGCCTTGTTCAGTGCAAGAAGCCTTAGCTAGTGAATATTGTGATGAGTGGAAGAATATTATGAATGAAAAAATGTAATCAATGAAGGACAATAATGCATGGAGTCTAGTGGACATTCCTAAAGATAGAAAAATTGTACAGTGTACAGGATTTGGGTCGGATCAAATGTTGCTTAGGTTTAAATATAAAATATGACAAGTTAAATCATGAAATTAAATTAATCAAAAGGATTATATTTTAAAATTATTGGACAAATTTGGTATGACCGAGGCAGAATCGCTTATCACTCCTATGGAAGCTAACTTGAAATTACAAAAACGGCTTAACCCACCAGATAAAGATATTCCATATCAGTGTTTGATTGAGTCATTAATTTGTCTTGCAGTAAATTGATGTCCTGATATAGTTTTTGCAGTAAATTATTTGAGTCAGTATAATAATTGCTATACAAATATTCATTTCCAACATCCTAAAAGGATCTTTCGTTATCTTGATATGCATTTCGGTTTTAAGAAAGATAATGATAATATTTGTAGATATGTAGAAAATGACATTATTGGAAAATCATACAGTGGATATGTTTTCAAGTTGGCTGGAGGGGCAATTTCTGGGAAGGCTAAGTGAGAAAGTTGCATAAGTTTATCCAGCACTGAAGCAGAGTATGATTCCTTGTCATTAATCACAAAAGAGGCTATATTTCTTAAGTATATTTTGAATGAGCTTTTGAGTTTGGAGGATGCAATTTTAATTCTCAATGATGATCAAAGTGCCCAGAAATTGGTAGTAAATCCTATGGTTCACAATCGTACTGAACATATAAATTTCAAGTATCATTTTATAAGAGATGCAGTTGGGAATTGTAATATTCAGTTGAAATATATTATGCCAACAGATAAAATGAAAGCTGATATTTTCACTGAAAGTTTGCATATGCTGGTTTTGGTACATGTTTATTGTACGAATAAAAAAAATGACGTAAACATTTCTGCTTTCTGGAAATTTGATGGTACTTCCACCAGTCTTTAAATCACTGTTGGACTTAGATAAATTCCGAGATATTGTGACTCCTTATAAATCAATTGCACATAATATTATCTTGTTCTTCCAAACGCTGTATCACTAACTACTAACTCATAGATTTATTACTTACTTGAACGATTTTAGTCATTTCTTGTATATCTATAACGCCATTTCCATCAACATCGTACATCCTAAACGCCCATTTTAGTTTTTCTTCTGGCGTGCCGCTGGAAGTAACATCTATCGCAAGTAAAAATTCCTGAAAAAGAAAAAAACTTAAATTGTGCAAATGCGCATAAATAGTTCCACCCCTGGCCACTTAACCCTAATACACTACGCTTGTCACCTGGTTCTACGCCCACACCCTCGCCCCCCAACACATCCTTTATACAACGACGTGAAACACATTTTCAAGTTTAAAAGCCTTACATGGATCAAAAATGGAGTGTTGGGGTGCTTATTTCTTAAATCTACATAGATACGTAGAATTTTTTTAAATGAGGATTTCGACTGAAAGATGTTTTTCTGTAATGACTGTTGCATTTAAAATATGTGGATATAATAGAACATGTGCCATCTTGCGCTAAATATGAATGGAATAAGGGCTGTATCAGTGACATGCTAAGAATATTTTCCGGAGTACCGACTTTTGAACCCAGAAAGTAAAATTCTATTTCCACTCTGAAAAAGATATGCCTCATGACTCTGAATCACCATGATTCTTCATTAAATTAGGATTCTTAGAAGATTGAATTGCTTCTTGTCTCTGAATTCAGTGTGTATTTCCAAAAACTTTCCCAAAAACAAGATAAAGACTGCTTTAACCAATAACAAATCGGGTAAACCATTAAAATTCACAAGTCTAGATCGAATAAACTATCCAAATCAGGAGTTTACCTATTCGAACGTGGTACTGTGGTACTTGGCCGAGAGTATAATATATTGGACAAACAGAAAGATCTCTCACATAACGCATTACATTTAATTCAGAAAATCATGATTTCACGGCAACGGTCAAACATCTGTGATGTGTGTTTGGTGTTTGTTTCTTGTTTATACACTACGAGAATTATAGCCGTGTCCACCAACTATTTTAGAGGAGCCCTAACGATAAGTATTCCTTGAAATGACAGTTTTTCATGGAGAAATGTCAGTTTAAGGAATACTTACCTATCGTTAAGGCTCCTCTAAAATAGTTGATGGAAACGGCCATTATCCTTATCGAGCAATAGAAAATCCCTTCAAAACTGCACAAATTACACAGAGAACAGTTTCATGATGACCCAACGTCAGGGTTGTCCGAAGGTAAATGAAATCCTTGGCGCCAATTTCATTGTTTGACCATGGCCGCCCTATGGATTGGATTGCCCTATGAAGACAAGAGGTGTTTTCTCGCGGAACAAATATGTTGGAACGTTTTTCGAAACTGGTTTAAGACAGTGTCACATGACGTCATAACTTATCGGCGCGAGAAAATGGTTTGAAACGTGGATTGGATTGTTTTTCGAAATAATTTGATCCAATTTTGATGTTTCAAATCTGATTTGAACCAGTTTCAAAAAGGTAAACGCGAGAAAACAGCTAAGGTTCCTGAAGTTAATAAATTGCCTCAATGAGAAACAGATGACGTCATCCGGGGTGTCTCATGGAGATTTGCATTATGTTTAGGCACCCCGGATGACGTCATGAAAGTTATCCGGTCGTTTTTTTGTCAAAGAGACAGATAAACTTTCTGGCGCAATCTTTAATCAAGTAGGCCATGTATTTATTATATCAAATGTCAAGATATAGGCGTTTTTAAAATTATCCAGATACCGTCACAACAACAAAAGACAAATCTATTATTTGTCATTTCTTGTTGTAACCATTCTAATTTGACAGAAATGACAATTGGCAAGTGAATCCAAGAGCCGGGAATAAATACACCAAGGTTCCCAAAGTTCATAGGTTGCCTGGTAATGGGTAACCTGATGACGTGTCTGGGGTGCCTTATGGAGATTTGCATTATGTTGCGGCCCCCCAGATGACGTCATAAAGTTATCAGGCAACTTACCTCTCTCAAACAACCTTGGGAATAGACATAAAATTATTTTTTACATTGACAGTCCTTGATTGATAATAATGAAAAGATCTGCCGGATTCTATTTTACGAGTCGAGTCGAAATTTGTATCGACTTGTCAAAATAGCGATTCTGTTTTTCGATACGTATTACACGGTACGTCCGGAGCTGTCGTATTCGATATCGAGTGTCATAACAGACAATTCGACTCGACTCGTAAAATAGAATCCGGGCTGAGATTTTTTTAGCAAGTTAACCTCACATTTTTCAACTGTCAAAAAATCAAGCGCTTGCTCAAATCCACCATTGTCGTTTTTGTCTATTCTTGTTCCTTCTTTTTCAATCAATAATATTGAAAAGAGACAAATTAACTTTCTGGCACAATTTTTCATCAAGTAGGTACAGTTGCGATAAAAAAAAAATAGTACAAAAATTATTCACCCCAATTTGAGCTCCTGGTGTAACATACAAAGTTTTGACAGGCAATGACATATTCTTGGTTGAAAACGGGTGGAAAGATGTCAAAATAAAGTCATCTGAAGCTTTCTAGGTTAAAAACTTGTCAAAAAATGCCAAAAATATATCATTTTTGGTTATGAATTAAATTAATGTATAATAGACCAGGAGATTTTGGAGATTTTTCTTGTACTACTTTTTTTTTATCGCAACTGTAGGGTGGCCCATTTTCGATGTTTTAATGGGGTGTATCAAAAACTAGCAGAGATATCAAAAATCTGGGAGCACATTCTCGACCTCTTTTTTTGAGAAAGTAACCATGGTGAAGACAAATCACGGCTAACTTGATGCGTTTAGGAAATACAGGGCACTTCTCAGATTTTGTCCAATTTTAAAAAATCCTCCAATTTCTTTATTAATCAAGATATCCCAAAACGAAAAATACTTTCCATAGGTAATTTTTCAAGTAGAATCCAGTGACATGACCAATTTTTTTCCAGATGCCACCAATTTTGGAATATTAGCTAAAGTTGTGTTTTTTAAATGGGACACCCCGTATATTATATTTTCATTGAATAGATCTTTGTGAGCTGATTTCAATGATATAAGGTTTTATACCTTTACCTTCAATAGCTTTGGAGAAAAAAAATAAATTCGTTTTTTTCCATAAGAAACAATGAGATAGAACGAGATAAGTCATTAAATAAATTATGCGCTGTTAATTTATCACCCCCAATTCATAGTTCGAATTTTAAAAAAATTAACTGAACTGAAAAATTAAATTAAGAATTAAGAAATTTGTAGCCGATTCATAGTTCAACTATCTCCTTCTATCTCATTGTTTCTTATGGAAAAAACGGAATTTATTTTTTTTTCTCCAAAACTATTGAAGGTAAAGGTATAAAACCTTATATCATTGAAATCAGCTCACAAGGTCTATTCAATGAAAATATAATATACGGGGTGTCCCATTTAAAAAGCACAACTTTAGCTAATATTCCAAAATTGGTGGCATCTGGAAAAAAATTGGTCATGTCACTGGATTCTACTTGAAAAATTACCTGTGGAATAGTTATTTTCCTAACAAGTGCGCAAAGTGATACTTTCCCGCACGAAAAAGCAGTTAGACGAACGACGCGGAGCGGAGTTCGGATAAGTTTTTAGTGCGGGAAAGACACTTTGCGCAAGTGTTAGGAACTAGCTATTTACCTAACAAGTGCGGAAAATGAATTTTTCCGCACGCGGCTGCCGTTCACCGAACGACGCGTAGCGGAGTTCGGTGATGCAGCCGATTGCGGAAAAATATTTTCCGCAAGTGTTAGGTACAATACTTTTCCTACAGGCGAAAAAATGTAAAATTTTTTTTTTTTTTTTTGACATATCAGTGCGGTAAAATTTTTTCCGCACTGACAGCCGTGCGGAAAAACTTTTTCCGCACTGATATGTCAAAAAAAAAAGTTTTACCGCACTGTGCGGGAAAACTCATTTTCCGCACGCATATCAGTGCGGCTGTAGGAAATAGTTATTTTCCTAACAAGTGCGCAAAGTGTTACTTTTCCGCACGCAAACACAGTTATACGAACGACGCGAAGCGGAGTTTGGATACGTGTTTGCGTGCGGAAAAGACACTTTGCGCACGTGTTAGGAACAACATTTTTCCTACGAGCTTCATATCAGGTAGGTAATAATAAAAATTAAAAAAAAAAAAAAACGATAATTTGTTTAATTACTTTTAATTAACTTGAAAGAAATGCATATAGGTTCCTCAAAAAATTACATAACAAAAAAAAATACCAGAAAATCCTCGTCAGAGCTGTTCATCTTAAAGCGTTTAAATTTGATGAGAAAGTTTGTAGATTTTTGCATATAAATAGAGAAAAATCTGACAATGTCAAAGTTAATTTATATTTGGTGTTTGTATAGATGTTGGCTGATATAGAAACAGAGGAAAAATTTGTCATCATGTGTCAAAGTCGACAGGTGCACTTATTGCTTGACAATTATAATTACTTTTCGGCACTCAGTGCGGATAAGGCCTGTATCCGCACTGAGTGCGGAAAAGTGTAACTTTGAGCCCGGAAATGCGTGCGGAAAAGTATTACTTTGCGCACGCTCGTAGGAAAAATATTTTTTCTACGAGTATCTTAAAAAAGTAGACTTTGAATTATTAAAATATAAGAAAAATCAATAAAATCAAAATCTTCATAAATCGTTTGGAATCTATTGGAATTCCTCAGAATGTCTTTTAAATTAAATCCCCAAATATCTTTTTACATCTTCTGGAATTTCTAGAATCAGCAAGAATATTTTTATGACAGTCTCTTAAATATCAAAAATTTTACAAATTCCTAGCAGTAGAGGCTGGTCCAATTTGGACACCTTTGATAGGAAACATTATGTTAAGTAAGTGTAAATTTCAACTAAAACCCTTCATTTCGAATATTAGTTTATTCAGAAACCATCAAAACATTGAAAAATCAATGGTGATTATGCGTAACAAAAATGAGTGCGCAAAGAGTTTCCGTGCGCAAAGTTCAACTTTGCGCACGCAAATGAGTGTGCAAAGTTATCACTTTGCGTACGCAAGTAGAAAAAGTATTTTTCGTTTTGGGATATCTTGATTAATAAAGAAATTGGAGGATTTTTTAAAATTGGACAAAATCTGAGAAGTGCCCTGTATTTCCTAAACGCATCAAGTTAGCCGTAATTTGTCTTCACCATGGTTATTTTCTCAAAAAAAGAGGTCGAGAATGTGCTCCCAAATTTTTGATATCTCTGTCAGTTTTTATTAAAACATCATTAAAACATCGAAAATGGGCCACCTTGTATACATGATTACATCAAATTTCAAAAAATAGGCGTTTTTCAAAATTAACCAGAATATTTCGTCACAATAACAAAACAACAATTATTAAAATTTTCGCGGCGAATGCAGTTCTGCAGAAAGCTTTTGTGTTCATGAAATCATGGAAGTAGTTCGTCGCGAAAATTCGATTATTGGCGTTTCTTGTCGTACCCATTTTATTTTGACAGAAATGACACTTGACAGGTGAATTCAAATTTTCTCATAAATCATTCAATTTTCATTGTGCTTAACATTGGTAGCCAAAAACCAGTGAATGTTTGCGTCACAGAAAATATCCCCAAATTGCTCATTCCAATATATTTTATCAAGCCACACAGTCGATACGAAAATTGCCTAAATCAGCATAAAATGTTACAAAATGATGGTCACAGTATCAGCTACGGCTCCAATTTAAATTAAATCTCTACTGGACTAATTGAAACCGCCCCCACAATTCATTGAACTGCGAACAAAGTTTCCGCATCGAAAAATATACTTTCTTTATTAATGAGCACAAAAGCAGAGATGGATAAATGTATTTATTTTGTGAAAGACAGAGATGGCCGTAACCGGAAGAAGATCTTAAATAATTTATGCGTGTGATATCGGACAGGCTAGTGAGGAAAACGACGAAATTCGGAGGCGGAGTGTACGAGGGTGAGGGTGGCAAAGCAATTTAATCGATTGCGGAACAAAGGCGGAGGACTGTTTGAATTTTACATTTTGGATCTCTAAATGGGGTTGGAGAAAAGGGTTTAAATTATTTGGCATTAAATTCTTTATCTACATGATGTCCTGATCAATGGTATTATTATGCAGGGTGTACAAAAATACTAGTGCGATTTTGGAAACAGTAAAAGATACGAAGTCAGGCGAATGAGAAAAAAGTACCCATTTTTAGAGATTACTCCCGATATACTTGCAGCGTTGCCAAATAAATTTTAGTTTTCGAGATATATATTGGGAAAAAACTAAAAATTGCACAAAATATTTTACCCTGATATGTCGAAAACGGAAAATATGAATTTTATCAAAAAAGTATAACAATATTGGTCGTTTACCTGCCTACAAAACACCACTTTTGTTTTTTCAAAAATCCTTGTCGTGGGAATCTTATGGGTAAGAAAATTAATAAAAATAGGCAGGTAAACACTGCTGAAAGTTCTCGGGCTAGAACCGAAAGTAAGAAGAGGGAAGACACCTCAGACAGAACGCAGAGGGAGGGCGGCAGTAGTTCGGGAAAACACCGGAGTTCTGCCGAAGACCTCCCCGCACGTGGAGAACCAGGAGGTCTGGACGTCCCGAGAAGGAGGGGCCTGAGCGGGGCAGGCGCTAAGAAGTACCTCAGGTACCTGGCACAGGGCATGACACCTGATTCAGCCAGGGAAAGGATAGACGAGGAGAAAGAAGAGAGGCTGAAGCAACAAACGCTGACTCCTGATTCTGCATCCTTGTCCAAGGTGGAGGACAGCAAAGAGGTCAAGAGGGGAAGTGAGAACATCACACCCCTTCAAGGACCAAGCAGCAAGAAGAGGAAAAATATACCCCTCTAAAGCAACAGCAACGGCAGCAGAGCCTAGCAACAGCTACGCGGCGGCGGTAAAAAGCGTCCGAATGGGAATCGTTCCGAGGGAATACCCCGAGGTCACACTAACCACGGAACAGCTGACAGACCTAGAGAGTGCTCTGGCTGATGAAATCTTCACCAGCACGGTAGTTAACCTGAACTTTGCAGGAATCCATTTCAGGTCAAGACTGATAATGGTGGACTGCGAAAATGAGCAAACAGTCATCTGGCTGAAGGAAACGGTATCCCGGCTGAAAGAATGGAAGGGGCCGGATTTAATTGTAAGCACGGGAGAAAACATCCCGAAAGCACACACCATAACGGTCTTCCTTCCCAGGACCAAAGGGCAAGAAGCTGAGAAACTCCTCAAGCTCCTAAAAATCCAAAATGCCGACCTCAGGACAGAGGCGTGGAAGGTGATTACCTCGAAGGAGCAATCGCATGGGCGCGTCACGGTGCATGGCCTGAAGAAAGGCGAAAAACAAAACGAGCCAGAGGAAAGGATGGAAACAGATCCACCATCCCCTCAGGAAGAGCCAACCCCAACCTCCGGGAACACTAGTTCCCCCAAAGGGAAAGAGGCACCGGAGCCGATGATGAGCGAGCCCAATCCAGAGAACATCGGGGCTGAGGTCTCAGGGAACGAGCTTCCCACGAAAGAAGAGGAAGAGTTACTGAGGGACGAGACAGAGATCGTCAAGGTGAGGGCAACGACACCTCACCTCAGTCCTAGTAACTAACCTGATGGAAAACACAGCCACCAGGGTAGCCTAAGTCAACCTGCATCACGCCAGAGGATCCTCTGCTGTGATTGCGAGGCTGGTTGGGCAAGGGCGTGTGGATCTTGCGCTGATCCAAGAACCATGAGTTTACAGGGGACAGGTAAAAGGACTGACAACCAAAAGCTCAAAGGTAATATGGGACGACAGGCACGAAATGCCTAGAGCCTGCATAGTAATTTAAAGACATATTAATTATATTTGTGTTTCAGAATTCATGACAAAGGACCTAGTGCCGATTATGGTGAATTTCCACTACCAAGGCAGACAACGAACTATTGTCATAGCATCCGCATACTTCGCTGGGGATGGGGCACGCACGCCCCCGGCGTAACTGCAGGAGCTTGCGCACCACTGTAGGGGGAAAAACATCCCACTTCTTGTGGGAGGCGACGCGAATGCACACCACATCTTCTGAGGTAGCTCAAACACCAACACCAGAGGTGAGTACCTTTTTGAATACTTACTTGAAATGAACTTTGATATTGTAAAGAATATTTACTTGCACCTACCTAACAAAAAAACGCCGGATGACGAAGCGAATAGGGTTGCGTAATATCAGCAAGAAAAGGATGAATCAGTCTTGATGTTCTGCTGGTAGTGATCAGTCGATTTGGAAATAGCGATATTGAATTTCTTTGTAACTAATATAATTTGTTTAAATGAAAACGAGTCTTATTATAAATATTTGTGCACTTAAAGAAAGTAGCTTACAATATTTACAATAAAGGGAATACACCCACTTTTGTAACAAGGGCTAGGGAGGAAGTAGGAAGTATCAGGCATTACATTTGGTAGTTCTGGGATAAAGAACTACGTGAAAAACTGGAGGGTCTCGGCCAGGGTTGCCAGATGGTTATAACTAATTTCCTCCAAAGGATTTCAAAAATACCCCAAAAATCACTGTTTATCAACTAAAATCCCCCAAATAAATATAGATTTATTCTCCACTCATACTTGCAAAAAAAAAGACAAATTCGTTGAATTTTTTAAAATAAAACTCATACCCTTACCACCTTTTTAAGCTGTATTAAAATTTAGAATACAGCAACTTAGAGCACTAAGCACTATAACCGCAAAGAAATGCAAAACGCAAAATGAAAAATAAACAATGCAAGCAATGTCGGTCGTTGGGGATTCCCCCGATCCGATTTGTCATTACAAATTAAAATAGATCTAGAACTGAGCGTTTGCGTTCATCCCGAGAAGAAGCAAACTGTATCTTTTTTATTGGTACTTGATTAAAAAATAGATGGCGCAGTTGTTTTAATACATTTTTTACTTTAGTTTTATTCATTGAAATATACCCGATTTCTCCCAATAGCAAAAATTCTTACAATTCTTACCCCCAAAAAATCCCCCAGATTTTCCCCCATCTAATTGAAAATCCCCCAAATTTGGGGGAAAATCCCCCATTCTGGTAACACTGGACTCTCGGCTGAACCCTCCTTGTCTGATCACAGGATCATAGAGTTCAGCCTAGAAATAAGCACCTCCAAAGCAAAACTCAGGAGAAATCCTAGGAGAACAAACAGGGAATTATACAGAGTCAATCTGGAGGAAAATCTCAAAGCAATCAACCCAGGAAGAATAGGAAATCACCTAGAACTGGAAGAGAAAGTAGGGCTCGTGAACCAGGCAGTAATAGAGGCTTTTGACTCTAAAGTTCATTCCACGAAACGAGATAGTAGAGGTAAACAAACAGGCGGAGCTTAAAAATTCAGAGAAGGACTGCAAAAATATAAATTACAACTAATGACATTTATTATTGTCAGGTTGTCATATGAGTCAATAAGTTTAATGTCGTATTTCCTAGTATTTTACAAATATTTAAATAGTGTTTGGTGAATTATTGTTAATAAGTGAGCAATTTAGATTAAAACAATATCAAGTTCAACAGATTCCGCTGAAGAATTCGTTCGGAAATATATTCAGAGAAGAGAAATACAAAACAACCTAAGACGGTCCTGCCTAGGGCGGAATATAATCCTTTTCTTGCCAATAAAATTCGACTTACCTGTCAAAGTTTGTTTACTTTCACTATCTCGTTCTGTGAAATGAACTTTAGCTGCCACATGGTTCCGAAAAAACGCTCGAGTGTGGACCCAGGGGCGGATTAAGCCTTTTTTCGCCCCTAGGCAATTAAAATTATTTCGCCCCCTTCCAGGCTCTGGCCTATATCATAATTTTTTATTTTGTCATTTGAAGATTCTTCAATATATATTAAATATATAAAAAAGACAAATACATATATATACATATACATATATTGAGTTAAAAATGGCATGAGAAAAGTTGATTAGTGCCAAGGTCTTTTCATCTGAAAGTGTGTTTCTAAGGTCTTTATTCAGTGGCGACGCCAGGGTTTTACGTTAGGGGGGGCCAGGCTGGGCCAGATAAAATTAGGGGGGGCACTTGTTCTTAGTTTATTGCTTTTCTTCTTTGAAATAAAAAATGGGAATTGCAAAGTTTTCCCGTATATTTTTGCACTCCACCTGAACAGGTTAATTGAATAGGTATCAAAATAGTTATTTATTTGGATTTTGTATACAGGGTGTCCGTTTTTCGAGGACAACCATTGGAATATAGGAAACGGTAAGAGATACAAAATCGCAATCAATGGCCAAATGTGTTACTGCTTTTCGGAGATCAAAAAACTCCGAATACAATTCATAAAAATGCAAACCTCTATTTAAAAAAATAAAGTTGATGATGATCGGCAAAAGACGAAACGTCGGATTTCAAATTTGGTTACACCATTATGTAGAGGGGAGAAAGTTGCCCCAATAGAGTGAAGTTTATTTGAAATACCTTTACAAATGAGTCCAGGAAAATATAGAAATTATTTCACAAAATTTTGATTTCCATGTATCTCCGGAAGTATTCGGAATTTTCCAAATTTCGAAGTAGCGTTTTGTTAAGCAAGAAATTGCGCAACTTTGTCCCAATTTAACCGAACCTGTATCTCTTACCGTTTCCTATATTCCAATGATTGCTCTCGAAAAAGGGACACCCTGTATAGGTAAATCTTCTTGATACCTATTCAATTAACCGTTCAGGGTCGGTTTCTCAATAGCTAGTCCAGGGTAAACGTGTCCAATTGCAATGTTTACCCTGGAGTTATGATTAACTGCTTTGACCCGGGGGTGCTTGCTATTGAGAAACCGGCCTTCAGGAAAACCCTGGACCTGCCGACACAAATATGTTTGGGGGAATCCCAGACAAGCGAAAGCATAGTCGCGGTTGCCTGGCGCCCACCAAATATCAAATTAACCAGAGAGCAGAGGTTACTCATTTTGCATTGCATTGTTGTCGACATGAGGGTAAGTTTTCAGGGGGGGGGCAGCTAAATTTCAGGGGGGCCCCGGCCCCCCCCCCTGGCGTCGCCACTGTCTTTATTCCTCCTTAGGTTGGAAAAGCGCCTCTCTCCAGACGTGTTAGTGGATGGAAGGCAAATATATATTCTCAATGGTACCTCGATATTGGGAAATGTTGAGATAAGTTTTTCATACTTTAAACTTTGTATAGAAGTTCTCCCAAATTTAAGGTGCCATCGTGGCCACTAGAAATCAGAAAATACTTATAGTGGAGACATTCCTGAGGAAAATAATCGACCAGATCGTTTTTACATGTTTCCTTGAGTCGCTGCGCTTTTGTTCTTATTCCCCCATCAGATAATAGGCCTGTTCGGGTTTGAAAAACGGACGGTTCTAGAACGGTCCAAACAATCCACAGTTTATTATTGAAATTTGTGTGATAGCCGAGCCGTTGTTATTTTGTTGATTGATGAACTATGCGATTGTTTTGAACCATTCTAGAACCGTCATTTTTCAAACCGAATAAAGCTTATACTTTATTTTTTCCCAAGATAGATTTTGGCATTGTCAACTTCGAAACATAAACAATGCCGCTAATTCCGCTTATTGGTCGCTATTGTAAAACTGATGTCAACCTGCAGAAACACCTCATTTTGTGACCAATCAGAGTCAAGCGTTATTGTTTATGTTTTCAAAGTTTTCAATGTCAAAATCTATCTTGGGAAAAAATAAAGTGTAGAGCAGGTAAGACGCTGTCCTACGGACATAAGGAGTAGGAACACGCCATTCTGCTTATGAAACAGTGAAGCCAAGTTTTTGGCAGGTGTTTGGCACCAAAATACAGGTGAAGCATCGAATTGCCTATACCGCCATTTTTTTGGTGCCAAAATACCTGGGAAAAAACGGCTTCATTTTCCAACTCCATGCTACTACTCCTCTTTACCTTTACCTGCTCTAAGGAATAAAGCTATTATGAAAAATTTATACAAAAATCCAGTTCCAAGGTGAAAATTTTGTCATATTATGTGTGTAAGATGTCGAGTTTTTGTCATTTTGCTGTCTGATTTTTTGATTTTTTCCATCTTATTTTTCTCGGTGGTTTTTTGAAATTTTTCGCCCCCTTTGACTTTTCGCCCCTGGGCGATCGCCCAATTCCGCCTTTTGGTTAATCCGGCCCTGTGAGGCCCCATGGTGGAATGCAAAGCTAGCACGCCTCCGGACCCAGGCTCGGTGTTTATTCAACACAGCCAGGAGAACCGGAGAGTGGCAGCGGTACACAGAGGCCCTCACAGAATACAACAAAGAAATCAGAAAGGCAAAAAGAAACAACTTTAGGACTTTCTGTGAAAACATCACCTCGACTCCAGTAGCCGCTAGACTACGCAAGGCAATGGCCAAAGAGGGAGCGTGTTTGACAATAGCTCTTAAGAAGCCAGATGGTACCTACACGGAAGGTGAAGAAGAGCGTGCGCTCCTTCTTTTAAGCAAACACTTCCCAGGCAGCAAACGTACAAACAGAAGTGAGGAAAGATCGTACCCCAGACGCCCCACAAGGGAGGACTGGGAAATAGCAAAAGTAGTACTCACCAATAGGCGGCTCGAATGGGCATTGAACACATTCGAACCTCTGAAATCGCCAGGAGTGGACGAGATCTTTCCAGCACTCCTACAAAGAGGAAAAACAGAGATCATGCCGCACCTTGTAGATATAACCAGAAGCAGCATGGCAATGGGATATATACCTCAAATATGGAGAAGGGCGAGAGTCACTTTCATACCGAAGGTAGGCAAGAAGGCTGGGACAGACCCCAGATCCTTCAGACCAATAAGCCTCACGTCGTTCCTTTTAAAGACAATGGAGAAGGCAGTAGATAGCTATATCAGATTCACTGCATTGGAAAGGCGGCCGGTGAACGCGAGTCAACACGCTTACAGAGCAGGTAGATCCACTGAGACAGCTCTGTTCCAACTGACGAGTAGGATACAAGAATCTCTGGAAGGGAAAGAAGTCGCATTGTGCGCTTTCCTAGACATCGCGACAACACATCCCATGTGGCCATTCGGAGAACTCTAGCGAGAAGGGAAGTCAACGACACAATATCCCGATGAATGTGTAGGATGCTTGCCACAAGGACAGCAGAGACTTCAGTAGGCACCGAGTTTATTGAAGTGAGCACCACTAGAGGCACTCCCCAGGGCGGAGTATGCTCACCCCTGATGTGGAGCTTGGTGGTGGACGAACTGCTAGAAATATTGAACAACCAGGACCTGGACTGCGTTGGGTATGCCGATGATATCGTCATCATGGCAAGAGGAAAGTTCGAGGGCATCCTGTGTGAACTCATACAGACCGGACTTAAAGCAACGGAGGATTGGTGTAAAACAGTGGGACTGGAGATAAACCCATCGAAAACCGCTGTAGTGCCTTTCACTAGGAAGAGAGAACTTTCTAGAATGAAGGACATCCGGATACACGGAACTATCATTATACCGGCATCGGAAGTCAGATATCTCGGCGTAACGCTGGCTCGCAAGCTCAGATGGAACAAACACATCGAGGGAGCTGTAACCAAGGCTACGAGAGCTCTCATGGTGTGCCGAAGCCTCGCGGGCAAAACCTGGGGATGCAAACCAGGGATCTTGGGATGGATGTACACCATGATAGTAAGACCAACCCTACTATACGGATCGGTAGTCTGGATCAATGCAGTTGAGAAGCAGAACATAAAAGCAGCTCTCAACAAACTACAGCGCCTGGCCTGCACATGCATTACAGGCGCAATGAGAACTTGCCCCACAGCAGCCATCGAGACAATTTTAGGTCTCGCACCACTTCACATAGTGGTGGAGGGGGCTGCCAGACGAGCAATAACCAGAATCACGAGGGAAGGAGTGGCTGATTGAGGTTGGCTAGGATGGAGAGAATTAGCATCTCTGACCAAGCTTATTCCGCTCCTCGAGCTCCCCAGGGAGCTCGAGCGAAGCATTTCCGGACACATGTTTATTAAGAAAAAAGCTTTATTTTTACGAGATCTACCATCCCTAGAAGTTTGTAACAAACCTTTCGTGACACCCTGTATAACGTTGCGATGCGTGCAACAGCGCAGGGCCCACATAAATCACAATTTAAACGAACTTTTGGGAATCCTTTGGGATTCACAGATACCGATTTAGTACCTATTTTACCGCGTGAATTGACCTGTATCGCATAAATAGAAAAAGATAGCTTGATTGTGATAAATACAAGTTGGAAAGTAATGAAAGATGATATGCGCGCGCAACTAGTGGGTTGCAGTGTAGCCAGTTTGTATTTTAGCAGAACAAATCTAGACAATACAAGTCGGAACATTATACCAATAAAAAGAGATTTTTTACAGCGTGTTTTACAACGCTTTAAATCAGACAAAATAGAGCTTTAACGTGTATTTTAACATCGTTTGCACTTTCATTTTGATAAAAGTTCCATCGGGCAACATCGCACAATGAAAGTGCAAAGAAATATGTCAAGTATAATCTGACATAATTTCAAACAACACTGCGGTGAGTTAAGTAGTAATACGTAAAGTATTAGTTTGCTCTTTGTCGAATTACACGTCACAAATAAAGAAGGAACGTTTGATTCTGAACTGTCTACTGAATAAAAATATGATGCAAGCCCGTAATAAACTCGCTTCTCATTGGACGCTCACCTGTGACCCACGAGTTGCGCGCGCAGTCAAGGTAAAAAAAGATAGGTCAATTCCCGTTTCAAATCAACTATATAGGGCCATATTCTCCGTAGGTCATAAAGCCTGGCTTAGTGGAAAAGCTCGGCTTTGTCACACAAAAAGCCAAGCGTTTCCACTGAGCCAGGCTTTATGAACTACGGAGAATATGGGCCTTAGTCAATATATTTCCATCTCACTCTCTATATATGTCATAGGGTTTTTTTTTTTTGCAGAAATCACAAACCAGTCAGAGCGAATTTCATTGGTTGAAAACAGTCAGAAAACTAGTTTCGACCAATGAAATTCACTCTGTCTGGTATGTGATTTCTGCAGAAATAGACCTATAATTATAGCAAAGAAAAACTCATAGTGCTCCGAGCTCCCGTCGAACACGTTCGAACCAATATTTGACGTTGGAGTGACACCGGAGTATAGAAAAGGGGTACGTTCGAAAAGTTTCTGTCGGTACTGGTAGGGGTGTAGTATCCTAACGAATGAAATCTAGAGTAATTGAAATATTCAACAAAGCGAAGTTTTTTTGACGATCTCCGAGTTTTCCGGACATTGTTCCGAATTCTGGCCGGACTTCCCCGGACACCCTAAAAACCCAAACATGTCCGGGTAAATCCGGACGTATGGAAACCCTAGCTATTAGAGGATCCATTTTGTCAAATGAAGCGAATTAGCAGAAAAAAATTAGAAAATACAAAGGGGTCAGTGGCCACTGCTTCAATTCAGAAAAGCTTACAAAAAAATCAAAAAATAATTCGCTTTCTAAAATCTGTTTTTTTTTTTAAAGATAAAAGTCAAAATGACATTATGTTGGCAATACAATGTAAAATTGTCAATGCTTCCAATTTTTTTATGTAGAAAAGGCTTGTGTTGCCAACAAAGTTACTACATTTTTGACTTGGGGAATTATCTTTAAAAAAAAAAAAACAAACTTTAGGTCATATTTTCTATTTTTGCTTTCACATTTGACAAATTTTCAACATGTTTGCCAACCAAAATGAAAAAAATCCTAAGGGTTACTAGTTGAATCAAACCAAGCTTAGTTGTGTGTCGTGCAACGTCAGGTCAAATGATCGGAGTTTATTTTTGAATCCCAGTTTTATTAAATTTGGATTAACAGACTCTTGGTGCAACTAGCCATAAATGACATGCAAATGATATCTGATATAAGTAACAAAGACAAAACACTTGTTCTTTTGGGAACGCTATTCCCCGGTTTCTGTTTCTAGAATAAGGACTGGTGATGACTTCAGGGTCCTTATTCTAGAAACATGTATTGAATCAGATTTGTTCCTCTGACAAATATAAAAACACCTGAGCAATTATGTTTCATACCAATACTTATTTAAATTTGTAGTACCTTCTATTTCAATAAATAAAATAAAACTTATTAAGAATGTGTTTTTTCTATTGTGAAACTGCTAATTGACTTAAATAAGCGTTTGTCCCATTTTGAGTCCACGTTAGGTATACCCTGTATAAAAAGAAATTGTGTATTTTCTATAAATGAGTAATTTTTTCAAGTAAGTTTTCACTTCTTATAATTAATACAAATACAATACAAGAATAAAGATAGAGAGTATAAGAGATATAATAAGAGAATATAAGTAGGTACTTACTTTAAAGTCAATATAACCATTTTTATCCATATCAAATGTCCTGAAGACGTGATCGCAAAATTCTTCCGCGTTACCGCTCGGGAAGAACATTTTGTACATGTCTACGAATTTGGCGGGCGTTAGTCTACCATTTGGACAGTCTTGCTGCAACAAAAAAGAAAAAAAATTGAAACCCTCCAAAGGCAAAATATCCGTTCGGGTTTCATTTAATTGATTTCCCCAAGGTGGAGTTTTGCTTTTTTTTTTCATTTTCATCATCGGCTTTTCTACCTAAACGTGTTCCATTGTTTTCCACTTCATTTGAACCTCTCTGTCATATATATGGACGCTGAAAAGCTACGCAAACACAGGGCACGTACTAATTTAATCATGCTTTCCTCCCATTTTACATATTTCATTTTCGGAAAAAAAGGGGGACTTCAAAAGTTGAATGGCTTTATTAGTCGTAAAAATTGAGTGTATTTTTTTTTTAAAGGTAAATTTCTTTATTTTAATTTCACATTTGTTTAGAGAACAGACGATTGCTTGCGGACGCTGGATTGGCACAGTTTCAAATTGGAGTTTACCTCTATATCCGGATTTCGGGAGAAATTGATTTTTATTTCCAGTAATCAGTCTTTCACGAAATGCGGAATTTGAATTTTCGAGTAGACAGGAGATTGGATTGAGATTTTTTTAATGTTGTGAATTTGCGTAATGGAAACCTCTTGCTATATGATTTATCAGGTCATTGGATTTATCAAACTTCATTCAACTTTTTGAACTGATTTGAAAAATTGTCATTACTGCATTATTCTGAGTTTTTCGCAGACTCGCTACATGACAACCGGCAGTATTTCCCCAGCATGGAATCAAATAATCGAATACCTTATTTGGGTTAAGTTAAAACTGTTATACAATAGAGGTCTTGATTTTTGGCTTAAATATTCAACACTTCTCCTTATTGCACTTTCCATAGGAATAGGAACTATCTTGCTAATCACGCCTTTTATGTGTAGGTCCCAATTTGAGGCTCTTAGACCTAGATATTTATATTCAGTCACTTCTTTTAGATTTGTTTTATTTAAGAATATATGAAGATCATTTTTTGTTCTATATTTACATAATATAGGTACCGTTTTGTTTTTATTTATAGAAAGTTTATTTTTGCATAACCATCTATAATAGAGGTCGTAAGTTCTCATTTGTTTTTTGATCACTATATTATGATAATATGGGCAGTGTGTCATCAGAGGACATAAAGTATCTTGATTTAAGTTTCAAATATTTCAGACTGTGAAAATACAAAACATATTATTGGATAGGTCCTAATACGGATCCTTGCGAGACGCCCACATTTAATTTTGTGTTATTACTGTATAATGTGTTCTGTTTATGGAATAAGTCTTTAGTAATTTATATGCTATGTACCTCTGATTCCCATTTATTTTTTCAACTTTTTTCAAAGAGTCAAGTCTATGTTGACTGTGTCAAAAGCCTTTTGGAAATCAATAAATATTATTATTATTACATGGTCCTTGATGACAAGTTGTTCTGTTACATATTCGAGTAGGTAGGACGTTGCACCAAAGGTATTGCTTTTTTGTTGGAAACCATGGATATTCATCAAATTTGAAAGAGTTTTCAATACGTTGCACAAGTCTTTTTTTCACGAATTTTTCTACTATTTTTGAGGATGTGTTTGATTGAATGATGACGGAGCTTGGTCTGTAATTGCCAAGATCTTTAAGCGAACCTTTTTTATAAACTGGTGTAATCTTTGCAACTTTTATTTTTTTCGGAAATGAACCGTTTGTCAATATTTATTTATCAGATTAACTATTTTTCCTTCTATGATGTCCCTCAATAATATTACGTCTTTCTTTGTGATTCTGTCTTCTCCAGGTGAGCGGTTTTCCTCGATTTCCTGTACTATATTCCTTCTATTATGTTTGTTTGCTCCATTTTGATTTCCTCAACTTCATGGCCATAACTTCATTCTTAATAATTATTTCTTCTTTGTTTTTTATTTGTTCGATTTTGTTGTTTTTTTTTTTGTTTCTTCCCTCCAACTAATTTATTTAAGCCGCTTCTCGATGTATGATTTTTTTAGTTTTTTCTTAAAATATTGACTTCGTTTTTCAAATAAGTTTTACAAAGATTTACAATAATTGACTGTTTAAAAATATCCACCAAATGAGCCAACACCAAGGCTCCACACAATTCTAATCTAGGCACACTCACTACCCTTACCCTTAAAGGAGCTTCCTTAGATTTAGCATAAACCAAGAAAAAATTCACTTTATCGCTTTTATCAACCGACTTTAAATATAAGCATGCACCATATGCTTCAATGGAGCTGTCACAAAATCCATGTAACTCAATCAAAATGCTATCTTGCAATAGTAATTTACATTATTCGCCAGGTAAAACAGTTTTTATTTGTCACTCATTTGTAAAACGTCACTTATCAAGTCAAAACATAAACAACGAAAATTGATTTTTACAAGCTACTGGCTTCACTGACTTGTAAAATTAACAGCTAAACTGTAATAGTATATTACAATCCAAGACGGAAAATGCTTTATTGCTGGTCAAACGTTATACAGGGTGTCCGGTAAGTATATGGCATACTCTCGGGAGTGTATAGGAGGGGTCAAAATAACCCTACTTTGTTATAAAAAAAAAAATTCCTAAAGTGCCCCTGAACGGAGACATAGAGCCCCAAAGGAGTACTTGGCGATTCACATTTTTGGCTGTAACTTTTGAACCGACTTGTATAATTTAATGAAGTTTTAATATTTTATGTTGGCCATAAAGGCTCATAAAACCATACTAGAGCAGATGTTTCACATAGTCTGGGAAGTCAGGAACGGACTTGCCTCTATATTCATTGTGCCAAATTTTTGACAGGAGTCATTTTACAGAGCTGAAAACTGATTTTTTAAATACTTTGGTCATTTTTTTTCAAAAAAGGTACTCTACATTTGTTTCGATTAAATCAGCCGTTTCCGAAAAAATTAGGATTTTGTGTAACACTTCTAATCATTTACCTTCAAAATTTATTTAAATAATCAAGTTGATCCTCAAGTATTTAAAAAATCAGTTTTCAGCTATGTAAAATGACTCCTGTCAAAAATTTGGCAAAATGTATATGGTGGCAAGTCCGTTCCTGACTTCCCAGACTATGTAGAAACATCTACTGTAGTATGGTTTCATGAGTCTTTATAGCCAACATAAAATATTAAAACTTCATTAAATTATACAAGTCGGTTCAAAAGTTAGAGCCAAAAATGTTAATCGCCAAGTACTCTTTTGGGGCTCTGTATCTCGGTTAAGGGGCACTTTAGGATTTATTTTTATAACAAAGTAGGGTAATTTTGACCCCTCTTATACGCTCCCGAGAGTATGCCATATACTTACCGGACACCCTGTATAGTTTATCGAAACGCGCAGCGTCGAGATAAACAAAACCTCGAGATAGCAATGAAGTTTTCCGTCGAGGTTTGTATACTATTTTATTTTCAACCCTCAATTTTTGAGGCAAAAGATTTTATAGTACGAAATAATAGTGTGAATTGGCCTTAAAAAAAAACCAGCTTTCACTTTTTTTTGTCAATGTCAGGCATATACATTGTCGACCTAAAAAAATGTAAAAGTACAGAAATGAGACACTTTCAAGATTTTAAAAAGTCTGTAATGTCAACATTACATACAGGGTGTCCCACGGTGGATGGCGTATTAGACGTTTATGGGGAACTAAAAAGCGGATCATTTTGAAAATTTGGCAACCGGAATAAACGACCATGATCTACAATTTAAAATGTTTTTTGACCATGCGGTGTTGCCGCTTCTACTCTAAACTAGTGGCAACATCGCTATTTTAAATGGAACACCCTGCATGTCATTGCATATTTGGATTCTACGTAAAATTCTGAGCAGATTTCATGTGATATACCCCATACCTAAGTTCAACTGTTTTGGAAATATTGACAGTTGAAAATTGACTTATTGCAACTTTGTCAGGCTGTAAAACCTGAACGGTTAATTTTAGAGGAAAACCTATTTTACATTCCTATCCTAGATTTTTATAAACTATCATTTGACACCAGAGCTGTTGTAAGTACCAAGAAAAAGTACTTAAGTATTAAGTACAAGTTTCTTTTATAATACGAATCAAGTACCAGTACAAGTATAAGTACCGAAGGAAATATTTAAAATATCAAGTAAATTGACTTGAATTGTCCAAATTCAAGTACAAGTACCAAATTCCACGGAAGTCAGAGTCAAGTTTTGCCTACTTGAAATGACATTTACGTAGAAATACTTGAAAAATAATTTAAGTACTTTTTATTTCAAGTATTGTTCGAATTAAACTAACAAATTTAATTATTGCTATCGATAATCCTAAAGGGGGTGTGACCCAAAAATAAAAGATTCAGAAAATAAAAATCCAACAACAAATTTTCAAACCGCACTAGGCTACGACCAACCGTTGCGAAGATACCGTGGTATAAAGTTCCCACTCCTAGCACTGTGACGTCATATCCACAAACTGAATCCGACAGCCGGCGCTAGCGCGCGTTTTCTGATTCTTGCTACATATGTTAGCTCTGTTCCAACTAGTGTTGTAAAATGCTCGAGAATTTATTTTTGGAGAACGTTCTCCGAGCACGAACGAGAATGAACGAGAATAATGAGCATGAAAGAAAAACAGTAATGGGGTATAATATAAAATGAAAAAAATATCTGCTTATATTTGGTAGATCTATGAATAAAGTGTTTCTATAGGAGATGACGAACTTGTGAAAGCTATCGATTATAACACAAAAAACTTGAAAATATTACACTTTTTTCTAGGCATTCTCAATAAAAAGTAAACACTATACTAATAGGTGTGTTCGCATAGAAATTGCAAATTAGCCAAAGTGAATTTCATTGGTTGAAACTAGTTTTCTGACTGTTTTCAACCAATGAAATTCGCTCTGACTGGTTTGTGATTTCTGTGCGAACAGACCTATTTACAAGCTTTAAAATGAATACCTACTAAATGAAAAACCGGCAAACGGGAGTGGACGACAAAAGCTGGCGTGTGAATCCCTGAAACCAAACCCTGCTGGTCGGCTGTCGACTGTCGGGAATTTTTCTCGATCCCCAGACCCCAGTGTTGGAAAATAAATATTATTTATTGTGGTAATTTTTATCAAGGAACATTCTCGTTCGTGCTGATTCGTGCTTTTGAAAAGGAACGTTCCAACTAAGCCTTGAACGTTCCCGATCGTTCGCGAACGTTCTTCGAGAAGAAACGGAAACGTTCCATCAGTTACAACACAAGTTCCAACCGACATGAGAACCATTCTAGAACCAGTAATTTCCAGTTGCCCACCTAAGTTGAATGTTTATTCTACGTGAGAAATGAATTGATCGACTAAAAATTACCGTTCTAGAACGTTTCTCATGTGGGTTGAAACAGAGCTATTATCGACATTATCGTATTGTTTTTGCGTTCTCACATCTATTGCTGCGTCAGTTTAAATAGGTTTTGCAATTTTTGCGTGTGTTTATGACGTCACGCGATGAATAAACAAAACTTTATTTAGTCATCAAGTAAATTTTGAAGTATTTGAAAATACTTCAATTGAAAATATTTACTTCAGGTAATTTCACTGGTACTTTGGTCATTTAATATAGTCCGACAAATACCATTTTAAAGTCACGTGATATTGGTGGCAAAAAACGTATGTTCATTGATTATGTCGTCGATATCACCTACAAAAAGCTACTGGTGGTTAATTACTATTAAATTTTAAGATATGTTCCCACTAGCATTTTACAAACGCGTTTCTGAAGTAGTATTGACCAATCAGATGGGAATTTTAATACTTGCAATTGTTGCGAGACTCACTTTTGTCGTTTCTGCTGCCCTTTGTAATACATTCTGAACTTGAATTGGGTACCCGTTTTCTATTTGCTTCTTTTCGAGTTGGAAAAAGGTTAATATAGTCAAAATTATTAGCTGTGTTTGTTCGTTGTATCATTTTCCAAAATTTCTTTGACAAATTAATTGATGACAGTGATGGATTCTATTTCAGGTAAGAATATTATGAACAATAATTAGACACCAAATTTTTTGTCAATTTTGCTATCACCGCTGTTTGAGATGTATTCAACAAGGATAGAGAAAAATCACGTGACTTTAAAATGGTATTTGTTGGACTATATCACTTAAGTACTAATTTTCAAAAGCTTTCAAGTAAAATATACTTGACTGATATTTTAAGTATTAAGTACAAGTAAAATTTGAAAAACTTGAAATTGCAAGTACAAGTACCAATGTTTGGATTAGTACTTAAGTCAAATACTTGAGTATATTTTTGTACTTAAGTATTTAAAATACTCAGTACAACAGCTCTGTGCACCGTCTACATCGCACAGATAGTTATAATATAGGTACCTACAGGGTTAGTAACTAGACGCGCGTCAGGCTAAGTTCTAAACTAAAAAGGTTAGGAATTTCGTTCATTATGTCAACCTATATACTATTCGTGAGACTTTATTTAGGCAAATATTTTTCAGCATACAGGGTGGCCCACACTAGCGTGACGATATAAAAATCGTTTTTTTTTTTTTAAATGAGAGACCCTGTCATGTATTGTTTTGCATATATTATCAGTTCACCTTAGTTCACTATATCAGAGTCCAACATTTTACTTGACTTGTTCCAGTATTTTAGGAGAAAAAAAATATTTTTCTGACCTAGAAAAAAATACCCACAAAAAATGTAAGGACAATTATTTGTATGGAGTAAGTCGAAAAAGGTCTAAAGTTTCTAGTGTCAACATATTTACGTTTGAGGAATTATGTATGTACCGTGCGTTCAATTTATCTTGATAACATTTTAATTCGCTGTAACTTTTTTGTTTTTGAAGGTATCAAGGTAAATAAAAAAACAAAATGTAGGGTTAGTAGCCAAGTTTTTTTTCAAGTTACCTATAAAACAAAACACTATCAATTTTCTGACATATGAGCCAACATTATATTTTTTTAAATGGAACACCCTGTATATTATATATGTGTTTGATAGAATATCTTATTCTGATTACAATGATATAATACACTGTATATTTTAGTCCACTCGTTTTTGACAAATCGGCAAAAATATATGAAACTTTTGAAGTGAAACTTATTAGGCAGCGATCTGATATTTGGGGAGAGAATCATTGATAGTGCATATAAAAATATCATATTTTTGCCGATTTGTCAAAAACGAGTGGACTAAAATATACAGTGTATTATATCATTGTAATCGAAATAAGATATTCTATCAAACGCATATATAATATACAGGGTGTTCCATTTGAAAAAATATAATGTAGGCTCATATGTCATAAAATTGATAGTGTTTTGCTTTATGGGTACCTTGAAAAAAAACTTGGCTACCAACCCTACATTTTGTTTTTTTGTTTACCTTGATACCTTCAGAAACAAAAAAGTTACAGCGAATTAAAATGTTATCAAGATAAATTGAATGCACGGTACAGTGTTCCAATTTATCGTCGAAATACGACAAATTTCAAATTAATTAGCATTTTTTGCAAATGGAGCCCCCTGTATATTTGGCCACTACTTGATGCAGAATTAAAAAACGAATCCTGACGATTTTTTAGATATTTACGAAGAAAAAACATTCAATTTCCTTTCCACGGTTAATTTTTATTCACAGCATACATAGGCGACTATGGAAAAGAATGTTACTCGTTGGCATGACAATGTTATTAATTATTCGGAATTCGGATAACCTTGTGATATTTGATGACATCTTGTGCATATTACCTATGGTATGTAATAAAAATGAATTTATTATACAATCCAAGAATCGATTTTGAGTAGGATGAAGTTATTTTCTTGGGTGGCTCCTGGGGATAACATATGGAAAATTCGATTTTCCATAACAGAAATGCAAGACGTCCTGGTGCCCATATTTTCTCGCAAGCCGTGTTCACCAAAGGAATAAATAATAAATCCTGGCTTCGTGAAAACAAAAGAAGTAATTGTTGCAGGTGGCTAAAGGTTTGAAATAGGGGGATGAATTTCTAAGGAAAAATCGAGATTTTGGGCGATTTTTCCTCACAAGCCCATCGGAAGGATGAAGATCTACAAAGTTGGTAACAAGAAAACATATTGGCTTGAGTGTCGCGAATGGAAAAGTACATTTTAGGGTAACATAAGTAAAATCGAATTTTCCATATGTTATCCCCAGGAGCCACTCGTGAAAATATGTTCATTCTACTCAAAATCGATATAATTCTCAACCCTCTGCCAGGCTTGTATGCGAAAATGGGGCACCTAAATATGTCACTATCTGACAGTCTAATAGGACAAATTTCTGTTATTGTTGTTCGAATTCGAGAAGATGTACGGTTTTTTAATATTGTATTGTTTACCGATGAGGCGACTTTCTAATATAACGGTCACGCGAACCGGCATAATTTACATTTTTACGCCGATCAAAATCCAAATTTTACTAGGGTAGTTGAATGACAACGGACCCCATCTTTTTCGTGGAAACCTCAATGGAAATATTTTTCAAAAGATTTTTAAACGAAGATCTTGCCCTATATTTATTTATTTATTTATTTTCTCTGGGAAAATCGCAGCATCTTGTCTTTATTAAGATACACCAAAGTCCCACCAGTGAACTGTCAACATAGTTATGACGATAACACCGATATCACACCAAATAGGTTGTGTGCAGGATTCAAAGAGGAAGGAACTGATGCATGTCAGAATCCGTGATTTAACTTTTTAAATCCTCTGTATCTCTTATTTTGTCCATTCAAGTTTTATTTCTTTTACTTCTCAGAAATGTTTCTTTTTTGTTGTGGACCGTGCCTTAGAGGTATTTGTTCTGATGATGAAAGGTTCCCGGGCCGCTGGATTGGAAGTCAAGGCCACCCTGTATACTCAGAAATATTTTCCTAAAATCGCCCGACTTTTCAAGGAATTTTATTATGTTCGAGTCGGGCGCTGGGTTTTTCTAGTGTAGTGTTCTGTGGTAATGTAGATGGATCCGGAGTACGTCGTGTCGGTTATAGGCATTTAACTAACGCGTAGTAATAAGTTTAGAGTTAGTCTATTTCAGTTTTTGTAGTTTTAATATGGAATTGGTTGTGTACCTTTCGATAAGTGATAAGCGGATTGTTATGAAATCAATGTTGTTTTATAAAAGTTGGTTATTGTATGTGAAGTAAGTTTTCGTGAACCCGGAATCCGTGACAATAATAAATTCTGATAGTAGGGTGTTAAAAGCCTTAATTATATTTTGTTGGAGCCGTTCCATCAATTCCGCAATTTTTTCTGTAAAGTTCCAAGAAAGCTGCTGCTGTTATGCCGGGTGTTGAAAGCGTTACCGTTATTACTATAAGTTTTTATGGGAATTAATAAAGACAGGCAGCAAAGTGGCTGCCTAGGGTTAAGCGCACCCGAGCATAGGAAAGTTTTACTACTCTTATCACATTATAAAGGTTTAGTGTCTTCTTACTATTCACCTATAATGTTGCAAACAAATTTTGTCACGTCGACAGCTTTCTTGAATCTATAATCAATAACTTATAACTTATTCACCAGGAAAATCGCCAACAATGTAAACGAAAACTATAATAACATCGCGGACCATTTTAGAATACCACAAATGACCAGACCGATAAATCGTGTTAATAGCCATTAAACGTAAGCCTAAACCGTAAATCACTGTGCCCAGTTCGGGTTAGTATGGTTGGATCTTGTTTTGCAAAGGCGCTAATGAAATTCTCGACTATTAATTTCGAGTTTATGGGGTCGATTAAAGGAAAAAAAGTCGATTATTTTGTCCAAATTAGATGCCGGAAATAAACGCATCGTAAAATGATTTTTGGAACAAATGGCGTGAGCTCATCCAAGCTATTTAGATCGAAAACGTTAAATTGGATTGAAGTAAATGGAAACGACCTTGGGTGTAAGTACCTCAAATTCACTTCAAATATTAGTCCCAGAGCAATAGCCAAGATGACATTGAGAAGATATTTCCAAGAAACTAAGTGGAAATTGGAACTCCGGCGTGATCTCTTTAAATCGGTAAACGAATTTTCCTTTTGCTTTCCTTTCTGAATCTAATGGAAGGAAATTAACTGCGACAGCCAGAGAGGAATCAATGCTCCAGGGAAATTGGCACTAAGTACCTGCAATATTGCAAAATTAAAAGAAAAAAGTCGATGCAGCCAATCAGTAAAGTTTTATTGTTATCGCGGCAATTTAAAAAATTGCCAGGCTTCATTTTTTAAAACAAGCTAAGCAATAAATATAAATTAGTTTGAGATAAAATTGGTATGGTGAAAAGGCTGGAGAAGTTTAATAAATTTTGTATTTCTAGTAGGAATAGCCAAACTTTAGAGGCTTGGGCAGTCGAGTTGAGCCTCAATAATTGCCCTTATCTTCATGACTTCAACGGTTCGGAAGAAAATTCATTAGAAAGCCTATTGTACTCGAGAGGGTTGATCTTGGCTTTTAACGAACTTCTCTTGAACTGAATTTGTTTTCACGACTGGAGTGTAGCAACTTGGATATCAGAGATATTCTTGAAAATCGTGTGTGATTCTTATGATAAATTATACGTTCGATCATTTCAACAGCGAAACAGAATTTTAAAACATGGTTGTAATCATTTATCACTTAATTATACTGAAATGAATCTATAGAGAAATGCAAAGTTTTCCCTTTTTCTGCACTTTCAATCTTGTCAACTTAGGGTAATCTTTATGCTTGAATATAGATCATTACTGATTACTATCGTATTTTCTCATAACGAGCACATCTACATACGATTTGAAAAGTGCTTTACGATTTTCAGTGCTTTTAAAAACTGTTGTCAACCAAGAGACCATAATCATAGTCGACCAAAACTGCTATTATTATTGCAATAACTCTTTACTAACCTTGAATCCTTTATACCATTCCTTGATAGTGCTCTCGTCGTATCTGGTGTGCGATTTTAAAAAATCCATATCTTCTTTTGACAATTTGTCTTTGCTCCCAAAACAGCCCATTTTGTTAGGAGATGTGTTTTCCTAGTCCTGAAACAATATAGAAACTCTATTTATAAAAGTTGTCTAAGAAAAATGTTCGCTATTTGAAAACAACCACCTACAAACTGGTCGAGAACGTAGGATGTAGGTCAGGGTATACTTTAGTAGTCGATTTTTATTCATGAATGCAATCCAGGTCAGCTTGTTAAACCACTAGGTGGTGATGTTTTTTTTTTTTTAACATTGGGTTTTTTTGAATAATGGACTAGTGAGAACATCTTTCAGAAAATTTCTTATTTTTAGACATTTATAAGTTTAGTGAACTGGTTCGAATTTTACCAAAAAAATTCCAATGAACTTTGAGTAGAAATTTTCATCTATACCATAATTTTCAATATCCAAATACCAGATTTAGCTGATATCATGTTCTGAACCTTTGAGTCGAAATCTTAAGTGCAAAGTATTGAAAAAAATTTCACAAGGTGAATAATGCACGTAGTTTGTTAGTTTCAGTCATAGGATAATAAATGAGAGATTTGCTGTATCAAAAAAGGTAAAACCAATAAGTTAAATTTGGACAAGACAATTAGTTCAATGAAAGTTGATGTTAGTAAAGAGTATTCTAGTGGATCAGCGGAATTCGTGACGATTCCCAAAAAATTCAAACAATTCCAATTTTAAAGAATGACAATAGTTTTAAAAGACATTTAGTATGATTAAATCGTACAGAGACAACTATTTCTATGCTTTCTAATTTGTGATTCAACCAAAGTATTGAATAATGGTATATGGGTAAGGTGACCCATTATTTAACTTAAAAATAATGGATAGTTGTTATAGCATATCAAATTAAAAAAATATAATCGAGAAGCTTGATTATAATGGGATTTAAGCTGCCACATTATGCATGCAATATTTACTCAGCTCTTTAGTGGAGAACCTTTCCAAACTCCATAAAATTACCCTAAAATTACCATGTCTATCTGATTATTCGATCTAACCACGAAAATAATATTACGTCAAGCCGCGATGAAATCTCCGAGTTTTATAAATTGCCCTATTGAGCCTAAAAACAAGATTTTTATAAAACTCAGCTACCAATATAGCTTTGCGAATATTTATCGATTATAGTGCGGGTAAAATAGTACAAAAGCCTTTATGTTCGGTACGGGAAACAACCAAGTCCGTCGAGTTTAAATATGTACATTATTCAATGGCAAACGTGCTTGAGCGAAGTTTAGTTTCCCGATTTTCCATTCTAGGCTGCACTTGGAAAATGCATATTTTAATCAAGAGGATCTGTGATACATTATTATTTTTGTGTGATAAAATCGATAGGAAAATTATTATTGTATCACTACTAAAGCGAAATTTGAAAATTATTGTAAATCGTCCTGGTTTTAATTTTCTAAGTTCTTCCTGAATATATCATTTATGTGGCTTTATGTTCACTTTTTTGACCTTTTGTTGATTCACATCTGGTACCAATCGAATTAAGAGCAATTTTAATGGTTGAAAATCCACAAACGTTGGATGCAGCTAACAAATTTGTGTTAAATTATCAACTAGCTGAAAACCACATGAAATTTAGTATACTACTAATCAAAATTTTTCAAATTTCAAAAATCAAAATACGCAATTTCGTTCACAACAAACCTATACTCAACAAAACAAAACCTCAATATACACAAAAAACATCCTATGTATCACAAAAACCACAATTTCCATCCCAACCTATTAATATAACACCTAAAAAGGACTATGTACCAACAAAGTTTCCTACTAGTTCAGGAACCTTTGGAAAAAATTCCAATAATGCCTTTCGAGAAAAAACTAATCGTCAATTTTCGAAACCCACACATATGTCCGGAGTTTCAGTGCAACCACGAGCACAAAATCAGCATCAATACAGACAAATAACTATTTCAAACCTGATCCAAATGCAGGCCCATCAAGATATACAATCGAAGAGATTAATAATATCTTTGAAATTGAATTACCTGACCCCGACGAAAATTTCGAAACTGAAGAATGTTCCGAAAATCAAAACTATTATGAAGAGACAAATTTTAAAGAAAATCAAGTCCAAACTAAAGACGAACATTTTTAGTTACAAGCCTTGGATGCAATGAGTCAGCATTAACTTCAAATGCTTATCTATCAAGTTATCTACTTGTATGGGTACAAGAAAAGCCCAAGGAAAAATAAATGTTCCAATTTTACAAGAATATAATATTCAAAACAACATTGAAATGATAATGTACAATTTCCATGACTATTTTGATGGAATTATTGGAATCAAAGCATTACAAGAAAATAATTTAAATATAGATTTTTTCTAATATGGTTCTTTTTAATAATGAAACAACAATTCCGTTTCAATATAGAACAGATTTCGAAAATCAAAATTTTGAGATTCCAAGCAACTCAATTCAAGTATGTTATTTGAATGCAAATATAGCTGATGGCATTGAAATTCTTACACCACCGATGAAAAATGAAACATATTATATTCCTTCGACAATAGCAACAGTCATTAATGAAATGATGCCTTTAGAAGTTCACAACTTAATGAGTAAGCCTATTATTGTCCCGTTTAACATAAATAACTTAGCGGAAATAAGTTCACCTTATGCTGATGAACAGTTCGAGATATTTAATATAGAACAAATGACTTCATTAGAAAATGATGAATATGCAAATGACCCTATAAAGTCGCTACGTATTAATCATTCAAACTTTGATGCTTTAAAACACGTAATTAAAGCTTTTCCTAAAATTTTCCACAAGCCAAACGAAAAATTGACATTTACCAATCAAGTTAAACATGAAATTCAAACAACCACCAGTGCACACGAAAACTTATAGATATGCTCATGTGCATAAACAAGAAGTAAATTCTCAAATAGGGAAAATGTTAGATGATAACAGGATCAGACCATCCTGTAGTCCCTGGTCATCCCCTGTGTGGATAGTACCTAAAAGAGAAGATACCGTAGGCATATAAAAATTGAGAATGGTCGTTGATTATCGAAAGATAAACGAAAAACTATTGATGATAGATATCCATTACCTAATATTACTGATATATTAGATCGACTTGGTCGTAGTAATTATTTTACGACACCAGATTTAGCCTCTGGCTTTCATCAAGTCGAGATGCATGAAAATTTGATACCCAAGCATTTAATGTTGAAAATGGTCATTACGAATTTAACAGAATGCCCTTTGGATTAAAGAACGCACCAGCAACATTCCAAAGAGTGATGGATAATGGATTACTAGGATTACAGAATAGAATATGTCTAGTATAAATGGATGAGATAATAATTTTTTCCACTTCACTTCATGAACATGTGAAAAATTTAAAGAAAGTATTTGAGGGACTCGAAAAATTTAATTTAAAAATATAATTAGACAAATCAGAATTCCTACACAAGACAGTCGAATTCTTAGGACACGTAATTACACCAAATGGAATAAAACCGAATCCAAAAAAATAGTGGCAATTAAAAAATTCCCAATACCAAAGACGGTGAAGGAAATAAAATCATTTTTAGGATTAGTAGGCTATTACAGAAATAAAGAATTTTGCCAAATTGACCAAACCAATGACATCTTGTTTGAAAAAAGACAAAAAAAATAATACATAATGCAGAATTTTTAAATAGCTTTGAAACTTGTAAAAATGTATCAGAGAGTTATTCGAAATATTAAATACTGCCTCGCAGTCAGTGGCGGCCAGTGGCAACCTAGTGTGGTTGTGCGCTCTTGGAAAATTTTTTGGAGGTGCCACGTCCTGTTTTACATTTATTTTGTATGTTGATTTTTTTTCTTTTTACTTTAGGAAAAATTATCGAAAACAAAAATATATGTATTTAAATGAGGCTTGAATGTTTGTATTCTAGCCATAATACATAATTGATATTGAAATTTATAATTTAAAAAAAAAACGCGAACAACAAAGTTGTCAAACCGCCAAAATGGTGAAAAAACATCGAAATATTCTCGATTGAGTGGAAACAACATTGGGAGTGTGTATTCAAATAGCGCACGGCGCATCCCTTTCATCGGGCGACTTACCGTATATTCCCGATCAATCGCACAGCGAGAAAACACATTTACCCAGAGCGCCGAACGATTCCACACCGACCACCCGGACCACCAGCATAACCAAGCGGGAGAAAAAAATATACAAGACAGGCGCAGGGCGCGCTTTCGTTCCGTTCGTGCGAATTTAAAAATAGAAAAATGAGTAGATATTTATCCTAATTTAGAAAATTGGGTAGGTATTTTTTAATTGAAGTTTCTTTCTTTCCAAAATTTTAATTTTATTTTCTTGCTTGGTTTTTGGAGGCAGTGCGCGCGCACGAGCGCACTTATTGAGAAGCCGCCCCTGCTCGCAGTATTAAGGATCGACGTTATTTTATTAGTGCATCAGCACTATTTTCTCAAGAAAATAACAGTTATTGGAAGACTGTAGTAAGTGTAGAGTATTACCTTATTTTTGTGTTCATAATTTTGACAGCTGATACCTATGTTTATAAATTTCAACCTCAAAAAGTCTTTTTTTTGTTTGTGATTTTCTGCTGATACTCATTTTTTGATGTTACCTACAGTAAAATGAAAAACTATTGTAAAAAACAAATTCTCTAGTAAAATTACGTCATCGTCGAAAAGCAAAACGTTAAAGTTGTCAAAAATATCAGAAATACTGAAATACGGGAAGTTTACTGCCTCGCACTAACCATACACAAATAAAGACAAGCAGCATGGGCGCCGCCAGCCAGCGGGACAGAGGGGGCAAGGCACGGGGGGTCCTGTCTCCGTACATGCGCCACCGGTGTTTTTCGCAAATGTGTCTCTAGAAGATCGATTTTCAGAAAAAAATTCGAAAGGATACAACTTGTATGAACTTCATCCAAAAGCCATGCGGAGCATGACTTTGAAAACATTTTTAGAGGTAGCAGCCGCCATTCAAGGCTTCTACGGAGATATTTTGGACAACTTTCTGTCAGAGGCACAAACCTGGTATGAGATGCGGAAGTTGTCTGAACTTGCTCCTCAAGAAATTGAAAAATTGAAATATATCGACCTGTTAAAATTTTCGTTAGGCAATATGCTTTCGTTAGGCAATATGCAATATTGTAACGGAAGCAATCAAAATTGGATTAACCCTTCCAGCCACAACCTGTACCGTTGAGAGGTCCTTCAGCACATTAAGGAGAGTCAAGACATGGCTAATATCGATTATGAGGCATGATAGACTTTCCGGACTTTGTATGATGAGTATTCAACGTAAAAGAGCCCGGGAAAATAAAGCATTTATCGATGCAGTTATTAAAAAAATTCGGTCTCCACCCCAGCAGGATTCAATTATTGTTCAAACAATAAGAAACTTTGAAAAAATAAGTTCATATTTTAGTTTTGTTTTATTTATGTACAAAATGTATGCTCTTTTGTGGATTTCTATTGGCATGTTGTGTTCTATATTTTTGGGAAAATAAATATATTTTGATTTTGCTGTATAATTCAACTTTCTGAATCCAGGGGGGGCAAATGCCCGATTTGCCCCCCCCCCTGTCGATTCCCATGACAAGCAGGAACCTTATTAGGGGAATCCTTATTTTCAGACCCAAATACGCATGCGTAGATGTTAATTTAAATACTGCTTGTCCTTATTGCACGTCCAATAACTCTCTATTAAATTACCCTATATTACAACATCCTGACTTTAAAAAACCTTTCTTATTGACAACCGATGCCTCAATTGGAGCCGTTTTATCTCAAGGTCCTGTCGGAGCTGATCTTCCCATTGCATATGCGTCTAGAACCTTAAATCCAGCTAAATGTAATTATTCGACGATTGAAAAAGAACTTCTAGCAATCGTATGAGCAACAAAATATTTACGACCTTATCTTTTTGGTAGAAAATTCACAATTTTGTCAGATCACAAACCTCTACAATGGCTATTTAATGTCAAAGAACCAAGTTGTAAATTAATCAGATGGCGACTAAAATTATCCGAATTTGATTATGAGATCAAATACAAATGAGGAACATTAAACAATAATGCAGACGCATTATCAAGAGTTCCTGCAATAAAACTTCATGCCATTCACAAATTAGATCCACATGCCAGACTAACATCTTCAGATGAAGAATTTCACAAAAAATTAAGAGTAATGCAGATACACCATTATGTAATGATGAAATCATAGCAAATTACTTTACAGACTCTAAAGTATATCTTCCCAAACAAAGCGAGAAAGCTAAAGAAAAAGAAATAACAATGTCCGAATCATCTCAATCAACAAAAACAGCATCAGAAAGAGAACCTGAAGGGGAACCTAAGAAAGAAAGAACCTAAATAAAGATATTATCCCAACTAATAATACTTTCAAGAAGAGAGAAAAAAGAAATTCCCATAGAAATGGGAGAATCCTCTAAAACTGAAAAAAGTAAAAGACAAGAAACACCTTCGGATTACGAACGAACAGTTTCAGCCTTGTCTGAAAATGATCAAACAATACATAAGTCTGTGGAAAATCCAATATTAGGAGCTCCATATACTAAGAAACATGTAAATATATTTGGAAATCAAATTGTATTTCGATATTCCAATAATAACACAATTAAGAAAGAGATAATCAAACTATTTGGTAATAAGAGAATATTCTTCTTACCAAATAATCCAACAACATCACAAATTACTAATTTAGTAAAGGAATACATACCACCTGGTATTTATTGCCTTCATTTCCTAAATAAAACTTTAGAACCTATTGTGATACGAGCATTACAAGAATCGTTTAATTCGAATTCATTTATTTTGTATATCTCGAACTCTTTATTAGAAGACATCACAGAAGTTGACCTTCAACAAGAAAAAATTCAGCAATATCATGAGACTAAAACCTCTCACAGAGGAATGACTGAAAATGTTGCAGCCCCAAAGAAAATATTCTATTGGCCCAATATCGAGAAAGACGTACAGAATTATGTCAAACTATGCGAGATATGCAATAAAACCAAGTATGAACGACAACCATACAAAATCATATTCAAACCAACACCCATTGGTACAAAACCCTTCGAACATAATTATATTGACAGAAATTTCTGACCATTATTGATAGCTTCTCAAAATTTGGTCAATCCTCTCCTGTAAATACGAAAACAGCTGTAGAGATATCATCACAGTTATTGAAATATTTTAGTGATGATGGAATACCTCAAAAAATCACATCAGATAATGGAGCAGAGTTCAAAAATGCTATAATGACAGATTTTTGTACATTATACAAAATTGAGTTTCATTATACAACGCCAAGAAATCCGAACTCGAATAGTCCAATCGAAAGATTCCATTCGACACTACGTGAAAGTATAACGAGTTTAATACTCCAAAACCCGAATAAGAGTATTATTGACCTAATGACAATCGCTGAATTATAACAATACTCATAGTTCAATGAATCACACCCCTTTTCAAGTGATTTTAAAGGAGATTTGAATTAAGCCATACCAATTGAACTAAGAAAATAAACTAACAAATAACTCCTTTGCAAAATTTGAATAAAGAAATTCAAGAAAAATTGTTAGTGAAACAAAAAAAGTCTTTAGAATCACGCAATAAAAATTGTGAACCCGAACCAGAATTACAAGATCCAATCTTCGTAAAACAATTTAATAGAGTCAAGATAAGTCCGCGTTATGATAGCAAAACACAGAATCGCTTTGCTAAACAAAATGTTAAACGACAATAATTTATTTCAGGTACCCCGAGAAGAATCCCTTGGTATTCCTTACTCTCGTTGGAGTCACCCAAGCGTATACATTGATTGACGGTAGAAAATCCTATTTTACCAATTTCCTTAGGAACTACTTACGTAACAACTCAACATAACACGGCCTATTATCACATAAACACGAAATTATTATACAAAGTATCCATAAAGTGGAAATAACTTTAATGAAATCATCTCAGACACTAAATAAAACGACATGGTCAAACCAATTTGTTATACTGTTTCAAACAAATATTGAAAACAGTTATTCTCAAATTAAGATCATGAAACAAGTAATCAAAACCTATCAAGACCGAAAACGAAACAAAAGAGGTCTAACCAAATTTTCATGGGCACAGCACAAAAATGGCTCTATGGAACCTTAGATGCTGAAGACGGCGCAATATATGATTCTTATATCCAGACGCTCAATAATAATCAAAAGACTCTCAATGAAGATCTAAAAACACAAGCTCAAGTATTGAAACAAGTTACAAGAACATTTCAGGATCAATCAAAAGGTTGTCACAGGAAAATTACAAAATATTTCCTTGGAAAACCAAAATTTCCATTCAATGATAACCTTTAATCCAATATTGAACAATATCGATGTCCAAAGTGATAAAATAAGGAATCTAATTGATCATGTGCAATTAGCAATAAATTTTGCACATTTGGGAATAATGCATTATACTATTTTACAGTATAATGAATTAAATCAAATATACTTAAAAGTCGGCAAATACCTTTTGATAATAAAATCAAGTATTACGAGACAATGAAAACTCAAGTAAAAATCCAAAATGAGTTAATTATATTTGTTATACACATACCAATGATTGATCCCAAGCCCTTTATATTGTATAAAATCTATCCAAGAACTTACCATTAGGAATAAGTACCTTTACCTATTACTTACTACGGAAATTTACTACAATACTTTATGGGACTGCCCGAAAGTCGAAAATGTGTACCTTTGTAACTAAGAAGAGCTGAAGCAAGAAGAATCATGTGTCTATGACCTGATTACTGACCTGCCACAAAAATGTCCTTTCACTAAAGTGAAATATGCGAAACCAACAGTGAGACAACTCCCGAATGGACAACTATTAGTCATCCCTAAGAAAAGCCTGACGATAGTTATTCAATGTGACAAGACAAACCATATGGAAATTATAACCAATCCAAAGCTAGTTTCTTTTGAAAAATGCTTTGTGAAAATACGAAATCAAACTTTTTCAAAAACCAGCGAGAACTTCAATTTTGAACTGAAGATTCCAAAAATAGACATTCCTGAACTTCCAAAGAACGAAACAACATTGGAACTTCAAGAAATCAACCACGAAGACTTAGAAGAAGCCTTCAAGACGATGAAACAAATAGGAATTCACAATCGTAAAGAATTGTCTTTTAAAAACTCTTATTTGAATACATAATATGTAATCATAGGTTTAAGTCTTGCTATTATATTTATAATTTTATTGTTTTACTGTTTTACGAAGTTAAAAACTTCAGAAAAAGGTTGTGCAAATGTGCAAATTGAATTGTCTGATTTGAATTCACAACAATCCACGTTTGCAACATCTTAAGGAAGGAGGAGTTATATTAACCAATTGCCACGCTAATTTAAAATCAAAGATGCATTTTTCATATGCTTTAATGTGCTTACCCCTTTCCTCTATGACTTTTTAAATACATTGTTGTCAAGTAAACATCAAATTGCTATATCGGCATTAAATTCTTATTTAAGCCAGCGCAGTCCTATAAGGAACGTTCATTTGTTTTCAAGCTTTTGCTGTAGCAATTTGATCCACATATTTTCTTTTGTCACCTCTGTATTTTAATTAATAAAATAAATGTTTTTTAAAATACAAGTCGTCGCCCTAGTTGTGAATGGTCGTAATCCACAAATGTTCATTCTTGAGTTGTGACTGTTAACCAAAGATGTTAACATACTTAAAAATGTTTAACTTTCATGTTGGTGGATAAATCTAAGCCAGTGATCAATATTTGACCTTGTTATAGTATTTTTGCTAATTAAAAAGCATATTTTCACCAAAAACAAAAATTTTAAATGCAGTTTACTCACAACTTACCTTGAGTGGATTACGACCATTCACAACTAGGGCGACGAAGTTTCTGAAAATTAGTATGTACTTCATATTGTTATGTCTATAATCAACTTTTGTTGTTTTTCTTATTTTGTAATTAATTTCCTTTAATTATTCCATTTTATTCTATTTCTGTCCCTTAATCATGACTAAAATTTTTTTTTGCTCTTTATCTGTATATTTAATTTTTCTTTTTTTCTCTTGTTAATAATTAATTGAATTTCGTTTTCTTCTAGTCGAATATTAGGAATAGAAATTTTACAATATTAAACAAAAAAAGTATAAAATGTATAAAGTATGGATTCAAAGCGATGCAGTAAAATATTCAATATTCCAGATGGAACGAGTTCATATCTGGATAAATTTATAAATCTTCTCCAAAAAAAATCAACAAAGCAGCGAAAAGCAAATATTGAAAAACACTTAAGAACGGATAATGGAGTTACAGACGATGGAAAAATTTTAAAATTTCCAATTAACTGTTCGTTGATGCCAAAATTTAATCCTAATCGGGGCTAAAATAAGGTACACTTGTTCAAGTTATATTTATCCAGAAAGAGGCTTCAATTTCGTAAACATTCAAATTAAACTCAAAGAATCTTGGAATTTTTTTTGAAGTGCCGGCACCTGGGTTTTAATTAGGTATCGATGGATGAGGTTTTTTTTTAGAATTTAACTTACGAAGTTGATTTTTTTTAAATTCTCCTTCAATTTCACTTTCAAAGTTACGGTAGCCGTACCAAATAAAAGACACAGAGCTTTGGATTACATGTTTGATTCACGAATTGACTCACATTAATTAATTCAAAATATGTCCCTATTTGATGGTATCAAAAAAACATGCTGCGGCGCATATTAAATTCACATCCTGTTCGCGATGTCTTCAACGAAAGTTCCAAAGACAAAAATAATTTTTGGGCAAAGTTTTCATATCTTTCCATGTCGACATCTGTTTCTAGTTATTTTAGCATTTAATTGCGATCCCAATTTCCATTTTCCTTCGCTTTTTGTCCAAATATTTTCTTACTTTATGCGAGTTCTTGATGGAACTTTTCCGACCCACGAAAGTTTGCCTTTTGACTGTTAAATTAAGTTTAAAGATTCTTTGGGCAAAGGGAATAGACTATACCTACCTGGCGATTCCTGAAGATTTAGATTTATAGATTTTTGGAAATTTATGTTTAAATTCTGATAATAATTGCATTTAAAAACAGGAGATGTATTGAGTCATGGGACCAAATAAATGATGATGATGATGAACATCAAAAATACCAGAGTGGTGATAATCGCTGCCTATGCTCCTACAAACGATGCTCCCGCTATAAAAAAAAAACCTTTTTCAAGGAACTAACGACTGTAATTGAAAAAATCGGCGACCAGAAAAAAAAAATCCTATTAGGAGATATAAAGGAAGGAACTTTTAGAGAGGTGTCAACAAATAGAACTAAAAATAATTAATGACTTTTTTGCACACAAAGATATACATTGTTGTATTACATACATGGGTCCAACCCAAGGTTGTTTGAAAGAGAGTCGGTTGCCTGATTACTTTTATGACGTCATCTGGGATGCCCAAACATAATGCAAATCTCCATTAGGTACCCCATATGACGTCATCTGTTTCCCATTAACAGATAACCTATTAACTTTAAGGATCTTGGGTTTAACCTATACGAAATCTCAAGTTCAATAAAGATAAGTTGACAAAAGAAGGTCCACTCAAGCACAGTGGACTGAAAAGGGCAAAAAAACGACTTCTAGGAAGAATCATGTGACCAAGTCAATAGAATTCGCGAGTAAACAAAGCGTGAAAACTTCTAAAGAGCATGAGAAGGGACAACAGTGATTCAGCGGGTATAGGTAAACTTCATAGACCTTAAAAATAGACAAACTGCAACAGAAGATAGACCACAATTTCAAACTGAAGAAATTGAAAACGACGAGATAATCGCCTGGACCCCAGAAATATCACCACGGGAAGTATTAAATGCATTGACTCGTGTGAAGTGTTGAGATTCAAGCTAAAATTTGCTTATACCTGTCTGGTGGTTAGATTGTAGTTTCGAAAGATGACAAAAAGTGTTGAAATAGTTTAATCCTTGCTTCATTCTCTGTTGAATAAAAGTTAGAAGTATCTGCAGTTGTTGCGGAAATAATCCACAAGTTTAAATTTTATTATTTCTAATTTAATATATCTCGATCTCTATTATTTACCATAAAAATAATATTCTGAAAATAGATGCCGTTGCTAGACTATTTAACCTGTAAAACCGGCAACAACAACCCTTTGAACCGGTAAAATTACAGGTTTCTTCATTACCTTATAAGGCAGTGAATCTTGTTCGCCGTGTGATTGGTCAGTTGCCGCACAAAAGCCCTAGCTTTGCGACCTGCTCCCCTGGCAGGGTATAGTCAACTCACATTCTTCAATACTATTAGAACAAGCGAAGAGTTCGCACCCTCGCGCCCTTTAAATGCTCTCCAAGAGCAAAACTCCCAAAAACCCCCGTTAGTACGCGCGATTCATAGTTAAATACTACTCTCTGTGTCTCCAGGCCTGACATGGTTACAATTCATGTAATTAACCCCTAATTGTTGCCAGTCACCTCGGACGAGCAAAATTCTCTCCTACGCTTGTTTTTCGCTCTATCTCTCTCTCTCGACGGGCTCCAACGCACCTGTATATCGTTGTGTCTTCTTTTCATCTCAGTGGAAAATTCCCTAGCTGCCAGTGTGACTAGTGGTGATAAATGGATAAATAATCGCCTCGTGGATTTATCTGCATGAACCGGATTAAGCAAGTAAGATCGTTACAATTTCTCTAACAGTCGAACAATAAATACTAATTAGTGATTCGCTTGAAATGCACTATAAAATCATTTGGTTTTCACACTCGTGAAATTAACATTTGTACATTTGTATATATACTCCTGGACAAAATTATCGCACCACTGCTTATGGTGATACTTAAAAGCAGTGGTGCGATAATTTTGTCCAGGAGTATAGAAACAGAGCATATATAAAGACTTTTCTTGCACATATTGTTTACAGACTTCAGCAGAAAAGTGTTCAAATTGTTAACTCTCAATAAATAAAAGAACTTTCAAGCATCAATAAACATTTTGTGATTGCAGTGAACTGATTGAAGTTGACGAATTATTTATGTTGTGCTCTCGTACATTTAATTAGTTAATTTGTGTTCTCGTTCATTGAACATTTAACCATAAATGATATTATTATCATTATCAGATTTCCCTACTTTTTATAAATCAAGATACTCATTTACTTTAGGTTAGTATAAAATTTGTAGTTCGACTGGACGTCCAATTAGGAATTTTTAGATAGGATTTGCTTGCTGACTATACCGAATTACTTTCATTTATTAATTAAATTGATAACCATTCTATTTCAGCGTTTTACCTAATGGTTAATTTTTACAGTCAAAGTAAAAACTTTTGGCATCCCTGGTGCGGTTTGACTAAAGCCCAAAAAGAGGCAATAGCTAGTTCCGTCACAGCAGTTTTTAATAGTTATTATAACACGTTATGGGGCTAGATCCATAGGCCCCCAACTGATCCAAGTAAAAAAGTTTTGTGAAGAAGTTTTCACAATTTTGTTAAAAAAAAGGGAAGATGGCTCAAGCCGGGAAAAATTATGCAATTGAGGCTTTGGATGGCAATAATTATCATAACAATGAAAACGATCTTATCTTGATAGAAAATGGATTGACAGATATGATAGAAACAGAAACTATTCCAGGTACTTTGGCCACCGAAACTGGGGATTGCAAAGCCAAATATTTGATTGTACAATGCGTCGATGACAATCAGTTGGAGAAAAAAAATAGTTATTTATGTACCAAGGCTTGTAAGTGTTACTTTTTTGGCCGATGATGCAGTTAGCAAGCCGAGGCCCGTAGGGCCGAGGTTTGCAAGCATTTGAGGCCAAAAAAGTACACGCTACAAGTCGAGGTGCATATGATATTTTTTGTGCTACCGTACATTCAAGATAATAAATATCATTCCAATATTTTAAGTGAATACAGGAAAGTATCCCTGTGTTAAATGTGACTAGTTGTAAAAATGTTTCTTTTACTTTCAAAATTACAAAGTAAATAACTATGAAGTATCTCATTTTTATATTATTACCTATCTGTTTATGCTAATTTCAACTTTTTGACGTCTAGGTATTTTCTATTTGTTTCAATAAAATTGTATCCTTAATTTGTTTTGGGTTTTTTATTTAAAAAGTCGAGTGTTTTTGTGACATTATTTTAACAGAGATATGAACCAAGCAATTTTCACCTTTCATATCAACACTTTTTTGACCCGGTCAAAAAAGTAACTTTTTTGACCCGGACTGTAAGTGACACTTACAGTTCATGGACGTAGGTCAAAAAAGTCAACTTACAGAATGGGTAGCACAAAAACAACTTTTCAAATGTGGCAGATTTTAGAGGAGAAGTATATGAGAAAACTTATTTGCCAGGCCAGCAGGCCAGCTATTTTTAGAAAGAAAATTATAATCAATGAAGTTTAATGAGGGACAATCAATGGAAAAATTTGTTAGTGATATAGATGAAATTGTCAGGTAATTGAAAGGACCCCGCAATATTTGAATGGAAATTGGTTACCGGTCATATTTGGATGAAATTTAAATATGTTATTGGGGATGCCGTAAGCAATATTTTTTACCATGGGCACAACCCTGTATATATGACAGGTGAGGCGTGGTTAGCTGTCAAATATTGGAATCTTATATCCAAAAGCAGAGTAGCTATGGCAAATTTTGATGAACAAAAAATCTATTTCTACTAAGTCGACCAAGTTAAGTCGAAAAATGTCAACCATTTTGACACCTGTCAAAACCCTACCAAACGGTAGCACTCATCTTTTCCAGTTTTCAATATTTTATGATGTCATTTAACATTTTCAACTTGTATGTAAATTCTGAATTCAAAATTTGACGAAAATGACATCATTGTGGATTTTATTTGTAAGTGTGAAAATGTTTGAGTACTTTTATGATTTTATTATAGTACTAAGTACTATAATGATTGTACTATAATGACTAATGAAATTAAATCCTTTGTACTAAAACTACATACTTTAAAATGAAAATTGACAAGTCAAAATCTGAAAACTGCGTATAGGTAATGTTTTTTCATGCGTTATCATAAATAAGCCTTACTTAAATTGAAAAAGAACTAGATTTGATTCGTTTTTGAATTAAAGCTATTGACAGATTCTGACAGCTGTCAAAATGTAACGTGCATGAGCTTTGTTCAATGTTTTATCACCAATAAACTACCTTAAAACGAGAAAAAACCAGATTAGAGTATTTTTTTTCTACTAAAACAAATGACAGGTTTTTATAGTTCTGTCATTTTTTTTTTTTTTTCAATTTTTGAATTCAGAATTTACATACAAGTTAAAAATGTCAAATGACATAATAAAATATTGAAAACTGGAAAAGATGAGTGCTGTCGTTTGGCAGAGTTTTGACAGGTGTCAAAATGGTTGACATTTCTCGACTTAACTTGGTCGACTTAGTAGAAATAGATTTTTTGTTTATCAAAATCTGTCATAGTTACTCTGCTTTTAGATATAAGATTCCAATATTTGACAGCTAACCACGCCTCACCTGTCATATTTTGGTTATCGAACATACCCTAACGATCCCCAAAAAAAGTTTTTTGGAAAAAGGAATAATTAAGAATTTTCCCATATGTACCCAACTTTATGGCGCACATTGTATATACAGGGTTGTACCCATGGTGAAAAATGTTGTTTACGGCATCTCCAATAACATATTTAAATTTCATCCAAATATCACAGGTAACCAATTTCCATTTAAATATTGCGGGAAATGTTCTGGTGCACAGCTTAGTGATAAAGACCTGATTTGTAACATGCTTTTATGTTTGCCCAAATCTTATGAAACCATGGCAGCAATTATTGAATGTACCCCGAATATGACATTTAAAATGGTCAAACGAAGGTTGGTGGGAGAATTTGAAAAAAGAAATTGAGGTAAGAAAATTAATGATTGTCAGGACAGTACATTTGCTTTTACTACACAGCAAAAAAGTACAGGGTGGGCCAATTTGGACACTTTTAATAGGAAACGTCAATTTCTGAACGAGAGACAAAAAAATGAACCCACCACTCTGAGGCTCAAATTTCATGAAATTTTGATTGGTGCAAACCGCATTTTGATATCTTTAACCGTTTAGCCGCTAGAGGGCGAATCTCGATTTTGAGCAATACTGTGAAACCTTCATAACTTTTTTGTTTATGAAAATATTTGATTTCTGTAAAGACTTTTTAGAAGCACTTTCTTAAGCGGAATTCAGTGACGTTCTCTGTTTTTTCCGAATTGACTCCGATTTCGAGATGTACCGCGTTTTAGTCACTTTTGGCAAAACGTACCAAAGAATGAAAAGATATACCTAATCCGTCAGGAAATGGCGTATTTCAGATTGGCGTGAAATACATCAGGTCCGTACTAAAGAAAAAGTATTGATGATGGCTATTTCCATACCGAAACGTCGGGAAACACGCCTTAGCTATAGGTCATTTTAAAAGGCGAGAAAAATTCTTTTAAAAAATAAAATAAAAAATCCAGGTTCGTATTTAAAAAAATTTAGTTGGTTCTGATATTTCAAAAACTGAAAGCCGTGTAAAGATAATAATTACGCCATTTTGTAGAGAAGACGAAATCTTGAAACTTTTGTATTGAACACTTTTTTCTAAAGTTGATAATTTTTGAAATATTCATTGAATAAATTTTAGACATTTTTCACATTTTCCTTCATATCTCGGAAACGAACAAAAATTTGGCAACCCTGTAAACTTATCTTTGACGGACACTAAAATCTGCCACTTTTGTCTAATTCAATCGACCTCGTAGCTCTTACCTTTAAAGATAGCAATAGCGGTATCTCTTAAAACGGACACCCTGTAGATGTCGCGAATCCGGTCATTTCAAAAAGAACTGTAAAAAGTTCAATAACGTTAATAACCAATGATATGGACATGGACATGGACATTTTCATGAAAATCCAGGTCAGAGAGGCTCATTTCGTGGTTCAGGTACTCAGAACAGCTATGGAAACCAAGTTACGGGAAGAATTACTAATTTTGTTACTAACAATAGTTAAGATAACCTAGACCAGAATGATACTGAGCAAAACATTTGTTTTTTGGGTGAATCAAATAATGAGAACATTTCTCTTTCTAAAAATGGAAGTTTTCCATTGGCCATGAGTGTTGGTAACATAGGCTATTAGTAAAGTAAGAGAAAAGAAGGTAAATTGTACCATTAAGAATGTTTTCTATATACCCGATTTAAGAAAGAATTTATAAAACGTCAAGAAACTTGAAATGTCCAATACCAAGGTTGTATTTGAAAATTCACAGGTAACATTAATTGATAATAGTTATTTACATTACAAGTGCGCTTATGAAAATGATTACAATAACGAGTGGGAAAAATTAGAACGACGAGGTCGTAAACCGAGTCGTTCTAATCACAAGAGTTTTGTAGTAATGTTTAAACGTACATGTGATGTACAACGTTTTATCTACAAAGCGAAAAATAATGACATTTGTCAAATCACCAAAAATAGTTGTTTTATGAATTCATAACCTTGTCCATAACACCACTAGTTGTGTAATGAATTCATAACCTAGTCCATAACACCAATGTTGTGTTATGAGTCTCACTCAAATACTAGAAAAATAGTTACGTAAAAAAGTCATAACCAAACGCTTGTAGATAATAGTCATTTACATTACAAGTTCGTTTATGAACATGATTACAATAACGAGTGTAAAAAATTAGAACGTCGAGGTCATAGACCGAGTCGTTCTAATCACACGAGTTTTGTAGTCATGTTTAAACGCACGTGTGATGTACAACTTTTTATCTACAAAGCGAAAAATGAGATATTTTTTTAAATCATTTTCGTTTATTAGTCGTTGTATACCTTTATTTTACCTTTACGGGTTTACCTTTGACATTTGTCAAATCACCAAAAATAGTTGTGTTATGAATTCATAACCTTGTCCATAACACCACTAGTTCTGTTATGAATTCATAACCTAGTCCATAACACAACTAGTTGTGTTATGAGCCTCATGACATAACTCAAATACTGGAAAAATAGTTATGTAAAAACTTCATAACCAAACGCTTGTAGATAAAAAATAAATAAAATAGGTATAGGAAAGATAAAATTTGTATGAAATATCATTTGAGTTATGCAAGAAAGAATGCTTGAATGTTGAAAGTTTAAATAATGATTCTATGATTTGGCATAGGTGTTATGGGCACATAGGTTTTCCAGGAAACATGGTTACAGGTATAGGTGAGAATTTAAAATACAAGAACTCGAATTTTGTGAACCTTGTGTGCGTGGTAAGATGACTAGGTTTCCTTCTGGTTTGAAGACAAGAAGTCAGAAAATTTTGGGAATTATACATACGGATGTTTGTGGTCCAATAACTCCCATAACATATGATGATCACACATATTTTGTAACTTTTATCGACGATTTTTCCAATTTCTATCTGCTTGAAGCAAAAAAATGAAGTTTTTGATAAATTTAAAGAGTATGTCAGTATGGTAGAGACTAAATTGAATAATAGAATTTGAAAACTAAGGTGTGATAATGGGGGTGAATATGTGTCTAGAAGTTTTATAGTTATTTGTTTTACTAGGCAGAAAAGTACAAAATTTAATGCCGCGGTTGGTGTTTCATAGCAGAGGCATTAAATCTACTTTTCTGCCATGTAAAACATATAATTTTTTCTCCGAATGTTCAAATTCACACATGGACATCTCTTTTATATTTATTTCATTCATTATTATTATCCAAATAATTAAATTATTTTGACAATGGTCATTGTCACCCTCAATTCCAAATACCAAATTGAGTGAAATTATTACCTGGAACGATATATATCGATATATATCGGATATATATCAAAATTTGGATATTTATTTATATTTTTAATTATCTACTTAAATGAAATTAGTTCATCTGTTTTCTGTTATCTATATTATTGAAATTCAAAATCACTTTATAGTAAATTTAATAAAATGTTACAAACATGTAAAGTTGGTATGGCGATAACAAGTTTTAGTGTTCCTATCTCCTACATATATATGTATAGGAATGTAAGTGTAGTAGGTAAATAAAAATTCAAGTTTAAGAATATAAAAACATTCATGTCATTTACACTACTTATGTTTGCCTTAAGACGGGGTTTAACAACAACAAAAAAAAAATGACAACGCTGAACTTAATAACAAAAAGAAAACTACAACTTAGGGCGGATATTATAAAACTATTCTGACAGAATAACTAGAAGTTAACTTCTGGAATGACGGTACTTCTCATAGTTATTCCAGAAGTTAATATTTAGTTATCTGTCAAAATAGTTTCATAATAACCGCCCTGAAAAACCTGATATTTCTTATACACAAATAAAAATAAATAAAATAATAATTGATAAATGACGTAATATAGAGTGTTTTGGCCGAGATCCTTGTAATTTCCTCCTCATAAATATAATACTACGGCCGTTAAACTTCTCTACATAAAATAATAAAACTATAAAATACGAAAAGAATGCCAAACAATTAATATTGATATATATCATGATATTTATAGCATAAATATCATGATATTTATCAAGATATACAGGGTGTCCCAAAAAGATACCGACAAACTTTAAGGGGTAGTTAGGGACATCAAAACAAGCATTTTTGTTTATATAAACATATGTCCGCAAATGAGCCATTTGGGCTGTAGAGCAGAAAAACTGTTTGGTACTTTTATTCTTCACAATAATTAAATCACTGTTTACTTATTAATTTTGCTCTATTAACTAATAAATTATGGTTTTCAATAATTGTTCAGAATTGAACAATCATCAATCAACAATCATTGACTCGCGAACCCTTTGGAATATGCCGGGAATAGCTTCTACATGAGTACAACTCGCCAGTATCCTTGCTAACAGATCTTCCTCATTACGAACACGTGTTTCGTAGACTAAACTTTTCAGTCAATGACCTGACGGTGCAATCTTTGCATTGAAGTAAATGGTCAACATTTTGAACAATTATTGTAAACCATAATTTTTTTGTTACTAAAGCAAAATTAATAGGTAAACAGTGATTTAATTATTGCAAAGTACCAAACAGTTTTTTTGCTCTACAGCCGGAATGGCTCATTTGCGGACATATGTTTATATAAACAAAAATGCTTGTTTTGATGTCCCCTACTACCCCTCAAAGTTTGTCGGTATCTTTTTGGGACACCCTGTATATCAGGATATTTATCATTGATATATATCCTGCCAACCCTGGAAAAAAGTTGCCTTTTTTGATGCCCATTTACGTCTTGTTTACAGTGTTGCCAAACTCCTTTTAGTTTTTGAAATATAGGGTGATTTCTTAAAAACGCCCAAAAATAATTAATCAATTATTTCGAAAACTATTGATATTGGAGACACAATTTAAATTTGAAAGTTTTATAATTTTTTTCGCTCTACAACATGACATCTTCAAATTTCAAATCCGACGTTTCGTGATCAAGCAACCATCATCAACGTCATTTTTTTAAATACGGACCTGCATTTTTTATGCAATTTTAAGAAAGCGCCCTTCTTTCCCTTTCCAAAAATGACATAAAAAATCAAGGTCCGTATTTAAAAAAATGAAGTTGATGATGGTAGCTCGATCACGAAACGTCGGATTTGAAATTTGAAGATGTCATGTTGTAGAGCGAAAAAAATTATAAAACTTTCAAATTTAAATTGTGTCTCCAATATCAATAGTTTTCGAAATAATTGAAGAATTAATTTCAGGCCCTTGTTAGAAATCACCCTGTATTTCGTAAACTAAAAGAAATTTGGCAACACTGTAAACAAGTCTTGAATGAGCATCAAAAAAGGCAACCTTTTTCTAATTTAACTGGCCTTGTAGCTCTTACCGTTTTAGATATAGCAATAGTGGTATCACTTAAAATATACACCCTGTATATTAAAAATAGAGGCACATCAGTTTCTCCCAATGGAATAACACCAGCGGAAATATGGTATGGAAAAAAACCAAACGTAAGTAATTTTAAAATTTTTGGTTGCTTAGCGTATAGCCATATTTCGATAGAAAATAATGAAACTTAGATGATAGTTAAGAAACCAGAAAATATGTGTATACTAGATACTAAATGGGTTTTCACTTATAAAAGTTTGGAGAAAAATTATAGTGACAAATTTAAAGCTAGGTTAGTTGTAAGAGGGTTTGCTCAAGAGAGAAAACAAACGGATGATTAGAATGATACAATATAGGTTAACTTCTTACAATTAGACGTAAAGACTTCATTTTTTGAACGGAATATTAGAAGAAGATATTTATATATTTCCACCTCAAACCACAAGAAATTGTATGTGTTCCTATAATACCGTTTTAAAATTAAAAAATCTTTGTATGGGCTTAGACAAAGTATTTTCTGTTAATAATATGCTGATGATATCATTTTAGCCGGGCTAGATATGAAAGAATTTTAAATATAATAAAAGGTAAGTTAATAGGAAATTTTCAAATGAAAGATAAAGGGAAACTTGAACATTTTTTGGGTCTCAATATTAATTATGACAGAGGTAAGGAAGTGTTAACAATAGATCAGTAAAATTACAGTTGGAATGGACGAATGCAATAGTTCAAGCATAGGTATAGTATTTCCAAACTCAATTGGAACAAGGTACCAACTAGTGGCTGACTGGTCACTGAAAATTTCCATAAGAAATGCACTGCCACTAGTCAGCCACCAGATATGATTTATGTTCACCTTGTTCCAATTGACTTTGGAAAAACTATACCAATTGATCCAAAATTAGAATTTGAATTTTTTGATGGAAAAAAGAAAAAGACAGAAACGAGAAAACAATCTTGCGTGTCATTATCTACAACTGAAGCAGAATTGGTGGCTTTGTGTACTCTTGTTACTGATGGATTGTGGCTGGGAAAGCTTTTCATTGATCTTGACGTTCACTTTAAATCAATAACTTACTTTGAGGATAATCAGGGTTGTTTGGCCATAATTAGAAATCCTTCTAATAATAATAGAGTCAAACATATTGATTTAAAGTTTAATTAATGTGTCAGAAAATTTGAGAAAGGGCCTGATAAACTTAATTTAGATACAAATAATCAGCAGGCTGATATTTTAACAAAAGGTTTATCAGGGCCAACATTTCTAAAATGTATAGATTTATTGGGTTTAAGGGATTCTATCGAAAAGAGGTGTTGGGATTTACGCTAAAATCTGCTTATACCTGTCTGGTGGTTAAATTGTAGTTTCGATAGATGACAAAAAGTATGTTGAAATTGTTTAATCCTTGCTTCGTTCTCTGAAGTAACTGCAGTTTTAAATAGTAATTATAACATGAAGAAAAGAAAGACTCCTCCAGGGGCCTGGCAACCTTAATTTCGAACTTATAAAAGCCGCCCTAGTAAAACTAATAGAGATCCTTCCGAAAATCTTCACCAAATGTCTTCGAGGAGAACAACTGTCACTAGACTGGAGGGAAGGGTTAATCTCATCTCTTCGAAATCTTCGAAAAAGGAAACAGATTGGACTGTAAAAACTATAGAGGGATCACCGTCACAAGCTCAGTAGCCAGATTATATGGACGTATTTCGTAAAACAGAATAGAAATCGAGTTCCAAGAATCAGAGGAACAAAATGGTTTTTTTGTATAGATGGAGTGTTTACTCTTAAAAATCTTATTGAAAAAAGAGTAGAAAGGAGTAGATAAGTTTACCTGACCTTTGTGAACTTACAGAAAGCTTATAACATGGTGCCACTAAGTAAGTTGTGGCCAGTAATGCGTCTAAATGGGATAAGCAATTCATATGTAAATGCTGTCAAAGCTCTGTATACCAATACATACAGCTTAGTCAAACAAGATCGACAACTTCCCGAAAAGTTCCCAACAAAAGTCTAAAGGCAAAGTTGCTTCCTTGCTTTCTTGCTCCACTGCTTTTTTAAATTTATATTGAGAATGCCCTAAGATCTGGAAGAGGAAATGTAGCGGCATTGGGCTTACCGATAGGAGAGGACACATACTCTCTTTTTTGCTGACGACCAGTTATAGCTTGAGATAAAGATGACTCGGCAGTTACATGCTACGGAAACTTCAACCAGAAGAAGAAAAGTGTGGACAATAAATGTGAAGAAAATGGAGTATATGGCAGTTGACTTAGATCTAGGACATTGTGCAATGGAGAACTGCCCTTCGTTCAAATATCTTGGTGTTACGATTTCTTACAACGGTAAAAACGCCTTAGATATCTTGAATAAAGTTGGTCAAGGCTGAAGAATTATTTCCCAACTTAATTCTTTATTATGCAGCAACAAAATAACAAAAAGAAACACGAAAATATTATACTATACCATTGTTGAAACTATAACTACGTATGGCTCAGAAACCTGGAAATTAACAAAAAGGGACAGGGAAAAGCTCCGAGTTGTGGAAATGGATTACTGGAGAAGAAGCAGCAGAACATCCATAATGGATCCTATTAGAAATAAAGAAGTAGATGGAACTACCATAGACACGATTGAATCCAAAAATAGTACGGCCATCTCGAAAGAATGGACACGAGCCTGTGGCCAAAGAAAATTGGGTATGGATCCCACCAGAACGCAGAAAGTGCGGCAGACCACCAATAAGCTAAGAAAATGACGTCATGGAGGTCACGGAAACCTATAATATGGAAAGTAATAAGCGAGAAACGACGACCGACAGTTGTAAACCATACCCTTTGAAAAAAACGAAAGAAAATTGATTGTTTCATAAAAGATAATTTATTGTTAGAAAAAGCGATTTATTAAAAGTCAATTCTTTTTCATTCAGAACAAAAAACAATACCTGAAAAACGTTTAGCCCCACTCGGTTGATGGTATTTTAATGATCCTTATACAAATAAAGAGAAAACGTTCTATTTTCTACTGTGGCAGTGGGAAATGGGGTTGCTATCAGGAAGAAACTAAGATAAATTGATCTTTCAGTCCGAGATTGACTGTTGGGTATGGCCACAATTTATTGCCCAAGGAACGTAAATTAAGTCATTCTCAAACCAACTTTGGGTTGTTAAGACAAGTATGGTTGGTGTGCAAAATACCAAAGAAAAAAAAAACCTTGGCCGTGACATCTTTTCCAATCCGTAAATCTGCTTTCAGACTTTTTCTAATATACGTTTTAATATTTCGCTAGAACTATTTCAGAATATGCATCGAAGATACCGACAAAATTTCATGCAAGGAAAAATCAGTGTAAGTTCAAGTCAATGGAAAATTGAAAAATCTTGAGTTTAACAAACCGACTATTGAGTTTGAGCTTCGTTGCCTCAACCGACAAAAATAATTTCGTTGCTGCAAGATGTTATGTATAAAAGCAAAAAAAAAAAGTATGCAAATTTTATTCAACAAGTACCCGCCTACAACGTCATACATAAATGTTCAACAACAAATTTATCCTAGTTACCAAACAACCATTTATCATAGCTCGCTAGCTGTCATAGCTTTGTTAAAGGGGCCTGCTGGAAATTGATATACCCAGAGGGTGCTGCTGACAGCAACAAAATGCTTTTCCCTGGTTTCAGGCTGGAATGTCGCGATTTAATGAGGCAAAAACTCTTTTCCGTTTCGACTAAACTAAGCCACTTTATTAAATCCGAAATAATATTGGTTCATTCCGAATTCTACCCTGATTTAGTGTCACGAGTTTCCGGGGGAGTTTGATTAAAAGTTCGAACAATTCCGACAAGTGCACTTGCCGAAGCCTAAACTCGTGTTTTCGGGCCAACCCTGCAGCCATAGAGAGTTGATTTAAAAGGGTTTTCCGTTTATTTTCGTTTTCCCATTTGCGATCTCTATTCACAAGGTTTTAAGTAAAGTTCCTATTCCACTTCGTCTAATAATAACTTTGTAGCATGAATAATCATATTAATAATTTTCAAAGGAAACTATAGATTTCCATAATAATTGTTCCACTCAAAATTCGTAATGGATTTCCAAGTTCCAGCTAAATCAATCTCTCTATCAAATTAATATGAAAAGGATTTTTTTTCAATTTTAGCTACTACTCGATTTATAGTGAAAGGCAGGAAACTTTTTTTTCAGCTGGCCAGTAAAAACGGCTATTAAAAATGAAAAATAGACCTCCCGTCATTACGCTAAACAAACTATTACATCAACAACCAAAAAAATTAGCTGCTAGAAAACTAATGGAATTTAAATCGGAGTCTAAGTGGGTCTTTCGTAATGGATACTTTCAGTTTTTGCACGATGCCAAGCCAGAAAATGAATGAAAAAATCAAAAATTTATGATTTGGTCAAAATGTAGTAAATATTTTATGCATGACAATAAATTGTCACTGCATTGGATGGTTTCCAAAAAACTATAAAGTGATTTTGGACCAGGCAAAATAATTATTGTGAACTTTTGAGATGTTTGATAAATACTTGAACCGATTTCAAAAACTGCACTATATAAAGTACCTAATTATAACTTTAAATAGTTACAAAATAATGCTCAACTATTTTAAAAAACAAGAAACAATGCAGAAAAATAAGTAAAAGATAAACAACAAAATAATGAAAACGATTGAGAAAGGCTTGATCAAAGGCAACGAGCTTGACATAATGGGAAATGGAAATAACATTGAAATTAATTAATAGGTAAAAGTAACATATCATTATCAATTAAAAAAAAAAATCCAAATAAATATAGACGAGTAATTCGATATAAATTTTCAAGGCTCGATAGAACCCGCAAAATGATCTAATAAATGTTTTCGTAAGCGCAATTTAATGCAACGCCAGAAGTGGCCAAGAAACGAAGTTTTTCGTGATTATTTGATTTCCGATAACTTTGGCAAAAATGTAAATAGGGTAGGCATGTTGCGGGAAATGGAAATAGCTCCAATCTATAAAATATCGATTGATGCAGTGGGCGAGTGTGGCATTAACGTCTGCGAGAATCTGGAGCATAAAGGCAAACCGTATACGGAACGCTTTTGAGAAAAGAGAATATTATCTTCTTTCATGGATCATATAATATGTTGCAAAATCATGGTCAAAGATCCAAATTATTACTAAGCAATAACTCATTTTCAGGAAAATTTGTTTGTCGATACGCTTGCTTAAAATTATTGATGTTGTTTTGAGAATAATGTCTAAATTGTCATGTACAGGGTGGCCCGTTTAAGAGGGGCCTATACCTTATCTCGAAATCTACAAGGGCTGTGAAAAAAATTTAAATACAAAAGTTTTTTCTAATAAAATTATCTACAACTTTTTTGTATTTTTTTTGGTGTCACTCTACTATATACAGGGTGAACAAATGAAATTTCATTTTTTTAAATGGAACACCCTATATTTCAATACATTTTTAAATAGCTCTTTGAAAGACAAATTCAACGGTATACTGGTCATGTGTCTGTGATATACCGTTTCGAACTTATTAGCGACTATCTTCAGGATTTGGCGTAATTTTAAACAGTCATTATTGCGTTACTCATAAACTTTTTAAACTTTTTTTTGCATGATATATTCTATAAAATAATGCTCTTCTTTAGACTATGGTTAAATTTGAAATATTTGTTTAAAAAACACGGTGTTGCCATGTTTTGCAAAATGTTAAATTTTTCAATTCTTTCAAATGGGACCTTCTAGTTTTTGGATAGCCCTTTAAAAGACAAATTCAAAGATATACTAGAACTGGGTCTGTGATGCACCGTTTCGGCCTGAAAAACATGGCAACACCGGGTTTTTTAAACAAATATTTCAAATTTGACTATAATCTGAAGAAGAGCATTATTTTATAGAAAATATCATGCAAAAAAAAGTTTAAAAGGTTATGAGTAACGTAACAATGATTGTTGACAATTACGCCAAATCCTGAAGATAGTCGCTAATAAGTTCGAAACGGTATATCACAGACACATGACCAGTATACCGTTGAATTTTTCTTTTAAAGAGCTATTTAAAAATGTATTAAAATACAGGGTGTTCCATTTAAAAAAATGAAATTTCATTTGTTCACCCTGTATATAGTAGAGTGACACCAAAAAAAATACAAAAAAGTTGTAGATAATTTTATTAGAAACAACTTTTGTATTTAAATTTTTTTTACAGCCCTTGTAGATTTCGAGATAAGGTATAGGCCCCTCTTAAACGGGCCACCCTGTACCTAACAATACCCAGATCATGTTCAACAATAGTTTTTGAGAAAAACATGTCATGTAGGCGCTGAAAAGTGAATGCGTGAATCAGCCACCGATTATAAATAATAAGACGTTTATTTATGCTGGCCATCACCGGAAAATTATGTTGTAAATTCGAACACTGGCTATTTTCATATTATGCTGAAGATTCGTCTTAATTATTATTGTTAGCAGATTGGGTCTAGTAGAACGCCATCAGATAAAAAAGCAATTTTCCTTGTGAAACAACAATCTTTCAAAATGTATAAAAATAACATCTAGACTAATGGCCTTTTTCAGAATAATATTAATGAGCTAATTTGTATTTATACAGGGTGATCCAAGAAGAGATCTCACGTGACACTGCAATTTTTTAAATGGAATCCCCTGTATATTTTTGTAAATATCGATAGAGCGCATCGAGACGAATTATCTCATGAAATTTACTCATTAATTTAATAACCTACTCCTTTTGAATTCAGAATATTTATTCATTAGTTCAAAAACTTGCTCATTTCCAGATCATCAGGATATTTACTATAAGTTCAAAAACTCTTAATTTTTTTTATATCAGAACGACTTAAAACTGCGTTAATTGCTGCGGAGCTCGCTCCGCTCGTCTTGCAGAGATTCGAAAGTAACAAGATCTCAATTTACTCATGAAATCTACTTTTTAATCATTAGTTCAAAATTTCATTAATTTTTAGGTGAGAATCTGCACTCATTAGTTCAAAAATTCATTCACTTTAGGTCGGAATCTTCACTCATTATTTTAAAAAAGCATTTATTTTCAGATCAGAATTTGCCTTGAACAATGTGTGAATCACTCACGAACCTCTGCGGGACGAGCGGAGCGAGTTCCGCAGCAATTCACTCATGAAATGTACTCATTAAATTAATAACTCACTTATTTCGAATTCAGAATCTTTATTCATTAGTTCAAAAACTCGCTCATTTCCAGATCACAATCTTTACTCATAAGTTCAAAAACTCTTCATTTTTATATCAGAACAGTCATTAATGAGTTAATTGCTGCGGAACTCACTCCGCGCGTCCCGCAGGGATATCAGAAGCTTATATGCTTATAAAATCTAAAATAAAAAATAAGAGTCTGTATTTAAAAAAATTAAGTTGATGATGGTAACCAAGAGAAGAAACGTCAAATTTTTAAATTGATAATGTCATCTTGTAGAATAGGAAAAGTGGTAACGATGAAGTAATATTTATTTTGAAATATCTCCTCAAATAAGCTTAGAAGAAAATAAATTAGATTTTGCAAAATTTCGTTCTTTTCCGGAAGTGGTCGGAATTTTTTAAATGTCAAATAACCATTTTATTGAGCGTTAAATTGCGCAACTTCTCCCTTTTCTAACCAACATTGTAACTTTAACTGTTCTCTAGATCCTAAATGCTATCCTATCCTATATCCTTATCTTGGACACAATAGCCGCTTTCGGAAAGTGTGATCCGGATCCGATTAATCGAGTAGTAATCTCATCATTCATAAAATGATCCGAAGTCGAGTACTCGCGTTCGGTAAGTGATCTTGTTGACTCCGTTTTCTCATGTTTGTGACCTCGTTAACCCTGCTCCTGACGTGGGTAGAAAATTATTCTATCAGCTGTTCAATTTTTTTGGTTATGTGTTGTTGATTTTATATGTTTTGTTTTTTGTCAAGTTCTGGGTCCGGATTCTGAGCCCACGATTTGATAGTATCGTCTATCGTCAGCTACGTACCTTTGCATGGCTTGACGATAGACGATACTTTCGAATCGTGGATTCGGAATCCGGGTCCAGATGATATTACGATATGATGCGGTAGAAATCAAGCAGACCATGATAAAAATTTAAAAGAATTTTTACTTGTAAAAAAATACAATTTTACCATAAACGAAAATATAAGTTTTTACTCTCTAGAATCGCTCAAACTTCTTGGATCTCTGATCGAGAATAATGCCTGGATCCAGTTAGACTTGAACCTCTACGAAAACTACCTGTACCTAAAGACTCTCAGTCTCTGGAAAGAGCTCTTGGGATGTTCGCCATTTACTCAAAGTGGATACCTTGCTTTTCAGAGAAAATTCATCGACTTGTTTCTTGTAAATCTTTTCCATTGTCAGAAATCTGTGTAAATGATTTCGAGAAGCTTAAATTGGATATTGCAAAATCACCTGTTACTTCAATCGAAGATACCATTCCATTTGTGGTTGAGAGTGAGTGTCAACAAAATCATTCATCAGTTGAAAAAGAAGCTTATTCCATAGTGGAAGCGAATAAAAAATGGAGACATTTTCTGATTGGTCGTCATTTTCAGCTGATTACTGATCAAAAATCTGTATTTTTTATGTTTGATACCAAACACAGTAGCAACATAAAAAATGAGAAGATTTTAAGATGGCGACTTGAACTATCATGTTATAGCTGTGACATAGTATATAGATCAGGACGAGAAAACGTAGATACATTTTCTCAAATATGTGGTTCAAATAGTCAGAAAACTTAATTCGATTTACATCAAGCTTTGTGTCATCCTGGAATCACTATAATGGTCCACTGGGTCAGATCTCGCAATATGCCCTACTCTGCAGAAGATATTCGTATTATGTCAGCGTCTTGCCCATGTGCAAAATTCAAACCTAAATTTATCAAAAATCAAGGGACACTCATTGAAGCAACTTCGGCTTTCGAGAGAATATCTCTGGACTTCAAAGGCCCTCTTCCATTTGATTCAAGGAAAAAATATATACTCATTATCATCGACGAATATTCTCGCTTTCCATTCGCCTATCCATGACAAGACATGACTTCTGAGACGGTGATTCGATGTCTAAGCAACTTATTTTCCATTTTTGGAATGCCTGGATATATTCACACAGATCAAGGATCTTCATTTATGTCAAATGATTTTAAAAATTACCTTCATTCTAAAGGAATAGCTACAAGCAGATCGACACCTTATGATCCAGAAGGCAATGGTCAAACAGAACGGTTTAATAGCATAATTTGGAAGACGATTACTCTAGCCTTGCGCTCAAGAAATTTGAAAATTCAACATTGGAAAGCGGTACTAGAAGATGCATTGCATTCGATCAGGTCTCTTTTATGTACAGCAACTAATTCTACTCCACATGAAAGAATGTTCTGTCATTCAAGAAAATCAATGTACCACCAATACCTCCATGGCTTACTTCTGGAAAAATTTATATGAAAAAGCATGTCAGACAATTAAAGTACGATCCTCTCGTTGAAGAAGTAAGCTCATTGAAGCTAACCCTCAATATGCGTTAGTTCGACATTCAAATGGACGCGAAGCAATGGTTTCGCTAAAACATTTAGCTCCATGTGGTGATGAAAGTCTACTGCAATCGGAAAATAATGCTGATAACCATGTTATAAATGTAGGCATATTTATAATTCAACAACAGAACTGTAGATTTTTTACAGGAACCTATTCTCACAGAACAAAAACAAGAACAAACAAGAAAGTTAGTGAGACAATAAACCAGTCTCAATCTATTCACTGTGAGCCACGCCCACAACTAGAAAACCAGATCCGTCGTGGATCAAGAACTGGACAATCTCCCAAATATCTTGACGATTATATTGAAAAATAAACCTGGAGAGAATTTGATATGATGATTGTAAATAAAATGGTATACATACCTCGGTTAAAAGTTTCTTAGTTTCATTACTGTCGAGAGATTTTAGTTTAACCGAGGCGTCGCCTCGGTTTAACTAAAATCTCTCGACAGTAATGAAACACTTTCTACCTCAGTATGTAATATACTATTTCATCATTCTAAATGTCGTGTATAATTATTCTTGTTTATTAAAGCCTAATCTCTAAAGGTAATTCAGGAAATCATTACAGAGTTATCATTTATAAACACCTTAGATGGGGACTTCATGTATTGAAGTTAGCCTCAAACATAAGACCTAGGCGATACTCAACGCAGTTACTGTATTCAACAGACGTACTAAATGTTCTTTCAATCTCGGTTCTTGTTCACAGAAATCAAAAATTGAGATAACACCAATATAAACGCTATATCAATCTGTTATCTTGCTCCAAAAATATATAATTCCAGAAGAAGTCAAAAATAATAATAATATTAAAAGATTTAGCAACCTTTGTAGAACATTGATTTCCACTAATTATGACAGATTTCGTATTTTATTCTCAGGGTGGGGCACGAAAAACTTCCCACCCAGAGTTTCTCAGGTGTTAGGTGTTTAATCAAAAATCGCTCAGACACGTCAATTTTGTTTTTTTGGGGAACACATTTTATTGGTATTTTCACCCCCTACCTGTCAACCCCTAAGTGGGAGTAGCAGATATCCCCTAAATTTCAAATGGAAAGAGGGGTCGAGTGATATGTCATTTGGTAGCTATTTTCATTAAGATTATATCCCCGAAGTTTTGATTTGCTACTATTTACCCTGCCGAAATGGCGGCATGTCAAAGTTAGGATAAATGCTATTTTCTCCAGACGTCAAAAAAACGTCACTTTGTCAGCACCTGTCAAGATGTTAGAAATTTAATTTCTATGCTGGTAGGCAAATCCAACGGGTTAACACCTGTCGAGGTGGTAGAAATTTAATTTCCATGCTGCTAGGCAACCGCAGCGGCAGTAGAAGTACTTTTAATGCCGCTGGAGCGGCAGCAAAAGTACTTTTAGTGCCGCTCGTACTTTTACTGCCGCTTAACCATTCATCTAGCCCCGAGCTTACCCCATTCGTTTGGAGAAAAAATAGCGTGTTGCATACGGAGTAGAAGCACTTTTTTGTGCTTCAGCAGTATTGCAAGCCTCACTACGTTCGGCTCGCAAACCTACTGCTTCAGCACAAAAAAGTAAAGCTTCTACTCCTAATACAACAATATACTATTTTTCGATAATCTTAACTGTATAGTTTTTACCTGTCACGCCTATGCGTAGGTATAGTCCAACAAATACCATTTTTAAGTCACGTGATTTTTCTCTATCCTTGTTGAATACATCTCAAACAGCGGTGATAGTAAAATTGACATGAAAATTGCTGTCTAATTATTGTTCATAATATTCTTACCTGAAATAGAATCCGTCACTGTCATCAATTAGTTTGTCAAAGTTATTTTCGAAAATGATACAACGAACAAACACAGCTAATAATTTCAACTATATTTAGCTTTTTCCAACTCGAAAAGAAGCAAATAGAAAACGGGTACCCCGTTTAAGTTCAGAATGTATTACAACAGACAGCAGATGCGACAAAAGTGAGTCTCGCAACAATTGCAAGTATTAAAATTGCCCTCTGATTGGTCAATACTACTTCAGAAACGCGTTTGTAAAATGCTAGTGGGAACATATATTAAAATTCAATAGTAATTAACCACCAGTAGCTTTTTGTAGGTGATATCAACGACATAATCAATATGGACATACGTTTTTTGCCACCAGCATCACGTGACTTTAAAATGGTATTTGTCGGACTATAACAGGTAAAAACCACAACATTTTTCCATTGATTTTTCCTAACTTTGACAAGCCGCCATTTCGACAGGGTAAATAGTAGCAACTTGAAACTTCGTGGATATAATCTTAATGAAAATAGCTATCAAATGACGTATCACTCGACCCCTCTTTCCATTTGAAATTTTGGGAGTACCTGTCACCCCCACTTAGGAGTTGAAAGGTAGAGGGTGAAAATACCAATAAAATGTGCCCCCCAAAAAACAAAAATTGACGTGTTCGAGCAATTTTTAATTAATCACCTAACACCTGAGAAAACCTGGGTGGGAAGTTTTTCATGCCCCACCCTGTATACAATAGTATGCTTTTTGTTTTATGGTTGGAGTGTTTGGATTGTGATTTGTATCTTTGCTCTCGATATATTATGTATGCATACTTGTCGTGAGGGTATTTTTTTTTAGAATTAGATTATGTAAATGCTGTTCAATTGATTTTCATCTAAAGATAATTTGGTTACCTTGCACATACAGGGGTTTAGTCCCCTAGTTGCATTCACTATACAGGGTGTTCCATAACTCATAAGTCGCACGGTCCAAACTGAAAGGGGTGATAGAGGAGGTCATTGCCGACAAAAAAAAACCTTATATGATACTATACAATTTTTCATGGTTTTCAAGATATTCGAATTTTATTGATTTTAACAAACATGGTTACATTGGTTAAAACCAACGAACCCATGATTGATTTTTTTTTTCTAATTATGAGCAGGTATGTCTGTCTTCAAGTTTTTATGAGTATGTGAAGTTTTGTCTTTTCACTAAAGAACTTGAAGGTAGTTTTTCTCTCTATTTTTGTTTCATTCAATTCACAGCCAAAGTTCAAATGTTAATAATTTAGAAATCAAAGATGAAAAAAGGTGACCCATATGTGTTAAAACTACTCTGATTTATCCTTATTCAATTAAGGCCACATTGATCTGAAAATCTCTAATACTAAATATTTTTTCCACTCTACTTGCAAATTTATTTTCTTAACCAATGTAACCATGCTTGGTAAAATCGATAAAATTCGAATATCTTGAAAACCGTGAAGAATTGTATAGTAACATATAGGGTTTTTTTTGTCGGCAATGACCGCCTTTATCGCCCCTCTCAGTTTGGACCGTGACTAATGGGACACCCTGTATAAATATAATGTAAACATCTTTTTTTGTGTATTAAATCATATAATACAATAATGTGGTTTTGTCGATCCGAGTAGGTTTTCAATGTAGAATTTTCAATTGTTTGGGTAGGATCGGAAAAAAAAAACGCAGAAGTCTGGTTTTTAAAAAAGTCGACGTTTCGCAAAATTTATTTGCATCTTCAGGACACTGTAATGATAAAAAATAAAAGGGTTCTTTACAAACTTAGATGATGAACTACAAAAATACAAAAGACAAACAAAAAACAGAGCTATCCTCCGATTTCGCACTACATTACTTGAATAAATATTTCATAAAAACAGAAAGAAAATAGCAGAATTAATGGACAAAACCACATTATTGTATTGTAATAAATTGGGAAATTTCCATTGACAATCAGAATAGGTAAGAGCAATGGGGTTCATTCAAGAAATGGAGCAGCTACACGGTACTGACGTAGCATTGAAGTTAAAAGTATGGGCCAGCTGTACTAGGAAACTAGCTAACTATAACAGCCATAAAACTTTTTTGATAAGGTGCAGGAAAAGTCAGGTTTTCCCGCAGCATATTCTACAAACTGCTAAATGTATAGATCATTTAATTATTGAAGAATCTCCATTTATAAATCAAAGTCATACAACTCTAAGAAAATTTCAAAGGCAAATATTAAACTTGGAGATATCTTTCACACATTGGAAGATTCATCAACTTGATAGAAATAGATCTTCTGCCATTAGTTTTATAAAAAATGTAATTAATCAAACAAATTTCGAACGCTTTGAAAACAGTCAAAAACAATTTTATTTTGAACATATAAGGGACATAAAGAGTAGGCAAATAAAAAAATTTCAAGGGATAATAAATAAACAGAGACCCACACATGACATAGTTGTTAATGATAAATGGATAGTTAACCATAGTAGCGTAGATATTCCTAGTAAGATTCAATATGTACTAAGTTTAGGTGACAAGTATAGTTTACCTTGTAATAATAGAGATCATCCAATTAAAGATTTAATCATAGATCTAGAATATATTCTGGATAAGTTCGATGATGAGTCTAAAATTCAAATTAGGAACCAATGTATTAATATTACGACCAATTATATTCGCTCGAATAAACCATTGAATTATCAAAGACAGCAGCTTCTAGTTATGGCAGAACAAACTTCAAAGTTCCTTAAAAGTAATAAAGATAATATAATGGTTTTGAAAGCTGACAAAGGTAACACTACTGTCATCATAGATAAGGCAGAGTATTTTGACAAGTCTCGAAATATGCTTGAGGACACAACAACATATAAAAAGCTTAACAAAGACCCAACCATTTCAGTTCAGAACAAGAATAACAAAATGATAGAATCTCTCATCAAGGACGGTTTTATAGATAAAGAGCAGGGAAGGAAACTGAAAACGAATGCAGCCCACCCACCTAAAATCTATTTCCAACCTAAAATACATAAAGACAATAGACCCTTAAGGCCAATTGTTTCATCTGTTGGTTCACCTTTGTATATTCTGACAGGATTCTTAGCCTCTCTGTTAAATGGTATCTATGTCAAGGACGATTGTCATGTTCGTAATTCCTTTGAGTTTGTTGCAGATATAAAAAATGTCAAAATACCTAATGATTATGAAATTATTTCACTAGATGTCATCTCACTTTTCACTAATATCCCCACAGATGTAGTAGTAAATATAGTTAGGAAGAAGTGGCATCTTATAGAAAATGAGGTTAAAATTCCTTTGATCAAGTTTATCGAGTTGTTGGAGTTCGTGTTTGATAACAGTTATTTTCAGTACCAAGAAGAGTTCTATAAACAAATATATGGCTTAGGAATGGGTAACTGTTTGTCACCAGTCTGTTCCGATTTAGTGATGCAAGATCTTCAAGATCAGTGCATAAAAAAACTTCCTTTTAAATTACCTTTTTATAAAAGATATGTGGATGATATAATAACGTCAATCCCAAATAATCAAGAACAAGTCATCTTAGACATATTTAACAGTTACCACCCTAGAGTTCAGTTCACCTGTGAGAAAGAGAATGATAATAGGATTGCATTTCTGGATGTACTACTCATTAGACACGAACAAAGTATTGAAACTGATTGGTATCACAAACCTACTTTCTCTGAAAGGTTTCTTAATTTCTCATCCGAACACCCATTTAAACAAAAAATCAATATCATTAATAACCTTAAGTACAGAGCAACATCCCTTTCAACGGAGAAATTCCATGAAAGGAACCTAAAGTACATAGAGAACATGTTGGTTAAGAATAATTACCCTGTATCGCTTATTAAGAAGATTATTAACAAAACAATTCCAGCAAGAGTAGTACCTAAACAAAATGAACCATTCACGTTCTGTAAGCTACCTTACATTAGTAACCTGTCCGAAAGAATACAAACCATATTCAAAGATCAGGTGACTAAGAGAGGAGAAAAAGTTAAGATTGCGATGAAAAGTCAGAATACAGTGAAGAACTGCTTTTATTCCAAGACTAAGTCCAGCACAGAAAAGCTAAATAAATCGAATGTAGTTTATAACATTCCTTGTTCCCAATGTAATAAATGCTACATAGGCCAAACTGGTAGATATTTAAAAACACGATTGAGAGAACATAAAAACGATCAGAAGAATTACCTCTTAAGATCGAATCCAACAGCTCTAGTCGAACATAAAATAGAAACTGGACATGATTTTGAATATGACAATACAACAATTTTACAAACACAATCCAATTACAAAAAAAGGTTGATAGCGGAGATGATTGAGATCCAGAAAAATAAGAATTGTGTTAACAAAAGAACAGATATAGAACATCTTAGTAATGCATATTTTAATATATTAGCAACAATTAAATAACCCTCAAGATATTAGCGTTGGAATGTGTGGTATTCAGTTTTTTGTTTCCCATCCTATTAATGATGACGCTAAATAAAATCAGTAGGTGTATGTAGCTGTTCTAATACACACACAATTGCGTCCTAAAAGCTTAGTTTATAAAGATAATATATGTTATTAATTTTTGAATAACATTTGCGTTTGATGAATGGTTAATTTTTGTTTTTTTTTTTATCTCTCATTGGAGGTGTGTAAAGTTTGTTGTTTTTGCTTTTTTAAATTTTAAATTGTTATTGTTGTGCTACGTAATTGTGTGTTTTTTTTAATTTTTTATCAACTATGTTTTCGAGAAACCTCTATACCTATGTGAATCTGTTAAACAACAATGACAAGGAAAGTCTAATTTAAATGTAAGTAATCAAGTCAATTTCACTACCCTTTGTTAACTATAAGTATTTTTTCTATGTTTTATGATGCTACTCTCCCCACTTACAATATAGCTATATATATTTTTATACACGTATAATTTATTTGAAGGTTTCATGTAATTTTTGGACAGAGGCTGTTAACAATGCAACGTACGTTTTGAATCGAACAGGGGTCGTATTTTCGAAACCATGCGAATTCTTTCGCATGCGATCTAATTCGAATGAAAAAAGTCGTGTACGAACTAAAATGCGTATTTTTGAAGGCCCTTCGAAAATGATATCGTATACGAGTATCATTTGCGTTAGCAACGTCGCAAATTCGAGTATTGATTAATGGCCAATTCGACCAATACAAAAACGAAGAGGTAGTTTTTGACATTTGGCTTTTTAAAAATACCATAACACTCCCTACTTTTGCTGTTAAATCCAAGATGCTGTCAAACTTAAATGAAAATGTCTGCCAAGAGGCACACAAACCCTCTGTTTAGGTGTTATTAAATGGTGTTATGAGTTTTAAATAGTGCTAATTGTGAATTATCTTCGTTGTTATATTTAAAACTGTTGTCTTTATGTTAGAAATATAAGTATTTGAATAGTGTATGTGAATAGTAGTTCGTGTTCCTCCTGCCGGCCATTTTTTGCTTATCAAAGTTATGTGTTTTGGATAGGCTAATTCTTTGTTGTATTTTGTGGCTGTTTATTGAGTTTATCCATTGAGTTTATCAAGTATTATTTAGTCTATTCTGTTGGCATAAATTTTGTGCACCTAATCGTTGGGATTTCCTTGAACGTCCTTGTTTTCTATAACGTTAAATAACAATCATGGTTTTTGGAGGGTTTGTGTCTGCTGAACAAGAGAAAGATTTGATTAGCTTCATGGAGGAGCATCTAGCACTAAAAATCAGGAAAATTCAGCTTTCAGGAGTTAAAAAAAATTAGAAACATTGGCGCCAAGTAAACACATCAATCAAAGTTCTTCGAGGGCATCAATAACATTTCTTTATTCGATTAAATAATCCAAGCCAGCCATTCCAAAAACTGTCTTTTAATAAAGCAGGACAATTTAATCCGCAAATTATTTGGAAACGAATGAAAAGTCAAAAGGAGAACGAACATAGATCACAATTTTCGATTTACACAACGTATTTAGGTAGGTACCTACATAAACAACAGATATAATGTATAATTAGCACTTCAAACAACTAACCCAAACAATGCGCAGAATCCAGTAAAATCGCATGCGAAATGTGGCATTCGACTGGTGGAGACCCACTCGATTAAACGTACACGAACCAAATCTTGTACGGACCGTTCGAAAGTGATTCGAAAATAAGGAACCTCAATTTTCATGCGAATTTTGCCTTATTTCGTATACGAACGGCATTCGAATGGTTTCGAAAATACGACCCCAGGGACAAGGTCAGAGAAAAAAAGGTCTCCCCATGAATTATGGTTTCAAAAAAAAGTAAATGTGAATATATTTAAAAGTTTTGGTTCAAAAGTGTCTGTTCACAAACCCCAAGGAGAAAAGATTAAAGTGGAATACTAAAAATAGTTTGGGAGTTTTTTCTTGGATATATTGAAGACACCAAATGGTATAGGATAGATAACAGAACGAAATAAAGAGATATGTTATATTCTTACTAGGAAATACCATTCAAGTAAAGAAAGAAAAAGAAAATTCTGATGACAAGATATCCTTATCAAATGACACTGAGAACAACATTGAAGATGAGACAGAAGACAATAAACATATAGAAAGAGAAAGCAATTGGGTAGAAAATTATGGAAGTTACCAGTAGTTCATATTAAAATGCAGATAAAGATGGCAATAATGGATACAACTTGAGAAGAGAGATAAAGAGATCATCAAGTGTAGTATAACACACCCGGGTTCGTTCAGCAAGATTGAACGGTGTGAATTTTTATTACCTTTTAAACAATAAATCTTCTGAAAAACGAAATGAAAAGCAAATAGGACCTACGTTGTGGAAACTTACTCAATTTTACTTACTGGACATGCTCCTGACATAGCGAATATTTGGGAAATTTGAGGGAAGCTGTGATATGTAAAAGAAACGAAAAATCCTGGAACTAACGAGGGGAAAGAGCACGGCAGAGAAACCCTCGATCTAACATTCCTCAAAAATCGAAACATACTGTGTCATTTTAATAATAATTGTGAGTCATTAATTCAATAAAAGTTCAAACTAGGTACCGCCCTATTCTTGTGCTAAAATTTCAACTACACACACACATTCAATCAACACTACCTATTCAAGACTGAAGAGTTTTTGGTTAGTTAGCCAGTTTCCCAGCAGGTACTGAGGTCCCATACGGGAAGCTACTCGGCTATAGTTGGTTTTGAACCAATATCTCTAGATTGATTATTTTAATTTGTTAGGATATTCTCTCGTCAGGGTAGGAAAATGTTAGTAAATTCAACAAGGCCCTAATGCACGCTCTAAATCCAAAAATCAAAATCCTAGCACAAAAGACAACACATAATTTCTTAGGTTTTAATTTACTCTTTATCTGTGTTGTTTACAGCATGAAACGATTTTTGTTAAATACATGAAGAATGCACATGCTATATAAAATTTTTTTTTTATTAACAAACAAAAAAACATAAAAATGGGAAAAAATAATACTTGTATAAATTGAACTCTCAAAAACAAAATAACAATTATTTAACTAACCTGTGATCGCTCCTTTAAACACACACTAATCACAAATTGGATTGAACAATCAGTTTAATAAAAAATAAAAATAAAAATTGAATATTGAACAATGGCGGACAAAACCTTAAGGGATCAACCCAGAGCTCTGCTTCTTCTCTAGTCTAGTCGCTTCGTTCTTCTCCCTACGCTTCGTACGCTTTTTCTGTGGTGCCACTAGGTTCGCCCCTACTTGACAGCACATTACATGGTTGCAACATTTACTTTTATTCAGTAAACGTTTTTTTTTTTTAAAGTTAAGATTCAAAGAAATAATATTTTAAATAGGTGGTTTTCCTCAAAAGATTTGATGATTATGAAGTTAACATGGAAACCAGTTTCTTACCATTCTCTGATGATGAACCATTAACTTATGATCATGCAATGGGTAGTAGTGCGTCGAAAAAATTGGAAAGATGCTGTGCATACTGAAATAAGTGCCCTTGTGGAAAATGAGACATGGCACTATGTGGACAAAGACAATGAAATTAAAAGTGAAGTCATCGAGTGCAAATGGGTATTTAGGAGACAGACGAAAGTGGTAATGTAGCAAAATATAAAGCATAAGGCTTATACCAAAATGTTTCCAACAAGAATGTACGTCTTTCTCCGATATTTATAGTCCAGCTGCAAAATTACCTCTAATAGGGGGTTTCTTAGCATCTTAGCAAATGTGTATATTTTTCTACCAGATAGCTTTAAAGAAAAAGAGGGAACTGTTTGCAAACTAAAAAAGTCTTTGTATGGGCTCAAGAGTCCTCCAAAAAATTGGAATAACAAGATAAGTTTCATGTGTTGATGCTAGAAATGGAATTTATAAGATGTGAATACGAATATTGTCTTTATATTAGGGTCAATGGCAGTAGGATTTACATTTTGATTTACGTTGACGATTTACTATTATTGGCAGGAACTGTTGTAAAAGTTGTACAGGGTTTGAATAGAAATTTTAAAATGAAAAATCTAAGTCAAATTAGACGGTTCCTGGGCATGCAAATATCTCAAAATGTAACTGAGAATAAAACCATCATAAATCAAACAAATTATTTAAAAAATGTGACGATAAGAGATTAAGCATGCACAAAGATATGTTCAGGGCACGTTGAATATGAGCTTGGTATACTACAAAAACGAAAGTGAGAACATTATTACTGGTTTTTCGGATTCAGTCTGGGCAGGTGATTGCATTGACCGAAAGTCCACCTCAGGTTATATTTTTTTAATTTTTAATTGTGCAGTTTCTTGGGCTTCTCGGAAACAGTCAACTGTCAGTCTTTCAATGATCCTCTGGTTCGAGAAGCCGCACTTATAAAAGCCACTTTATGCTCTGATCAAATATCAAAATGGTAAACACTAAAACCCCTTGGGGTCATACGAGCTATGGGAATTAAATATAATTATTTGAAACCTTTCAATGCTGAAAACTTCCTGGAAAAATCAGATATTTCATACTGTCCATGTTTTATGTTACAAAGGCCTTTCAGAAACCGCCACCGACTTAAATACTTAGTGGCTTGGCCCAAAACTGAGGTAGAAAGAATTAGGTTTATATTTATTACTTGTACCTTAATACGGTCTATTTTTTGTTCTCTGAGCAGGATCATGGGACATCGCATTACACATTATGACAATATGCCTGAAATATTTACGTGTAGGTAATATGTCATTTCTTTTAAAAGTATATTTTTCCAATTTCTGATTTCAAGCGGAAAGCCATTTTTCATGTTTCTCGAGTTTAAATTTAATATTTCAATATATTTTCGTTGCAGTTACAAGATGAAAGAGTGATTTATTTCCAAAGCGGATGCGATATGATCCTACTGACTGCGCCAACTTATGTTTTTTATTTGGCTAATGGGTTCTATTCATTTCAAATTTTTGTTTATGATACTCTTACCTACTACATATAAAAAAATTACTTAAGGCACAACGTAAACACAAGGTATATAAAAAGCGCTATTGCAAATTGCATTTATTCTAAAATTCACGTCTTAACTAACAAAAAAATTGCATATTCACATTCAGAGATAGTAGGTAAGTAAAGAATGAAAAAAAAGTTAGATCACAACAGTATTTTTAGAAGCCTGGAATCGGAATTTTCATTGGGCATTTAGCGTTTCTTTTGTGACAAATTGTTGGACCTTATCCAAATCATTTCGTGTTTGCTTCTCAGATTTTAATCTTGAACTTGCTTAGAAACTCATGTTTTATGCAATTATTGCAATGGGTAGCTAATAAGGGCCAATTTTGATTATTCGATATCACAATTGCGTATAACTAGAATAATTATTGTGCTTGCTGTCTTAGTTTATATTTCATTTCTACCTTGATTATAGTAGGACTGCTGAATCGATTTATTTGAACTATCAATAAATACATCAATTATTTTTGACGTAGACGTAAACAGATTTTTCTTGCACTCTCGGAACTGTATAATAAAAGTGTTTCTAACAAACATTTGGAACATATTTTCGGTTAAATACATCATACACATTATACTTTTGCAGCGCGAGCAAGATTCTTTGATCGATCTCTTATTTTATCCTCCATTTATTTTTAGATTTGTAATTAGCGTTCGAAAGTATTCGTTAGCAGAGTCTATAAAATCAACGTGTTCGATAAGATTAAGGATGTTCTTTCATGAAAATGGTTGCAATGAGAAAAAAAAAATACATTTATTAGTTCTTTCTTGCGTCATCTTTTTCTAACCTACTGACGTATAATCAGAAGGAGGAAGAACTTTAGGTACAATTCAATATTTCCAATCACGAAACACATTTCAATCGCGATTGGACAACCCACCTTCAGAATAAAATAGTAACACTTGTGAATCTCAATTCACACACTTTGTTTTATTCAAATCCATAATTTTTATTTTCCATCATGTATAGAAACGGCGAGCATACTTTAGCAAGCCTTGCAAGCAAATATTTCTGTTCATAACTTTTTTTTGATAATGTCTTTGAATTTACTTTTCATTTATCTAGAAATTCATTGAATGTTACGTTTGTTAAATAATATGTTATCATATGCATTTTTAAATTTGATTCATGCATATTTTCACAGACTACAAATTCCTACGATAAAAATATTTTGCTTCGTGTCGCAAATTCCAAATAGGCGTGACAAATCTACCACTATCACGTGCTAAATTTTTATTCATGACACAACTAGAAGTTGGCGCATAAAAAAGAAACCGTTTATGGGCGGAATAATAATATTTACCGACTAAAATGACATAATTACAATCCGCCTGATAATCCTGCTATGATAATGGCGTGTAAAAACATACATGAAGGTAGGTTTTGGGCTTGGAGGCATCATGCATGCGAGCTGATTTATAGTTTTGGGGCTAGAAAAAGAACATGTTGTACTTGGAGTAAATTATTACTGCACCGAAAAGGTTCATAATTAGTTATTTAATTTAGAGCCTTGTTGTCCAGAACTAGGTATAGACTGTAATTATTATTATCATTATAAGGCAAAAAATAGCGCAATGACGTTACTAAATGTTGTTTCAATTGAGCTTCATGCTGCCTAAATCGTGGGTTACTAATTAAATAATGAAGTGTTCTGTATTAAAAAATTATCATAAATAGGCCAAGAAGTCTGTATAGGAGAAAAACGGGGTCTACAAAGACTTATGGCCGTTTCCACCAATAAAGCTCTAAGCTGAGAATATCTAAGTGTCCCTTAAAATGTAAGCACCGCTTAATTAAATTTGCATTCCACCACCGCCTTTCTGATGAATCTTAACTAAGTATTGTTTAGCTTTGGCAACCTTGCTTTTGTTCGCCATCATAACCTCAAACTCGGCTTTGCATAGTAGTTTGATGGAATTTTGAAGTCCAGAAAATAAATTGTTTGAAATTATTGACGATAGATTCGTTGGTTAAATAAATAAAAATAAAAAGGTCACTTTTAATTTGTGATTTACAATACCTCGCGACAACACGACAACACGTCCGTTCAACAATGAATGAAAATGAAAAAATAAGAGGTAAGAGGTGGAAATTATACTATACTGCCCAAGAAAAAGATCTTCTGGTAAACCTTGCGGCAAAGTACAAACATATAATAAAAAACAAGAAAACGGACGCAGTATCGGTTTCAGAAAAAACAAAAATTTGGCGAAAATTAGTCAATGAGTTTAACACAATCACTCCAAATTCACCCATCATTAGAAAATTCTAAGGACGCTTCAATTTGTTCTAGAAGTTGCAACACAGTGGGTTTTGTCAATCTGAATCTTCAAAAAACATTAGATTGTCCATCTCCTCAAAATTATTATTTCTGTCATAAATTTTTCTGGGGAAACCACATCTCATCTCCAAACAAATCTAATACTTCCAAATCATCTGCTTATATCCATTTTTCAAACAATAATTTTCGTAAACACACCAACAACGCAAACTCCACCAGAAATTAGAAAATTAAGAAAATTTCTCTCAATTCAATTTTTGCTATTTTCTGTGAAGCATCAACTTTAAGGTTTGCTCATATCAACAAAAGCATGATGCAAATTGCTTGCGCATATCATCGCCACTCTGTTAAGGGAGGAATAAGCCTAGAAATTCCTGGGCTTAGTTAAGCGTATCTTAATGAGACTAGGTTAGACTGGTGGAAAAGAAATTATAATATAAGCGGCACTTAACGTTAAGTAAACTTAAATTTGCGTTGGTGGAAACGGCCATTAATTTCTTAAATATGCTTGCACTTTGGCATGTCACAATGGAAATTAAATAGTATATTGTTATATTATGAGTAGAAGCTTTACTTTTTTGTGCTGAAGCAGTAGGTTTGCGAGCCGAACGTAGTGAGGCTTGCAATACTGCTTGTTTAGTGAACTTGTACCTGGGGCGAACCAGGTTGGTGCGGTTCGAGTGAACGTGTGAAAGCGCCTTTTGGATTTTTGACACCAGACGTCTCGACCGGCTGACACTTGACTTTTCTTGTTTTTTACCGCCTGTTTTTTTATTATTATAATAATAACGATTGAAGTTAAACCACCAAAAAAAAGATTTGATTTTTTTGTTACAATTAAGAATAGCTTTACTTTATCCAATCAGTTCAATATCTATTAATAATTTAATGTAATAAATAAAATTATTTTGTTCATTGGCATATTCGCATTTTACGTGAAATTCAAATAAGATTTGCACCATATCTCAAACTGAGGTACACACCAAACATATGGTCCTTCGAGCCGGATTAGATGTAAGCTCTCCTTGCTAAGCTTTGAGCAGGAGCTGTGTTTTTTACTGGTTTCCTGGGTGTAATTATCGCACCAGACCCGTTGGATACAGAGGTTATTGTACACCTTCTCCAGCGGCACACAGCTTGGAGTGAGTACTTCTTGGACTGACTTGAAGATTGAGAAAAGCTAAACTACTACTACAGGACAGGTGAGTGCGCTTCCTTTATAACCTATTACCTACTTGCCTATTTCCATATTATTTTCATACAGGCCTATATTTGGATTTGTTTATTCAAAATTTATATAGGAATATTTGCATACTTATAAAGAAGTATTCTTGTCGTTGCTACTGGCTATTTTTACGGGTTTTACTTATTTTGCTTGATTGCCTTTTCTCATTATAACCCATAATTTCACACTTTGTTTCTTCTTTCGTCATACTTGATTGATTTTGCTGTTTGACATGGCGGAGGAGGAGGCAAAATTGAAGAGACGAGCAGTCAAATCATCTCTAACAAGATTTGAAACCTATCTAAATGACGCTTTAAACTCACAAAATATTGATGTTCATGAACTAAATAGTCGTTTGCTGCGTGCTGAGACATTGCTGGACAGCTTCGAGTGTGCTCAAGCAATTATTGAAAGTTTGGATGCCGACGGTGATGCAAACTATGATACCTTGCATGCAATAACACGTAAGGAATTTGAAAATAAATTCTTTCGAATAACTTCCACTGCAAAAAAGTACTTGCTTGACCATGCCCCCATACAGGTTCCAAATGCTGGGTCACAGCATTCTGGCAGTGATGAAAGTGGTTCCATTGATTTATCTAACGTAAAACTTCCACCACTCAACCTGCCCACCTTCAATGGTGCCTATGATGAATGGTTATTTTTTAGAGACACGTTTACATCCATTATTCATAACAATTCAGCATTGTCAAATGTACAAAAATTCCACTATTTGCGTCTCTCCCTTAAAGGAATTGCCAGTGAAACCATGTTATCATTGGAAATTTCTGACAATAATTATGATATTGCATGGAATCTTTTACGGGATAGGTTTGAGAATAAGCAGCTTTTAGTTAATAATCATGTTAAAGCATTATTCAATTTACCCACCTTAAATAAAGAATCTAACCAAGGACTTAGAGGTTTGCTTGATGGTCTACAAAAACACATGGGTGCCTTAAAGGTTTTACAAATGCCTACTGAACACTGGGATATTTTAATAATCCATATTATTACATCAAAATTTGATGATGTTACTAGGCGCTCGTGGGAATCTAAGTCATGTAATCCTAATAATTTACCCACTTACAAAGAACTTTTGGATTTCTTGAAGGATAAATGTCGTATTTTGGAATCTATTGAATCAAATACCAGTTCAAAACTAACTAAAAATTCAAAGAGTGATTCGACACAACATAAAAACTCTAGAGCGTTTATTGCTACTGGGCATAAAAGGTGTAACATTTGCAGTCAAAATCACTCTATTTATTCTTGCTCTGGTTTTTTAGAATTAAGTGCTGTTGATCGACTAAACGCTGTAAAACAAAATAAGCTATGTGTGAACTGTCTTGCTTCAGGGCACTTAACAAAGGATTGTAAATCCTCAGGTTGCAGGAAATGTGGGAAATTTCATCACACTTTGCTGCACTTTCCTCCAAAAAATAATAATTCAACAGCTATGCCTCCTAGCTAAGGTACTTCTCCCAATATTTCTCAAATACAACCAAATCCCTTTAGCCTATTAACTAGTACAGACTTGAACGCCACTGCATCAAACGAAATTTCACCCCTTACTTTGACAACAAGTGCGCCTTCTTCTACTGCTGTCTTACTTTCAACAGCTGTAATTATTGTTTTTGACCATTCTGGCAATGAGCATTCTTGCAGAGTTCTACTGGATAGCGGTAGCCAATCAAATTTTATTTCCCAAAGATTGTGTCACATTTTAAAGGTACCTAAAGAAAAAATATCCTTCACTGTCTCTGGTATAAACCAACAAGTCGAGGCAATAAATCAAAGGGCGACAGTTGATATTAAATCAGCAAGAAACAACTTTAAAGCCAAACTTATATGTTTAATTGTGCCTATGATCGCTGGAAATATTCCTAGTTTTTCATTTGATCACAGTTCCTTAAATATTCCTAAAAACATAAACCTTGCTGACCCTCAATTTAATTCTTCGGGCCCTGTGGATTTGCTTATTGGAGCAGATATATTTTGGGATTTACTAAATGTAGGTCAAATTAAGCTTGGACCTGGGCTCCCTGTACTACAAAAAACTCATTTTGGATGGATTATATCAGGTCCCATTCAACTTAATAAAACTATGTCGTATCATACCCGATGTCACCTTATAAATGATTTGGAAACTCAAATTAACAAATTCTGGACTTTGGAAGAATATTCCAAAAACAATTTTCTTTCCCCGGAAGAGTCTCGTTGTGAACAACACTTTATTGAAAATACTTGTAGGTCACCAGATGGCAGATTTATTGTCAGTATGCCCCTTAAAGAATGTGCCGAGACTCTTGGAGATTCCAAAGCTACTGCTTTAAATCGTTTCATAAAATTAGAACACAAATTGAATAAAAATGCTGATTTGAAAAAACTATACACTGATTTCATATCTGAATATAAACAACTTGGTCACATGTCCCTTGCTAAGAATCAAAATGACACTTCTGGATATTTCTTGCCTCATCATGCTGTCTTGAAATTAAGTTCTACAACTACGAAACTTCGAGTTGTTTTCGATGCCTCGGCCAAGTCATCAACAGGGTATTCCCTTAACGACCTATTAATGGTGGAACCAACCATTCAAGACAACTTATTTTCAATTTTGATCAGATTTCGCTCGTATCCAATTGTTCTTAGCGCGGACATTGAGAAAATGTATCGCCAGGTCTACATTCAAGAAGGTCAACGAAAATTCCAAAAGATATTGTGGCGTGACGATAGCAATGAGAACATATCTGTCTATGAGTTGAACACCGTTACTTACGGAACAGCTTCTGCTGCCTTTTTAGCAATTCGTGCCCTTCAGGAAGTTGCTCATCTCAACAAAAACGAACATATTAAGGCTAGTGAGGTCATTCTTCGTGACTTTTACGTTGACGATCTTCTCACAGGTGGTCAAACATTGGAAGAGGTAAGCATCTTAAAAAGGGAACTCTATGATATTTTGTCACAACACGGATTTCCATTAAAAAAATGGGTTTCTAATGAGAAATCACTTCAGAACGATTCTGAATCTGACTGTGTCCCATTGGATCATGGAGATCCAAATAAAACTCTAGGTCTATTGTGGAATTCTTCCTCTGACACTCTTGAATATAATATCACAGAAGTTATTCCCAATGAACGCATTACCAAACGTACAGTACTTTCTTCAATCGCTCAAGTATTTGACCCTTTGGGCATGCTATCGCCTGTTACTATGACTGCCAAAATCATTTTACAGCAACTTTGGCGCTTAAAAATTGGATGGGACGAATCCATTTCTTCAGATTTACACACAACTTGGGCCACATACAGGACTCAGCTCATTCAGTTAAATAAAATATCTATTCCCAGGCTTGTTCTTTGTGGTAATCCCATCAGAGTGCAACTTCATGGTTTTTCCGATGCTGCTGAACCTGGATATGGATCCTGTGTTTATATTCGGTATCTCGATTCCCTTAATAACATTACTGTTGGTCTTTTATGCGCCAAAACACGGGTTTCTCCCTTGAAGCCAATAACCATACCGAGATTAGAGCTTTGCGCTGCAGTTTTACTGGTTGATTTAATGCACACCGTTGCAACTTCAATTAACATAGACTTTGATTCCAAATTCTATTGGTGTGATTCAACTATTGTGCTGTCGTGGATTAGTACATCTCCACACCTCTTAAAAACCTTTGTGGCCAATCGAGCCGCCAATATTCAATCTAATTCAAACATTGCGGATTGGAAATATGTAAATACACTTGAAAATCCTGCTGACTTGGTTACTAGAGGTGTTACACCATTGAATTTGTTGCATTCCACCCTCTGGTTGAATGGCCCACCCTGGCTTATCAAAACTGAAGAACACTGGCCTTTTTCATCCTTCAACTTCAATAAGGATATGTCTGAGCACAAAAACCTTTTGACAACCCACTTCGCTATAAATACCCAGGATAATAGTTTGTTCACTTTGATAGAAAAGCATTCTAGATTAACTAAACTATGTCGAGTTTTCGCTTACCTTTTACGATTCCGAAATAATCTTATCACAAAAAATTGTCGCCTTATTGGTCCGTTAACAGCAAGCGAAATTACTAAATCCCTTTTTACATTAAGCAAATTAGTGCAAATGAAGTATTTTCCTGAAGAATATAAAGCATTATTTGAGAAAAGGAACATTTCGCACAGATCTAAGTTATTAAAGTTAAGCCCATTTTTTGATAAGACTGATAACATCATAAGAGTGGGCGGTAGGCTACAAAATTCCGAATTTGATTTTAATAAAAAACACCCAGTTCTTCTACCTTCCAAAAATCATTTTTCGCTTGTAATTGCGCGCCAGGAGCATCTTAATTTACATCACGCCGGTCCTCAAGCAACCCTCGCATCCCTGCGTGAAAGATTCTGGCCCATAGATGGCAGGAATCTGGTAAAAAAGATATATCATGATTGCAAAATCTGCTTCAGATTTAACGCTAAATCTGAAAAATATTTAATGGGTAATCTCCCAAAGGCTAGAATAACTCCCTCGCGGCCTTTTCTGATTAGTAGAGTTGATTATGCTGGCCCTTTTTTGATTAGGGATCGAAAGGGCAGAAATTTCAAAACTTCAAAGGCTTACATTTCATTATTCATTTGCTTTGCAACTAAAGCTTTGCATTTGGAACTTGTCAGCGACCTAACCACCGAATGTTTCATTGCGGCACTGAATAGGTTCATGTCTCGACGGGGCAAATGTTCACAAATTTATTCTGATCATGGAACGACTTTTGTTGGCGCCAAAAACGAACTTGGTGAATTTTTTAAAGCCAACTCCTCTTTCATGTTTGACAGTTTGGCCAATCAAGGCATTGAATGGAATTTTATACCTCCTCGCGCCCCTCACTTTGGCGGACTGTGGGAGTCCGGTGTAGAATCCGTAAAACACCATTTGAAACGAATAGTCGGCAATTCAACTTTAACCTTTGAGGAATTTATTACAGTCTTGAACCAAATAGAGGCCTGTTTGAATTCCAGACCTCTTTATTCCCTTTCTGATGATCCTAATGACTCCTCTTGTCTAACTCCCGCGCACTTTCTCATTGGAGAACCACTGACATCAACACCACATATCGATCTCTTGGGAATCAAGGAAAATAGACTTTCCAAGTTTCAACATATGCAACAGTTAGTGCAAAAATTTTGGTCTCAATGGTCAAAGGAGTACGTTTCCCAGCTACAAATTCGAACTAAATGGAAGGAGAACTACCCACAACTTTTAAAACCTGGCCTTCTGGTCCTAGTTAAGGAAGATGGCCTTCCTCCGTTAAAGTGGCGAATTGGAAGAATTGAACGTTTGTATCCAGGCTCTGATGGAATAGTGCGCGCTGTGGATGTGAAAACAATGAATGGAAACTTTAAAAGACCAGTTACGAAACTTAGTGTCCTCCCCAACCAATAATTATCATCTTTCTTTTTAAAGCCTACAGGCTTTCAAGGGGGGCGATATGTTTAGTGAATTTTTCTCCAAACGAATGGGTAAGCTCGGGCGCAACTGGATGGTCAAGCGGCAGTAAAAGTACGAGCGGCACTAAAAGTACTTTTGCTGCCGCTCCAGCGGCACTAAAAGTACTTCTACTGCCGCTGCGGTTGCCTAGCAGCATAGAAATTAAATGTCTACCACCTCGACAGGTGTTAACCCGCTGGATTTGCCTACCAGCATAGAAATTAAATTTCTAACATCTTGACAGGTGCTGACAAAGTGACGTTTTTTTGACGTTTGGAGAAAAAAATGTTATTTTCTCCGAATGACAGTAAAAGCGGTCTTTTAATGACACTTGACAGGATCAAAAGTTGTATTTTTACTGCCTAGGCAGTAAAAGTGGACTTTTACTGCCTAGACATTAAAAGTAACAGTGTCACAACGTTCCAGGTAATAATTTCAGTCAATTTGGTATTTGAAATTGATGGTGACAATGACAATTGTCAAAATAATTTAATTATTTGGATAATAATAATGAATGAAATAAATATAAAAAAGATATCCATGTGTGAATTTGAATATTCGGAGAAAAAATTATATGTTTTACATACGTTATTTTTTATTTTTTATGATAGATATGGATATGGATATCCGAGGGGATATTCATTTATATTCTATTATTCATATCAAAAATTTGCAAAAATATGATGGCGGGACCTCCAATGTCGCCACTGTTTGAAGAGGGTTGTCGAGTTACTGTAAAAACACTGTAAAAATTACAGTGAACTATCAATAATAGAGTGCCATCTTTCGGAGAATGACCGAATTAGTATTTATAGTTCACTCTTAGTCGGCAGAGGGCGCCAAAATACAACATGATATGTCAACATTGGAGAGTCCAGTCTATTTACCCCCTATATACAGGGTGTCCCAAAAAGATACCGACAAACTTTGAAGGGTAGTAAGGGACATCAAAATAAGCATTTTTGTATATATAAACATATGTCCGCAAATGAGCCATTTGGGCTATACAGCAAAAAAACTGTTTGGTACTTTTATTCTTCGCAATAATTAAATCACTGTTTACTTATTTATTTTGCTTTATTAACAAATAAATTATGGTTTACAATAATTGTTCAAAATATTGACCATTTACTCCAATGCAAAGATTGCATCGTCGTCATTGACTCGAAGACCCCTTGGAATATTCCGGGAATAGCTTCTACATGGGTACAACTCGCCAGTATCCTTGCTAACAGATCTTCCTCATTACGAACAGGTGTTTCGTAGACTAAACTTTTCAGGCAATGACCCGATGGTGCAATCTTTGCATTGAAGTAATCAACATTTTGAACAATTATTGTAAACCATAATTTATTTGTTAATAAAGCAAACAGTTTTTTTGCTCTACAGCCCAAATGGCTCACTTGCGGACATATGTTTATATAAATAAAAATGTTTTTTTTGATGTCCCTTACTACCCCTTAAAGTTTGTCGGTATCTTTTTGGGACACCCTGTATATTAGTCTATGAATAGGATCTTGTTTTATTTGGAGAGAATATTTTTTTTTGATTTTTTAGTCTGAATGTATAGTTGGCTTGTTTCATCAGCTTGTTCCTTTCTATCTTTGTTTCAATCTCTACTCTCACCCTGATCATCCTGTGGTCAAAGTCAAAAGATAGCTTTATTGTATTAAAACAAAAATGTAGCTGACAAAGCCGTACTAAAATAAAGTTTTGAATCTAAAGATAAAACATTACTTCAAAACAGAGAATAAAAAAACAAAAAACAGAAAAAATAAGTCTTGCCAAAGCATGAGAAACAGACACCAGTATAAAACAACAAAGTATCGAGCACAATACACAAGAGTGCTGAACAAAGAATAACATATGACATTACGTTCCAGTCAAAAACTAAGGTCTAACAATACAGGTGTTCATTTTAAAACTTACCCCCCCTTTTATCTCGGAGTTCAAAAATTTTCGAAAAAATCCCAGAAACACGTCAACTATAATTTGGAGGGAGATGAGTTTTTATGCAAAATTCACCTCCCGCCTTTCAACCCCCCAACCCCCAGAGCCACCCCCTAGAAAATCTTAAATGGGAAGGAAGGTCGAGTGATACATCAATTTGAAGGGTTTTTAATTCCATACATTTTGGTACTAAATTTTAATACCTAAGTTCAACTGTTTTGAAAATATTGACATATGAAAATTGACTTTTTGCAATTTTGACAGGCTGCAAAACCTAAACGGTTAATTTTAGAGGAAAACCTATCTCACTTCTTATCTTAAATTTTCATAAACTATCAATAATTGACACCAACTTTGAATTTAAAGGGGGTGTGCGCCAAAAAAACAACTTCATCTCAAAAAAAAAAGAAAAAAAATCTAAGAATAACAGTGAAAACCGCACCCCTCTATGACAAATAATATCGAAGATATGGCTCTAGGAAGGTACCGCATCTCACCCTATGACGTCACGAAAGCTCAAGCGACGCACGAGAAAGTGAAGTAAATTGAATTTACATTATGTTTTTCCTGTGTCACCTACAATAATCTAAACAAAAACCACTCACGCGTGCCGGGAACAATCAAATTAACAATGCGGAGCGCGGCTGGACGAAGCTCTCGTGACGTCACACACACTTTAAAGCGGTATATCTCAGCGATGGTTTATCGTAGAATAACGAGGTTTGAATAGTTATTCTTAGATTTTTTTACACTAAAACTTTAATTTTTGGCGCACACCCCCTTTAACCGGAGAATAAATTGAATTGGAATTTTCTCGGAATTTACCGAGGAATTTTCAATCATGGTTTAAATTCAAAATTGGTGTCAAATGATAATTTATGAAAATCTCAGATAAGAATGTAAGATCGGTTTTCCTCTGAAATTAACCGTTTACGGTTTACAGCCTGTTAAAGTTGCAAAAAAGTTAATTTTCAACTGTCAATATTTCCAAAACAGTTGAACTTAGGTATTAAAATTTAGTACCAAAATGTATGGGATTAAAAACTCTCCAAAACCCATTTAAGATTTTCTAGGGCGTGGCTCTGGGGGCTGGGGGGTTGAGAGGGGGGAGGTGAATTTGGCATAAAAACTCATTCCCCCTCCAATTATAGTAGACGTGTTTCAGGGATTTTTCCGAAAACGTTTCAACTCCGAGATAATAGGGGCGGTAAGTTTAAAAATGAACACCCTGTATATTATCTCAACAAGTTACTATGGTTTAATTAAAATACTCATCAAGGCTGGTATGCTTTGGTAACCAAAAAAGACTCAACCTGCTTAAAAACTCTTCAGCTCTCGCATCCAAGCTTTCTTATTTCTATTGGAAGATGATTCAATCACCTTCATATAGGTATTAATGTTTTGTTTACCAGTTGTGAATGTGGTATGGGCAAACTGAGAAAAAAAGACTGACGAGTATTATAATGTTTGTCCACCTCCAGCTCAGCCCCGTACTTCGTGAACATCATGCAGACCATTTCCAGTATAAACACCGAATAAAGCGTAAGGATAGCATGCCCGATGAAAAGAGGGCGACAAGAAACACGAGTCGGACCCTGATTGTTCAACGGATTGCCCTCTTCTGAAGCATAGATCCTGGGATCAAGCGGTTGATGAATTCTAGCGGATAGATTGGATGGAATGCCACATTAAAAGTGTTCAAGATCATTCGCTTTCAACTTGCTTATAACCACTTTTTTATTATTATTCGTCTCCAATAAGTCACGAATAATTCTCCATGATTCTTTGGATGTGTTAGAAAAATCTTCCACAGTAATACCTTAGCGAGGCTTATGAAATTTCGGTCGCTTCCCAAATTAAATCTGTTAACCGACAAGTTTGTTGTTAGTGAGTATGTAGTCTATTTAACTATTTTTTGTTCTTCCATCTGGGCTTATCCAGATCCATCGGCGGAAATCGGTTTTTCTGAAAAATGTGTTTATGTTAAAGGTATATTCTAACAATATTTCTCCTCTTTTATTTGTCTGGTGCAGATCAAATTTTTCAAATATGGAGTATTTTTTTCGTTGGTGCAACATACAGTACTTTGGAGTTAAAATCTCGCATGATATTTTTAAAATAGGTTTTCTGAGCATATGCTTTTGAAATATCTTCGTACAACTGTTCTATTTATTTGTCTTCAGACGTGCTCTAATGGCAGCATATTGAGGAAAACCACCTATTTAAAGTATTATTTCTTTAAATTTTAACTTAAAAAAAAAAAAAAAACCTTTACTGAATAAAAGTAAATATTGCAACCATGTACTGCGCCACGGAGCTTAGGTTTAGGGAAAAACGAAAGTACCGAACCGAACGGGAGGTAAAGAAGAAGCGATTAGGCATTAAGGCCGAAACTCACTAGCAACACGCCACGTCATGCTTCGCCACACCACGCCATGTGACGAAAATGTATGCGTATATTCTTCAATTTATTTATATGTGCTGCGTACACACTTGCCATACGCGATACCACGCCATGGCACGCCACACCATCCGTCCATTTGCGCACAAACTGTCCCACGTGAACCTGTGTCACATGGCGTGGGGTGGCGTGGCGTGTTGCTAGTTGGTTTCGGCCTTTTAGACTAGAGAAGCTGCTGGGCTGGTCCCTTTAGACCCGTATCTGTAATTATTCATTATTCAATTTTTATTTTTATTTTGCATTAAATTGATTGTTCAATCAAATTTGTTATTAGTGTGTGTGTCAAGGAGCTATCACAGGTCAGTTGAATAATTGTTATTTTGTTTTTGAGAGTTCAATTATTTAGAGAAGTATAATTTTTTTCATTTATATGTTTTTTTGTTTGTTTATAACATTTTTTATTTAATGTGCATTGTTCATGTATTGAACAAAAATCGTTTCCTGCTGTAAACAACACAGATAAAAAAGTAAATTAAATCCCAAGAAATTATGTGTTATTATGTTCTGTCTTTTTGTGCTGAGGTTTTGATTTTGTGTATTCTGAACGTACATTAGAGCTTTGTTGAATTTATTTGTTATTACCCTGACGAGCGAATATCCTAGCAAATTGAAATAATCAATCTAGAGATATTGGCTCAAAAACAACTATAGCTGAGTAGCTTCCCGTATGGGACCTCAGTACCTGATGGGAAACTGGCTAACTAACCAAAAACTCTTCAGTATTGAATATAGGTAGTGTTGATTGAATGTTGTGTGTGGAATTAAAATTTTAGCACAAAGACAAAGGATGGTACCTAATTTAAACTTTTGTTGACTTAAATTATTGAATTAATGACTCATAATTATTATTAAAATGACACAGTATGTTTCGATTTTTGAGGAATGTTAGATCGAGGGTTTCTCTGCCGTGCTCTTTCCCCTCGTTAGTTCCAGGATGAGAACGGTACGATCTACTTTAATAAAGAAGTAGACGTTTCAAAAATTTTTCGTTTCTTCTACGTATCACAACCTCCCTTAAATTTCCCTAATATTTGCTATGTCGGGCGCATGTCCAGTAAGTAAAATTGAGTAAGTTTCCACAACGTAGGTCCTATTTGTTTTTCATTTCATTTTTCAGAAGATTTGTTGTTTAAAAGGTAATAAAAATTCTCATCGTTCAATCTCACTGAACGAACCCGGGTATGTTATACTACAATATTATATTTGAATTTGATAATTCCGTAGGGAAAATCAATGAAAAAGCGCTCATAAACAAGAGAGAATGAAACTTTCTCGTAATTCATAGTACTAGAGGAAGAGTATTCACGAAAAAAGCACGAGCTTGTGCAGAATCTTTGGCAATGCATTCTGTCTTTTTAGCCAAATCTCTCTTTCCCGTCCACAAGAAAATAACAAAAATTTATAAAAAAAAAAAATCTACATCCATCCATATCTATTTCAGCAATATGGTAAATTAAAGAGGAAACAACCTGGTATACAAACCGAAAGTCGATATACAGGGTATACCATTTAAAACGAAACAGGCTAAATATTGTATGTCACTTTTCTTTTTTTTTAAATCGCTCGTACACGTAATTTGATTGTGTGAGTTTTTGAAAATATTTTCAGTACTAACTTAAACCTCTAGGGTGGGGGGGATCAACCCTTACCATTCAAAATGTAACAGGGGGTACCTGTTTTAAAAGTGAGTTCAACTTGCTTTCAAATGGCATTAAATGAACGCTCTTTTAAAAGAGGTATCACTCACCCCGCCTAGAGGGTTAAAGTTGAAGTGCAAAAAATAGTTGGAGAAAACTTATATTAAACTGTATAATATACAGGGAGAAAATTTGAAAAGTAGCAATCGGGAATATCTCTTAGACGAAAAATACTATCAGGAAGATCTCGAATACGTATCGGGGGCTTGGAGAGGGAACCAGAATGAGGCACTTTTTGAGTCACCCTGTCTCACTCCTTAGTGGCTAGCTTAGGTAGCTACCCTAACTTATTTTTTTTTTTAAATACGAACCTATTTTTTATCTAAGACATATTCCCGATTGGTACTTCTCTAATTGTCACCCTGTATAAATACGTCATTCGCCTTTTATTGTCGGCTGTAAATCCAAAAAAAAAGCATATAAAGGAAACTCTATGCACTGGAAAACAAGAGATCTAATAATTCACACGTCACAATCGTAATGAAAACCCATCGAGTTTAACAAGCAAAAGGACTTAATGAGACCCTAAGGCTCGATTCACTGTTTTATGGGATTTCTACCGAGTGGTTAGACCTATAATATGTATATAACTATCCCTATAGAAATACATTTTTTTTAGCAATGAGATATTTGAGAAATTAATAAACCTACTTTAAAACAATAGAAGAGGTTATAACCTGGTACAAATTAAAGATGTATTTGTATTGTATTATTGAATTTATCCAGATTTATATGGAAGAAAAATTGTCAATAAACAATAATTGGAAATATTAAATTCAGGACATCTTGAAAATTGTGAAACCTTGAAAGAAATGACGAGTTAAATGCATAATACAAACAGACATCAGAAGTTAGCAAACTTATGGCTCATGAGAGTTTCCATCAACATAAAATGGAGCCAAATGATTCTATTGCTAACCACAGAGCAAAAATAGAAAATTTAGCTCAACAAATTAAAGATTGTGGTGATGATATTAGCGACACCGCCATAGTAACTAAAATTCTTGAGTACTTTGCCACAAAGTTATCGAAATGTGAGACAAACCTGGTTGTCTATGGAAGAAAAGAATTTAACAGTGAGATTACTCGATGAAGAAAGAAGTTTAAGTTCTATACAAAGAGAAGAAAAAGACACAGCCCTGGCAGTCATGGTTAAACAAAAACAACAGAATAATAAAAAACGATTCCCTTTCCATTGCTTTAATTGCAACAAACGTGGACACATGTCAAAAGACTGCAGAGTCCCAAAACAAGTAAACAATAAGAAAAATGGAACTGTTTTTATTACATAAAAGGAAGAATTTAATTTTGTGACGAATAGTGATGAGCACTGGATCATTAGATAGTGGTGCTTCGGCATACGTGACTAGCAAAAAAGAATACTTTACTAAACTTGAAACTTTAAAAAGTCCTTTGAATGTAGCCCTGGGAAACAATTAAAGTTTGGAAGTCGCAAGGAAAAGGTACTGTTGTAAACATTGAAAAGCTTATTGGAGGTAAATGGTATAGTTCAACAATAAATGATGTGCTTTCTTCATGTTCCAAGTTTAACCAAAAACTTATTATCGGAAGGAGTTTTAACTCAAAAGGGAATGAAAATCATTAGAGTTTAATAGGGTAAATATATATCACAAAAATCAGCTGGTTGCCTGCGCAATACAAGACTCTAATAAACTATGTATATAGATTGCTTTTTCGAACCAAGTAACACGAAACGAGTGAGGTCAATGTTACAGAAAAGCAAAATAGCATCCTAAAAACATGGCATGGCATGAAAGGTTAGCACACATAAATGTTCAATATTTAAAGGAAATGGTAAAGGAAAATCTGGTAAGTGGTATTAAAATGATTGGCTTTGACAATAATTTTGATTGTGAAGACTGTATTTTTGGAAAGCAAAACCAAGACATTTAAAAATTCAATAAGACCACTCCGGGTGAATTGGTTTATAGTGACCTATGTGGACCATTCCAAACTCCATTAGCTTCAGGTGCTCGATACATGCTACCTACTCTTCAAGGACAGCTTTACAGCTTATTTAGTAGCTTATTTTATAAAAAATAAATAATATCGAATATAACAACAAAGTAAAAACAAGATTTGGACACTCAGTTACGGCTTTACATGCAGATAATGGACGTGAGTACATAAATCACGAATAAAGTTAATATTTAAAGAAAAAAGGTATAGAATTGGAAACTACAGCACCCTACACACCAGAACAAAATGGAAGAAGGGAAAAAGAGAATCGCACTATCATAAAAAAAGTCAGGATCTTGTTGATAAGTGTAAGTGCACCCCATTACCTCTGGGCAGAAACTGCAAACACTGTGGTTTACCTCCTAAACCAAATACCATCGAAACAAAGTCCAATCACACCTTTTGATGGTTGGACAGGTGAAAAGCCCTATCTATCATCAATCAGAGCCCGACCAAAGAAGAAAGAAACTCGAAACAAAGAGTAAGAAACTAATTTTTGTTTTGGCTATGGTATAAATTCAACAAATTACAGACTATAGTATTTTTAATACCTATTTAGAAGTACCTGTCGTTTTAGTGACAAAACGTGTGTCGCTTCTTGACACACAAATGAAATTAGGTTAGGAATTGCCTATTTGTAGATGAAATTGACGTATTAGCAATCGACGTTCGTTTTTGTTGTTAATTTTTTGTTTCATCTGATTCGTGATTGATAAATAAGGATGAGGTTATTCTAAATGGGTATTACAAATACTATACTTAATCCAAATACCAAAAAAGTTTCTTGTAATGTAATATTGACTGGAAAATGTATGGGTTTTCAAAAAGATCAAAAAGAAAAGCACCAGAGTTAGTCGAGTTTCAAAGTGACACTGAAAATGACTTTATTGGAGCGGAAATCAAAACAATCAATAGGAAGAAATTGATAATAATCAGCTAATAGAAAGTGGCAGCGAAAGTGAAAATATTGGAAATGAAAACAATAACATTGATCCAGAAGTAACTATAAATACACCTCCTTCCAATTTGAGACCTTCAAGATCAATAAAACTTTCAGAAAGATTTCAGGATTATGAATTGAATTTAGTAGAAGTCAATATTCTTAACTCTCATGAAGGAGCTGTACCTAACTGGAAAGAATGTTGAGTAATGGAAAAAGGCTATTGAAGAAGAAATTCAAGCCCTAAATGAAAATAAAATATGGATATTGCAAGATTTATCCGATGGCAAGAAGGCTATTGAATCAAAATGATATAGATTGACTGATAGATGGATAGATAAAAACCGCTTTTCTATATGCGGATTTAAATGAATAAATACATATGGAAGTGCCTGAAGGTTTTTCAACAGCCAATAACAAAGTGTGTAGACTTTTGAAATCTTTATACGGACTGAAACAATCTCCTCGATCTTGGAATCAAAAATCCAACTGTGATCTTACACAATTTTGTTTCAAACAATTTGATTCAGATAAATATGCATACAGAGGTATTAGTATTGTTCGTTGTTTATGTGGATGATGGCCTGCTCCTGTCTCCCAGTGAGAGTGCACTGAAAATCGTTTTAGCCTAATTACAAACAAATTTTGAAAGTAAATAAACTTAACAATTTTGTTGGACTCGAAATAGTACAGGAAGCCCATATTTTTATTCACCAAGAAAATAATATAAATATAAACGTTTTAGGAAATTTGGTATGAAAGAAGCAAACCCTGTTTTGAAGAATCCAACAAATGCACAATGGAATGCAGTGATTAAGTGATAAGAATATTGAAATATTTGAAACAAATACCAAGCTACGGTATTCAATATAAAAAGCAAGACAATTGTGAAAGATTTTTGTGATTCCGATTATGTCATAGACAAAGAAACAAGAAGATCTGTAACAGGTTATATCTTCAAAGTACCAGGTCCAATAACATGGTGTTGCAAAAGACGAGGAGTATCGTTGTCAACAACCGAAGCTGAATATGTGGCAGCTTGTCAGGCAACAAAAGAAGCTACGCAGATTGATGCAAAAAATTGGAATTACCTTTGACAGTCCAACCAAGTTATATATTGATAATCAAAGTTCTATCAGGCTAATATATAACCCAGAATTTCATAGTCGAAGCAAACACATCGACAGTAAGTACAATCTAATACGAGAGAAGTACCAAAGTTGTGAAATTGAGTCGAAGTATGTTAAATACTAAGAAGAAGTTGATATTCTTAGTAAAGCCCTACCTCGACCTCGTGTACATTTCAAAACCCTAAGGTATAGGATGGGACTGCAAAATTTTCATTGAGAAGGAACTTGAACCAAATAATTAGGTTTATTTGAACTAATTAAGGGTGGAAGTATTGGAAATATTTAAAATTGGATCATTTGTCTTTTTCTTATTTCAGGTTAAGTTTTGCATCATGTATTTTCAGTTATATTTGCAAATGCAATTTTGAAGTTTGATAGATGTCTAGTCACTGCGTCTAGTCAGTTTGAATCAATCAAGCCAAAAGTGTTTTTGCTCCCATTTTCGTCGTTATTATAAATGAAAGTGTCATGCAGTAAAGATTTCGTGTTTGGTAATATTGTTTAATTACAAGAAACCCAAACTAACACAAATCTCTTTCTCCTGCGCATCAACCCTCTCATGGTACACGTCGAAGACATACCAACAAAACACCAAGGCTTTTATTGGTAATTTAAGCCTCTATCTGGCTATACATTGTTCTGATTGTTAAAAACCCTTGGTATGCTGAACGATACTTATGATGGTAATAATTACGGGGTAAGTATTTCTTTTGACCCCAGAGCTCCACTACCAATCAGCTGGAGTGGAACCATATGATTTCAGGACCCAGAACAACACACACATGTGACCAAACTGACTTACAGGGAGTTCCTTCGTTCCTTGATTGTTTGCTGTGTGCAAATCTTACAGTGACCCAGCATGGCAGGATTAAGTTTCATGGGGCCCGGGGCTAGTGAAGTTTTAGGGGGCCCTTCATAATTTAAGTTCAAAAAAATATACAGGGTGTCCCACGACGTTTTTCCCAGGTAATAACTTCGGAACGCATCATCCAATATAATTGAAATTTTGAAGATGTGGGTAACTTTTTATGCCGCTTTTACCATCGTCATCCAATTTCACCACTTTCGCTTCAATTTCGGTCAAGTGACGTCAACTTTCGAATCTTAAATGTAACTCATGGTATATTATGGCATTTTACGTTAAAAAATTAAATTACAAAATCGTCAATGCTATGTTTGTTAAGGCTTTGTTAAAGAAAATTATAAAAAATTATACAGTGGAACATACGATGATGCGTTCCGAAATTGTCATTTGGGAAAAACCGCGTGGGACACCCTGTATATAGAAAAAGACTATATTCCTGATATAACAGTCTGACACTGCTAAACCTATAATTATCTATTCACAATCCGATGTCCAAAGGTAAAGGTAAAATTTATCACTTTTCAGTGCTATTAGATAGGGAAAGGTGATAAATTTACCTTTATCTTTAAACTACGGATTGTGAATAGGATATACATGTTTTACAAAATTATGTCAAAATATCTTTTTTTCTACTACCGTGCGTAAAGTACTCACTTTACGCACTATTCAGAAGATGTAAAATTTTACTTCACGCACTAGTGCGTAAAGTAATTCACTTCACACACTAGTGTGTAAAGTTATGTCATTGACAGATGTTGACACTGTCAATTCAGTATTTTTCTGGTAAATTACTTCACGCACTAGTGCGTAAAGTGAAAATACTTCACGCACTAGTGTGTAAAGTATTTGTCTAAATCTATTTTTTGACACATATTTGATTGGTAGTAGAAAAAATTTTGTATACAATACGTGCGTAAAGCACCTTTTTTCACTCATGTGATTGTCGCACTCGCCTTCGGCTCGTGCGTCAAAAAAAGGTTTACTTTACACACTTGTTGCATAAATAACTATTTTCTACTACCGTGCGTGAAGTACTTACTTTACGCACTATTCAGAAGATGTGAAATTCCACTTCACGCACTAGTGCGTAAAGTAACTCACTTCACACACTAGTGCGTAAAGAGAAAAAATTTTGTATGCAATACGTGCGTAAAGTTCCTTTTTTCACTCATGTGATTGTCGTCATGTCAAAATTCACATTCGTGAAAAAAGGTTCACTTTACACACTTGTTGCATAAATAACTATTTTCTGCAAACGTCAAAAAATGACGACTTTTTTAACCTCAATTCTTAATGTTGAAGTTTGACTTCACAGACGTCATTTTTTTGGTTACTTTTTTGTCCGCGCGTTCCGTGAGCATACAAAAATAGTTATTTGTGTACCAAGGCCGTAAAGTTGATCTTTTTTGGCCGAATCAGAAATTTGCGGCCGAGGCGCAGCCGAGGTCAAGCAAATTTCAGGTGAGGCCAAAAAAGATCATTCGGCCGAGGTGCACACAAAATTTTTTAGGCGAGTGTTTGTTCTTGAAAAAAGAATAAAATTCAACAGTAGCTTTAAACTTTATTGATCAAATAAATAATCCAGCAAAGATAGGTAGATACACAATTATTAATAACAAAAACTACGATAAAGAGAGTGTGATTATAGAAAAAATTGTTTATTTTCACCAAAGTAGCGGCCGTAAAGTAAAAGCGGCCGTGAAGTAAAAGCGGCCGTGAAGTGAAAGCGGCCGTAAAGTAATAAAGTAAATGCGGCCGTGAAGTGAATGCGGCCGTAAAGTAAATGCGGCCAAAAAAGATATACTTTAGGGATGATATTGAATCCGTAAAACTAATCTTTTTGTGACAGTCGCCTAAAAAGTACTTTTTTGTACGCTCACGGCCGGACAAAAAAGGGACGTCACAGAAATGTCCTAGATTCCATCGCTTTGAACACCGTTTGCGGGAAAAATCGCATGTTTTATTCGGAGAAAAGCACTTTTTGTGGCTCGTCTAAAATTGTCAAACATTTAGTCTCGCCACAAAAAGTATCACTTTTACTCCTAATAAAACAATATACTATTTTCTACTACCGTGCGTAAAGTACTCACTTTACGCACTATTCAGAAGACGTAAAATTTCTCTTCACGCACTAGTGCGTAAAATAGTTCACTTCACACACTAGTGCGTAAAGTAATGTCAATGAGAGATGTCGACCTGTCAAATTACTATTTTTCTGGTAAATTACTTCACGCACGCGTAAAGAATTTGTCTAAATTTTTTCACACATATTTGTTTGGTAGTAGAAAAAAATTTGTGTGCAATACGTGCGTAAAGCACCTTTTTTCACTCATGTGACATTCGTGAAAAAGGGTTCACTTTAGACAGTTGTTGCATAAATAACTATTTTTCGTAGGTAACTTAAATTTACCTAACAAATTCTTGTATGACATCAGTAAATTCTAATTCCTTCAGAATGTCTCTGTAGTCTTTCTATGCACATCAATACAAGTAAAATGAAGACAGGGTCTCCATCTATTTTCTGATCGGCACACTAAAAATTGCTACTAACAACCGTATAAACCAGTATTAAATTAGAGCAAATCGACTCGCAAAGGCATTCGCCACAATTGCGAGAATAGCTATTCTAGTTGCCAACCAGAAGTAAAGTCGGTTGGTACCGAAAAACATTGATATTAATTAGGTAACGGCCCAATTAAGGACGGATTGAGAAGTGTTTTATCTCTGCAAGACCATCCGTGGACGCGTTTCGCTGTATCACAGCTCATCAGCACGGTTTAGGTCCCGCAGAGAGAAAAATGGGTTGTGTTTTCTCTCTGCGGGACCTAAACCGTGCTGATGAGCTGTGATACAGCGAAACGCGTCCACGGATGGTCTTGCAGAGATAAAACACTTCTCAATCGGTCCTTAATTGGGCCGTTACCTAATTAATATCAATGTTTTTCGGTACCAACCGACTTTACTTCTGGTTGGCAACTAGAATAGCTATTCTCGCAATTGTGGCGAATGCCTTTGCGAGTCGATTTGCTCTAATTTAATACTGGTTTATACGGTTGTTAGTAGCAATTTTTAGTGTGCCGATCAGAAAATAGATGGAGACCCTGTCTTCATTTTACTTGTATTAAACCCAGTTCCGGGATGGAACCAAAAATGGGTTGTGTTTTCTCTCTGCGGGACCTAAACCGTGCTGATGAGCTGTGATACAGCGAAACGCGTCCACGGATGGTCTTGCAGAGATAAAACACTTCTCAATCGGTCCTTAATTGGGCCGTTACCTAATTAATATGCACATCAATGTTAATGAAGACAGGCGTTCCTTCTGCATTGTTCTATATTTATTTTTAATTTAATAAATTTTGCGAAACATGACGCGAAAGACTAGTGCATCTAATATTTATTGTTTGTCCACGGGCCCTTGACCAGCAGAAAACTCAATTTCTAAAGTATGGCCCCTCCGGGGCCCTACTGTCCTGCGGGGCCCGGGGCTGCAGCCCCGTTAGCCCCCCCCTTAATCCTGGCATGCGACCCAGGAATCTACCTGATGTGGAGTGAGATTTGAGGGTCTTTCCCAAATCTTCTTGGTGGTTAGGGATGTTTTAGCAACTAGGGTGAGGGGGGCGGTAAGGCCGACTGGAGTGGTTCAGTAGGTACCTCTGGAGTACTGGGGTTGATGGGCAACCGGCACTCGGGTATCGGAGGAGAAACGAGGCCTCCAATAAGGGGAAGAATGAAAGTGAAGACTGTGAAGAGAGACTAAAGGAAAAAGGCCTAAAAAAAAAAACAAGATTTTCGCACATGGTAAGCAAACAGCAAATATAGTAAAGAAGTATTCTAAAAGAACTTTAACGTTGTAGAACTTGTCCAAAAGAAAAATGGCAGAAAATGAAAACTTACCAAAATACTTTGGCCTTTTCCAGACAGAGCACACAAAGAAAAACGGCCAAATTTGAGACTTTAACCTTTCAAAACTAGCACAACCAAATCTGCCTATAGTGGCACTGTGGTGCTATAATCTCAGCAACCCACAAATGGGAGTTAGGGGCTCAAACTTACTTTTGGTTTTAAATCAGCAAAAACGCTTAGAGGAAGCTCCCAACGTGCTCTTGAAAGCTGCCCTTTTTCTACCAAAAAAAACCGATTTTTGATTCTTTCTCTTCCAGAAAACTTGTGCGTGCCAATTCAAGTCTTGAGGATTTTTTTACAGAATCTATTGGGGGACACTGGTACTGCTACTGACTGAATGCCTGGTACCCACTAAATAGCGGAAACTGTAATGGTACAGAGGAACCTAGTGCGGAAATCTGTAATAGAACCATCGGTACTATAAAGCAAGTGTAGGAAACTGTAATAATATCTAGTATGAAATATTTAAATAAATAACCACAATTATTGTTCGATGGTACTAGAAAATAGAGAAAAGAAAACTGTATAGGTGAAATGAATATTCATATATTATATCACAAGAGCTTTAAATTTAATCGATTAAACTATCCAACATATTTTGAGCACGATTTTACTTGGAAAATAGTTGAATGCACAATAATTATTGTGCATGAAACTATTTGCCAAAAAGCAAAATTATGCAAAAAATATTTGGATAGTTTAATCTATTTAAATTTATAGGTCGAGTGGTATACTGCTAGATTATTTCCTGAACAATTAGGATTGAATTGTTGGCGTTCTATTTATTATAAAATGTCAGAATATTTCTATCAAAATTATGTCAAAAAAAGTAAACAAAAATTTAATCGCTGATAAACAAGGTCTTGTGAAATAATCACTTATTTAAACAAAATTTATTCAAAAAATGACGCTGTCTGATGGGTCTATTTTATAATGAATGAAATAATCAGTAATAAACTTCTAGATAGGGGTACTTTTCCTTGAGGGGGAAAATAATCCCGTAACAATGTTGAAATCTGTAATATGTATATGTAAATTAAAATTATCATTGTACTGTAGGTACACCGTAGTTAATTCTAGAACATAGACTCCTTTGACTTTCCAATTTGATTGCTTTTATAAATTGTAGATCAATAATTTAAGGTATCAAGGGTATTATAACGATATTAACGCCCGAGGGCCTCTGGCCGGAGGGATATATACGTTGACGTTTAATGTCCGGCTTAAATATTTTTTATATGAGAAAATTTTGAATAAATTAATCTAAAACAAATCAAGTACCTAAAAAAAAATAGTCATAACGTCCTAAGGCGTTAATTTTAAATAACGCCCTTGGAAATTATTTCGCATTTAACTGACTTTGACATAATGTCATTATTTCTCGAATATAGGGAAATTCATAACTATAATGTGACTTCAATCTGATGAATAATTATTGCCGAATGCACCTTTAATTAAATTTTTTGATAGTCAATATTTTTTACTTTTTATATCATATTAACGATAATACAATCAGCGGTGGATTATAGTTCGAATAATCTGAAGCTAATTGTTCACTTAATTTGTGGTTGGATCACAAATAAAGAAATTGTATTTGCAACACCTAAGTTTCCATTGTCCAGACGCTTGTTATTTCATGCCCTACTAATCAAACATAATATAGATGGTGTAAATGGATCACATAAACGTCTAGGGGGTATTTCAGAATGTATAGGGTGCACTTTTTGTAATAGGTACAAAATTACTGTGATGTTTTAAGAGTTATAATTGACGCAAAATTGGTTTTTCAATAATTATTATTCAAAAACTACTTTAAGAACACTGGCAGACAACACCTTACATTCTTATATCGAGAAAAAATCGATTCTTAAGTAATTGGCCAAAGTATGTACCTACATAGCAAATACCCAAATTACTTCTTATCATTCCGCTAAATCAATTAGAACATTTTCAAGATATCGACCAAAACGGAGTATTCTCTCCGACAACTAAACCCCGCTAATAAACCAGTCTCTTAATTCTCGAAATCTTGGCACTTTGTTCCGTTTTTAGTCGCGATAGCATGGATTGTTGACCTGAAAAGACAGGATGAAAGGCTTTTAGGTCTTCTCCTTGTGACATTGCTTGCGGCGCTCCCAAAGAATTTTTGTCTGTTTTCATTTCCTTTCATAAAAATTCCGAAACTGGAACTTTGTGTGTTTGTTTGCCCAGCAAACGGCCTCTCAAGTAAATTTCTGGCAAGATGCTGGGCAATTTGAGGGCAAATTTAGTATAATTATTATGCAAAACTGTACTGGAAACTTTTGGGGTCGAATAAAGGTATGAATAATAATTGAATTGATGTCACAATGGGACTAAAACGTTCGTCAATTCAGCAAAGGAGAAATTTTAATAAAACTGACTAAAAGACTCCTTCATCTTCTCGAATTTTAAACTTAAAATTTTAATATTAATGCAAATGGAAGTAGAATAAAGATATTGGCACTTCTCCTCATTCATTTTAGATTTTAGAATTTATGATCAACTTTTGTGTCAATATAAAATAACTTCGTCTGAGTTTTGGATTTCATTTTCCACATAAATGGTTATTTGAAGAGAAGAAAATCTATATTAGTGCCTTTATAAATGTTCAAATTTTGAGCTGCAATTGAATTTCCAGGCAGTCCAGTTGGGTTCATAAATCTGTGAGAAAGCTGTTTTGGGCTGGTGTAATCCAGTCTTTTAAAAGCGTCGTCAAAAGTTGCGAAGACTTTTAGGGTCCAAACGGAAATCGTATAAAATAGGTCAAAGAGGGGTGCCCAAAATTCTCTTTCCGTAATCGGGCAAATCGCTTCAAATCAATCTGGAAATCTCTCCGTAATCGAGTTAAATCGCGCGAAAATCTACAATTTTGCGAGGACTCTTTAGGAAACCGCTGAAACTCTCAGGTAGTTTATTGAGTTTGGCACACAAGATTTTATTTTTTATAGTTAAAAAAACTTATACCCCTGATAAAAACTACAAAACCATCTGGTCGATTTAAGTGAAACAGAAGGCGAAAATCGACTTGAAATTAATAATGGCGATCTTAGTCTAGCTAGTGGAACTTAGACACATAAAATGTATTTGGTAATCTTAGAATCATGAACTAAAGCAAGGAAACTTTCTTCCAATAGATAGAATCCGGTACAAAGGAACGGACGCCTAACAAAAGAGAGAGCCCGTCCAAACTCCAAGCAAAATCTTAACTAAGAGAAATAGTTTTAATGGGATTTCTGATATTTCTTGGTCTGATCTGAAGAGAACAAAAGCTGATCAAAACTTTACAGACAAGCCGTCAACTAGGGTGAATTCCCAGAAAATTGAAAAATCGCCTACTTCGTCGAGGGAAATACGGTAATAGAATGTTCCACATAAATATATTCCAATAGAACTTTTTCACAGTTTCAACGAAATCGGAAAAGTGGTTTTAAAGTCTTTAGAGATATCCATGAAAGACAATTATTACATTTTACAAATCTGATCACCATATTACCATCTCTACAAGGAAGGGTCTCTGATGGATCTATCGAGGGATCTATCTATGAACATTTTTTCTCAACCTACATTCATTAAATTATTTCGAATAAAAACTACGATATCTATCTTAATTTTATAGAGATAAAGTGGAAACCCAATGCATGAGCTGGAATTGGGCCATGAATTATGAAAATGCCAATTTCTGTCATGAAAATTTTAATATTGAGTCTTCCTTAAGGTCCAACCAGCTCACTCAAATAAAGCCCTTAGCAGTAAGTCCTTTTTAAGTTTAATCGAGTAAGTATATAGACAAAAATAATAATTGGGTGGCATCAATCATTGCCGTATTTAGGGGATGGTTTGCGCCCCTGCGGCATTGCGACAATCAATTATCGAAACAATAATTAATCCACTTTTTGTACCAATCAATTAAAATACTATACAAAAATATTATTGATGTGTTGCGAACAAAGACCCCCCACCTTTAAAATACTCCTTCACGCACAATTTCCTTTTTCTTGTCAAGCCGAAGAAAATCCCACTGTTGCACTTATACTGTACAGTCCACTCTCGCAACGATACCCCGTTTTCTACCGTAAATCCTGCACCGCTGTCATCGCCACCGGTCCTCTCTACTATAGACTGCAAAACTTTTTTTTTTGCGATTCCGCGTAATGTGCAATAAATACGGTATTCTTCGTTTAGCGTATCGCTGGGCACGTTAGGCACTCCCGCTTTATGACTGGTCGGCCAGGCAGAGCTTTGCTGATTCTAGTCGAAACTCTGTGCCGTTCCGCAACGTTGCCAGGTGTACTAACCAGGTTTCCTCCTGCGGAATTCGCTGCTGAGGTGTTATATTGGAAGCGCGTATGAGGAGGAGGCCCGACGATCGATGAGGAAAGCTTAGTGGATGTAAATATTTTAATATTTCCTGCTTTTGGTGATCCCTCGGGCTTTTTTGGAACGAATTTACTGTTGTTTCCTGCCTTCGAGGAGCTCTGAAATTTGGTTGCATGGTACTAGTACTATACAGCCTCAGGTCCATGTTCCCGAATAAGGGAAGGCTACAATATAATCAAGTGCAATATTGAGTGCAATACTTGCAAAATGTGTACTTGTGCTATACTCACAGTGGGTACGTGGTACTTGTAAGTAGATATCGATGATAGATCAAAACAAAAATGCCTCTTTTATCTGCTGACGACAATTCCAGTGTCTTTATGGAAGCGCTTTTTTTTCGTTTGCATTCGCCCATTTTGTTAAAACCATGAAGTTGATACCAGAAGAACCAAGTGTTCCAACCATTTTTTGGTGAATTTCAAGGAACTTTTCTAAAACCTTATACTTTAAGGAATTACAGGGAATTCAAATCGATTTCTAGGTCCTAAAAACAATAAACTACTTGCGGGCCAATAGGATAAAATTAATATTGCATAAATACAATTCGGTGTAACGGTGTTTGTTACTGCATAACAATCCACTCATTTAGGCACAGCAGCTCGATCATTGCAATATAGACAGGTGTGAATCAAAAGGGTGACAGTTTGCCAAGAATGTTAACATTTGTAAAACCATTCCAATTTACATAATCATTATCAAATCCTCTTGATAATAATTCTGAAAAAATAACATGTAATCATACTCAACTGCACCTTGATGTAATCTTTCCCAAGAAACCAACAAGAATTCGTTTTCAACTAAATTTATTTTGATTCTACACACATAGCCAAAAAAACTTACAAACAAGTCGGTATTTTATTGATATGGCTTCTCGGCATCCAAAGGAACGATTATCCAAAATTTCGAAAAAAAAAAAAAAAACAACTTCTCTACACAAAATTTGGGAAGTGAACTGAGTCCGAGATAGTGACACGACAGATCATTTGACTAGAATATATTTGCATAATGAAAGTAAACCTAGTTTCAATACTAATTTCCAGGAACTGATATTCGTCTTTTTGAAAAATGATTAGAACGCTTAAAGCATATGGGCGGACTAGAATCTATTAATTTCTACATGATGAATTCTATAATGAAGAAGACTGTAAACTTGAGTTTGTTCATTATCATAGATAGTGTTACTTTTGTTGCGAAATAAAAGTTGACAATGCTGCTCGCTGAGTATGTAATTGTAATTGTCACATAGTAATTGTCATGTCATATAAAAAGTAAAAGCGTGTTTCTGAAGACCTTATTTTTATTAAATCCTGCTGAAGCTTCTGTTTTTGTGTTTCGAAGATCCATATACTTCTAATAGGTTATGGGCCCAGTGCTAATCTAAAATCGAAAAATTGCTGGAATATGGCAAAAAGGGAAAAAAGAGTTTGAAAAAAAAAAATGAAAAAAGGCGGAAAAGAATAAGCTGGTATAATGGCTGAAAAATATGGAATGAAACCTTAGAATGAAACCCTTCGATTGATTTTGGGAGAGCAAGAAGTTTTAGACGTTTCAACGTCACAAATACCAGTAGAAACAGATCTGAAAAAATTGAAAGCATGGAAAAAGGCAGATGTCAAGGCAAAAAACAAAAATTATCGAGTGTTTATCTGACTATTTCACTAGAGTGTTTTACACTGGCAAAATGTCATAGGAACGGTCGGTTTCCTACTAACAAAACTCTTACCTGTTCCTACCTAAACAAAACCAACATGATGATTTTTCAGCGACAAAATTTTGTGTGGTTAATGTTAAAAACTATTGAGTTTGACAAGTTGTTTTTCTCTTGAAAAAGTCCAGCCGAATACCACTCAAGAAAAAATTATGTAGGCAAAATGATTCTCTTGGTTTTGTTCAAGTTTGTTGCTTTTTGGTAATTTCGCTCATGAAATTTTTGACAAAACCACTCGCCTGACGGCTCGTGGTTTTGTCAAAAATGTCATTCGCGAAATTACCAAAAAGCAACAAACTTTCATACGACCAGTCGAAAATTTTGCCAACAAATTTTTTTCTCTTGTGGTATTATACCGGGTGACAACAAAATCGTTATACAAGGCGTCATTCAGTTGTCTTTAAAGTTAAAAATTTGAAAATTGGGTGGAACGGGTAAGTCATTGAGACGCACATTTTTCGTAAAAAAACAATTGAATATCACTTCCGGTTACTCCGGAAATGGACCCAAGTCAAGAAATTTGTATAGAACCCTGTATATTGTTTTGCACAGTTGGATAGAGCTTAAAATTCCCTTTCCAATGACATATCACAACTTGCATTTGTTTCCAAGATGGCGGCGTAAGAAGTTTTTTTTTTTAAATTCAATATGGCGGCATTCTGACGTAACCGATAATGTTTCTGTCAAACAAACACTTTTAACAATCCATAATTTTTAGATTTGAAATGGTTTTAGATCGAATTTGAAAAAAAAAATGATTTTACTCAAAAACAAATATTACTTAAAATTTCTTTGAAATGCAAATTTTAGTTTCAAATTTTCTAAAAATTTTGAATAGGAAGAGGTACTTATTAAATTCTAGAATTAAAGTGTGTCCAATGGCCTACCGAAAAATGTCTACCAAAATGCATATTAATTTTTCGGTTAGGTATTCAAAGGTTAAGTCAGAATGCCGCCATATTGAATTTAAGAAAGTGCCTTCTCACGCCGCCATCTTAAAAACAAATTCCACTTATCATATGTCATTAAAAAGGGAATTTTAAGCTCTATCCAACTGTGTGAAAAAATATACAGGGTTCCATAAAAATTTCTTGACTTTGGTCCATTTCCAAAGTAGGTAACCGGAAGTGATATTCAATTGTTTTTTTATGAAAAGTGTGCGTCTCAATGACTTACCCGTTCCACCCGATTTTCAAATTTTTAAATTTAAAGACAACTGAATGACGCCTTGTATAACGATTTCGTTGTATATGATAATATTTTGGAATCAGTAAAAGAAAAGACTACAGAGAAAGATATACTAGACACTTTGAAAAATACATGGGCAAAAACACGAATATCGACCGAAGTTATGTTGCAAAAAAGTTTAAGAAGTTTGAAATATACAAAAGGAACTCCATGGAATGTGTTTCTACAAGAGTTTGACAGCATTATATCAGATTTGAAGACAACAGGAGGAAGTATAAATAAAGATGAACTTATATTACAACTTCTTTCAGCACTACCAGATTCCTTCCAAAGTGTAACGACAGCCATAGACCTTATGTTTTGTCAAAATCAAGCAAGGAGAATATACACTCTAACGAGTGCTTATCGGCATCGTTTTGGTAATCGCCGCCATATTGGTTTGATACCATTTCCGACGTCATAACTGTCGTCAGCTGCTTAAACAGCCTACGTCAAGGCGAGAAATAACATGCTGTCTACGTCACAACTGGTATTTTGGAGTGGGGGAAGGGGGGGATTTGTTACACACAGGCCTTATGAGGATAGGCCATCCTGTAGTAGTAGTGTGTAACATCCTTGAAAATCAAGCCGCTGTAGACAAGAGTGAACTTTAGAGGAACACATTACAATGGAGGAGGTTCAAGTGTCAGTACCGAGAGCAGAAATAAGCAGTTTGCTTTTAGATATCATTTCTGTAATGAAATCGCACACAAAAGGTCAGAATGTCCTCAAAACAAAGGAGGCTACAGAGGTGGTTACAGAGGATGTCATATCCTGGTGATTCCAGGATAGAGCACAACTAATAGAAATAATAGACGAGAACTTATTTGACAACGTGGATCTAATATGTGACGTTTTTACAAAACTGGTTGACATCAGACCTGGTGTCCTGATGCTGCCACCATGTACTACATAGCACATTTAATAACTAACTAGACTAGAACTAAAGCAATAATACTAATTATCTCACATATATCCTCCTAAATATTAAGCCTACTAGGAGGTTTGGAAATATGACCAGACATAGTCTTTTTCAATTAGCATCAGACAAGACAAGAGATGATTCTAAAGGAATAACTCCAGCTTTAGAGCTATAATTGAATTGAACTGGTGAATGAACTTGGACCTGTGCTGATCGTTATGTTCCTTTTGAGTTGGCGTAATTTCTACATCTAAATCATATTCTGAAGACGGAACGAATTTATTTAAAGACTCCTTTAAATCAATTCGATTACGCCTTACTACATTGTTATATTTATTCTGAACAAGGTAAGAACGTGGAGTCCAGTGCTCACTAACGACTTTACCTGGTTCCCATTGCTTCTGAACATGATTATAAATAGTGACATCGCAATCAGGTTTCAAAGGTTTCAAATTTTTAGCGTTTTTGTTATAGTACTTGCTGTAAATAAAATGCTTATTTTTTTAACTTTTCTAATACATTTTCACACAATTTTGGTTTTAACAAGTCACTACTAATTGGTAATTTGGTTTTACATATTCTGCTCATGAGCAACTGGGAGGGAGAATAACCTATGTCTATCAACTTAGCGAGACAACTTCGGAAAATCGATTTTCCGTTATGCCAAGAATTTGCCGCTTTTTTGCCGCTAATTAAATGTGGAATTAAAAAATTTGCCGCTCTTTTGGTTTTTTCTTAATTACGTGTTTTGCTAACTTGACGTCAAGATAGCGAGACAACATCATTAAATATGTCAGCAGTAAAAAATTAGGTAGATGAAAATTTGCCGTTTTTTTGCCGCTAATTAGTTGTGTAAACCAAAAATTTGCCGGTTCTTTTTTTTCCATAATTAATCAAGTTTGAAAAAAAAAATCATTTGTTTCGCTAACTTGACGTCAAGTTAGCGAGACATTATCACTAAAAATGTCGGTAGTGAAAAATTGAATGAATGGAAATTTGCCGTTTTTTTGCCGCTAATTAGTTGTGAAAACCAAAAATTTGTCGTTTCTTTTTTTTACAAAAAATCAAGTTTGAAAAAAAAATCGTTTCGCTAACTTGACGTCAAGTTAGCGAGACAATATCACTAAAAATGTCGATAGTGATAAGTTGAGTGAATGGAAATTTGCTGTTTTTCTGCCGCTAATTAGATGTGGAAACTAAAAATTTGCCGCTACCTTTCTTTTCATAAGAAAATCGTGTTCGAAAATAAAATAATGTTTTGCTAATTTAACGTAAAGTTAGCGAGATCACTAAAAATGTCGGTAGTGATAAATTGAGTGAGTGCAAAATATCGCGTTTGAAAAAAAATATCATTGATCAATTGACATCAAGTGAGCAAAACAGTATCATTAAAAATGTCGGTAGAGAAAAATTGAGTGGTAGAGAAAAGCTGTGGAAATTTGCCGCTTTTTGCCGCTAATTAAATGTGAAAACCCAAAAATTTGCCGCTCTTTTTCTCCATGAAAAAATCGTGTTTGAGAAAAACTTGTGTTTCGCAAGCTTGCCGTTAAGTTAGATCGACATCAACACAAAAAACGAAGGGCAGTATAAAATTAGGTGAGTAAAAGTAAATGATCTCCCACCCTTGATTTTTATGCAGCCTGTAAGTATATTTTAATAAGTGAAACTCAACATTTGTTAGAGCAAATATTTATTTCTAAATTTTTTGAGAATAGTTTTACATTTTTTTTTTCTCTAGCTTAGGAAAACTCTATTGAGGCCTTATAGGTTTCAAAAATCAGAAAGCGAAATATCGTGTGCTCATTTATACAGAAAATAAAATAAAATTAGAAATAAAATTAAATTGGGATAAAATGGAAATTATCGATAATTTTTGGCAAATTTTCCCGAATGCATTTTTAGTTGAAATAAAGCACGAGGGACGAGTGCCTTTTCCAGTAAAAAATGCATGAGAGCAAATTTTTCAAAAATTATAGATATATTTCCATTACTCGAGTTGTATTTTATGAGAGAATTTCATGAATCAAAAATTTAAATTTTTAGTACATCCTCGTAAGTATATAATGTCAGCAATCAGAAAAAATGTCAAATGCCACCCGTTAGTAAGCAATTATCCAATCCGATAATCCTGCACTAGTACAAATTATCACGTAATCGTAATCTGATTGGTTGAAATCAACAATTAAAAAATGCCAGTTTATGCATGGGATCTGTGTCATTTGCGCGACAACCGTTTGCGCGAGGGAGAAAAGCGCGATACGAAAAGCGCGAGGGACAAAATCACGACGGAATAAAAACGCGACAGGACAAGTGCGCGATGGACAAAAACGCGACTGGATAGAAGCGCGACGGACAAAAGCGCACGGCTGCGCAAAAACGCGACTGGATAAAAGCGCTAGAAGCAAAAGCGCGAGGGGACAAAAGCGCGACAGAACAAAATCGCGACTGGATAAAGCCCGATTGGCCAAGAACGCGAAGTGCCTTACTACGAGAACTGGAGATCGTTTTCCAAAATACAAGATATTTTTCGTGGCTCCGGTTCAAAAAGAACGATATTTAAAATAGCAACATCAAAAAGGCGACATATTGTTAAAGCGATATATCAAAATAGCGACATTTGGAACAGCGATATTCAAAATGGCGACATCTAAAAAAAACAGCAACATATCAAAAGAGCGACATATGTAAAGAACGAGATTTAGAACAGTGACAAATTAAAAGAGCGACATTTACAACGACGACCTCTAAGCAAAAGAGGGAAACATCAAATTGTTCCAATATCAAAATTATGTAGACTTACTCAAACTAACCCGTCCGTCTAGGGCAATCTCGTCCTCGTGAGTTAGCATTTTATTTAAAAAGCACTGCGCTCTCAAGAGACCCTGAGCAATCAATCAGTGAATTAACTTTGTTTTTTTAAATAAAATGCTTACGAGGACTAGATCGTACTAGGTGGACGGGTTATTTTGGGTTAGTTTGAGTAAGTCTGTATTGCGACATCAATTTGAACCAATAATAATAAAGCAAATACAGACTTGCTCAAACTAACCCAAAATAACCCGTCCGCCTAGTGCGATCTAGTACTCATAAGTTAGCATTTTATCCAAAAAAACAGTCAATTTATTTATAGCGACGGGTCCCTTGACCGCGCCTTGTTTTTCAAATAAAATTCTATTTAACGAAGACTAGATCGCACTAGGGCAACAGGTTAGTATGGGTTAGTTTGAGTAAGGCTGCATTTTTCTGAATATTATCGATACAATTTGATGTGTCCCTCTTTTGCTTACAGTCCTCGTAGATAGTTAGATACCTCGCGTTGTTGTCCAATCGTGCTTTACTCCAGTCGCGTTTTTGTTCCGTCGCGTTTTTGTTCCGTCGCGCTTTTGTCCCTCGCGCTTTTGTTTCTCGCGCTTTTCTCGCTCGCGCCTTTGTTTCTCGCGCTTTTATGCAGTCGCGTTTTTGTTCCGTCGCGCTTTTGTCCCTCGCGCTTTTAGTATCGCGCTTTTCTCCCTCGCGCAAACGACTGTCGCGCAAATGATACAGAGCCCAGTTTATGGTTCGAATACCAGTTTTGACAGATAAATGAAATTTTCTACCGACATTTTTATTGATACTGTTTACTGTTTTGCTAACTTGATGTCAAGTTAGCGAAATACATGATATTTTTTTCAAACGCGATATTTTCTTGAAGAAAAAGAGATAATTAGCGGCAAATTTCCACTCACTCAATTTATCACTACCGACATTTTTAGTGATCTCGCTAACTTTACGTTAAATTAGCAAAACACTATTTTATTTTCGAACACGATTTTCTTATGAAAAGAAAGGTAGCGGCAAATTTTTAGTTTTCACATCTAATTAGCGGCAAAAAAACGGCAAATTTCCATTCACTCAACTCATCACTACTGACATTTTTAGTGATATTGTCTCGCTAACTTGACGTCAAGTTAGCAAAACACATGATTTTTTTTCAAACTTGATTTTTTGTAAAAAAAAAGCGGCAAATTTTTGGTTTTCACAACTAATTAGCGGCAAAAAAACGGCAAATTCCCATTCACTCAATTTTTCACTACCGACATTTTTAGTGATAATGTCTCGCTAACTTGACGTCAAGTTAGCGAAACAAATGATTTTTTTTTTCAAACTTTATTTTTTATAAAAAAAAATAACCGGCAAATTTTTGATTTTTACAACTAATTAGCGGCAAAAAAACGGCAAATTTTCACGTACCTAGTTTTTTAGTGCTGACATATTTATTGATGTTGTCTCGCTATCTTGACGTCAAGTTAGCAAAACACGTAATTAAGAAAAAACCAAAAGAGCGGCAAATTTTTTAATTCCACATTTAATTAGCGGCAAAAAAGCGGCAAATTCTTGGCATAATGGAAAATCGATTTTTCGAAGTTGTCTCGCTAAGTTGATAGACATCCAAAATGTCGCTATTTTGATATATCGCTTTAACAATATGTCGCCTTTTTGATGTTGCTATTTTAAATATCGTTCTTTTGAACCGGAGCCACCGAAAATATCTTGTATTTTGGAAAACGATGTCCAGTTCTCGTAGTAAGGTACTTCACGTTCTTGGCCAATCGCGCTTTATCCAGTCGCGATTTTGTTCTGTCGCGCTTTTGTCCCCTCGCGCTTTTGCTTCTAGCGCTTTTATCCAGTCGCGTTTTTGCGCAGCCGTGCGCTTTTGTCCCTCGCGCTTTTGTTCCTCGCGCTTCTATCCAGTCGCGTTTTTGTCCATCGCGCACTTGTCCTGTCGCGTTTTTGTTCCGTCGTGATTTTGTCCCTCGCGCTTTTCGTATCGCGCTTTTCTCCCTCGCGCAAACGGTTGTCGCGCAAACGGTTGTCGCGCAAATGACACAGATCCCATGCATAAACTGGCATTTTTTAATTGTTGATTTCAACCAATCAGATTACGATTACGTGATAATTTGTACTACACCTTTTCCATAAGTATTTCAGAATTTATCACTTGTATTTCAGATTCATCAATTCTAGTTCAGAATGCGTCAGTTGTATTCCAGTTGTGTAAGTTTAATTTCAGAAAGTGTTATTTGTATTTCAACTGTGTCAGTTGTAGTTCAGAAAACGTCATTTGTATTCTAGTTTGGTCAGTTGTATTTCAGAAAAAGTAATTTGTATTTCATTTTGGCCACTTGTATTTCAGAAAACGTCATATGTGTTTCAGATTATTTATTTGTAAATCAGAAATTGTAAATTGTATTTCAGAATTTGTCAGATGTATTTCAGATGTTATCAATGTAGTGTATTAAATGAAATTTATGATGGTTCACCTATACACCTTGCTTGTGTTGATTTGGGATAATCTGTTCTTATAATATTATTATCTGAAATACAACTGATGATTTCTGAACTACATCTGACAAATTCTAAAATATAATTCACGCTTTCTGAAATACAATCAACGAATCTAAAATACAATTGACGCTTTCCGAAATAAAATTAACTTATCTGAAATACATTTGACGATTTCTGAAATAAAATATACCAGTCTGAAATACAATTGACTCTTTCCGAAATATAATTAAATAATCTGAAATACAATTGACGCTTTCCGAAATACAATTCACTAGTCTAAATTGCAATTGACGCTTTCTGAAACTAAACTGACGGTCTCTGAAATACATATGGAAAAGGTGTAGTGCAGGATTATCGGATTGGACAATTGCTTACTAACGGGTGGCATTTGACATTTTTTCTGATTGCTGACATTTTATACTTACGAGGATATACTAAAAATTTAAATTTTTGATTCATGAAATTCTCTCATAAAATACAACTCGAGCAATGGAAATATATCTATAATTTTTGAGAAATTTGCTCTCATGCATTTTTAACTGGAAAAAGCACTCGTCCCTCGTGCTTCTTTTTAAACTAAAAATGCATTTGGGAAAATTTGCCAAAAATTATCGATAATTTCCATTTTATCCCAATTTAATTTTATTTCTAATTTTATTTTATTTTCTGTATAAATGAGCACACGATATTTCGCTTTCTGATTTTTGAAACCTATATAAGGCCTCCAATAGAGTTTTCCTAAACTAAAGAAAAAAAAAATTGTAAAACTATTCTCAAAAAATTTAGAAATAAATATTTGTTCCAACAAATGTTGAGTTTCACTAATTAAAATATACTTACAGGCTGCATAAAAATCAAGGGTGGGAGATCATTTATAAGGGAACACCCTTTGACTCATCTAATTTTATACTGCCCTTCGTTTTTTGTGTTGATGTCGGTCTAACTTAACGGCAAGCTTGCGAAACACAAGTTTTTCTCAAACACGATTTTTTCATGCGGAAAAAGAGCGGCAAATTTTTGGGTTTTCACATTTAATTAGCGGCAAAAAGCGGCAAATTTCCACAACTTGTCTCTACCACTCAATTTTTCTCTACCGACATTTTTATTGATACTGTTTTGCTCACTTGATGTCAATTGAACAATGATATTTTTTTTCAAACGCGATATTTACCACTCACTCAATTTATCACTACCGACATTTTTAGTGATCTCGCTAACTTTACGTTAAATTAGCAAAACATTATTTTATTTTCGAACACGATTTTCTTATGAAAAGAAAGGTAGCGGCAAATTTTTAGTTTCCACATCTAATTAGCGGCAGAAAAACGGCAAATTCCCATTCACTCAACTTATCACTACCGACATTTTTAGTGATATTGTCTCGCTAACTTGACGTCAAGTTAGCGAAACACATGATTTTTTTTTCAAAGTTGATTTTTTGTGAAAAAAAGAAGCAACAAATTTTTGGTTTTCACAAATAATTAGCGGCAAAAAAACGGCAAATTTCCATTCATTCAATTTTTCACTACCGACATTTTTAGTGATAATGTCTCGCTAACTTGACGTCAAGTTAGCGAAACAAATGATTTATTTTTTTCAAACTTGATTATTTATGCAAAAAAAAGAACCGGCAAATGTTTGGTTTACACAACTAATTAGCGGCCAAAAAAACGGCAAATTTTCATCTACCTAATTTTTTACTGCTGACATATTTAGTGATGTTGTCTCGCTATCTTGACGTCAAGTTAGCAAAACACGTAATTAAGAAAAAACCAAAAGAGCGGCAAATTTTTTAATTCCACATTTAATTAGCGGCAAAAAAGCGGCAAATTCTTGGCATAACGGAAAATCGATTTTCCGAAGTTGTCTCGCTAAGTTGATAGACATGAATAACCTATATGTTTTAATGGTGAGTTACGAAACTGAAGCAATGCAATTTCAATATCTTCATTCTTTTCCAACGATTTTTTAAGAATATTTTTTCCAATGTCTACTCATTTTTCGGCTAAGCCATTAGAACGCGGGTAATTCGGGCTTCTGGAGACAATATCGAAATTCCATGCTTTAGCAAAATTCCTGAATTCAAAACTATTAAACGGGAAATTGTCTGAAACTACACTATCTGGAGTGCCAAAAATACAAAACCCCTTTTTTAAAGAATTTATAATAGATTTGATCGATTTATCTTTTATGCACGAGCGGGCGGTAAGTTGAACTTACCGCCCGCTATTTTCGTGTCATCAAACACTCTCGAATATTGGTGGAGGCCACTAGTTCAATTTAATCCGTGTTGTCAACTATGGAAATAGAAATAAAACAAGAATTATAATTTATTATGCACCTCAACAACTATAGTACATAGGTTTAATATTAATAGAATTAAAATATTATTATTTTTTGTTAACATACAAATTAAATATACAGTTATGTGAATTATCTATCACAACACCTCCTTTTCTTATGTGCTTATCAAGAACAACCGTATTTTCTGTATCATTTATCAGAGAAACAGGATGAGGTTCATCGTTTAGTTGTCTGGATGTTGTTTGGATCGAAGTCTTACCACTTGTTGAAGGAGTTTGGTGTAAAATTTGGTCTGCGAATTTCAATTTGCTCTCTATGGAGTCCTCGATATAACCCTCGGCAACCGTCGAGGATTTCCAACCTCCATGTCTTTTGAGAGCTAATACTTCTACGCCGCTATTTGCAAGAAGCGTCGCAGAAGTTCTGCGAAAAGCATGTCCAGTGTATTGAGAAGGATTTTGCAAATTTAAAAATGTGGCAATTTGTGCTGGCCATTTTCCTATGGTATTCTTTCCTACAACTTGATTAGTGCAAAAGCCGTTTCGAATTTTTAAGAATAACTTGTTTGATTTTGCGGTTTTTTGTCGTAGTTCGATATATTTCCTACAAATCTCCAAATAATCCACTCGCTGGTCTTCTTTACCAGTGATGGTGAAACTCCTTTGAATATTGGTTTTTGTATTGGGTATTTTAACAAAAATGAACGTTTCCTGATTATCTATGTCTTGTAAAGTCAAATTACATAATTCCTCCCTTCTGCATGCTCCAGCTACACCAAATATCATGCCTATCTACGAAAAAACAACAAATTAATTCTTTGCATTGTTAAAAACACAGGTAAATTAACTCACTTTCAAAATCAAGTATCTATCATCTGGTGCCTCCATTAGAAACCTGTATAAATCCTCCTTTGTGAAAACTTTAGATTTTTTCGGTGTATGGCCAACGCAATTAAAGTTGCGTATTTCGAAATGTCAACATTTTCCTTCAGAAAAAGTGTCGCCTTCAGCATGGAATACTCAGCCCATAAGCTTCCAGGTGATTTTAACTTCTGATTTCGGTGTACAAAGTATGCCAAAAGCACTTTCTCCGAAACAGCCCAGTTTTTGTCAACGCACCACTTCTTAAAGATTTCAAAAGTTTTTTCGTACCGTTGCCTTGATTTTTCCGGAATCACAGCGTCACAACCAATATTCCAAGCATTTTCCAGTTCACTATCACTATTTTCACTCATATTTCTACTTAAATTTCAAAAAAGCGTATTTGCAGCTTGCAACCGTATTGTTTGAAAGCGAGTTTTGCGTAACTAACACAAATAAACAATTTGAGAAGCACCATAACAACCATACCAACCATTAGAAACAAGTAGTCCAGCCAACTATAATAATAATAATAATTGTTATAGATAATGTGCGGTGGTGGATAACCATGGAAATAAGAGTTGTGATTTTTGGAAGCGTTGCAAATACAAAAGTTGCCAATTTTTCATTGGGAACGCGCCTTTATAGGAGGAAGACAATTCTATTTTTGAAAATGTCAATTGGATGCCATTCTATAAATTAAGTTTTTGAACTGGAATAGCCCGATCGTGCATAAAACGTAATAAGTATTTTGGGCGTTAAGTGTCGTTAACCGCCCTTAAGAGGCCAACAACAAGCCGTTAAAAATTGAGAAAAAGGGTTAATTTCCTGAGACGAGAACTCACTTATTTTGTAATATTTTTTGACCGGATTAGAAAATAATAAAAGATAAAAATCTAAAGAATAATGCTGTTGTTTTAGTTTTTCGAAAAAAAATTGCAAATTGAAAATATCACGACCTAAATACTCGAAAAAAAGCATCATTTCTATCGCTCGGTACATCCAAACTCATCGCTTTTTTAAAAAAAATGAAACAAGAGCATTGTTCTAAATTTTATTATCTTTTCGAATCTTCTTGATTCACTCAAAAATATTAAGTAGTTTTTGAGATCTCGTCTCAAATTGTAAGCTCTGCAAACACGGAAATTCAAAAATTTTGGCTGCAGCGACGTGCTGCCTCTGGCGGATTTAATTTCGCACCGGGGTAAGTAAAAATTACACGACGCGAGAGGACTGCAAGGCCAGTTATTAGTTTGTGTAAATAATTATGGTGAATATATTTCATAATGAACTCAAAACGAACAAAGATAACTTTACTAGAATTCAATAAACGAAAGAGGATATCATATAGCATAGTTAAATACAGTTAGTACGTGAAGGTTAGGAATAAAATCCATCAAAAATACAAGGTTGATTTTTTTTTCAAAAAATCTCGGATACGTCGATTTTTGATTTTAGTGGCCGTTTTTTTGATAAGAATTTCATACATTTGTCAAAACTGATATACCAACAATAAACTGACATGTTTTGATTGTTGATTTGAACCAATCAGATTGGAATTACGTGATAATTTATATTAGTGTAAATTATTGCATAGTAACTAATGCGAGAACTGGTGTTTTGACAAAAAATTTGAATTTTTGATTCATGAAATTTTTTCATAAAATACAGTGTATCCACTTAAGTTCGCAGCACATGGGAAACTTTTTTATTATCAATTTTACGAAAAAAAGTTATCCTTTATAAGAGTTTCTGCTTCTTGAAAAAATAATATCAAACTATGTATTAAAAGTTGAAATAGCATGTACAGGGTGGTCAAAAAATAGAAAAATATACAGGGTATTTCCTAAGTACGGTCCGTAACTTCAGGATGTCATTCCTTACGATATTTTAACAAAAAAAGTTCCCATAAATATGTGACCAAAAATGCGTAGTTTCTGAGATACAGGGTGTCAAAGTTTTAGAAAAAATCGTTTTTTCAGCTCAAAAATTTTTCCATTTTTTTTTTTTTTTTAAATTTGGCAGGTTGATTTGTGATAACGAAAGGTTTCTTTTGACTGAAATATGACTTACTTAATCTGAAAAAAATATCAAAGGTTTAAAAAAATAGTGATGTGCCATTTTTTTTCTACTTTTACCAAAAAACCCTGCATATTTTCCTATTTTTTAATCCCTCTGTACCGGGTGTTTTTTTATCTTCGATATCATTCTGATTACGTGTAACTTTTTTGTTTTTGAAGTTATCAAGGTAAACAAAAAAATAAAATGTAGGGTTAGTAGCCAAGTTTTTTTTCAAATTACACGTAAAACAAAACACTATCAACTTTTTGACATATAAGCCTACATTATATTTTTTCAAATGGAACACCCTGTATATTATATATGTGTTCGATATAATATCTTATTCTGATTACAATGATATAGCACACTTCATATTTTGGTCCACTCGTTTTTGATAAATCGGCAAAAATATGAAACTTTCGAAGTGAAACTTATTAGGCGGCGCGGTCTGATATTTGGGACGAAAATTATTGAGAGCATATAAAAATTTCATATATTTTTGCCGATTTGTCAAAAACGAGTGGAACAAAATATGAAGTGTGTTATATCATTGTAATCAGAATAATATGCTCTAACGTACACACATATAATATACCGGGTGTTCCATTTAAAAATAGTTTATTAAAATACAAGCTTCATAAGACGTGATTTTATCGCATGAGCCCTATATTAGAAAACGAGCCGGAGGCGAGATTTTTAAAGGACGAGTGCGATAAAATGTCTTATGAAACGAATATTTTATACTATTTTTTCTATTCTGGTATTGTTTAATTAAAAAAAAACAAATTTTTCTTGGAAATTTGATTCTCATATTTCCTGATTTCATGTTTAGGTTGGTAACATTACATGCCAAATATAGAATTAAGGGCGGGTATTATAAAACTACTTTGAGAGTTAACTTAAAGTTAATTTTTGAAATTACATGTAATTCAAAAAGTTAACTTTAAATTAACTGTCAAAGCAGTTTTATAATACTCGCCCTAAATCTTCTATAAAATCGAGAATGACAGTGCGATGGCCATCAGTCAGCCAGTGTTACCAACTTCCGATAAGTGAAAAAGGAGTGTCACAAAGAGCTTCTTTTCGAAACTACTTTTAGTGTCGAAAAGACTGCGATATGAAACCAAAATAAAAAAAATATAATGTAGGCTTATATGTCGAAAAATTGATAGTGTTTTGATGTTTTGTTTCATGTGTAACTTGAAAAAAAACTTGGCTATTAATCCTACATTTTGTTTTTTTGTTTACCTTGATATCTTTGAAAACAAAAAAGTTACAGGTGATCAAAATGATATCAAAGATAAAAGAACACCCGGTACATGCTATTCTAAGTTTTAATAGTTTAATACTATATATTTTTTCAAGAAGCAGAAACTTTCATAAACAATAACTTTTTTTTGTAAAATTGATAATAAAAAAGTTTCCCATATGTTGCGAACTGAAGCGGAAACACTGTACAGGGTGGCCCGTTTAAGAGGGGCCTATACCTCATCTCGAAATCTACAAGGGTTGCAAAAAAAAATTAAATACAAAAGTTGTTTCTAATAAAATTATCTACATTTTTTTTTCATTGTTTTTGTTGTTACTGTACTATATACAGGGTGGAGAGATAAAATTTAATTTTTTTAAATGGAACACCCTATATCGTAATACACTTTTACATAACCCTTTGAAAGACAAATCCAACGATATACTGGACATGTGTCTGTGATAAACCGTTTCGAACTTATTAGCGATTATCTTCAGGGATTCAGGGTAATTTTGAACAGGCATTGTTACGTTACTCATAAACTTTTGAAACTTTTTTTTTGCGTGATATTTTTTATAAAATGATGCTCTTTTTTAGACTATACTGAAATTTAGCAAAATGTTACGCTTTTCAATTTTTTTTAAATGGGACATCCTGTAAATTTTCGAATTTTTGGATAGCCTTTTAAAATACAAATTCAACGATATACTGGACATGGGTCTGTGATGCACCCATTTTGGCCTGATTGGCGATTATCTTCAGTTCTAGCACAATATTTCATGTCATCCCTGATGAATAAAAAACAATGTCCAATTTTGCATTAGATTAGATGAAATAGTGCTTTTTATTATTATTATTTATTCAAAAAGTAGTCAAAGTTTCTCCCCATTATTAAAATAAAAAAGGCGAGAAATTTGGATAAAAACAAAAAATGAAACGTGACGCTCTGTTGCTATATTTGTCAAATCAACCTAATTACGTGTTAAATGCGATAACACATTTACAAGTAAGATATATTACCTGTATTGTTGAAAATGGCGGACACAGAGAATTTAATTAAATTAATTTTATAGTTAGCCTGAAGTTGAAGTTCTCAAAATTTTTGTTCATATAATCTTAATCAGTAACCTTTATTTTGGACTTTATAATTCAATGCTTTCCTTGTTTACTGCAACTATAGTTTATTGCAGTAGGTATTATTAAATAATTTGCGAAATATTTTTTTATTATCATTTGTTCAAAGAGTAGTCAAAGTTTCTCCCCATTATTAAGACGAGAAACTAATGAAAACAAAAACTTAAACGTCTTTTCTTAACTACTTCTGAATGAATAATAATAATAAAGAGCACTATTTCAGCTAATCTACTGCAAAATTAGACATTTTCTTTATTCAACAGGGATGACATAAAATATGGTGCTAGAACTGAAGATAATCGCCAATAAGGCCGAAACGGTGCATCACAAACCAATTTCCAGTATATCGTTGAATTTGTATTTTAAAGGGCTATCCAAAAATTCGAAAATTTACAGGAGGTCCCATTTAAAAAAATTGTAAAGCGTAACATTTTGCGAAACGTGGCAACACGGCGTTTTTTGAACAAATATTCCAAATTTCAAAATAGTCTAAAGAAGAGCATTATTTTATGAAAAATACCATGCAAAAAAAAGTTTTAAAAGTTTATGAGTAAAGTAATAATGCCTGTTTGAAATTACCCCAGATCCTGAAGATTATCGCTAATAAGTTCGAAACGGTTTATCACAGACACATGTCAAGTATATCGTTGGATTTGTCTTTCAAAGGGCTATATGAAAGTGTTTTGAAATATATAGGGTGTTTCATTAAAAAAAATTAAATTTTATCTCTCCACCCTGTATATAGTAGAGAAACAACAAAAACAATGCAAAAAAAATTTAGATAATTTTATTAGAAACAACTTTTGTATTTAATTTTTTTTTGCAGCCCTCGTAGATTTCGAGATAAGGTATAGGCCCCTCTTAAACGGTCCACCCTGTACAACTCGTGCAATGGAAATATATTTTCAATTTTTGACAAATTTGCACTCATGCGTTTTTGACAGAAATGGGCACTGAAAAAGCACTGGTGCTCCTTTTTAACTAAAAATGCATCCGGGCAAATTTCCCAAAAATTATCGACAATTTCCATTGCACTCGACATTTAGAATTTCATACATCTGTCAAAACTGACATTCCAACAATAAACTGACATGTTTTGATTGTTGATTTACGTTTTATGCGTGTATCAAACGTCAAATTATTGAAGCAATGTCAAAAAAGAGCGAATCTCGCGCAAGTGAGAATTAGGCTTCACGCGATAATTGGCGCGACACTGGTGTTTTAACATTTTTTGACAAAAAATTTAAATTTTTGATTCATGAAATTCTCTCATAAAAGCTATTTTCGGGTTCGAAAAAAGGACGGTTCTAGAACGGTTCAAAACAATCGCACAGTTCATCAATCAACTAAATGACAACGGTTCAGCTATCACAAACTTCAATAATAAACTGTGCGATTGTTTTGAACCGTTCTAGAACCGTCCTTTTTTCAAACCCAAAAATAGCTAAAATACAACTCAAGCAATGGAATTTTTAATCTTGGATTAATTTCCAAGCTGGTGTCAAATGATAGTTCATGGAAAACTCAGATAAGAATGTATGATCGGTTTAGCTCTAAAATCAACCGTTGAGGTTTTAAAGCCTGTCAAAGTTGCAAAAAAGTTAATTTTCAACTCTTATTATTTCCGAAACAGTTGAAGATAGGTATAGGATATGATACATTAAATAAGTTCAGAATGTAACGTAGAAATAAGAAATGAAATTAAAAAAAATCCTGTACAGTTCACACCCGGTAGAAGTGAAACCTTCATCGAACTGCATGCATTACACACATACTAACATACACAGTGGCGTCCCCCCCTCCAAAAGACTTGAGAAAGAACGCAAATAAATATAGTTTGAAAAAACTAAAATACACGCTGGGGTGCTTTGTTCCACATTTTTCATACATTGAGCACCCCACGCTTTTTTGACAATAATTCTAATATTTTTTGTTCATTAATATTTTCTGTTTCTATTAAAAATTATTTTTCACTTTTTAGTTCAATTTACTATAAAAGCGTGTTTTTTAGTTTTTTTAAAATACATTTATTTTTCACTTTTTAGTTCGATGTATTATAATAGCGTGTCAGCCCCAGAGATTTCCAGACTTTTCGAGACATTATCCAGACTTATTCAGAGCTTCCCAGAGTTTTCCAGATTCCATCCAGATTTATCCAGACTTGTACAGACTGATCCGGATTCTGGAAAATGATCCCCAGGTCTTTTGGGACCTTTTCCAGAATTTTTCCGACCCCTTCAAGAAATTTCCAGGCCTTTTCCAGACGTTTTCAGAGATTTCCAGACATTATCCAGACTTATCCAGAGTTTTCCAGACTTCATCCAGATTAATCCAGACTTTATCCAGATTTGTTCAGACTGATCCGGATTCTGGAAAATGATCCCCAGGTCTTTTGGGACCTTTTTCAGAATTTTTCCAACCCTTTCCAGAAATTTCCAAGTCTTTTCCAGATGTTTCCAAACTTTTCCAGACAATATCCAGACTTATCCAGAGTTTTACAGACTTAATCCAGATTTATCCAGACCTTATCCAGACTTGTACAGACTGATCCAGATTCTGGAAAATGATCCCCAGGTCTTTTGGGACCTTTGGCAGAATTTTTCTGACCCTTTCCAGAAATTTCCGGGCTCTTTCCAGACTTTTCCAGAGAATTCCCAGACATTATCCAGACTTATCCAGAGCTTTCCAGAGTTTTCCAAACTTCATCCAGATTAATCCAGACTTTATTCAGACTTGTTCAGACTGATACGGATTCTGGTAAATGATCCTCAGGTCTTTTGGGACCTTTTTCAGAATTTTTCCAACCCTTTCCAGAAATTTCCAAGTCTTTTCCAGACGTTTCCAGACTTTTCCAGACAATATCCAGACTTATCCAGAGTTTTACAGACTTAATCCAGATTTATCCAGACCTTATCCAGACTTGTACAGACTGATCCGGATTCTGGAGAATGATCCCCAGGTCTTTTGGGACCTTTGGCAGAATTTTTCCGACCCTTTCCAGAAATTTCCAGGCTCTTTCCAGACGTTTCCAGAGATTTCCAGACTTTTCCAGACTTCATCCAGATTTATCCAGACATTTTCCAGACTTGTTCCAGCTCACTTGGCTTGTTCCAGGTTCTTGTTGTGTGTTAATATAAGCGTGTTAAAAAAGTGTCATGTCGCTTTTTCGTTTCATCGAGTCTCACATCACTCCCAACGATTCTAAAGAAGTTTTCACTTCAAAATTAATGTTTTGATTTAAAAAAATAAAGTTAGCGGTCACAACTTGTTTCTGGGTCACCCTGTATACATGATATTACCATCAGAAAAACGGCAACTGAAATCAAAAATCGATGTGTCCGAGGTTTTCATGAGCAATCTCACCAATGTTTATTATTTTTCTAGGTTTTCTGGAAGTTCTTTATGTAATAAACGAATAAACATCATCTCTCCCACCCTCGTAACTACGCCACCTCACTTTTTTTTGTGTAAACATTTCAAGTATCTATTTTGCTGTATTTGTATAGGTAAATTTTATTATCTTTGTAATATATTTTTGTGTTTCCGCACATTTCATTCTCCACATTCTTATTTGTTAAATAAAAAGCACAATGTAAATTATAAAACTATTATTATAACTGTATACTTTTTAATTTATATTAAATATGATAGGTGTATTAGTTTTGCCTCCACAAAAGCCCATAGGATTTATTATTCACCTTCCATGCAATTTGATCACACCCTTCCGTTATCTCGGAAATATTTGCCGTAACGTCGTCTATCACGGTCCTACTTTGAACTCGGCGACAAAGAATGAATTTCGCGCGCTTGAATTTGTTGTTGGCCTCTTAATACTTAAATAACTATTATACAACATAACTCAAGCCAGTTCGAGTATGAATCAAAAATGACCAGGTAACTTTTTCCAGAAAACGTAAAAATATCAAGGCCAAGCCTCTCCCAAGGTCGTTCAGGTATTGGATATAAAATTAATGATTCTTTCTGTTGCTTCCGAGAATTAGTTTCACAAATTTTGCATAATTAATTTTTATTTTCAATCTCTTCATTGATACCCGGCCAATAAAATATTTAACGCGCACGCCCTTTAGATTTCTCGATTCCTACATGACGCTCATGTAAAAGATCTAACATTTCAAACCGAAGAGACAGAGGCACAACAAAATCTGGCAGTTGCTGTTTATTTTCTGGCCACCCATTTAGGCAGTAATCTATTAATATTTTTCGTTGTAGGTCATTTTTGGTTTCCACTCTAAATTGCTGTTTTCGCTCATCTGACATTGACATATTTTTATTACTGAATGAATAGCAAAGTTAAATTCCCTATCACTTTTCAAACCTGATTCTGATAAAAACGCTCTCGATAATGTATCACCGATATACAGGTATACTTGTGATCAAGTTTATTTTGATATTTCTTAAACCGTAACTGAAATAGTGAAATTTTTGAACTGCAAATACTATGGCCAGCATCTCTCTCTCAATTTGAGCATATTTCTGTTCTGTGGGTGTTAAGATTCTCGAAGCAAATGCAATTGGATGCCCTTTTTGTAATAAGGACGCACCCAGACCGTCATTTGAAGCATCGGTTTCAATTTCCACATCTTTTGAGGAATCAAAAAAACTTTAGTACAGGGGCAGTTGTTAAGAAATGCTTAAGTTGAGAAAGTGATTGCTCTTGCTCGGTAGACCAGTGGAATGTGCCATCTTGCTTTGTCAACTTCCTGAGAGGCACAGTAACTTTGGACAAGTTAGGTAGAAAGGACCCCGCACATTTCTTATGGAAAAGTGATCTATGTGGAATTTTGCTGAATTTTTGATATTGTGTATAGGGAGTCGTCCTTAACAAAAGTGGTCATTGCGCTAATGTTCAATACCCAACAGTTTTCAAGATATCTATTAAAAACTTTTTTAATTTGACACTCTTCAGTATGACGTCACCAGTATGCTCACAGCACCGAAAATTAGAACTATCCTTTTCACTTTTGACTTTGACTACCTATACTTATACTCTTCTCCTTTTAACATTTAGGAAATAGAAAAAAACAACAACAGGTACAAATGAAATCGCTATATGACAGACATCATGACATGAAGTTGACGATTGCGGCAGGTGCTAGGTGTTGTTTACATACCTACCTATTTGTCACTAATCGCTATCGCTATCTTTTTTTTTTCTTAATGTTAAAAGGAGAAGAGTGAAGTCAAAGTCAAAAGTGGAAAGGATAGTAATAATTTTCGTTGCTGTGAGTGACGTCATACTGAAAAAATACATAAATCTACGCTTTCGTAAGTATTCGGTGCATTCGCTATGGCTTCTTTGGTTGCAAAACGTTTGATAAAATTAACAGAGTGATGTGACAGGTGCTGTGTTACCTAAAACTCCAGTAGAGGCAAATGGGGTCGTTAATTTAATGAAACTTGTTCGACTATCACTTTTACAATCACCAAAGACACATCGCTTCATCGTCTCTCGATAAAACATATCACGTTCTCCCAAAACTGCCATAATTATTAAATTTAAGCCCAAAATTAGGGAATCCAAACCACGTGACTTTCGCCAACCAGCCGGCATTTTGAAATTTTTATAAGGTTAGAATACGGGTTGTTACATGTCAGCGATGTCAGAAAAGTGTCAGATTGATAAAGACTAGTACTCATAACCGCGAAATTCGCTCTTTTTTGACGTTGCATCGACAATTTGACGTTTGATTCACGCATAAAACGTCAAATTGTCAAAGCAATGTCAAAAAAGAGCGAATTTCGCTGCTATGAGTACTAGGCTTAATCCTGCCAAAAGAAAAACATATGTTTTTTGTTTATTGTTTGCCAACCAGACGCCATTTGGACAGGTCGTTGGATTGCCTAATTGAAAAAAAATTAATAACATTGACAATGCTATTTATAGGCTATGTGACTTTGTTTGTCGTCATTCATAATGAAATCTTCTATTGATATCTTGAAAACTGTTGGGTATTGAACATTAGCGCAATGATCACTTTTGATAAGGACGAGTGCCTCTACACAATATTAGTTGGGGAGCTGGCGTCAAAAACATGCAAGAGTTTTCGCAAGGCGGATATTTTCAAAATAGGTCGTACTTTAGTGCTAGAATGCTAGTGTACAGTCAGCACTCACAGTTCCGGGACAGCTGGCTCTGGGACGCGGGCAAAGTTGTAATTTTAAGAAGCATCTAAACTGTTTTCTCAAAGCTCAAAATTTATAGAAATCTTGCACATTATCTGTTTGAAGGTCACAGATAACGTATGTAAATCGTCAGACGTCTAGTTCGTTGCAAAAAGGGGGTCAGACGTCCTCAAAGTTTTTATTTTATGGCATTTTATTCGGTGTCCTGTCAAAATATATTTTTGCAGGTATTTGACAAATATATTTGAAGAAAATGCCATAAAATAAAAACTTTAAGGACGTCTGACCCCCTTTTTGCAATGAACTAGACGTCTGACGATTTACATACTTTATCTGTGACCTTCAAACAGATAATGTGCAAAATTTCTATAAATTTTGAGCTTTGAGAAAACAGTTTAGATGCTTCTTAAAATTACAACTTTGCCCGCGTCCCAGAGCCAGCTGTCCCGGAACTGTGAGTGCTGACTGTACACTAGCATTCTAGCACTAAAGTACGACCTATTTTGAAAATATCCGCCTTGCGAAAACTCTTGCATGTTTTTGGCGCCACCTCCTGGACTATATCAAAAATTCAGCAAAATTCCACATAGATCACTTTTCCATAAGAAATGTGCGGGGTCCTTTGCCCAAAAACTTGGCCATTCCCAAAATGCTTAAAACTCCATTTTTGTCAGTCGGAGTTGGCAAGTTTATTATAGCTTCTACATAGTTTTTGTTGGATTCAACACCATTTTTAGAATAAATTTGACCCATGAACTTGACAGATTCTGATTTAAATTGAATTTTTGAACTATTGAATTTGATGTTGTATTTTAAAGCACGCTCTAGAACTAACTGAAGGTTTCTGTCATGATCATTACCTCATTACTGCCAGTTATAATTAAATCATCAAAGTAAAGGCCCACTCCTCCAAGGTCACCAAATATTTCAAAGTTCTTTCTTTGGAAGACTTCAGGCGCAAGAGGCGTACCAAATGTTGTATAATCCGCGCTTTGCTCATCAATTTTCACCTGGAAATAACCATCTTTCATGTCAAGAACTGTAAAGTATTTTTTGTCACACAATTTGACAGCAATTTTTTCAGCTGTGGGTATCAAAAAATGTTCGCGTTGTATCGCATTATTTAAATATTTAGGGTCTAAGCAAAGCCGCAAGTCATGATTTTTTTTCTCGACAATTACTAGCGGGTTCAGCCACTGAGTAGGACGTTCAATTTTTTCAATTACACCTTGTGCTTCGAGTTGTTCTAACTTGCATTTTAATCCGTCATGGAGTGTTTTAGGAACCCTTCTGGGTGGCTGAACATGCGGAATTGCGTCATTTTATGGTAGCCTGTGGAAACTCCCCCAGGCCATCAAAACAAGATTTATAAGCTTTAATGACACTCTCTAAAGATTTAAAAGAAACATTTGCTCCCTTACTAATCGAGGCTAAACGTTTTAATAAACTTAGAGATAAACAACCGGTAACCCAAGTGAAGACAATTGGTCATCAGCATCAACAACAATGAAATCAACTAGCGACTCAATGCCATTGACTCTGCACAACAAACTGACCTCTCCAAGGGGTTTGATCTTAAAGCTTTCGCTACCATATGGAGTGGAGTTACTTTTGTGGACTTCAAGTCATTAACAAAATTTAACTTTTTCAAAATATGCAGTGGTAAAACACTCACCTCTGCTCCAGTATCAAGTTTAAAATCTACTTGCCCTTGATCTATGTAAACTTTTTGCTTCCAAACTTTCTCTTGTGAATTAGATTTTTGCACTTTCTTCTTCAATGAACTACCTAAGTATTTTAACGGAATTTACATAAAATTGCCCATCACTACTTTCATTAGATTCATTTTTCTCTAGATCATGCACTTTTTTCTTCAAGCTTTTTCTAGATTTTCTATTTTCTTTCACTTTCATGAGCCACTTATCTCCATTTGTACACACAGCTGCAAAATGATTCCTGTTCTGGCATTTCGCACAAGTTTTTCCAGAGGCTTGACATTTACCATTTTTCAAGTGTTTGTATCCACAAAACTTGCATAAGATTGAAAACTGCGGTACTCCAGTCAATCTAAACGACGAGGACGTTACAGAACTAGAATGTACTCTATCTGTATTTATTGCGCTAACTGAAGCTTCGCTCTGCAGCACTTCAACTTGGGTTTTGCTAGCTAATCTCAGAGGCACGACACATTTCTATAGCTTTAATCAAGTCAAGCTCACTCTCTCTCAAAAGCCTTTCCTGGGTATTTTTGTCAGCAACGCCTATCACAATTCTATCTCTAACCATGTCATCTTGGTCCTTGTAGCTTGTCATTTTCACAGCTTTTCTCAGCTGTGTCAGAAAACTGTCAAATAACTGGCCTTCTTTTTGCACAATGCCATTAAATTTAAATCGCTCAAAGATAATGTTGGCTTGTGGCGAGCAATAAACTGTAGTTGTCGTTTATTAAGACGAAATAACTACAAATCTTGCCTTTCGAAGAGAAAAGGGTTCCTGTTTGTTTTATGAGAATTTCATGACATATTGACAAAACAGATAAAAGGACTCCGCACGCCTCTTATGGGTATTTGGTTTTCTGTTAAACTCAGTGAAATTTTAGCACGCAAATGACGTCAGTTGCGATTGAAAAAGTGCATGTCAAATAAGCCGTGCACCAATTTCTAATCAGGAGTGACGTCATCTGCATCAATTTCAAACAAAGCCCCCCTGATAAAAAGTTCTCATGGGCCCAAACCAATCCTATGATTAGTTTTTAGGATACAGGTACTTTTATGTCCAAGAAATGTACACATTTTGTATGCAACAACCTAATAATATAGCAGGATATCCGGACAGGTATCCTCACGCTCAGGTGACAGGTAGATGTAAATGCATATAAATTGTATACAGTGCGAACCATTGCAATTGGCACATAATCTTTTAACATCCTTCGTATTAAGTCAAAATTCTAACCATTAAGTGCCGGTACTTTTGCTCTCATTTAACAACCGTTAAATGAGACATATCGTCGGTCTCAGGACATAAGGCCCTATTCCGTTTTTTACAAGTTTTCAGGAGAGCAATTGGAGGAAAACTAATATCTTTACGCCAATATAATGCAAAGAACTATACTGATTTTTGGTCTTTTTAACAACAACCCATGTAAGCTTTTCGTCATTTCAAAAAAGTAGGTAACGTTTGTGTCTCAATATTCGCCTTTATGCTGTGATAAAACTATTCATATTTCAAGATGGGGCGATGTGTTTTTTTCACTATTTTAACGAAATTACCTGATTTATAAAAATTATTAGATATAGAAATGTGGAAAGAAGCGGTTAGAGCAAGTTGCTATATTATTATATTAACAGATTAGAGACAAAAACTTTGGAAGATCACAAGACACCAGCAGAAATTTGTAATAAAAAGAAACCTAATTTAGAGAAAATTAAACTGTTTGGATGCTCAGCTTACAGTCATGTACCTAAAGAAATAAGAAAATCTAAATTGGACTCCCGATCAGAAAAATGAGTTACCTATATGGTGGGTATGCCGACAATGGGTACCTATAGATGTAAATGAAAGGAAGTTGGTTCATGCAAGGAATCTGATTTTTAATGAAATGAAGAGGGAAAGTAATCAAAATATTATACCCTATTATACCCGTGAGAGTGACAAAGATAGAGAGAGAAGAATCAGAAAATGATCAAGAGAAAAGTAATCAACTAAATTTAAGAAGTAAAAGAAATAGAGCAAAACCAAGGCATTTACAAGATTATGTTCTCGATGATGACTTAAATTTGTTTGCGGCATTAAATGCAGGAAATTTCTCTAGCTATTCTGTTTTTGTGCTTCGAAGATCCATTTACCTCCAATAGAACCGTATACATATCACTAGAGTTTATTATTTTGATGTCTATATATCAATAATTCAAGCCAAGAAAAGGGGTTTTTGCACTAATAGCTCATTTAGAACATCAACTTTGCAAATTGTATTTTGGGACTTGATGGCCAATGGCGTCATTGTTTCCTTTCGGTTTAAATGTCCCTTTACTAGACATCCACCCTTCGAAAAAAAACGAAATTCAGCAGACATATAAGAAACTCATTTGCATTTATTGTCCATAAACAGTAGCCGAAACCCAGCACTAGCTAGGTAAAGAGACGGGTGGGTTCTAATTACTAACAATTCCCTATAAGAAAAAACAAAAAAAAACTTAACAAATATTGCCTTATTCAAGACAAAATCAAATAGTCCAACTATAAGGGGTATAAGCACGTTTCAGTACAATACCATAAAAGACGCAGATGATTTATTGCCTTCTACGACAATTCTTATATCATTGAATAGACTTTACAAATGAATTCTAGAACAAAGTGGCTGGGATTCTTAAATCATAAAATTCTTTCTCTAAAGTCATAAAAGTTTTATGTTTTTCGTTATTATCGTCAAACACATTTTGATACGGGCGATTATTAATGGACGATTTAACCTCGTTTTGGCATCCGTCCAACGCGAGACGTTACAATGTGTAGAAATCCTGTTGATTTGAACGGTTCTTTTTAGCCATTCACCGACACGAGCTAGGCGATTTTCTTTTAAGGAAGATTTTAAGGAGAGGATTGAGATTGATAAGTTTTTTCAGTTTTCGTAATGTCAACGACATATAGTTATTTGTCTAGTCAGTCTAGTCTAGTCTAAATAACCAACAGAGATACAACTGAAATCTTCTCAAAATCTAAATATAACAGTCCCAGAAGGAGTAGGTACCTATATCATTTGAGAGAGTGCTGCAACTCCTCGCTGAATTTTTAGAAAACAAAACTTTGCTTTCCTTCTGGATTTCCTATGCGAAGCATCCCTCCTAAATCTAGCCGCTGTAATTGACTGGGGAGCTGAACGATGAAATTTGACTTCTCAACACAATCCTTGAAATTTGAGGATAAAGGACAATCAACAGGTAAAAGAGACGAAATGATTTCAATTTTTTGGCTGCGTTCTTTTCAGAACTTGTCACGGAAACCTGGGACACTCACAAATAGAGATGAGCCGATGTTCAAAGCACTTAGGAATACGTCAAAGTGATTTCAATAAAACTTTTATCCACCCTGCCAGAGTAACAACATGTTTAATAAAATCAACTTTCTTGAAATGTGTATTGTTATAGATGGACAAAACACAATTACTTGGACGAATAGAGTTTGGCAGTTGTTGTTGCTTTCACGTAGATATCTTTGACAATATTGTAAAACCTGTAATCGATTCTACATTCTTGTGAAGATTTTAGAGGTACACGGAAGTCAATAACTCCTAGAGCTAAAGGGCGATTTAACTTAAGAGTCTTCTCAATAAGGGCTTACAGGCATTGAAAGTGGTAATACTTTTTACCCAAAGCGAAAGTCAGCTTGCTCCTTGGGTCCCAAAAAGAAAAAACACGTGTTGACTTATTTTTCATGAACTATCGAAATCAGCAATAAAAAAATTTGATGCAAGGGGCCTATTCGTGCTTATACAAATGACAATAAACTAATAGGTAGGCCTAGTTCTCAAGTGTAAAACGAACGAAACAAAAACCAACTCTAATTTCATGATTCAACATCGCTTATTTTTTAGAAAATAGATGGAGGTAAAAAAAACACAAAGCGGCGCCCCAGCAAAAATGCGCGCGTCCCGACGCTATGCTTTTTGGGCGCTACAAGATCAATATTGGCAACAGTGCCTGGCGGGCACTCTATACGAGGAGCGTTTGTTTGGATTCAGCGTCGCGGGTAGGCACCTGACATCATTGGGCACTTGCATCAATTTTGAAGCTGGCACGAAATTCATCTGGTTGAGAATCTTTGCTTCTCGATTCTCGAAGATTTCGTAAAAATGTTAATCATCTCATCACGTATGGTAAAGGTGAAGTCCATCCCCAAGGGATGACTAACATTTCATAAGTTATAGTCAAATCCAAACATACAGCATTTTTTCACAAAAATACTGGGTTCTTACCACTCGTAGTTGCTTTTTTTTGCATCATAAGGAAATCTTAGAACCCAAATAATTTATTTATTTGGAGATACACTTTCCAAACACCCATCTTGGAGTAATTACAGGAAAAGGAGTAGTAAAAAGAAACACAACAGAAAATATTAAAAAACAAAAATGTAAAATAAAGAATAAAGGACAGCCAAATTCCAAAGAATAATACTTTTCTTAAGCAGTTCCTGAATATCTACCAGCTTATCCAGCATAATACAATGGTCTACTTTGTCGAACGCCCTAACACAGTCAGTATATATACGTCTAATAGCTGACGTTTATTAATTATTGCCTCACACGCATGTTCTGAAAATATACATAGATTGTGACTGTGGATTTATCAGGAACAAATCCATGTTGTGAAACTGATATTGATGGTTTGACCAGCTCAAAAGGGTTTATATAGAGAATATTTTAAAATATTTTAGCTATGCCATTCCCATCCAATAGGCTTATAGGCCTATAATTTTCCATATTATCTTTCTCATCACTTTCAGTCATAGGGGTAATCCTCGGGGTGATCACAGCCATCTTTAACAGGTGTGGAGAATTATTTTTCTGCGAATGACAAGAAATGTCAGCATTTTTGACCGGTTTATAGGTCGCAAAACTCAATGTTCTGGTATTTCAATTAGGCATTCCAACGACCTGTCAAAAAGTGCGTTGTGGCAGAAGTTCATTATCCCGTATATGAGAGAATGTAATTTAATAGTAGATTATACCACGAGTCAATAATGATAGCTATCAGTCCCGAGGTATATTTACGAACTGAGCCGCGTTAGCGGCGAGGGAGTAACATTCCGAGGGAATAATAGCCATTATTGCGAGTAGTATACTCTACTTTATTTACGACAAATTAATTTATTTGAGATTTTCAATCAACAAATTTCATCCGTTTCATAATTTTCAATACAAATCCACAAGCACTATACGTTTGACACTGACACTTTTGTGGAATAATGACCATTAATCCCGCTACTCGTCATTAATCCCTGGAGGAATAACATATGTCATTATACTGCCAAAATCACAAATATAATACGCACATTATACATTAGTCGTAAATAAAGCTTTTTAAAGTGCATTTTGTGGTTGTTTTGTGAATGAACTTTGTTTATTTTTTTATTTTATTGACTTCATTAGTGTTTCTTCCAATTAAAAATGCCACAAACGGGTCTTGAAGTTGATTGTGGAAGTAGTTTCAACAAGGTAACAAGGATGATGTCAGGCTTTTTTCATTGCCCTTTGTTTTAAAATTTTCGAATTAAAACGTAAAAATTTTTCACTACCACCTGCATCTGAAATAAAGCCATTTTCGAAATATTCGTAAGAATGTAAGCTTTTGTAGGCCTTCATTTGCTCATTAATGTGAACTGTGGATCAAAATGTCATCTGGACATTTTTTTAAACTAACCGTTCGCCCAGATCCCAATTTTCCTGCATTCAAGTCTTTAAATATTCACTCTGCATCTCAAAAAGTATATTATAAAAAAGTAAACTGTAATTAGCTTGAAAATATTCCAAATAAACTCAAGATAAACAAACAAACGTCAAATTTTCCACGGTCGCCATATTGAAAAATCACGTGGTTTGGAGAGCCTAATTATGTTTCAATAGTTGCTAAGAAATCAATGAACAACAATACGGGAAACACTTTTCCGGCCTAGGCCTAACCACCCAAGTTTAATATGGGTAATACCAGCTAAAATTATAGACTCAGACATACGATCTTAGAGCACAGAATTTTCAAATTTTTGAAAATGGAAAGTATTTCCAGTTCTCCAGTTAAAAGCACGAGCACGAGGAAGTGTGCTTTATCCAATAACGAGAAAATTGTGATAGTCAATGTTAATGCTCTTAAATTTCAAAAACATGGAAGGAGAGTAGTTTAAAGTTTGCGGAAATGACTTCAAACATAACGGGAATTGCAAAATCTACTACAGACTTTCACGTGAAGAAAAGTATGGAAATTTGAAAGAACCGAAACCAAGGAAGACCAGTAGATAATCAAAGGGGGTATGACTACAAAATTCCGAACATAACCTCAATCTTTCATTCTTGACACGTGGTGGATGCGCCGTCGTTGACACGAAGGTGGATGCGTCGTCGGCGCCATCTTGTCAAACGTCATGGCGCCATCTGTCGTGAGTGCGGTGAATTATTGCAATTGATCGACAGGAAGGGTTCAAAATTACAGGTTCCTGTAATATGGAGTTTGCGTGGAAGAGATTGTTTCATGTCGTTTAGATGTCGCTACGTATATTTAATTATAGTTCAGGTTCTGATGACGCCATAGTGACCTGGGTCACGTGTGTTACGTCAGTGTATGTCGGTGGCGCCATCTAGCGTACATAGTGCAAAGTTCAATTTACGGTTCAGGTTCTGTGATGACCTTATAGCGGCCTGAGACACGTGGGTTACGTCATTCTGTTATCGGTGGCGCCATCTAGCCTACATAAAGTAAAGTTTATTGTGTTCTAATACAGGATATCGTAGTGGTGAATAAGATAAATTCATGAATCAGCACGCCGCCGACGTTTAATGTGGGAAAGTAATAAACAAAACAGGGGTATCATATTTCACGGTTATTTTTACTTATAACTGATAAGCGTTTCCGTTTTAGCAAAAACAACAACAAGCTCAGACTTGCATTTATATTTTATCAATGATAGGTAAACATGCATGGATATTTTCACTGCCGACTAACTACATATATGTATAATAATATATTTAAAAACATTCCAGCCCATAGCCCCCTTATAATTTCAGTCAAGTTGGACATTATTTATTACCCAAAGAACAACCCTTAGGGCCAAAAAAGGGTGATATGAAAAATTTAAAAAGTACCTAACCATACCATAACTCTTTTCAGGCGGGGACAGCGAAGCTGCTTTTTCCGGGGTGTGCGCAACCCTAACTATCAAGGGAATGCCTGAAAACCGGATTTTGACCATCTGCGCACATGTCGTTAGGGCCTTATTCCATTTTTTCAATTATTTCGCTTTCTAGCGATCCGATTCACTTCGTTCTTTTACGAAAAATTTTTAAATAATTAGTCGCGTATTTGAAGACCAGTTCCACCCGTTTAGCATATACCAAACGGGCCGTATTCTATTTTTTCAATTAATTAACGTTCTATCGACTCGATTCAATTTATTCTTTTTCTAGAAATTTTTAAATAATTATTGGCCTATTTCAAGACTAGTTCTACTCGTTTAGCATGTGCCAAAAGGGCCGTATTCTATTTTTTCAATTAATTAACGTTCTATTGATTCGATTTTATCAGTTTTTTCACCAAACATTTCTAGATAATTGGTGTGCGTTTTTGAAAACTAGTTTCAACCATTTAGCATACGCCAAAAGGGCCGTAATCAGTTTTTTTTTCGAATAATCCACTTTCTATTGGCCCAATTTAATTTACTATTTCACCAAAAACTTCTAAATAATTAGTGGCATCAATGAAGACTAGGTCCAGCCATTTAGCATACGCCAACAGGAACAGGGCCGTAACCAGTTTTTTCAATCAATCCACTTTCCAGTGATCCAATTCAATTCGTTCGTTTACCATGAATATTCACAATAATGTATTGGAATGTAAATATTTTAGTATAGAAAGTTCTAAACACAAAAACAGCAGAGAGGATAACATTTAACAATAGGCTACATCTGAATAAAAAGTATGCAAATTTTTGTAAAAAAAAAAAATCCAAGAGTTGAGGGACCTTTCTATACAGTTCCAGATGACTTTGAGCGAGCGTGTAATCTCAACCATATGAGTTTAGATCTGGATCGGCAAGCCACACAGCTTATTAACTGGAATATTTGTACCTGTATAAAAGAAAAAAGCGCTCACAATAGCTGAAAACCCATATTTGCTTCATGTTTACATTGATTCTTATGAAAATCCTTCTCAAAAATCTGATAGTCGGGGTGGAGGGGGGGGGGTCACTATTATAAAACCGTCCAGTCCTACGTCCGTCCTGATACTTATAGTTCTGCCATAGCTAATCTTCATTCATTACTTTGCAGTTCCTCAAAGAGTGAAGACGTGCAAAACTAGTTCTCCTATACTGATTTACACGTTTGTGAGAAACAATAGCCATTTCCAGTTAGTTCTATAAAAAATATACCCCAAATAAAACGAAGCGTTCAGATTAAAAGATGTCCCTCTTCGCAGATTTAGTGAAACATATAGCCTCTCTCCTGGGACTACTCACACCAAAATATAGTGATAACATCGCTAAAGAAGGCCTGGAGGAATGTACTCGAGGACTAAGAAAACTCAACAAAGCGATCAAACAAGCAGCAACCATGGGTGAAAAGCAGCACTTAGAGTCATGTCTGCGGAATATAAGAAGTATGAGGAATCAGTTCAAGAATATGCAAAAGAAAGGCGCAGGACTTTCACCATCACGCCCTGAAGGAGCAAGAGAGCGGGTGCATTGGGATGATTCAAATTCAGCTTTCAGCAGCAGGATAAGAACAGGGATCATTACAAATTTGAAGCATAAAGATCCCAAGCTGTTTTTGGTAGATTGTGCAGCTTCATTTAAACGCAGGATCCAGAATGCTCTTAAAAAGGATGAAGCCATCAAAGTTAATGCTGCTTTCTGTGGGGAATTTACAATTGTCAAGGGCGATAAAGTACTTAAAGAATTCAAGTACTTCACAACGTCTAACAAGGCCATCTACCGAGATACTAATCTTGAGCAATGGTTTAAGGAAAAGGTTACTGAACCCATTATGAACGAGTTGGAAGAATTTCAGGAACGAGATAGTGGTTGGGCCCTAGAGAAGATAGTGAATTTAGGCATCAACATTAACAAATTCACGCCTCAACTAGGATCTTCATACATCGAGCTACCTCAATCAATAAAGTGTAAAGAAGCTTGTATAAACGTGAAAAACAATGATCAATCCTGCTTTGCTTGGGCAGTAGTTTCTGCATTGTTTCTAGCCGAAAAAGATCCTCAACGATTAAGCAAATACCCAGATTTTAGAGAAGTGTTGAAGCTGAAAGGGATTCAGTTTCCAATGACCTTAGGACAGATACCCAGTTTTGAAAAACAAAATAGCCTATCTGTGAATGTTTACAAGCTTGAAAAATCCAAGAAAAACTTTAAAGTCTTACCAGCATTCTTAACAAAAATCAAACATGAAAAACATGTTAACCTCCTGCTAATTCAAGATCAATATTCAGAGGAGAAGGATTGTGAGGAGGGAAAAAGTATAGTTCCAGAAAAGTATCATTATGTATGGATTAAAAACCTTTCCCGTCTAATATCTTCACAATTGAGTAAACATGACGGTAAAAAATTCATTTGCGATCGCTGCCTTCATTATTTTCATTCGCAAGAAAAGCTCAACAAACACCTTGAAGATTACCTTTTTTTCTATTAGAGATAAAAAGCTAAAATTTTCAGCGATTCTTATCCCAAAATATAGGACTACAATCCCTGAAAAGTTCAGCTCATTTCGACTTAAAGTTTCTGAAATAAAATCGCGTTAAGCAATTTGGGGTACATTATCAATTTGTCGATTTTTCTGAGTGCCTTTTTTCATAGATTTCGGTTTCAAATCTCGAAATAATTTAGTGTATGGAGTTTGAGGAGTCTGCAATGATCATTTGGAGACAAAATCTCAACACGAAAAAAAATTAAATTTTATCATTTTAGTGCAACTATATTCTGGTGTCCCTACGATATTGATATGACTGAAGCCGAAGAATCAGAGTTTCAGAAAGCTACACACTGTTACATCTGCGAGCACCCGTTCAATTCGCCAAGTGATAAAGTTCGAGATCACAACCACTTGATTCCTAACAACAACTACAGAGGTGCTGCCCGTTCGTCGCCATGTAACATTAATCAACAAGATTCACACGTGATATCTGTGGTGTTTCATAACTTGAGCGGCTACGATGCCCATTTCATCATTGCAGACATAGCTAACAAAATGAAAGGATCTATTGACTTGTTACCAATAACAAAGGAAAAATACATCTCATTCACCAAGCACATTGATGATTATCCAATCCAGTTTCGCTTCATAGATAGTTTTCGATTTATGAGTTCATCCTTGGATAAACTAGCATCAAATTTACCTGAGTACCCCAACTTAAGGTCTCAGTTCGCAGAGCTAGATGAAGATAAAACTGCTTTACTGACAAGAAAGGGTGTGATGCCATATGATTACATCGACTCGTTCGATCGGTTTGAGGAAGCTTGTTTGCCGCCAATAGAAGCATTTTTCAACACACTTAATGATGCACCATGTCCTCAAAAATCGTATCAAAGGGCTAAACAGGTATGGTCCAACTTCAATTGCCAAGACTTGGGTGATTATATCGATCTATATATGAAGACTGATATCTTATTGCTCGCCGATGTATTTGAACAATTTCGCTCCAGCTGTCTCGAAACATATGAATTGGACCCCGCCCACTACTACACGCTACCCGGCTTCACTTGGGACGCAATGTTAAGATATACTAGAAAAGAAATTGAGCTTCTCACCGATCAAGACATGTTTCTCTTCGTGGAACGAGGAATTCGAGGTGGATTGAGCCAAGTTTGCTCAAGCCGCTATTCCAAGGCTAATAATAAATACATACCAACCTATAATCCCATGGAACCATCAAAATATTTAATGTACTTCGATATCAATAATCAGTATGGCTGGGCAATGTCACAGTATCTACCCTATGGAGGATTCGAATGGGCTGATGCCAACATTGATGTAACCCAAGTGTCAGATGATGCCGATACTGGCTATATGCTAGAAGTCGACTTAGAATATCCTAGGGAACTACACGATGCCCATAAAGATATTCCCTTCGGTCCAGAGCATATTAATCCGAAAACTGGAAATCCTCCAAAATCAGCAAGAGAGCTAACAAAGCTAATGGCAACACTGCATAGGAAGGAGAAATATGTAATTCATTATCGAGCCTTGAAGCAAGCCTTAGAGCATGGCTTAAAAATTAAAAAAATACACAGAGTTTTAAAATTCAAACAATCACCTTGGCTCAAATCATACATTGATCTAAATACTACATTGAGAAAAGAAGCTAAAAACGAGTTTGAAAAGAATCTTTTTAAGCTAATGAATAATGCAGTATTTGGAAAGACATTGGAAAATATTCGGAAAAGAGTAAATGTCAGGCTTCTAACAAAATGGTCGGGAAGATATGGAGCTGAGGCTTATATATCGAAGCCAGAATTCAAGACCAGCACCATATTCAATGAAAATCTAGTGGCAGTAGAGTTAAGAAAGCTTGAGATATACTTGAACAAGCCAATATACATCGGACAAGCAATTCTAGATCTTGCAAAAACCACCATCTACGATTTTCATTACGGCTACATAAAAAAAGAATTTGAAGACAATTGTTCAGTTCTTTACACCGACACCGACAGTCTCATTTATGAGATAACTGAAAAAGATCCATATGAAATTATCCGGCGGGACTGCTTTAAATGTTTTGATACATCGGACTATCCAAAAAATAATCAATACAGTATAACTTTGGTCAACAAAAAAGTTCTTGGTCTTATGAAAGACGAAAACAATGGCATTCCAATGACGAATTATGTCGGCCTCCGATCAAAATTGTATGCAACTAAGGTTATGGTAACAGAAGGAGATATAGAGAAGAGGAAAAAAGAATTACGTGATGAAGAATTCGATGAAGATGAAATTGAACTTATTTTATCGAATTATGGGGTTTCAAAAAAAGCAAAGGGAGTTAAGTCACAAGTGGTTCAAACTAAGATAACGTTTGATGACTACATAGAATGCTTAGAAACCTATAGCGAAAAACATATTACGCAAAATTTGATACAAGCACAGAAGCATGTAGTATATTCAATAACCCAAGAAAAGATTGCCTTAAGCCCATTTGATGATAAACGTTTCATTTTATCTAATAGTTACAACACTCTTCCTTGGGGACATTACTCAATTAAGAGTGAATCCTAGGATTGAATGTCACTAAACATCAATGTGTCTAAAAATTTCACTTATAATACTTTCCATGTTTTAGCTTTAAGTTGTTGTTGTGACAATGTAAATATTTTATATACATAGCCATAGATATTAATGCAGTATTATTTTATTTTTACACTTTTCGCTTTCAATATTTTTCAAGTTTAAATAGTTTAGTCATTGTAAATATTTTATATACATAGTCATAGATATTAATGCAGTGTTATGATTTTTCAGTTATTTTTCCTGTACAAAAAATGTAATTTTTTATAATAATTTAGATTTAAAAAAAACACGATATCCATCCTCGGGGAGGTCACCAATACCTATAGATAGTAATTGTAAATTTATAGTTTAGCTGTAGCTAATATTCCTTCACAAAATGTAATTCTTATAATAATTTAGATTAAAACACGATAGGTATCCTTTGTTGGGGGGACACCATACCTATAGTAATCATAGTAAATAAGTAATTGAAAAAAGAAAAAAAAAAAAAAAAAAAAACAATAGTTTTAGCTGGAGCTATTATTATTCTTATACAAAATGTAAATTTTATAATGTTTACTTTAGTCACTTTAACGTAATACTTATACCATTGTAATTGTACTAATAAAGTTGAAAAAAAAACAAATGTAATTTTGATAATAATTTAATTAAAAAAATATTTTCTAAAAACAATGCTCCACTTATTTTTCCCAAACACTACCAAATGCGTGTGAAAATTCAGCACACAAGAATTAGCACCAAGCCAACAGAAACAACTAATTTTATTATTATTTAACGTTCTATTTATAATGAAAAAACAAAACTATAAAGAGGTGAAGTTCAATAATGGCCGTTTCCACAACCAACCTAAAATAGTTGGTGGATATGGCCATAATAGTTGCTATAGCTAGCTAAGAACACGTTCAGACTGGAAAATCTCTGACCTGCGCGTTAGGTCCTCCGATCTCCAAACGGATACAGGACTGATTTTAGACTAGTCTGTATACAGCTATACAGGTCTAGAGACAGGTCCGTATACAGCTGCTATACAGGTCTATAGACAGAGCTGTCTCGAAAAGGTGTCTCTATAGACAGAGCTGTCTCGAAAAGCTGTCTCTATAGACAGAGCTGTCTCGAAAAGCTGTCTCTATAGACAGAGCTGTCTCGAAAAGCTGTCTCTATAGACAGAGCTGTCTCGAAAAGCTGTCCCTATAGACAGAGCTGTCTCGAAATGCTGTCTCTATAGACAGAGCTAAGCTAATATCTGTACCTCAGAGGTAAATTGTATTAAGTCATAATATTATAAATTAATATACTGACACAGTGATTCTAGTACAATTTACCTTTAAGCCTAATGAGTCACTTGACACAGGTTCCAACTAGGTATTTCGGTTGTCTTAAAAGCTAGGTGTATGAAATTTTTCCCGGAGATCAAGTAAGTTATTAGAAGTAGTATTCAGTTAAAAACCCATTTTCGAAAAAAAAGTGACTTAATACAGTTTACCTCTGAGGTACAGATATACATATCCTCGGGCAGCTATGATTGACAAGGCCTGGTACGCTCAATCATATACGGGGTGACAATTTGATAATAATAGCTGCCCGAGGATATGTATATTAGCTTAGCTCTGTCTATAAAGACAGCATTTCGAGACAGCTCTGTCTATAGGGACAGCTTTTCGAGACAGCTCTGTCTATAGAGACAGCTTTTCGAGACAGCTCTGTCTATAGAGACAGCATTTCGAGATAGCTCCGTCTATAGAGACAGCTTTTCGAGACAGCTCTGTCTATAGAGACACCTTTTCGAGACAGCTCTGTCTATAGACCTGTATAGCAGCTGTATACGGACCTGTCTCTAGACCTGTATAGCTGTATACAGACTAGTCTAAAATCAGTCCTGTATCCGTTTAGAGATCGGAGGACCTAACGCGCAGGTCAGAGATTTTCCAGTCTGAACGTGTTCTTAGCTAGCTATAGCAACTATTATGGCCATTTCCACCAACTATTTTAGGTTGGTTGTGGAAACGGCCATTATTGAACTTCACCTCTTTATAGTTTTGTTTTTTCATTATAAATAGAACGTTAAATAATAATAAAATTAGTTGTTTCTGTTGGCTTGGTGCTAATTCTTGTGTGCTGAATTTTCACACGCATTTGGTAGTGTTTGGGAAAAATAAGTGGAGCATTGTTTTTAGAAAATATTTTTTTAATTAAATTATTATCAAAATTACATTTGTTTTTTTTTCAACTTTATTAGTACAATTACAATGGTATAAGTATTACGTTAAAGTGACTAAAGTAAACATTATAAAATTTACATTTTGTATAAGAATAATAATAGCTCCAGCTAAAACTATTGTTTTTTTTTTTTTTTTTTTTCTTTTTTCAATTACTTATTTACTATGATTACTATAGGTATGGTGTCCCCCCAACAAAGGATACCTATCGTGTTTTAATCTAAATTGTTATAAGAATTACATTTTGTGAAGGAATATTAGCTACAGCTAAACTATAAATTTACAATTACTATCTATAGGTATTGGTGACCTCCCCGAGGATGGATATCGTGTTTTTTTTAAATCTAAATTATTATAAAAAATTACATTTTTTGTACAGGAAAAATAACTGAAAAATCATAACACTGCATTAATATCTATGACTATGTATATAAAATATTTACAATGACTAAACTATTTAAACTTGAAAAATATTGAAAGCGAAAAGTGTAAAAATAAAATAATACTGCATTAATATCTATGGCTATGTATATAAAATATTTACATTGTCACAACAACAACTTAAAGCTAAAACATGGAAAGTATTATAAGTGAAATTTTTAGACACATTGATGTTTAGTGACATTCAATCCTAGGATTCACTCTTAATTGAGTAATGTCCCCAAGGAAGAGTGTTGTAACTATTAGATAAAATGAAACGTTTATCATCAAATGGGCTTAAGGCAATCTTTTCTTGGGTTATTGAATATACTACATGCTTCTGTGCTTGTATCAAATTTTGCGTAATATGTTTTTCGCTATAGGTTTCTAAGCATTCTATGTAGTCATCAAACGTTATCTTAGTTTGAACCACTTGTGACTTAACTCCCTTTGCTTTTTTTGAAACCCCATAATTCGATAAAATAAGTTCAATTTCATCTTCATCGAATTCTTCATCACGTAATTCTTTTTTCCTCTTCTCTATATCTCCTTCTGTTACCATAACCTTAGTTGCATACAATTTTGATCGGAGGCCGACATAATTCGTCATTGGAATGCCATTGTTTTCGTCTTTCATAAGACCAAGAACTTTTTTGTTGACCAAAGTTATACTGTATTGATTATTTTTTGGATAGTCCGATGTATCAAAACATTTAAAGCAGTCCCGCCGGATAATTTCATATGGATCTTTTTCAGTTATCTCATAAATGAGACTGTCGGTGTCGGTGTAAAGAACTGAACAATTGTCTTCAAATTCTTTTTTTATGTAGCCGTAATGAAAATCGTAGATGGTGGTTTTTGCAAGATCTAGAATTGCTTGTCCGATGTATATTGGCTTGTTCAAGTATATCTCAAGCTTTCTTAACTCTACTGCCACTAGATTTTCATTGAATATGGTGCTGGTCTTGAATTCTGGCTTCGATATATAAGCCTCAGCTCCATATCTTCCCGACCATTTTGTTAGAAGCCTGACATTTACTCTTTTCCGAATATTTTCCAATGTCTTTCCAAATACTGCATTATTCATTAGCTTAAAAAGATTCTTTTCAAACTCGTTTTTAGCTTCTTTTCTCAATGTAGTATTTAGATCAATGTATGATTTGAGCCAAGGTGATTGTTTGAATTTTAAAACTCTGTGTATTTTTTTAATTTTTAAGCCATGCTCTAAGGCTTGCTTCAAGGCTCGATAATGAATTACATATTTCTCCTTCCTATGCAGTGTTGCCATTAGCTTTGTTAGCTCTCTTGCTGATTTTGGAGGATTTCCAGTTTTCGGATTAATATGCTCTGGACCGAAGGGAATATCTTTATGGGCATCGTGTAGTTCCCTAGGATATTCTAAGTCGACTTCTAGCATATAGCCAGTATCGGCATCATCTGACACTTGGGTTACATCAATGTTGGCATCAGCCCATTCGAATCCTCCATAGGGTAGATACTGTGACATTGCCCAGCCATACTGATTATTGATATCGAAGTACATTAAATATTTTGATGGTTCCATGGGATTATAGGTTGGTATGTATTTATTATTAGCCTTGGAATAGCGGCTTGAGCAAACTTGGCTCAATCCACCTCGAATTCCTCGTTCCACGAAGAGAAACATGTCTTGATCGGTGAGAAGCTCAATTTCTTTTCTAGTATATCTTAACATTGCGTCCCAAGTGAAGCCGGGTAGCGTGTAGTAGTGGGCGGGGTCCAATTCATATGTTTCGAGACAGCTGGAGCGAAATTGTTCAAATACATCGGCGAGCAATAAGATATCAGTCTTCATATATAGATCGATATAATCACCCAAGTCTTGGCAATTGAAGTTGGACCATACCTGTTTAGCCCTTTGATACGATTTTTGAGGACATGGTGCATCATTAAGTGTGTTGAAAAATGCTTCTATTGGCGGCAAACAAGCTTCCTCAAACCGATCGAACGAGTCGATGTAATCATATGGCATCACACCCTTTCTTGTCAGTAAAGCAGTTTTATCTTCATCTAGCTCTGCGAACTGAGACCTTAAGTTGGGGTACTCAGGTAAATTTGATGCTAGTTTATCCAAGGATGAACTCATAAATCGAAAACTATCTATGAAGCGAAACTGGATTGGATAATCATCAATGTGCTTGGTGAATGAGATGTATTTTTCCTTTGTTATTGGTAACAAGTCAATAGATCCTTTCATTTTGTTAGCTATGTCTGCAATGATGAAATGGGCATCGTAGCCGCTCAAGTTATGAAACACCACAGATATCACGTGTGAATCTTGTTGATTAATGTTACATGGCGACGAACGGGCAGCACCTCTGTAGTTGTTGTTAGGAATCAAGTGGTTGTGATCTCGAACTTTATCACTTGGCGAATTGAACGGGTGCTCGCAGATGTAACAGTGTGTAGCTTTCTGAAACTCTGATTCTTCGGCTTCAGTCATATCAATATCGTAGGGACACCAGAATATAGTTGCGATATTCTCTGCAAGCTGAACCATCTCATCAGCGAACCACTGCATACATTCTGCACCACGGAATGACTTGTAAAAAGATAATGAGTCATCGTAGGAGCACTTTAGGTAATATCCTACAGCAGCTGGAATATGTCGCTGAGTCCTTTTAGGATCCTCCATTGTTGGGTTCAAAACGCTCTCCAAATCCGCATAAACTATAAAGGGCGCTCTTTCCTTGTTTTTAAAATTTTTGAACTTCAATATATTTTTCCCGATTTCTGGCATCCTAATAGCTGTTTCATTGATCTTCATACAATCTTCAAGGTGTTTGTTGAGCTTTTTTTGCGAATGAAAATAATGAAGGCAGCGATCGCAAATGAATTTTTTACCGTCATGTTTACTCAATTGTGAAGATATTAGACGGGAAAGGTTTTTAATCCATACATAATGATACTTTTCTGGAACTATACTTTTTCCCTCCTCACAATCCTTCTCCTCTGAATATTGATCTTGAATTAGCAGGAGGTTAACATGTTTTTCATGTTTGATTTTTGTTAAGAATGCTGGTAAGACTTTAAAGTTTTTCTTGGATTTTTCAAGCTTGTAAACATTCACAGATAGGCTATTTTGTTTTTCAAAACTGGGTATCTGTCCTAAGGTCATTGGAAACTGAATCCCTTTCAGCTTCAACACTTCTCTAAAATCTGGGTATTTGCTTAATCGTTGAGGATCTTTTTCGGCTAGAAACAATGCAGAAACTACTGCCCAAGCAAAGCAGGATTGATCATTGTTTTTCACGTTTATACAAGCTTCTTTACACTTTATTGATTGAGGTAGCTCGATGTATGAAGATCCTAGTTGAGGCGTGAATTTGTTAATGTTGATGCCTAAATTCACTATCTTCTCTAGGGCCCAACCACTATCTCGTTCCTGAAATTCTTCCAACTCGTTCATAATGGGTTCAGTAACCTTTTCCTTAAACCATTGCTCAAGATTAGTATCTCGGTAGATGGCCTTGTTAGACGTTGTGAAGTACTTGAATTCTTTAAGTACTTTATCGCCCTTGACAATTGTAAATTCCCCACAGAAAGCAGCATTAACTTTGATGGCTTCATCCTTTTTAAGAGCATTCTGGATCCTGCGTTTAAATGAAGCTGCACAATCTACCAAAAACAGCTTGGGATCTTTATGCTTCAAATTTGTAATGATCCCTGTTCTTATCCTGCTGCTGAAAGCTGAATTTGAATCATCCCAATGCACCCGCTCTCTTGCTCCTTCAGGGCGTGATGGTGAAAGTCCTGCGCCTTTCTTTTGCATATTCTTGAACTGATTCCTCATACTTCTTATATTCCGCAGACATGACTCTAAGTGCTGCTTTTCACCCATGGTTGCTGCTTGTTTGATCGCTTTGTTGAGTTTTCTTAGTCCTCGAGTACATTCCTCCAGGCCTTCTTTAGCGATGTTATCACTATATTTTGGTGTGAGTAGTCCCAGGAGAGAGGCTATATGTTTCACTAAATCTGCGAAGAGGGACATCTTTTAATCTGAACGCTTCGTTTTATTTGGGGTATATTTTTTATAGAACTAACTGGAAATGGCTATTGTTTCTCACAAACGTGTAAATCAGTATAGGAGAACTAGTTTTGCACGTCTTCACTCTTTGAGGAACTGCAAAGTAATGAATGAAGATTAGCTATGGCAGAACTATAAGTATCAGGACGGACGTAGGACTGGACGGTTTTATAATAGTGACCCCCCCCCCTCCACCCCGACTATCAGATTTTTGAGAAGGATTTTCATAAGAATCAATGTAAACATGAAGCAAATATGGGTTTTCAGCTATTGTGAGCGCTTTTTTCTTTTATACAGGTACAAATATTCCAGTTAATAAGCTGTGTGGCTTGCCGATCCAGATCTAAACTCATATGGTTGAGATTACACGCTCGCTCAAAGTCATCTGGAACTGTATAGAAAGGTCCCTCAACTCTTGGATTTTTTTTTTTTACAAAAATTTGCATACTTTTTATTCAGATGTAGCCTATTGTTAAATGTTATCCTCTCTGCTGTTTTTGTGTTTAGAACTTTCTATACTAAAATATTTACATTCCAATACATTATTGTGAATATTCATGGTAAACGAACGAATTGAATTGGATCACTGGAAAGTGGATTGATTGAAAAAACTGGTTACGGCCCTGTTCCTGTTGGCGTATGCTAAATGGCTGGACCTAGTCTTCATTGATGCCACTAATTATTTAGAAGTTTTTGGTGAAATAGTAAATTAAATTGGGCCAATAGAAAGTGGATTATTCGAAAAAAAAACTGATTACGGCCCTTTTGGCGTATGCTAAATGGTTGAAACTAGTTTTCAAAAACGCACACCAATTATCTAGAAATGTTTGGTGAAAAAACTGATAAAATCGAATCAATAGAACGTTAATTAATTGAAAAAATAGAATACGGCCCTTTTGGCACATGCTAAACGAGTAGAACTAGTCTTGAAATAGGCCAATAATTATTTAAAAATTTCTAGAAAAAGAATAAATTGAATCGAGTCGATAGAACGTTAATTAATTGAAAAAATAGAATACGGCCCGTTTGGTATATGCTAAACGGGTGGAACTGGTCTTCAAATACGCGACTAATTATTTAAAAATTTTTCGTAAAAGAACGAAGTGAATCGGATCGCTAGAAAGCGAAATAATTGAAAAAATGGAATAAGGCCCTAACGACATGTGCGCAGATGGTCAAAATCCGGTTTTCAGGCATTCCCTTGATAGTTAGGGTTGCGCACACCCCGGAAAAAGCAGCTTCGCTGTCCCCGCCTGAAAAGAGTTATGGTATGGTTAGGTACTTTTTAAATTTTTCATATCACCCTTTTTTGGCCCTAAGGGTTGTTCTTTGGGTAATAAATAATGTCCAACTTGACTGAAATTATAAGGGGGCTATGGGCTGGAATGTTTTTAAATATATTATTATACATATATGTAGTTAGTCGGCAGTGAAAATATCCATGCATGTTTACCTATCATTGATAAAATATAAATGCAAGTCTGAGCTTGTTGTTGTTTTTGCTAAAACGGAAACGCTTATCAGTTATAAGTAAAAATAACCGTGAAATATGATACCCCTGTTTTGTTTATTACTTTCCCACATTAAACGTCGGCGGCGTGCTGATTCATGAATTTATCTTATTCACCACTACGATATCCTGTATTAGAACACAATAAACTTTACTTTATGTAGGCTAGATGGCGCCACCGATAACAGAATGACGTAACCCACGTGTCTCAGGCCGCTATAAGGTCATCACAGAACCTGAACCGTAAATTGAACTTTGCACTATGTACGCTAGATGGCGCCACCGACATACACTGACGTAACACACGTGACCCAGGTCACTATGGCGTCATCAGAACCTGAACTATAATTAAATATACGTAGCGACATCTAAACGACATGAAACAATCTCTTCCACGCAAACTCCATATTACAGGAACCTGTAATTTTGAACCCTTCCTGTCGATCAATTGCAATAATTCACCGCACTCACGACAGATGGCGCCATGACGTTTGACAAGATGGCGCCGACGACGCATCCACCTTCGTGTCAACGACGGCGCATCCACCACGTGTCAAGAATGAAAGATTGAGGTTATGTTCGGAATTTTGTAGTCATACCCCCTTTGATTATCTACTAACACAACATTTTTATCTAAGTAGTACTGCAATGATGAAAATATTCACATATATGCCTATGACGTAACGCCTGCTCTTATCATTGTCGCAGGTTTAATTGTTTTCTCTGAATGAAAATAGTTTATCAGTATTGCGGCTGGACGGCTCAAGCAGTGTAATTTCCTATGCGACGCGTTTGCCTTATTTTTGTTTTTGTTGGTGAACGTGTTAATATAATTTAGCAATATATTGATGATAGGTAATGAATATTTGAAGCAAAAATACCAGGAAAATCCTTATGAGGAAAACTCAAGACGGAATTATTTTTGTAGAGAAATATTTGTAAAAATGAGTCATGGGTCTAAGTCATGTTGACAATAAAAGTCACTCGAACTAGCGGCGATTTTGATTTAAATACTAGCCAAAACGTTGATGATTTAAATAATATTTTTAAAAAAATCGGCTGATTGTCGCTGGTTTCTTATATTGAGACGAGAGACCTCAGCCTTCTGATTGATTAGAGACTTGTTAGGACTTGCTTATCGCAGGATGCCAACGTACTAAGCAACAATAAAATTGAAACGATGGCCCATATTTCTAGGAAAAGTTCGCTGGTCTGTGCAGATGGATACGAAGCTGGTGATTGGCTACTACTAGTCAGAGCTTGTTTATCGCAGGTCACAGGAAAGTAACAAGTTATGGTTTCGCTGCGGTTGCAATAAACGTTGACGACGCGATAGCGAAACGACGTTTTTATTATAAATTACGTCGTCATCAGACCCGATGACGAAACGACGTTTTTATTATTAGTTACGTCATCATCAGTACAATGCACCTTGCATGAGGTACGAAGTCATGAGGTTCTATGTGTGTTCGATGAGCCGCTTGGAGTCAGGTACGGTCAATGACCCTGAACGCAGTGGCGGCTGACGCGACCAATAAAAGACATGGGCACTGGAAAGGGGGCGGGGCTTAGCGCCAACGACTGCTGGCGGGCTGGACGGATGACCTTGAAAGGTACAAAAATTGCCAGAACGGACCTTAGATTTTCTTATGGAGATTTACATGGGAAAATGACTGATTTTGCGCTCGAACTGTCATAGCTCCTTTACTAAGACCTGATGTGGTTATCGACGAATTGGCCAAAAATGAAATAAGAAAGAAATTATACATGGTGACAATTTAAAAACTTACAATGGCTATATCTCAGGGTCCTTATTCTTGAAACAGGGGAGCAGCGTTCCCAGGAGAACGAGTGTTCCGTCTTTCTCAACGATATGCAACTGATAATATGAATAACAAAGACGGAACACTCGTTCTCCTGGGAACGCTGCTCCCCAGTTTTAAGAATAAGGACCCTGGAACCAAAAAAAAATATAAAAAATCGCTGAAAACAATTTCTATAGTAGGAAGGGGGAACCAAAATGATGTAATAACCAATCTGTTTTCAATTATCCCCTTACCCCCAGCCACCCCAACTAAATAATCTTGAATAGGAACCCCCTACTTGTGATACCTAATCTGAAAGCTACTAAAAAATGCTTTTCAATGGTATCGGGTCTTCAAAAAAAAAAACCAATCAAAGATTGCTATGGTTTTTTAAACGTATGTCTTAACTATATTTTTCTTTAATTTTGTCAATGAACTTTACTGTCAAAATATAATGTCAAAAATCCTGACGAATAAAGAAACAGGAATGCGACGTACGTTTTTGAAATCAAAGCAATCTTCGATTGGTTTTTTTTTTGAAGACCCGATACCTTACAAGCTTGGATTCGATGTGATAGTTTTTGGTTTATTGGGTAAATAAAACTTCATTCAATTAAATTAAAATTGTATTTCTTTGGACTTGTCAATTTTTCCAGGTTCCCAAAACAACGAATTAACCCAAAATAATACAAGCCTAAAATATTTAAACCTCAAGATTAATGCTACGATAGTGACAATAGTTATTTGTTTTACTAGGCAGAAAAGTACAAGATTTAATGCCGCGGCTGGTGTTTCATAGCCGAGGCTAGGAAATCAGCCAAGGCATTAAATCTGCTTTTCTGCCATGTAAAACATATAATTTTTTCTCCGAATCTTCAAATTCACACAGGGACATCTTTTTTATATTTATTTCATTCATTATAATTATCCAAATAATTAAATTATTTTGACAATTGTCATTGTCACCGTCAATTTCAAATACCAAATTGAGTGAAATTATCACCTGGAACGTTGTGCCTAGGCGCAAAACACCAGCCGCGGCATTAAATCTTGTACTTTTCTGCCTAGTAAAACAAATAACTATTATTAAATTAATAGTCAAAAATTCTATTCACATTTCAATGGTTATATGTACAGTGTAATTTTTTAAGTGTGCGACATATGGGGATTTTTTTTAGTAATAGCACAACCCAAATACAAACAAGGCCAAAAGTTGGTGCATGTCTGATAATCATATTAGGTGCACTTAGAATGGTTGCAAGTCTAACAGCATACAGGGTAGCTCAAACAATATCAAAGCTGGTACTGTAAAGTACCCTTATTTTAGAAAATTCAGCAAAATGTTATAGAGAAAAGTTGTTTGGAATTAAAAGTTATGCCTAAATACCAAAACATAGCCTCCTAAGATTTTTTTTATTTTCTTTCGAAAAAAATCTATAATTTCTATATTTTTTTTATTTTTTATTTCCGCCCTTGAGACTTTCAAAAATTAATTAAAATCAAATCAATTTTACATAACTTTGTTCAAATTCAAGCATATTTGTAAAATTAACTTAGATTTTTAATTTTTTATGGAATCACAAAATTCATGTTTGTTGCAATGATATTCAACACAACTTTAAAATGTCGCAATTTTTTTTTAACAAGTTGAAACATTACTAATGATAATAGCCATATTACAAAAACTCTCCTTAAAGTGCAACAGTTTTATTTTATTTAAGTAAATATAAGTAGAATTTTGATATTTTTTGAGCCACCCTGTATGCTGTTTGACTTGCAACCATTCTAAGTGCACCTAATATGATTATCAGACATGCACCAACTTTTGGCCTTGTTTCTATTTTGATTGTGCTATTACTAAAAAAAAATCCCATATGTTGCACACTTAAGTAATGACACTGTATTTTGACAATTATTGACAATTATACCATCCAATCCTAGCTTGTAGGGTACCATTGAAAAGAATTTTTCAAGAGCTTTCAGATAAGGTATCATAAGTAGGGGGTTGGTATTTAAGATTATTAAGTTGGGGTGGCTGGGGGTGTGGGGGTGAGTGAAAACAAGTTAGTTATTACATAATTTTGTTTCCCCCTCCCTACTATAAAAATTGTTTTTGGCGATTTTTTATATTTTTTCTGGCTCCTGAGATATAGCCATTGTAATTTTTTAAAATGTCACCCTGTATGTATTCTATTTTATTAAGGAAATTCCGACCTCGGATAAAGTTCTAGCAGATATTAAAAGTGATGAAAATGTGCCTAAGGAAGAGATAAATTGTGGAAAATTCTACGAGAAATTAACTTCAACTAGGAAAAACAAAATAGGAAATCACTGCTGGTCGAGAGGACTGAAATTGTCTGTTGCAGGAGGAAATAGGTAAAATCGATAAGAAAATAGAAAGATATAATAGACGAAACCTGGTTAAACGAAGCCTATATGAGGGGTCATTCACAACTGGATATCCCGTGTACACCCTGTAGGAGATATCCAAAACTCTTCAGGGAAATCTTGGGAAGTTTGGGGAGATTCAGGGTTGGCTAAAACCCAAATTTTTGAAAATTTCTATTGAGTTTTTGTGATAGTTTTTGTGTATTTTGTAGGGTTTTTGTTAGTTATGCTACTAGTAGTAGTTTTCTTTTCATTTTTACTTCTGTATCTAAGAATTATTTGATTTATATTATTAACTACTTTTCCTTAGGATTTTTATTTTGTTTAATATACTTAGATAAGAAAAATGTGAATAATCCGAGATTTCTTCTTATTAATCCTAACTCTAGATTTCTTTAAATTTATTTTCAGATTTTGTGATTTGCCTATATTTCCAGATATCTCAGATTTAGAACAATGTCATGTGTATTTTAAATGGACAAAATTTTGAAAATAATAAAAATGAAATTTTCAAGAAAAAGTTTTAGATTTTACAGGCCCATCTTATTACAGGTATTTTGATTTCGTCAAATTTAGAGCTAAAATACAGCTCAGATGACAAAGATAGAGTTTTTGAGCACTCTAACTATCAGATTCTATAATTTGCTCATATTTTTTCTGAGTCTCAGACCCAGAAAGAGATTTGAGAACAACTTTCATTGGCTCATAAATCTTAAAGCCAAGATTTGAATTTCTCAGATCCAGAGCAAGAATATTGGTGTAGTGGAGTGGTTTTTTTTCACTTTACTACTCTCATTTTTCATTCCACTTGTCTATTTGAAACCAATAAATTATGAGCATTCAAAACAAATTCAAGAGTCTGGAATAGGGAAATTACTTTAATAATTGAGCTTATTGTTTTTATGCTGTAAAATTCTCTATTCAATTATTGCTAACTTCGAATTTATTTTCAGATTCTGTGATTTGCTTATACAGGGTGTCCCACAGAGAACCAAATCGATCTATACAGGGTGTATATTTTAAGTGATACCACTATTGCTATATCCGAAACGATAAGAGCTACAAGGTCGGTTAAATTAGAAAAAAGTTGCCTTTTTTGATGCCCATTCAAGACTTGTTTACAGTGTTGCCAAATTCTTTTTAGTTTATGAAATAGGTACAGGATGATTTCTAAAAAACGCCCAAAATTATTTCATCAATTATTTCGAAAACTATTGAGGTTCGAGACAAAAGTTGAATTTGAAAGTTTTATAATTTTTTTTGCTCAACAACATGGCATCTTCAAATTTTGAATCCGACGTTTCGTGATCGAGCCACCATTATCATCTTCATTTTTTTAAATACGGACCTGGATTTTTTATGTCATTTTTAGAAAGGGAATAAAGGGCACTTTCTATAAATGACATAAAAAATCCAGGTTCACATTTAAAAAAATGAAGCTGATAATGGTATCTCGATGACGAAACGTCGAATTCAAAATTGGAAGATGCCATGTTGTAGAGCGAAAAAAATTATAAAACTTTCAAATTTGAATTGTGTCTCGAATATCAATAGTTTTCGAAATAATTGATGAAATAATTTCGCTCGTTTTTTGAAAATCACCCTGTATTTCCTAAACTAAAAAGAATTTGGCAACACTGTAAACAATTCTGGAATGGGCAGCAAAAAAGGCAACTTTTTTCTAATTTAACCGACCTTGCAGCTCTTACCGTTTCGGATATAGCAATAGTGGTATCACTTAAAATATACACCCTGTATATGGAAAGCTGTATGCAGAAAATTTTTGAAAATTTGACAGTATACTAATGTCAATGGGGGCAACCCGGCTAAAATATTTTCAAGATGGTGGCTCATCCGGTTATACCAGAAGTAGACGTCAACTTGCTTATTTTAAATAAGATACCCTGTATGTGATTGCATATTTGGATTCTACGTAAAATTCTGAGCAGATTTTATAAGATATACCCTTTACCTAAGTTCAAGTGTTTTGTAAATATTCAAGATGGTGGCTTTTCCGGTTATATCGGAAGTAGACGTCAACTTGCTGTTTTTAATAGAGACACCCTGTATGTGATTGCATATTTGGATTCTATGTAAATTTATAAGCAGATTTCATGTGATATACCCTATACCCAAGTTCAACTGCTTTGGAAATATTGACAGTTGAAAATTAACTTTTTGTAACTTTGACAGGCTGTAAAACATATCTTTGATTTTCATAAACTATCATTTGACACCAACTTTGAATTTAACTGGAGATTAAATTTAACTGGAATTTTTAAATGGATTAAATTTAAAGTTGGTGTCAAATGATGGTTTATGAAAATCAAAGAAAGTTTTTACAGCCTGTCAAAGTTGCAAAAAGTCAATTTTCAACTGTCAATATTTCCAAAGCAGTTGAACTTGGGTATAGGGTATATCACATGAAATCTGCTTATAAATTTACATAGAATCCAAATATGCAATCACATACAGGGTGTCTCTATTAAAAACAGCAAGTTGACGTCTACTTCCGATATAACCGGAAAAGCCACCATCTTGAAAATATTTTAGCCGGGTTGTCCCCATTGACATTAGTATACTGTCAAAGTTTCAAAAATTTTCTGCCTACAGTTTTTCATATATCGATCGATTTGGTTCCCGGTGGCACAGGGACACCCTGTACAATTTCTAGATATTTTGGATTCAAAGCAAAGTCATGTGTATTTTTAATGGATAAAATTTTGAAGATTACAGAAATGAAATCATGAAGAAAAAGATTCAGATTCTGAAGGCTCATTTTATTTACAGCTATTTTGATTTTGTCAAATTTAGAGCTAAAATACAGTTCAGATGACAAACATAGAGATTTTGAGCATTTCAACTACATATTAGACTCTATGATTTGCTCATATTTTTTTTGCGCCTGAGATCCAGATAGAGATTCGAGAGGAAACTTCATTGGCTCATAACTTTTGAAGCCAAGTTTTGAATTCCTCAGATCCAGAGCAAGAATGTTGGTGTAGTGGAGTAGTTTTTTTCGCTGAACTACTTTGATTTTTCACTCCAAATTTGGTCTATTTCAGAACTAAATCATGAACATTTAGAACAAATTCAAAAGCCTGGAATAGGGAAACTATTTTGACAAATCTAACAGCCAGTTAAATTTTGTTATTTATTGTCATGTGACACAAATCACCCAATCATGTCAAAATTATACTGAAAACAGCCCTAGGGTTGTTTTCACTCTATGACGTTGTCTTCGACATTGCTGTCAAAAAAAATTCTATCCGAATAACCCTCGCTTTCGAAATCTGTTATAAATTTTTTTCGGACAATTATCAATGTCCTTGGGCTATTACTATTGATAATTTAGCTTATTGTTGGTACCCTGTAATAGTTATTTACATTACAAGTGCGTGTTCTACAATAACGAGTGTAAAAGATTAGAACGACGAGGTCGTAGACCGAGTCGTTCTAATTACACGAGTTTTGTAGTCATGTTTAATCGCACGTGTGATGCACAACGTTTTATCTATAAAACGAAAAATAGGAAAGTGTTTTCAATCATTTTCGTTTATTAGTCGTTGTCTACCTTCATTTTACCCTTAACTTAGGTTTAACGTTGACATTTGTCAAATCACAAAAATAGTTGTGTTATGAATTCATTATCTCGTCCATAACACCACTAGTTGTGTTATGAATTCATAACCCAGTCCATAACACCACCGTTCTGTTATGAGTCTCATGACATAACTCAAATACTAGAAAAATGATTATGTAAAAACGTCATAACCAAACGCTTGTAGATAAAACTCTTTACATAATTTATTGCTTGGGATAATCCTAGATTTTCTATTGATAATTGTCAATCTGTGGTCACTATGGCAGAAATGAGTTTTTCAAATTCACTGTGTTTTCAAAATGGATTTTGGTGCATGCCAACCCTGGAGGAGGTTCAGGAAAATCTGAAGGAAATCCGGAAAGATTCGGAGAAATCTGAGAAGATCTATGGGAAAACTGAGGAATATTTGGGAAAATATGAGGGAAATCTGACTAAGTGAGACCGTGCGCGCGTTCAGAATTCAATTTTTTATTGATTGAGAATATTCGAGAGGATATCATATTATGTACCAGGTTTTCTGCTGAAATAAAAATATACCTCATATTGTAATAAATGTAGCTTTCATATTGCCAGGAGAGTAGTAAATCAAGACGTTGTGTTAAGGTGAAGACCTCGGAAGTTGTATTCTGGCTTTGCACTTGTGCTGGTATTCTATGAAATGAAAAGCAATAAACTTTGGAGACAATATGGTTAAAAAAGACCTTCTCACCTAACAATAGTTCAGGAGCATAAACACCACTTTACCAAATATGTCGTCTATGAATATGAAATAGCAAAAAAACATAATGTGACAGTACTGCCTCCATACCACTGTGATCAAAACCCGAGAAAGTTAATAGGTATGGGCACAAGTAAAAGATTACTGGCGAAAGATAATGCCATATTTAAAATATAAAAATATTCAAGTTGAACGATGTTCAAGTGCTGTTCGACAAAGCCTGAAATTAATGGAGAAAAGTGGTTCAATTGTGTTCGAAAGATTATTAGAATCACCTTGTATAGGTTTTCCATATTTAATTAGGATTTATTTATTGCTCTCTCTCTTTTTCAAATCGACTATAGAAACTTGCATGTTCTGCTTGGAGATTCGCTTCAATAGCAGGGTAGAGAAAATAAATGGAGACCTAATAGTCGGAAAATATGGAGAAAAGAGAGTCAACGATAACGGAAACTAATAAGGCATATGCACTCAAACTAAGCGAAAAATCGTAAATGGAATCTTTAGACACAAAGTAGGACCACGATGGTCTCGTCAGGGCTATTTTTATTCTTAAATAGCGTTTCTTTCAATTAGTACCGCGGTTTAAATGCTAAAGATCTAATTATCAAAACTCAGAAAAAACAATAAAACAACGGGACAATAATATTACTCGAACTAAAGTGGTACTGGTAGAAGTAGTTTTTTAATCCCTAGGAACCAAGAGTACCACTTTGAGGATAACCTGTACCTTAAGTCCCCCCCCCTTGCTTACGTCGGAATAATCGAACGCACTCAGATATTTACTTGAAATTTACAGGTATCAAGGAACACAAAATTGATAGCTTTATGGATTGAAGATGGGGACTCCATCTGTCAATTTTATATCAAAAAACTATTTGGCTCCCTAATGAACCTATGAATTTCAAGTAAATACCTGAGTGTGTTCCGAAATTAGCAGGAAGGACATGGTCAAAAGAAGCTATGATTTGTTTTTTCTAAACTTTGCGGTGCTGCTAAGTCCACAATGTTTGTGTGTGTAAATAATAGAATATGGTATCAGGGCTCGAAATTCAAATCCCACAAAAGAGTGCAAAACTCACCAAAAGGTTAATCAACATTGATCCTCTTAACCTCAATTGAATTGGAGAGTGGAGTGGAACTTGAAATCGCTTTATCAGTATGAAATCGGCTGACCGAATAATCTTAGTCTTTCTCTCCGTTATGTAGAAGAAAACTAATATCAAACTCCAGGAATATAATTTAAGTACAAAAGATCATTTAGTGTTGTTGACCATTTTCCGACTGACCCACTCAAAAAACCAAATATCACTCAAAATCTGCAACTATTGTAATAAAACAATAATTCCTTTACCCTAAAATTTTGCATACGCTCTACGTATTATATGTCAACTAACCTCCGACGAACATTGTTCGCGTAGTTTGAATAAAATTACTGACTTGGAGGCGCAGAGTGTAGACGCTTTGTTGTTTGTATATGTAAAAGCCAAAGCGGAAACATCTTTCGTTCATCGTGACATTTACGAGTATTACAATTATTGTTCCACTGGGGTATATTTCACGTCATAATGATATTGTCGCATCGGATGTGTTTTGCTGCGGATGAAAGAGAGTTTTTGAGTTTATTTATATAGGGAAAAATAGGCTATACCCATACCCATACCTATAGGTAAAATATCTTTTTAATTTATTGGTAGTAGATTAAGGTATGCGTATGATGGGGGAATACGTAAAGTAGTTCCATAAACCATTTCTGCAGTACTAAATTGGATAGAATCCTTAAAGCAAGTTCTCAGTCCAAACATGACTATGGGAAACGAATCAACCCAATGAATACCATTAACCGCTGTCAAAGCACTTTTGAGACTTCGATTAAATCGCTCAATAACACCATTAGAAATAGGATGATAAGCTGTTGTTTTAATGTGATGAGTGCCGAAAATTAACATTAATTCTTTAAATAATTTTGACTCAAATTGAGATCCTCTATCAGATGTTATAAAAGTTGGTATACCAAATCTACTTATCCACTGAGAAACTAAAGCTTCAGCAACCGTAGAACTGTTAATATCTTTAACAGGAATTACTTCAGGCCACCTAGTGTACCGATCTATACAAGTAACAAGTAACAAAATACTTAAAACCTTTAGAACAGGGCAAAGGACCGACAATATCGATATGTAAAGCCGGGCTCAAACGACTCGTGTACTTGGCGAATAATCGTTACTTGCGTATACTTGCCATGTCGTGTGAGTGGGTTACTTGTACAATTATTTGTCACTCAATGGTTTTCCATTTCTTGTCGGTAAAAATGTCCCGAGTCAAAGGATCACGATTATTAGTACACTTGCCAAGTTCATACTTGTCTATACTTGTAGAGGCGCGCAAACGAAGTTCACAAATAATTGGCTTTTACTGCGACTATTTCATTTAATTTTCGACTAGCATCAAGGTTTAGCCAAATGTTCGCACTCGCGTACTTGTAAATTGTAACATGTCGTGAGAGCGCCCTGCTTGCCATCGCAATTCGCAAAGCTCGTATACTTGCTGAGAGCTGCGTCAAGTTAGCCCCCCACATTCGAATTTTCTAAAAAAATTGCAACCACTTACTGTGCTCGAAGTGTGCTTTACTGTGCCGATGATATTTTGAACTGTGCCGTTTCGATAACAAAGTTTTAGGAAAAAATAGATGAGGGGCTAACTTGACGCTCAGCCCCCCCAAAATTTTGGAAATCAGATGAAACAAAATTGAATTCTTATCCAATCTGAAGTGTGCTGAACTGTGCCGTATCAGGTTTTTCTCAAAATTTCCATATTCGGTCATTTTCCAACAAAATTCTACTGGGGGGCTAGCTTGAGGCTCAGCCCCCCCAAAATTTTGGAAATCAGATGAAACCAAAAAGAATTCTTATCCAATCTGAAGTGTGCTGAACTGTGCCGTATCAGGTTTTTCTCAAAATTTCCATATTCGGTCATTTTCCGACAAAATCCTACTGGGGGGCTAACTTGACGCTCAGCCCCACCAAAATTTTGGAAATCAGATTGAACAGAATTGAATTCTTATCCAATCTACAGTGTGCTGAACTGTGCTGTATCGGGTTTTTCTCAAAATTTCCATATTCGGTCATTTTCCAACAAAATTCTACTGGGGGGCTAGCTTGACGCTCAGCCCCCCCAAAATTTTGGAAATCAGATGAAACCAAAAAGAATTCTTATCCAATCTGAAGTGTGCTGAACTGTGCCGTATCAGGTTTTTCTCAAAATTTTCATATTCGGTCATTTTCCGACAAAATCCTACTGGGGGGCTAACTTGACACTCAGCCGCCCCAAAATTTTGGAAATCAGATTGAACAGAATTGAATTCTTATCCAATCTACAGTGTGCTGAACTGTGCTGTATCAGGTTTTTCTCAAAATTTCCATATTCGGTCATTTTCCGACAAAATCCTACTGGGGGGCTAACTTGACGCTCAGCCCCCCCAAAATTTTGGAATGCAGATTGAACAGAATTGAATTCTTATCCAATCTACAGTGTGCTGAACTGTGCTGTATCAGGTTTTTCTCAAAATTTCCATATTCGGTCATTTTCCGACAAAATCCTACTGGGGGGCTAAATTAACGCTCAGCCCCCCCAAAATTTCGAAAATTAGTTTGCACAAAATTGAATTCTCATTCAATCTGGAGTGTGCTGAACTGTGCTGTACCAGGTTTTTCTCGAAATTTCCATACTCGGTCATTTTCCGACAAAAAACTAAGAGGGAGCTAAGTTGATGGCAAATTTTAGAAATCGGATCAAAGAAAAACGGACTCTTATTCTTATTATAAATTTGAAGTGAGCTGAATTGTGCCTGATCAGGTTATTCCAAGTTTCCATGTTTGGCCATTTCCCGATATAAACCTAATGGATGGTATGTATGTAAATTCTCAGAGCTGAACGTCAAGTTTAGCTAGTAGGATTTTGTCAGAAAATAACCGAATAAGTATGTAAATTTTGAGAAAACCTGATACAGCAGAGTTCAAGTACACTTCAGATTGGATAAGAATACAATTTTGTTCAAACTGATTTTCGAAATTTTTGGGGGGCTGAGCGTCAAGTTACCTCTCCATCTCCAGTAGGATTTTGTCGGAAAATGACCGAATATGGAAATTTTGAGAAAAGCCTGATACAGCACAGTTCAGCACACTTCAGATTGGAAAAGATTTCAATTTTGTTTAATCTGATTTTCAAAATTTTGGGGGGTTGAGCTTTAAATTGGCTCCCCGCTCCCTAGTATGATTATTTTGTCGGAAAATAACCGAATATGAAAATTTTGAGAAAAACCTGATTCAGCACAGTTCAGCACACTTCAGATTGGATAAGAATTCAATTTTGTTTAATCTGATTTCCAAAATTTTGGGGGGGCTGAGCGTCAAGTTAGCCCCCCAGTAGGATTTTGTCGGAAAATGACCGAATATGGAAATTTTGAGAAAAACCTGATACAGCACAGTTCAGCACACTCTAGATTGGATAAGAATCCTTTTTGGTTTCATCTGATTTCCAAAATTTTGGGGGGGCTGAACGTCAAGTTAGCCTCTCATCTATTTTTTCCTATAACTTTGTTATCGAAACGGCACAGTTCAAAATATCATCGGCACAGTAAAGCACACTTCGAGCACAGTAAGTGGTTGCAATTTTTTTAGAAAATTCGAATGTGGGGGGGCTAACTTGACGGAGCCCTTGCTGAGTACGCGAATAATTGTGTATTCGCCAACTACACGAGTCGTCTGAGCCCGGCTTAAGTGACTGAATCTGTCTTTAGGAGTCTCAAATTGTGACAAAGGACTTACCGTATGTCTAATTATTTTAGACCTTTGACAACTTACATATTCTTTTGTCCACCTCCTTATATCAGATCTTAAGTTTGGCCAAACTACCCTAGATGAAATAAGCTTTTGTGGAGCACGAATTCCAGGGTGAAATAAAGAATGCATAATTTTAAAAATTTTATACCGAAACTTAAATGGGATAAACGGACGAGCCTTGCCTGTTGATACATCACAAAACAATTCAACTGCCTCGTCATCTAAATGAAACTTTTCCAATAACAAAGAAGTATTGTCTGAGTTCTGGAAGAACTTTAGTTCCTGATCAGTTTCCTGTGCTTTTGCAAGTTCTAAATAATTAATATTTTCCAAACAAATCGAATTTAACTCAATGCGACTTAAAGCATCGGCAACAGCATTGTTTTTACATGAAATATGTCTAATATCTGTAGTAAACTGTGAAATAAAATCTAACACCTGTATGCAACATCCTCTTTTATCTTAAAAGCGCTTTTCAAAACTGGTCACTTTTAAAAATGTGTATTATAAACCATATAAATTTTTAAAGGTACCAGTTTTAAAAAGCGCTTTTAAGTTAAAAGAGGATGTTGCATACAGCTGTAAATGTCTAAATTCTCTGAGGAAATATTTATCTGAATTTGATTTGATTGCATATACTAGTGGCTTGTGATCTGTTAAAATATGAAAAACCCTGCCTTCAAGTAAATACCTAAATTTTTTGATAGCCAAATAAATTGCCAAAAGTTCTCTTCCAAATGTACTATATCTCTGTTCAGTAGGTATAAGTTTTTTTGAAAAGAAACACACAGGCTGCCAAAAATTATTATGATACTGGTTGAAAAACTACACCTACTGCAAAATCAGAAGAATCCACCATAATATTCAGAGGAACATTTTCGCTAGGGTGATTTAAAAATGTTGCAGTAGCTAATGCTTCTATAATCTTGATAAAATCATTCTGAGCACAATTTGTCCAAACAAAATTCTTTTTCTTAATAGATTTAACGGGATCATACAAGGACTATATAAGGCATAAATCTGCACAATTTGGAATAATTCTACGGTAAAAATTTACCATACCCAATAATTCTTGGAGCTTGCGTTGAGAAGACGGAACCGGGAACTGTCGAATTGCTTCAACTTTTGCAGATAAGGGTTTTATTCCTCTGCCATTAACCAAATGACCCAAAAATTCTATTTCACTCAACCCAAATTTACATTTTTCTGGGTTCAAAATGACGCCATATTCGTCTAATCTTTGAAAAATTTTGTGTAAATGTTCTTCATGCTGTCCCTCAGTTTTACTAGCCACGAGAATATCATCAAGATACACAAAACAAAAATCAAACCCCCGGAGTACCTCATTAATAAACCTTTGAAATGTTTGAGCTGCATTTCTCAATCCAAAACTCATTTTTACATATTCAAATAGTCCAAATGATGTAGTAATTGCGGTTTTTGGAATATCACAAAGTTCAATTGGAATCTGATGATAAGCTCTAACTAAATCTAATTTTGAAAGCAGTTTTGCATCAACACAACTACCTGAAAAGTCTTGTATATTAGGAATTAGATAACGATCAGGAATTGTAACATTATTAAATGCTCGATAATCTCCTACAATACGCCAATTATCTGAACCTTGTTTAGGTACCATATGCAAAGGAGAAGACCAATTACTAAAAGATACACGCACAATACCTAAATCTAGAAGCCTTTCAAATTCTTGTTTAACTATTTTTAAACGATCAGGCGCTAGTCGCCTAGTCTGGATGTCCTCGAGTTCTAATGCAATGTGTTATATTAAGTTTTATTTTCAAATTTCGAGTAAGCGGTTTGGTAAGTAATGGAAATTTCAGTAAAATATTCGTAAATTCACAATTATCGAAATTACCTAGAGAAATAGGACCTATGGATGAAATATTTGAAGTACAACCTAAAATATTCTTATACGTTAAAGCATCTATAGCTTGCCTCCTTTTCATGTCAACCAGCAGATTAAAATATCTTAAAAAATCAGATTCCAAAATTGATTGTTTTATATTTGCTATAACAAATGGCCATTTAAATTTTTTTTAAAACCAAAATCCAGAACTAATGATTTAATCCCAAAAGTTTCAATAACATAATTATTCGCAGCGAAAAGAGTTTTATCGTACTTGTTTGTTGGATTCATACATTTGGAGAAAGCTAATAGACTTACCTCTGCACCAGTATCCACAAGAAAACGATGACCGGAAATAGAATCCTGCAAATAAAATAAATTCTGGTTAAAGGCTTTGTTAAAATTATTGAAACAATAGTTGCTGACATCTAATTGCGAACCTAAAACATTGTTATTTAAAGATTTTTTAAATTGATTTTGCGACCTAACAAGGAGAAATACACTTCACAGCCTTGTCTCCAAATCACTCATGATACCAGCACAACTCGTACAAGACATCTGTACACACCAAGCCAATTGCTGACACTCTACAAAGCCCAGATTCGACCAACTATGGACTACTGCTCACATATATGGAGTGCAGCACCCAAACATACCTTAATGCTTTTGAACACCGTGCAAAAACGAGCTATCAAGCTGATCAATGACCCCGCACTTACTCGTAACTTGGATGGTCTCGAACATCGCAGGTCTGTGGGCGATTTATCTCTCTTCTACAGGTACTATCACGGAAAATGCTCTGAAGAGTTGGCACGTATGATTCCACCGAGAGTAGCGCCTACTAGGCGAACCCGTCAAACAGACGGTAACCATGAATTTACTGTCAAGCTAGAGGCACCAAAAACCTCATTATATCAGAATTCATATCTCTGGAGAACAGCATCGCTGTGGAATAAACTCCCTGCGACGGTTTTTCCTGCAGGTTACAACCTGAACCGTTTCAAGACCAACATACACCGACATTTCCGCGCACTCGCCGCTTCTCGAGCGTGATAGGACATTTCCTTGCGAGTGCGCATATCCGTAAAAAAAAAAAAAAAAAAAAACAACCTATAGTTTGAAATTGGACTGGCACTCCTACTTCGCGATGAAATCATGGTTTCTCTACTTCTTCTATTAGATCCGTTATGGTGAAAATTACTTTTGTTGCGATATTCAAATTACACTATCCAAGATGCTGTCAAACTTAAATAAAAATGTCCGCCAAGAGGCAGACAAACCCAATGAATTATAGCTAAAAACTGGAATGCGCACACATTGCCATATCTGCCAAAAAAATGAAGCCATGAAAGACAGATGCCACAAGGGGGAATGTTGTTTTTTTCTGTTGCTCGCTGTCATATGATGTTTTCGAAAGTTTTGTCATATTTCCCTTCACAGGTTTCATCGAGTGGAATACGTGTGGGAAGCAATTTTCGCCATTTAACATAATGAGTGCGACAAAAACAGGTATCCCCTCCGCAGCAGCTGCACTAGGCTTCACGTTCGTCCTTATGTGTTAGCATTCCAGTTTTTGGTTATAGTTCATTTAACAAACCCTTTGTTTGCGTGTCAAAGTCACGTCTTTTGGACAGGTGACTAACGAATGTGCTGTCAAACTTAAATTAAAAGATTAAAATGTCCGCCAAGAGGCACACAAACACTTTGTTTGCTTGTCAAAGTCACGTATTTTGGATAGGCTAATTAGGCTCTCCAAACCACGTGATTTTTCAATATGGCGACCGTGGAAAATTTGACGTTTGTTTGTTTATCTTGAGTTTTTTTGGAATATTTTCAAGCTAATTACAGTTTACTTTGTTATAATATACTTTTTGAGATGCAGAGTGAATATTTAAAGACTTGAATGCAGGAAAATCGGGATCTGGGCGAACGATTAGTTTAAAAAAATGTCCAGATGACATTTTGATTCACAGTTCCCATTAATGAGCAAATGAAGGCCTACAAAAGCTTAGATTCTTACGAATATTTCGAAAATGGCTTTATTTCAGATGCAGGAACAGTGGAAGTGAAAAATTTTCACGTTTTAATTGGAAAATTTTAAAACAAAGGGCAATGAAAAAAGCCTGACATCATCCTTGTTACCTTGTTGAAACTACTTCCACAATCAACTTCAAGACCCGGTTGTGGCATTTTTAATTGGAAGAAACACTATAATGAAGTCAATAAAATAAAAAAATAAACAGAGTTCATTCACAAAACAACCAGAAAATGCACTTTAAAAAGCTTCAAATTACATACTCTCATATACGGAATAATGAACTTCTGCCACAACCCACTTTTTGACAGGTCGTTGGAATGCCTAATGACAGTCGCCCTGAGGTAAAACAAATCATTAATTTACATTCGTGTAGATTAGGCCAGTTATGTTTTATGCGATTTTCATAGCTTTTTTACAAGTTTTGGTGTTATTTTGTTTTAAAAAAGTTAGAGCGGAGTGTTTGTGTTCTAGTCTATGTGGTCTTTTATCTAAAAGTTTGCTAGGTTTTCCTATAATGGATTAAATTCAGGTTTTTCCCAACAAATATCAAAACTAAGTGTCACAAGAACGAATATATAAGTATAATTACTCTATATTCAATCTATTTTTCTGTCAGATCTTCTCTTTTAAGAACATTAATCAATTTTTCTCTTCTTTCTTGAGCTAACAAATCAAACCTCCCATTGTTATTTGAAATTGATGGAAACCTATGGAAGGATATTGTATCCCTTGCGCTGTACTGCCACAAATAACAACTAAACAAACTCTAGGCATGTTCAAGAAACTTCTGGAGCACACAAAAGGTATTTATTTTTAAAAAATCTAACTAAAGCACTGTAAATTATATCTTTGTGTTACCTCAAGGCGACTGTCAATAGTGTCAAACTGTCAGATCGTGTACTTGCCCTATTAGACTATCCAAGATGCTGTCAAACTTGAATTAAAATGGCCGCCAAGAGGCACACAAACCCATTTTTTATGTGTCATCAAATTTGTCAACAAATAATGTATGAGCTTAAAATAGGGCTCATTGTGAATTATTTGCGTTCTGATACTTAAAACTGTTATTTTCATTAATGTTAGAAATAGTGTATTTGAATAGTGTATGTAAATAGTAGTAAATATTTCTCAAAAACGCGAAAAACATGCCTACAACGTGTTGTAGCATTAAATGTGGAAGTTGTGGAGATCGGCACATTATTAAATTTTTTCAAATTTTAAGTGAAAAAAACAATACAAATCAAAACACAACACTGTACGGTGAAGTTGAAATAAATAAATATTTTCACATCAAGGGTAGATCCTGCGTGTCCAAGTGAAATGCAGGTAGAGCAACCTTGCCCAAACAATAAGGATTCCGTAATTGGGTAGAAACTGGCAAAAATTGGGACGCACACAATAGAAAATAAGTATTGAATTATGATTATTAATGACATAACATAATGACGTTATGGTTTGTGTTTGTGTGCCTCTTGTCGGCCATATTTTGCTTGTCAAAATCACGTGTTTTGGATAGTCTAATTAGGTGCTAGCTGACGTTACAGACATAACCTCACTTCCGTTGGGAGGACAAACAAAGCGTTTGAAAGGTCTAGGCGCTAGCTTGTCACCAATGACATAACCACAGAACATATCACCTCTAGAAAAGTATCTGCAATGGTATGTACCGGTTATGAATTACGGCGCCCTCGTTGACTGAAAACCCAACTAATCGAGTATTCTTGACAAAAAGGCGAATTGATTTTTTTCATATATTTTTATTATTTTTGTATAATTTTTAATGTTCAACTGCATTTGGCTTGCTGACTCCTCTTAGCTCTTTTCGCCTAACTTTTTTAAAAACTATGACTGGCAGGAAGTTTCCGATGTCGAACATAGTGCAAAAAGAGTTAGTAAGTTAGCAAGAGTCACGCAGTTATAGGTAGATCGCAAAGTAAATACGAATAATAAATACAAATACGAACGAAACGAAACAAACGAATAAATACAAAAAAATACGAACAAAAATTAGGTTTTTTTTCAACCAAAACTTTTTGAATTTTCACTTTACCGCGCGTAGAAACCGTGGGGTACAACAACACAATTTAAAAATTCAAATTTTGACTTTTAAAATGACCAAATAAATGACAAAACCAACCAACACAAATCACTGTCCACGCCACAGATACCTGTAAATTTCTCTTATCTCCCGACAGTGTCGCCATCGTTGAATGAAAACCTAACTAAAAACCTTTGTCGCGATTCTTCCATTTGAGATATTTTTCTATAGGTGATATGTTCTGTGGACATAACGACTTTTGGTGACTTTCGATAGGGGGACAAGCCGCTTCATCCACATTTCTCTAAGAAAGCTATCGTCCAACTTAATATCACCTAATAATTGCTTCATCCTACGAAGTAATGGAGACTTTCACCATATTTGAATTTCATTGATTCATTATTTTCAATCAGTTGTATTAACCAAAATAAAAATACCCTTGCTTCCAGTTCCTATTTAGTGCATCATTTTGCTATTACTGTGTGTCAGATTTGACACATTACGAGGGATATTTATATAGTGTGTGCCAATTGCAATGATTCCCACTGTATGTACCTATCGACACAAGTTGATGTGGAGGATAGTAAATGGCTTGGATCCATACACCGTTTATGTAGAGAGACTTTTTGGTTTTTTAATATGGATTTCGTCAGATTTTTTCTCTTTTGCTACAATCAATGATGCCCTTAAAAGTACAGACAAATCGTTTTTCTCCGTTAAAAACCTGTCTTGTGTTTCTGCAGGAACGGCATGAAACGAGACCCTCTCGCGATTAGAACGGCTTCCACAACTAAGTACAATACATAACGTATGCATTTTCCAAAAAATTAACACTTTACAGTCTTTATACAAATCAAAAATCGCAATAAAACGGCATTTTTTAAAAATAAAAAGGCATTGACCTCCATTTTGAATTTCTTTTTGACAGGTCGTTGGATTGCCCTATAACTTGAATATAAAACTACAGGAAGGAGCGTTTTCTATCTGTCACTACAGACAACGCAGGGACGGAAAAGGCCATATTGAGCCTCCAAGTATGGACTCGTCATTTGTTTTGGTGGTTCGCTGTGTCCTCATTCAAGTGGATGTTTAATGGATTTTAGCGGTTTTAAGTGATAATAAGCACCGGGATTAGTGCAAAAAGAGTGAGTCATAATATTGACAATCATATTTAAATAAATATACGCCACTGCCAAACCGGAAATACTAGTCGGCCATATGCAACCGCCACATATTTTGGTCGCGCAGATTCGAAGTTATGCTCCTTCCTGTAGTTTTACATTCAAAGCCCTATAATGACATTTGAGAACAAAATATTCTTTAAATTTCAGGGTTATGAAACAGAAAGCCGAGTTGCCAGAATGTGTAAAATATTTTGAAAGATTCAATTCCAAAATATTTTACCAAATTAATTTTTAAAAAATTGTGTATGTAGTAAATTTAAATATAAATACAGTGCCCGCGGAAAAGTCTGCACCATATGGGAAATTTTTTTATGCTCAACCTTACTTCAAATCGATTTTTGGCATTAGGTTCTGCATGACTGAAAACCAAAAAAACACCTAAAATTTTTGACTCGAGACTTGCCTCACACCTATCAAATGCCATTTGAAAATTTCAAACAAGGAAAAGTGGCATTTTTATAAAAAAATATGGAAAAATTTTATAAGAAAATATTGCTCCAAATGACATTTAGAGTCTAATTTGATATTTTTGCTTTGAAAAAAAAGCATTTTTTTTTTTTAAATTTTTTTCGAATATCTACGGAAAAATTATATTTTTAGGATTTCTTTCGCGACCGTTCCTCTAAAATAATTAGTTTGTATCTGACTAATGGTTTTTTAAATCTTAATAATCTAATTAAGAGTTTAAACATCAAAAAGAAATATTTCTATTAAAATTTTGATACGCCTCTGGACTATTTTAAAAATTTTAGATTTCTCAAATTGAAATCTCAAAGCAAAAATATCAAATTAGATTCTAAATGTCATTTGGAACAATATGTTCTTATAAAATGTTTTCATATTTTTAGTAAAAATGCCACTTTTCCTTGTTTGAAGTTGTCAAATGGCATTTGACAGGTGTGAGGCAAATCTCGAGTCAAAAATTTTGGGTGTTTTTTTGGTTTTCAGTCATGCAGAACCTAATGCCGAAAACCGATTTGAAGTAAGGATGAGCATAAAAAAAATTCCCATATGGTGCAGACTTTTCCGCGGGCACTGTAAATAGGATTTAAATGGACATCTATCATAAATGGACATCTATCATATTTGATGACTATTATTAACTCCATCAAATACGTTGTTTTCCATTATTTATGATAGATGTTCACCCAAATCCCATATATTCATATTTGAAATAAGCAATAGGTGGGAACAAGATGACCGTTTTCAATATAAATATATGGGATTTTAGAACCAATCAAAAATAAGACAGCAATTGTCGCCACTGTGGGTAAGAGAGTCACTGTAGTTGTAGGTACTGACGTCATATTTGGCGGGTTTTCTGCGGCGTTTGAAATGCTGCTGAATTTATGTTTTTTATTAAAAATTAACGGCAACTCAAATGTTCCCCAAAATAGTGTTAATAGACTTAGTTTGTGTTCTAGAATTAGAAAAATAAATAATAAAAAAAACACTAAATATCCCCATTGGGAAGGAGTTTTATCACCAAGTTTCTCGGGAGCAATTAATTGATTAATCCTTTTCTGTAAGGATATTGAATTTCGCTTGATTAATTCTTCTTTTAATTTGGAAAAGGGATTAGCTTGTGGAGGATCTAGAATAATGTCGTCTCATTGGGCGTCGACCGGTGAGATACCACCATGCCAGAATTGAGTAGCGCTAAGTGGTATCACCACGTTCCGCTACTGCGCTGGCAGTCCGGTTCCAACAATGAGTAACAGATAGCATGATGGCGCCTCCAGGATCAAAATATTCCGGAGGTAAAATACCCGACCACTCGGATCTCCGGGCGTCGGGTGATCCTGGGGGTCCTTCATGCAAAGATATAAAGAGAAGATCAAAAACTCAACTCAGAATTGATTTTAGCAATATAAGAGGAATAAGTACAAATATGAATTCAGTTCACCAACATCTTGAAGAACAAAGACCTGACATCCTTGTTCTCACTGAAACTAAAATCAGTTCTGCAACACCTATTGTGAACTATATTTATCCCGGCTATGACCTACACCACCGATTTCGACATAATTTTGGGATCTGTGTGTACATTAAAAATGACCTTTCATGTCATCGAGAGGAGAAGCTAGAACCAGCGAACCTTGATATCATATGGCTAAAATTCACCTCAAAGTCATCGACCATCTGCTGCCTCTACCGACCGCCATCTAACACCGAGTACCAAAACTTTTTCGCGACATTATCCGAAAGCTGTGATAGTATACAGTCAAACTATCCACAGGCGGAAATTCTCTTTTTAGGCGATTTCAACGTCCACAATATACCCTGGCTGAAACACCACAACAAAACAGATAACGAAGGCAGAGAAGCAGAAGCTTTTGCCAAAAGTTGTGGTCTAACGCAGCTTGTCGATGAACCTACCCGTATCTCAGAAAGGGGCGAATTTGCAGCGCTTTTAGACTTGTTCCTAACTACAAATCCTGACTCGTACACAATTCAAGTAGATGCTCCACTTGGTTCGTCCGATCATAAACTGATAATAACAAAGTGCGAAATGCTCATCCCACCAAGCCAACAACCACTTCCTCGTAAAATGTGGCACTATAAATCGGCAAAATGGAATGACCTAAAACAGTTTTACCTGGATTTTCCATGGCAAGAGGTTTGCTTTAAAACAGCTGATCCCACTATTTGCTGTAATGAAATAACACAAGTAATCTTATCTGGAATGGATGCATATATCCCACATACAACTAAACGTAGAGCTAATGCAAAACCTTGGTTCAACAGCCAGTGTCAAACGGCTGTACAGAAAAAACACAGAGCATATAACCTTTGGAAACGACAACAAACCGCTCAAAACCACACAGAATTTATAGAAGCCAGAAATAGTTGCAAAATTACTATTGACTCCGCTAAAGAAACATACAATCAAAGAATAAAAAACAGGTTGCTGAATTGTCCAAGTAGTTCTAGGTCCTTTTGGTCTCTTGCAAAAGCTGTTGGATCTAACTTCACCAAGTCATCCATACCACCACTTACAGATAAAAATAATCACTTAGCCACAACATCAGAGGAAAAAGCCAATATGCTGGCCCAAATGTTTTCCTCCAACTCCAACCTAACAGTGCCAAACGGAAAAACTCCACCGTTCATTGAAAGGGTTTCCCATAGTATGTCAGAGGTACCCTTTTGTCACAGAGAAATACGAAAATCCCTTAAAAAGCTAGATACAAACAAAGCAATGGGTCCGGATGGCATTCCCGCAATAGTACTCAAAAATTGCGCCAACGAACTCACCCCAACTTTCGCAAAATTATTCAATTTGTCTTACAGGCAAGGAGTATATCCATCATCATGGAAGTCTGCCGCAGTACAACCCATTCCAAAGAAAGGAAAAAAGACAGATCCGTTAAACTATAGACCAATTGCTCTACTTCCGGTGATATCAAAAGTAATGGAAAGAGTTGTGAACATTCACCTAACCAAGTACTTGGAAAAGTACAAAATTATCAACGATAAGCAATACGGATTTCGAAAATATAGGTCAACTGGCGATTTACTTACATACGTCACTCACTTATGGCAAAAAGCGATTGAGTTGCGGGGTGAAACAAGAACAATTGCCTTAGATATATCTAAAGCATTCGACAAAGTTTGGCATGAAAATCTGCTCAACAAGCTCAAAGCAATGGGATTATCGCCGAAACTTTGCACTTGGTTTGAAAGTTACCTAAAGGACAGATCCATTTATATTGCACTGGATGGCCAGAACTCCAACTCTTACCAAATAAATGCTGGTGTGCCACAGGAAGCAATCCTTTCGCCAACTCTTTTTCTGATTTACATAAATGACCTCATAGATAAAACAGTAAATCCACTTTATTGCTTTGCAGACGATGGCAATATAGTCTCCTCACTCATACCACCCACAGGTCTTTCCGCACGAGAATTCCATCATCTTAGACTAACTCAAATATCGCAGATAAATAACGACCTGGAGATAATAGAGGACTGGGGTAACAAAAACCTTGTACAGTTCAACGCGCAGAAAACCCAAGCAGCTCTGTTTTCAAAAAAGACCAGCACCGGTGAGCCAAACATCATGCTATCTGGAAGTGCTGTCACATTACAGAGTCAGTTGAACATCTTGGGGGTTACTGCAGAGACCAACATGTCTTGGCACAGTCACGTGGCAGATATTGCTAAAAGGGCGTCCCAAAAGCTTGGGGTGCTATTTCGTACAAGACATCTGTACACACCAAGCCAATTGCTGACACTCTACAAAGCCCAGATTCGACCAACTATGGAGTACTGCTCACATATATGGAGTGCAGCACCCAAACATACCTTAATGCTTTTGAACACCGTGCAAAAACGAGCTATCAAGCTGATCAATGACCCCGCACTTACTCGTAACTTGGATGGTCTCGAACATCGCAGATCTGTGGGCGATTTATCTCTCTTCTACAGGTACTATCACGGAAAATGCTCTGAAGAGTTGGCACGTATGATTCCACCGAGAGTAGCGCCTACCAGGCGAACCCGTCAAACAGACGGTAACCATGAATTTACTGTCAAACTAGAGGCACCAAGAACCTCATTATATCAGAATTCATATCTCTGGAGAACAGCATCGCTGTGGAATAAACTCCCTGCGACGGTTTTCCCTGCAGGTTACAACCTGAACCGTTTCAAGACCAACATACACCGACATTTCCGCGCACTTGCCGCTTCACGAGCGTGATAGGACATTTCCTTGCGAGTGCGCATATCCGTTAAAAAAAAAAAAAAAAAAAAAAAAAAAAAAAAAAATGTCTCTGACCTCCAATACTGTATCTTGATCTAATGCAGCAATGACATGGTGAAATTTTGTATTTTGTGCAGTAATTCTCTTCGTAGTAAATACTGGACCATATGAATAAAAAGGAAGCAAATACTCACGAGCATGTGCGAACACTCCAAGCCACACCTTAGAGTAAAAGGTCAGAGCATGAGCATCTACTCCAATTTGCATGAATAATGATTTGCTTATACTCAAGAGGATTTGCTCAAATAAAATGAGCATTTGCGCGTGGCGTGTTTGACAAAACACGTAGAAATTAGTATAAGCTCAGGTTGCGTCTGCATTAATTTTGCTCGCGTTGTGTGTTATTAGTGTAATACAAATGTCTTCAGACGAGCTGAATGATGAAGAAGAAACGGGTACCAATCTGTTAATAGCAATGCAAGTGCTGACCGGAAATACTTACAAAGTCGCAAATTCCACATATGAAAACTAAGAAAAATGAGGCCTTAAAACAAGCAGCCTCAGAATTAGAGCGAGAAATAGGAAAGCCATTAACAATTGTGCAACTTATGAAAAAGTAAACAATATGAAAACGAGGCTGAAAAATAAGGTTGATAAGAACAAAAATGGTAATAAAATAGTATATTATGCAATGATCATGTAATGATAGCCACTAATACACCAGCATGTTGTAAGATACGAAACGAGCCGCAGGCGAGTTTCGTATATAACATGCGAGTGTATTAATGGCCATTACATGAGAGTTGCATACACTATTTTCTCTACTACCATTGATAAAACTTATGATTTTTAGATATGTCAACATTATGCTTAACTTTGAAAAGAGATTTTATAAATGAGTAATGCGTCCATACAGTTGAAGGTTCTATTTTTTGTTGTAATTCTTCAAAATATACTATCAAAACATTTTCTGAGAAGGCCGATGTGTTTTTGGTGTTTCTCCAATCCATAAATTGTCCATATAATTTTTCGTAAATTTTCTTGGCCTTGTCCGGTAGTATATTATTACCTACATTTGTCGCCCTTTATGTAATTTCTCGAGGTGTGAAAATTCTTCGTTATCACTCAATATTTCCATAATAATGCCTCATCCCAAACTTTAGGTAACTTTTAATAACAATTTGAAGTATTTTTTTTAAATAAAATTATTGTCTTTCGCTAAATTACCATGGAAAAACTATAAACAGAGTGCTGTCAACATTCAAAAAAAAATAATTTAAAATTTCTTAACTGGTGGCGCCATCTATTGACAATGTATGATAATGAAAAAACTAAAAATTCTTTCTTATCACTCATTATTTGCATAATAATTATTCTTTCTCCCAAACTTTAGAAACCTTTTAAACAATTCCAAGTCTTTTTTATAGTCATCAAAATAATTATTTTACGCAAAATTACCGTTTAAAATGTTTAATATCTTAACTAGTGGTACCATCTATCGACATTGTATAATATTAATAATCAGTATTATAATGAAAATCTGTATCATAATGAAATTCATTATGATTTTACTCGTTTAATAGCGTATTATGAAATGTCAGTAGAAAAAAATTGTTTTGAAGCACTGGGAGAAAATTGTACATACATGAATTAATGGATGGAGACGAGAATCCGACGATAGGCAAAATAAAAGGTAGTAACTTTTTACTATTTTTGACCGATTTTTTTATGACTGTAGGTACCTATTTTATCGAAAATGTGATATTATACAAGTTCCACTTACAATTCCACTACAAAATCGATAATCTCAATACATTTTATACTACGATAGATATCAATAAATTGCAAAAACTCTCAAAACTCAAGTAACGCTGGACCGGTCGAATCCAGACTTCGGGTACATGCATAGAACAACTGATCCAAACTAACCAAACCTAACCCGATTGAGATGGTATACTTTTTTTAATAAAAATATAAGTAAAATTTGTAAATTTTACATTTTTGTTTTTTTTTTGAAGAATAACTATGATAAAATACATCGACATAATATAAGAATTCTTCGGAGAAATTACATATTTCGATAGAAATAGGTCCCATACATACCAGTACTCTAGCTGAAGATCATTCTATTCCAGGAGCAAAACCACGGAAAGAAATTTTGGATACTATTAATCCAGTAGGGTAGTATTACAATCAAATTTTTGATAAATATAGCGTCAATCTAAATTTAGATTAATATCAATAAATGATTCGATTGATTTACTTGTAAAGCTAAAATCTGCTAAAATATATCAAACCATGATAAGAAGCAGCAAATGAGTTCCAATAAATAATAACCAAAATTTGATTATTATTAGCAAAAATAAAATTAAATTTGCCTATGATATTCCTGAATATAATTTATATATTCTTGAATTTAGCTAAGTGTTGAATAGTATCAAGCAATTTTTGGATCAGTTCAAGTTGATTGTAGATAATATTTGCTAAATATATGATTGATTTTAGAAAAAGATATGACGAAAGATAGCAAATTGACAAATAATTAGGATAAAATTTATCAAATAATTTGATTACTTCTTGCAATATTTTGATGTTATATATCTAATAATTGAGTGCAACTTATCAAATCTTTTGATTATGTGCATTCAATATTTGATTGCTGGCCACTTGATTTTCCTAATTAGCGGTGGTGGTGGGAAAATAGTAACAATAAAATGAGGTTTCGGTTTAATTATTATTTATTCTGCATTCGTTTACAATATTGAATACTAAATTATTATTATCTCCTACTAATTTAACCTAAATAACCTTCTCAAAAGGAATACAATTTATACCTTATAGTTTATAGATAATAAGAAAATAATAACAGCCGTATGCAACATCCTCTTTTAACTTTAAAAGCGACTTTGTCAATTGCTTAAGAATAAATTTTTTAAAAAGTGACAGAATAGGCTAAAAGTGCTTTTAAAATTAAAAGATGATGTTGCATACGGCTATACCTAAGTCTTTAGTGTAAAAGCAAATTGATCAGCTTACAGGAACCAAATTAAAAATATAAATTTCCTTGTATAAAAATAAAAAACACAATTCCAAAACTCCGTAACACCCTATGTTATTAGTAGGTTTTATTACAAAAAAACAGATGAAATGTTCGTTTCTACTGGAAATTTCAATTTCTCTCCCATAAAGAAACAAATATCACAAATATCACTCACAAAACTCAATAATTTATTATTGCCAGTTAGCACTGCGTGGCACTACGAGTATGGGTGCGAGAGTACGAAAAAATACACAAAGACAACTTAGACAAGTTTTTCCTGTGGACCGGGTGCGGCGTGCACTCCACATAAACAGGAGAGACGTTCTTCCTCCAACAAAACACCACACACTAAAATATTTTCAAATGAAACATAACTCAAGTAGCCAAAACCGTTAGAAAAACTTATAGGTATTTGCTTGATTTAGTCCTTATATTATAGATTAAGCCAAATAATGGCTCGATTCTAGAAGAGTTTTATTAATTTGGTCAAATATTTGATAATCGTAGCAAAAATTGGATAGAAATAGTTATAGATTTGATTGTTTTCAGTTCACTGTTTTTTTCTGTTTTCTAAATGTCAGTAAATTCTATGAATAACTTAATCCAGACAGAAATACATTAATTTAAAATATCATAAATATTAAGCATTTATTTTATTGATCCCATCAAAACCATATAGATCAAAAGTAAATTAATGCCCATATTATTCTGTGTTGAAACCTAAAATATTTTAAATCAATGTACCTAGTAATTCATTCCTAATTGATTTGATTTGGAAATGTATAGATCTGTGAAATATGTAAAAAATTTCACTATGATGCTTGTTGAGATAACTTTGATGGAACCTATTCTACCAGACACTAGGAATCTCAATTTCTCAAATTGATCTTGTTGATAAATCAGATATTATCCTTTAGTTAAACTATTATCAAATACAGCTAAAATAATATAATCTAAAGAGTTAATTTGAGCAAATTTCTTGCGAAAATTAATCATGGGAGGTACATCAATTCGATTTTTAATGTTTGATTGATTTAAGAAAAGCGTTTTCTGTAATCAATCTAAATTTTGATGTCCCTAGAAAAAAATTGATGAGATTTAGCAGTTTAAGCATAAAAACAAGAAAATTGTATCTATTGATATTAATTTCAATTTGATGTTATTAATCGTAAGCGAAATTAGCAGATTAATCTGAAAACGCTAATATTTGTCAGTTTTTTTCTTGTTTTATTCCATTTTAGATTAAACTAATTTATTTGGCATAGATTATGGTATTTCTTATTTCAATAAGTCGATTTCATTCATTTTATCAAAGCATTTCTTTCCGTGACGTATTGGACTTTTGAATTAAATAGTTGTTACCTATATACATCGGTACAGGGTGTATATTTTAAGTGATACCACTAGTGCTATATCCGAAACGTTAAGAGCTACAAGGTCGGTTAAATTAGAAAAAAGTTGCCTTTTTTGATGCCCATTCAAGACTTGTTGACAGTGTTGCCAATTTCCTTTTAGTTTACGAAATACAGGGTGATTCTCTCCGTACTTTGTATTAGTTCCGTGCACGTAAATTCACGAAATCTGGCATTTTATGTCTAGCTGATTGAAAGCTGCATCTATTAGTAACGAGATGCATAAATTTTAGAGCAAGTGCTCAAGGTAGTAGGCAAAACCTTTAGTTTATTCATAACAAGTTGAGGAAATACTCAAATGTGAGTAGATGCTCATGCTTATAATACAGTTTTGAGCAAAAGCATTTACTTACATTTTTATTCATAAAATATATTGCATATGCTTCTAGTTTTGCGAGTAAAAGGTTTTGCTCACTTTTATTCATATGGGACACTGATTCAACTTTAGCAAACCATAGCTTGGCGACATTTGCCCAAAAACTAGGTAATTTAATATTTACTGCTAAAACTGCTTCGTTGTTTTCATTCATGGTTCAAAACGGGGTCACCACTTATTATGTTGACTGAACACAATATTTGAAATTAGGAGATACTTCTTTGGGAGAATCAAGAGCAATTCAGTTATTAACTTTTTTATAATAATTAAAAACAAAAACCTAACTATTTATCTTCACAACCTTGCCTGACAACTAACCAAAGCTAACTACACATAAAAAATATACAATAATAAAAACACAAAGGTCACTTCAATGGGAATAATGTATACATCTTTTATGTTTTGATTCTAATTTCAGTATCAACAACGTTTTGATGCTGAATTACATATTCCTTAACAATGCAAAATCCAATCAGCGGTTCATATGGGTAAAACCCTATTTTATGTAGGTTTTTTCAGGAATGAACAATTAGGACATTTTGGTACAAAGATATAAATTGAAACTCATCCGACACATCAGTTTATTTCTTCAATGCCACAATTTAGTTAACAAAAAATTAGTGAGGTGGAAAATTAGAGCATGTGCTCAGTTTATGTATTAATAATTTCATGTTTCGAATCGCTAAAATCATGTAAGATTTCCAGGCTTCAACTGTGTAGTATCAATAAAATATTTAAACGGGCCCTAAAGACATAAATTTCCACATAGATTCCAATAAAATATTTAGAACCCCTAATGCTTCCATATCGAACATATTAAATTTCCTGTTCCTTGTTTCGTGAACTGATGTAAATTTAGGTCAAAACAATCAAGAAAATCCACCCATATTGATAAATTGTACAACAAAACCGGCCACAGAGGCTCATTCATGTACCAGTTGGTTGTGGAAACTTCGTTGCCGTCGATAATCCTTTGTTTCGCAAACTCTGGGTTGTTTCGGCGTCCTTTATTTGTTTCCCTCATGCTAACGGACAGCTCGTTCTATCCCATCCGATTGTTTTCGGTATTCGCGTTGCAGGCCCTTTTGTCTACCTATATACACGAGTCCTGATAATATTTGTTTGATAACAAGTTTATAAGGATTCTGACGTAAAACGATCCAAGTTATTTTTTTTTATTTTAGAAATGCATATTTTTCCATACAAGTCTCCTTATCAATAGTTTGAAAGGAATAAAGATTGGCCATAAGATATTTCCTACATTGATTCAATTTTATGTGCCATCAGACTGTTATTTTGCCTTGCATTAAATTTTTCATCCTGGCTAATGTCAACTGTAAACATACATGGAATCCGAAGGAAATTGAAGACAAACATTATATTCCCGAAGTCGGAAACTGTTTTGACTGGAGGATTTAATATCGAATTAAACGGAAAACTGGGAAAAGAGCTGGGGTTTGTTTGGTTTACGCTTCGAAAGTTCTGATAGCGAATTCAATGGGACGACTTGGGAAATAATAGCTCCAGTTTGGATGATTCGGAAAAATAATAAGGCTTTCTGTTAAGAAAAGCATACATTTGAAGTTTGTTGATGTTGATTATTGATAAAGTTATTTGGATATTTGTGTGGACATTTTCATTTCTTACTGATTTATTACAGACTAGACTAGATGATGTAATGTTTTCAATTGCTCGGAGTGTTATTAAAATGTTATTGTTTTTGACTTCTTGTTACGATAAATTTTTCATTTACGTAACATGTTCCATTTTTTCTAATTTTCATTATAAAGTTGTATTTTTGCCATTTCAGAATCAGCAAAATAATAATTCATAATTTAAGTAATTTAAAAATATCCACAAAGGTCAATATAATACCAGTACTACCATCTATCCATCATGAGCATAAAATGCAAATATCTATTATTAATTTTCCAGTACTGCCATCTAGTACCGGATGATTTTTTTTTAAAATTGTAATAGTTTTCCTTAGCTATTTTTATTATTTCTCATTGACAGTCATTGGTATTTTTATTTGAAGAAATTATATTTATCTCACTCTTAGCAAATAGATACATTGCTGTCTTTCTCTAACTTCTGATTCTGAAATAATTATTTTTGGCCTAATGACCTATTTAATTAGCGGTTTTCTGTTTTGAACATAACCTTAATTTAAATTATTATAATTTGTAAACAATTAAAATAATTCTAGTGGATTTTTATCTATTCTCTTTTATTCCACGTGGTTTTTCATTGTGAAGTGAATATGGTCTTTTGAGTGTAGTTTTGTGATTGGTTGATCTGGTTAATACGCAGTTGAGTAAAAAAAACACAAGATTGGTTTCCTATAGGGTTTGGTTTCTTAAACGTTCTCTTTCTTCGGCAGTGCTCTAGCAAGCGAGTCATTTTTATTTTTAATAATTTCTCCTTCACATTTTTAGATTCTCCCTTATAATTTTTCAATATATTTTTTCATCAGTGCATACTACCATATCATTGTTGAGTTTTTACCTAATAAATCTTATCTTGTCTATTTTTGAAATGTAAATATTATAATATTTAATTTTTTTTTATCTAATTGTGGGCCTCCATTTTGTGTGATTGGTGGTTCCACGTTTTTTGAGGTAAGTCAATTCAGATTTTTGGGCTAATAAATAGGCACTGCCGCTCTGGTTTTCAGAATCAATTGTTAGTGTAGGATTATTGGACCACTTGCTCTAAATAGAGTCGGTGAAAACCAAATTTGTGTGTCCATCCCTATCAACTCTTTATTGAATCCAGGCAGAGGCCTGTATAGCCATTTTCTGTTTGACTCCGTCAATTATTATCTTCTCGAAGAGAAGAGTGTTGAAAAAGGGTGTAATTTTCTAGAATACAAATCCAGACAGGTCAAAAATTCATTTAAAAAAATTTAATTAAAACATCTCAAGAATTTTGACAGTTCCTGGATTTGATTGATTTCACCCTCAGGTTTATCTTGTAGTGCCTAGTAGCTACCTTGGCTTAAAAGGAAAATTTTGTCTATTTGGGGGAGAATCTAGAGATTTAATTTCTTATTTTTTTTAATCTGATTTTGTTCTTATTCTTGCCTGGTATTGCTACTGCCAGAAAAGCAGTACTCTGCTCAACTTGTAACGAACATTTTAATTTAATCTTGCTGTTATTATCTATTTTTATGATTATTTTTCAATTATTTAATTGTATTTTTTTTTTTAAATATTTCTCCAATTTACAATAGTCGCTCATACTTACCTGATTCTGTAGGAAAGAAGTGTCTGCACAACAATAGTTTTATATTAAATTTCAATTTAAATTTTCTTTGCAAGACACTCTCTTTTTGACAGAATTCAGGGATTTAATATTCCAAATCTTGGTGAACCTGAAACTGCCTTTTTCTTTTCTGGGTTCCTACTCGACATAAAGATCACTGTTTAGAGTCTGGATCAGCTGGAGTGACGTCACCCCAGCAATCTATCCTCTTTCCTGGATACAGGAAACAACCCGAAGAGCGCCAGTTCACAAGAGTGAAACTCCAACATCCATTGAAGAGCTCAGGATTGGAAAGGTACATTGCATCAGATTCACCGGAACAACCAAGCTGTCAACTTTTAAAGAAAAATATTTTAAATAAAGTAACATTGATTGTTACTTGCATTGTAAACAAAATAAAATAATTGTTTGTTGGATTTTGAGTGGTTTCATTTGCACATAAAGGGGCTACACGTTATCTTAATTTTTTTTGAATTTCACGACCCTAGGTTCTTTTATCTTAAAGTTCAAATAACGAATATTTTTTGCCCCACGTTGGGCGATAATTTCTTACAAATAATACACGTTATTTCAACTTTAAGATAAGAGAACCTAGGGTCGTGGAATTCAAAAAAAAAAATAAGATAACGTGTAGCCCCTTTATGTGCAAATGAAACCACTCAAAATCCAACAAACAATTATTTTATTTTGTTCACAATGTAAGTAACAGTCAATGTTACTTTCTTTAAAATTTGACAGTTGACAGCTTGGTTGTTCCGGTGAATCTGATACAATGTACCTTTCCAATCCGGAGCTCTTCAATGGATGTTGGAATTTCACTTTTGTGAACTGGAGCTCTTCGGGTTGTTTCCTGTATCCAGGAAAGAGGATAGATTGCTGGGGTGACGCCACTCCAGCTGATCCAGACTCCAAACAGTGATCTTTATGTCAAGTAGGTCAAAAAGAGAGTGTCTTGCAAAGAAAATTTAAATTGAAATTTAATATAAAACTTGTTGTGCAGACACTTCTTTCTTACAGAATCAGGTAAGTATGAGCGACTATTGTAAATTGGAGAAATATTAAAAAAAAAAAAAAAAAAAAATTGAATAATTGAAAAATAATTGTTAGGGCAGTTTCATCAAGAACATTCGAACACATTTATTACATCTTAGAGCAGTATAATCAAGAACATTCGAACACATTTTGTCGTCATGCTGTGCGTGAACCATATAAGTAAAAAATTATATAACGCGTGTTCTTGCTGTACCCTGATGCAAAAATGTGTGAGACAGATATATCAACTTCGCATAAGTCTATCGCTCAGCCTGGTTTGGTCTAGTGCGCATGCGTTGAATGCAGTTGAGGTGATTGGTGGGTTGTAAGCATGGTTTTCAGACGATCGATAATCTCGTTTTCGTAGTGTTACGATAAATTTATCATTTACGTAACATGTTCCATCTCTTCTTATTTTCATTATAAAGTCGTATTTTTTCCATTTTAGAATCAGCCAAATAATATCCACAAAATTCAAATTCAAATTCAAATAATACAAGTGCTGCCATCTATCCACATTTGCGTAAAATGCAAGTATCGAGAATTGATTTTTCAGTACTGCCATCTAGTGCCCGATGATCTTCTATTTCAAAGTATGATTTATAAAATTCGCATTCGACAGTTATTTATATTTTCATTGAAAGAAATTATATTTATCTCACTTTTAGCAAATGGATATATTTCTGTCCTTTTCTAACTTCTGATTCTGAAATAATAATTTTTTGGCTTAATGATCTAATTAATTAACAGTCTTTTATTTTTGACAGAACCTTAATTTAAATTATTATAATTTGTAAACAATTAAAATAGTTTTAGTGAATTTTTATCCATTCTGTTTTATTCCATGCGGTCTTTCATTGTCTTTTCATTTTGAAGTGGATATGGTCTTTTGGGTGTACTCGTCTGATTGATTAAAACTGGTTGGAGTGCAGTAAGTATAAAAAAAACACAGGATCGTTTTCCTGCTAGCTTGGTTTTCTAAAACGTTCTCTTCTTGAAAAACACTCTGGCCAGACAAGTCCTCTTTATTTTTATTTAATTTTGTGCTTAGAATTTCTGGATCCTCCCCTATAGATTTTTCAATATTCAAATTATCGTATCTTTATTAAGTTTTTACCTGATAAATCTTATCTTATCTGTTTTTGAAATATAAATATTATATTTTAAGTTTTTTTTTATCTAATTGTTGGCTTCCATTTTGTATGAATTACTTTGCTTATTGGTTAGTGCCACGTTTTGTTAGAATAGGTAAGTCCATACAGTTTTTTGGATTTTAGATAGGTGCTGCTGCTCTGGCTTTCAGTATCAATTTTTAGTGTGGGAATATTGGACCATTTGCTCTGAATAGAGTCGGTGAGAACCAAATTTGTCAGTCCATCCCCATTAATTCTTTATTGAATCCAGGCAGAGGCCTGAACAGCCATTTTCTGTTTGACTCCCTAAATTGTTACCTCAACAAAAGGGTGTAATTTTTTAAAAGAAATCCAGACAGGTCAAAATTTCAGTTAAAGTTTTAATTAAAACATCTCAAGAATTTTGACACACTGGATTTGATTAATTTCAACCCTAGGTTATCTTTTCTTAAAGTACACAAATTCCAATTTTATTTGTAACAGTAGTGGACGGACGATGCTCGACGACCAATGAGTGCTGTGTAATTATAGGCATGCGTAGATTTGACGGACCGAACTACAAGATAGACTTATGCAGAAATGATATTTCCATCTCTCATTTTTGCATCAAACGCATCTCATTGCGTAAATGGAGTACACACATTATATAATTTTTTACTTATATGGCGTGAACCTTGAGAGTGACTTTTGATTTCTGACAGATAAATAATGTCAACATTGTCATTTATTATTATTGAAAATTGTATTGTATTGATCGATCGATCGCTAGAAAAAGCAACACATTTTTTTATGTAATCTATTTTTAATTAAATAATTAATTACGAAGTTCATAGAGTTTCATTTTGCGATAAGTATCAGCCCCAACAATAATCATAAAAATAGATAATAACAGCAAGATTAAATTGAAATGCTCGTTACAAGTTGAGCAGAGAGCTGCTTTTCTGGCAGTAGCAATAACAGGCAAGAAAAAGAACAGAATCAGATAAAAAAAATAAGAAATTAAATCTCTAGATTCTCCCCCAAATAGAAAAAAATTTCCTTTTAAGCCAAGGTAGCTACTATAGGTACTACAAGATAAACCTGAGGGTGAAATCAATCAAATCCAGGAACTGTCAAAATTCTTGAGATGTTTTAATTAAAACTTTTTAAATGAATTTTTGACCTGTCTGGATTTCTATTTTAGAAAATTAAACCCTTTTTCAACACTCTTCTCTCCGAGAAGATAATAATTGACGGAGTCAAACAGAAAATAGCTATACAGGCTTCTGCCTGGAATCAATAAAGAGTTGATAGGGATGGACACACAAATTTGGTTTTCACCGACTCTATTTAGAGCAAATGGTCCGATAATCCCACACTAACAATTGATTCTGACAACCAGAGCAGCAGTACCTATCTATTAGCCCAAAAATCTGAATTGACTTACCTCAAAAAACGTGGAACCACCAATCACACAAAATGGAGGCCCACAATTAGATAAACAAAATTAAAATATAATATTTATATTTCAAAAATAGACAAGATAAGATTTATCAGGTAAAAACTCAACAATGATATGGTAGCATGCACTGATGACAAAATATATTGAAAAATTATGAGGAAGAATCTGAAAATGTGAAGGAAAAATTATTAAAAATAAAAATGACTCGCCTGCCAGAGCACTGCCAGAGAAAGAGAACGTTTTAAAAACCAAACCCTTCAGGAAACTAATCTTGTGTTTTTTATACTTAACTGCGTATTAACCAGATCAACCAATCAGAAAACTTCACTCAAAAGACCATATTCACTTCACAATGAAAAACCACGTGGAATAAAAGAGAATAGATAAAAATCCACTAGAATTATTTTAATAAAAGATTTTTTAAGTAAATTTTAATACTTATATATTTCCACAATTTTTTTTGAAAAACACTCTGGCCAGACAAGTCCTCTTTATTTTTATTTAATTTTGTGCTTAGAATTTCTGGATCCTCCCCTATAGATTTTTCAATATTCAAATTATCGTATCTTTATTAAGTTTTTACCTGATAAATCTTATCTTATCTGTTTTTGAAATATAAATATTATATTTCAAGTTTTTTTTAATCTAATTGTTGGCTTCCATTTTGTATGAATTACTTAGCTTATTGGTTAGTGCCACGTTTATTTTAATTTTAATTTAAGAATTATTTTAATTGTTTAATTATAATAATTTAAATTAAGGTTATGTTCAAAACAAAAAACCTCTAATTGATTAGGTCATTAGGCCAAAAATAATTATTTCAGAATCAGAGAAAGACAGCAATATATCTATTTGCTAAGAGTGAGATAAATATAATTTCTTCAAATACAAATGCCAATGGCTGTCAATGAGCAATAATAGAAATAGGTAAGGAAAACTACCACAATTAAAAAAAAAAAAATTCATCCGGTATTAGATGGCAGCACTGGTAAATTAACAATAGATATTTTAATTTTATGCTCATGATGGATAGATATCAGTACTAATATTATTTTGAACCAATTAAATTTTCTTTTGATACTTTCAAATTACTTAAATTAGGAATTATTATTTTGCTGATTCTGAAATGGCAAAAATACAACTTTATAATGAAAATTAGAAGAAATGGAACATATTACGTAAATGAAAAATTTATCGTAACACACCCTTAACCTTAATAAAAAATGACTGTTAACATCTATATATATAAAACACAGTTGTGTTTTGTGGAAGCACTTATAACTCGAGAACGGCTGGACTGATTTTTATGATTTTTACTTTATTGGATTTGTCTTTGTCTATCCTAACATAATAAATCGAAAAAATCCCTAAAAAAAAAAACAAAACAAAAAAATTACCTTTTTTACTTATTTATGAAAAAAATTAATAAGCCCGCATACGGCGCCATCTGTTATAACCGATACCAAGTTTACAGTCACATTTTCATTGCAAACCATGTGGATTTTATTGTCACACACTTTGCACAAAAACAATTTAAGGAAAGCACTTTACTTTCAATTGTTCTTCACAATAAAAATGTCCAAAAATAAATAGAATTACAATGTTTTAATTGTGTATTTTATTTTGTTGTTGGTCCATTCCGAAAGAGCGCGAACTGGTCTTCCTGTCATTTCTTGACGTTTGACCATTGACGTTCTGTGGCTAAGTTCCGTTTCTCCTCTCAGGCATCCCTTGACAGCCGTGTTCCGTGCCGACTGTTCGGAGTGCTCCGTCCGGCTGGTGTCGAAAGGCAGAGAGCCAGGTTATGAGTCCGCCACAACCATTTTGTATACGGCGCCATATTATGATACCTAGAACGAAGCTCACCGATGCGCGGTAATTTCAATGCAGATGCAGTAGAACCATGCTGCTCAGGAACTGGAGATATTTAAAACAGAACTATTCCACTATTCTGATCAGATAGAGTGGTGCAGAAAGAGTAGATCAGATAGAATAGTGCAGATAGAGTAGAACAGATGGAGTAGTGCAGTGCAGATAGAGTGATACAGGGCTGCGCTGTAGATTTTTTTCTGTTTTCTTTACATTCTTTGAACATTCCTGTGCCTGAGTTTATTTATTTGGTGGTACACTTTACAAGAAAAATGCCCACAAGCTGCCTTGAAAGGGATGATGTAAAATTTTAATTTTAGGTGACTTCTGATCTAGAGAGTAAACATTAATATTCTTCAACCAAAGCCAAATTCACCATCGAAAAAAACTGAATTTAATTCAGCTAATAGATACGTTAACACAACATTTAATAGGTATTTAATAATTCAGAGCTAGTTTAAATATAACATACATGATATTTTGTAAACTTCCTAACACAATTAACACAAAATAAATTAATGCTCAGTCTTGCTAATTCTTTTTGCTTGGCTTGCTCACTTTTTCATATAAGCTGTTGCTGTTGTACCACAAGACCAATGGGATGACTAAAGTTGGACAAGTCATAAGGGCGAAGGCCAACCAGTCCCAATAATGTGATGAGATTTTCTTATCGTAGTCACGGAAAGCAACAATTCCACCTTCACCAGGTTCACTGCTGTATGATACTTGAGTCTTAGCATCTGAAGCATCATAAACTTTGTATGTATGATACCTCTGCGCTGATGAAATTGAAATATCCATATTTGTTGGGTCTCACTACTACTACATGTGTGAAATTAGATTCTGGTGAGATCCTGACAAACTTATTAGACAAATGACCACCTACAAATTCGAAGGCGTCAGAATTAAAATCGTTGTCTTGAACAGCAGGTGACTTTCCGATGTTGTGTAGAGAATAACGAACTTCAATATCTTTCCGTTCTACAAGATACCTGTTAAGGATTTGCTTGGAGATCAATAGCCTGGCCCCTTGGATTTCTCCAGTTTTTTCTTCGACACAAATTTTCACAGTGAAAGCTGCGAATAGTATTGCTAGTTTTTGCAGCATTTTTCATTAGTTATAAACAGACTGAATTGAAAGGGAAAAAGTGGCCACGAACGAAACGGAAAAAAAAAATGGGCTCCTTTTTGTGTATTTATTTTTGCCCATCTTGTAACAAGATTGTGTGGGAACCCTTTATGTAAAGGCGTAACACAACAGAGTAGGAAATAAAGTCGTTATTTGCAGTCGATATATTATCGTAAACGACCCATAAAAAGAAAATCAGTTAATAAAGCCGGGCTCTAGATCTCTGTCTCTCTGATTGGAAAAACGGCAAGTCAGTGCTAACGATGACCTTTCATCCGCAACCTTTGACAATAAAAAGACGAACCGTTTTTATTTTATCGGCCCACCAAACGATACATTAATGGGGGGCTAGGCGATGTGATGTGCCATTGGAAAAGGCAACGTCTAATCCTGGATTTAAGTTCTGTAAAACTTTGTGAAGAAAAAGAATCGGGAAAAAAAAATCCAATTCTTAAAATAATTAACTTACAGTTAAACGAAGGGATAATTACTTTTTATCAAAGATAGGCAAATTACTTTAATTCAAAAGTAGTTAAAAATAACCAAAACATTCTAATAGAAATTTCAATTTATCTTATATATCCTCAACATTAAGATATCCCAAGCTCTAAGTAATTCAATCTCGTAAAAATGCGTTCGAAATGGCACAGCGGTGATAAATCCTAACCTAAATATAACCCTAACAAACGACCCTTCCGAGGTGATAAAAATTTCATTCCGTTAATGGGCCCCCGCACATAGCATCCGGCTATTTTACGTTCTCCTTTTACAATGTCAAATACTGTGATTAAAGAAAATAAATGCAATAAGTCTTCGTCGCAATAGACGATAAAAGAGAAATAGGTACTTATGTATCTATAGAACATTTTTATGAAATGTTATTTGGGGCAAATTGCATTTTATTCGACGAATTGAAATCGAACAGGTAAGAGATTTTTCATATTCCAATGTCGACTTATAGTTTAAAAATAAGTAGGTTTGAATTCGAGCTTAGCATCAGGCAACATCAATCATAATTTGCTTTTTCTTATTCTGTTTCAAATACTGTTCTAATCTCATAACTTTTGAACACATGATACACATTTGTATCGGGTCTTCAAAAAAAAAACAAAGATTGCTTTGGTTACGAAAACGTACGTCGCATTATTGTTTCTTTATTGGTCAGGATTTTTGACATGACATTTTGACATTTAAGTTCATTGACAAAATTAAAGAAAAATATTGCTAAGACATACGTTTAAAAAACCATAGCAATCTTAGATTGGTTTTTTTTTTGAAGACCCGATATATGATTACATGCAACATGCTTCCGTTAGCCTAAATGGTTTTACATAGATAATATTGAAGATACCGGATTTTTTCCATATTGTTTCTTCTAGTTGGTTTTGGGGATTATTTTCTCATCCCCGATTCTCGGTTCATTGGGCATATTTTTGAAATCGTTTCGTCTTTGGTTGGTATAATATGATTTGGTGTAGCAACGTTCTATCTTGCTTAGATAATACATTACTCTGTTTGCCCTAATGCCATTGCATGTTGTTGATATTGGTGAACGCTGCAATAAATAGTAATGTTTTTGGCATGTATAATGCCTGGTTTATACTTCTGAATTAAGAATTAAACTAAATTGAGAATTAAACTAAATTAAAAATTTTAATGTTAAACGTCTATAATTTGATGCTGTCGTTTATACCTCAAATTAAAAAATTAAATTAAATTAAATTAAATTGAAAGTTGGCTAACTTTCAACTAAGAATTAAAAATTAAGGAGATTGATCTATTTAGCTGGTTTTTGTTTATTTCAATGTTCCTTTCTGTCATTTGTGATTACGTAAAAAGCTAGCTAATTTCAGAAAATCCATAATTCTTAAGTTTAGGTATAAACTGCATTTTTGAAGTTTAGTTTAATTTAATTTTCAATTTATTTCTTAGTTTAGTTTAATTCTTAATTTTGGAAGTATAAACCAGTCATAACTGACTCCGTATTACATGATGATCTGTTGGCACGTTCATATATTTCACCTATGGCACAATCAATGTGGAAATATTTTTCATCGTAGTAGAATTGCATACAACATTTGAGTCTTTGTCGCTACTGCCAGTGAATTGTTTGAGATATCCAATCTCCAAATATGTTCCGTGTCTTCAACAATGAAATATCCAGAAATTCTACAATGTTAATTAGTTCTTTTTTTGTCTTTGTAATCGCAGAGTATAGAATTTTTAGATTCGACGGAAGTTTTTTGTCCATCGTAAATGATATGAACTTTTGAAGAACATATTAAATTCAAAATAAGTCCCTTTCCAAAAACAACTCGTTAGAATGATTGTGAATTTCGCCTATTAAGTTGGACGCCAGATTGTGCTTAATGAACGTCTGGCATCCCTCGTGCTCGTCCTTGCGTGACCCAGTTTGGAGACAACTAGGAAAATTAGAAGGCCCAAAGTCTCATTTAAGTTAACGAACAGTTTTCAGTAGAAAATATGCAGATTTGAAAATTAATATGTCATAGCATGTGCCAGGCTTCATTCTTTACAAAACTCGAGTACACTCTACGCCAGTCAGAGCCATCAAAGGCCCATTTTTCATCGATAAAAACCGTCCGATTCGAATATATCTTTCCCTGTCCCGTCTATAAATTGTTTGTGACGCCATATGGTCGTCGATTGCATAATGGCGTCCCATGGATGCTGGAAATTTTGCCGCCTGGCTGGTGCATACAGGTGCCTTTATACATCAGCAATTTTCGAATATATTATGGGTGCACTTCACGCCAGACTGGCTCTACATATCGCGCTATATAGTGCGCTTGACACGTGTTCGGGTCAGCAACAAGAGTGTCGTATAATAATTTTCGAGTAATCAGGTAAAATCGATTATGAACGGCTGCAATCCTAATGAGCCGTCTTTCGATGTCTTAATGCCGGGGGAAATTGAACAGGTCAGCTCTAATGGATTGATTAAACCGACGTCGACGAAGCAACTTTGCAGCTTTCCGGCTCATTATATAGTCGAGAAAAGCGAGTCAGGAACAATTAATTAAAGTAGCATGTTGGAGTTCGGAAAGTAAAATATTAGCAATAGAAATTAATTAACAAAAAGTTATTTTATGTAAAAATTGCTTCAGATATGGACATAATATAACTAGGCAATGTAAAAGTAATATAAAATGCTTGAGATGTCAAGAAAGCCATTCTATCGATAATTATTCTATCTTGAAGGCATATGCTTTGAGAACGAATGCCCATCTTTGAAGTCGATCGCAGTATGAATTGACATTCCTTTCTTTGAACCGAAAATAGTCAAAAGAGGTTTATGATCTGTTTGTAAGGTGGAATTTCGACCATAAATCATTCTGTGAAATTTTGTGACAGCCAATGCCTCTTTCTCTATTTGACTGTATCTCTTTTCTATTTCAGTAAGAGTTCTAGATGCGTACCATATAGGTTTGATAGTGCCATTTTTGTAGTTAGTTAGACTTAGATCCGATTTCAATTTTTTTTTTTAATTTTTCAAACGATTCTTGAAATGGGCTCTTTCACTAATTTTTGAAATTGGCATATTTGGATAAAGCAACTAAAAACAGAATTTTCTGTATTTTTACTTTTGAAAAATTCAAAGTCCTTCTTGAGAAAACAGAAAACAAAGAAATACCTCCAAATAAAAACCCAGAATTTATTTCTATGACGTCGCAGCTCGCAATTTGACCGTGTTGCCACTAATTGTCAACATTGAAAATTTGTAATAAATTTAATTCTGAAATGTTGGCAAAATCTCATGAAAAGTAGTTAAATTAATTAGTTATAGATTCCAGATTTTATAAATTTTTTTTTTTAAATTATGCTTAAATACAATTTAATGCAATTTTTTATGTTTAGTTTTATTTATTTATTTTACGCTGCACTACATTTAGTCACAACCGACAACAGCGCATTCGAACCTTTACGTATCTTTACAGAGCGCAAACACAGCCGAGCCCTTCCTCCTTGCAACGACATAAGCGAAATGAAGAATATTTATGTGACGTCGGCAAATCGGCGCGTTTTAAAATAGTTTGAATTTAGGCACTTTTGATTGCCTATGAAAAACTTATTGAACCTTGTAGAACATTTTTTTTTTGGTATATATGCCTAAAATAGTCCCTCCTTTGAGATTTTATACTTAAATTACGTATTTAAATTTTAGTGAAAGAGCCCATTCTGTTGTCCATTCAAATTTGATTCCTTTTTTCAATAATTCGTTTAGAAGTATATACCATAATAACTTATTGCGCTAAGATAGGAACTTAGAGTGTTGAAATCGGGGCAGTGGCATGGCTGATAGCTTCAGTTTTTGCTGGATCTAGTTTTAACTCACCTTCACTTAAAATATATCCCAAATACTTAATTTCTTTGACTCCAAATTTACATTTTTGTAATTTTTAGTGAAGACCAAACTGTTCTATACGCTTTAGGACAAGATTTAAATTTTGAAAATGTTCTTCCTCTGATTTGCCTTTCAGACTTGATAACATGGTATCCATAACTGGTTGAAAAATGGCTGGGGCAACTTTTATACCAAATGGCATCTTATGGTATTGGAACTTGGAACAATCCATGATGAGTGTTTATTGTTAACTATTTTCTTGATTCTTCACTGATTTCAATTTGAAGGAAAGTATCAAAAATGTCAACTAAAAATTGTAGCATTTTGTGACTAAAAAAATGGAAGAGGGTAATGATGTGGTAGAAGTGCTTCATTGAGACCAGTAGAGTTATCCAGTTATTGCCACGAATTTGTTCTAATTTCACTAATAGTAATATATTTTTTTTTAATTTATTATAATTGCCTAAACAGTAAAAACACACCTTTCGAGCCTGTCAAGTAACATTAAAAAGTATTTTTTACTGTCATTCGGAGAAAATAGCATATTGTTGTATTAGGAGTAGAAGCTTTACTTTTTGTGCTGAAGCAGTAGGTTTGCCAGCCGAACGTAGTGAGCAAAAAAAGTACTTCTACTCCGTATTCAACACGCAAATGTTTGCGCCTCTGACTTCAATTTAATTAATTAATTGACTTTAATTCAACTATTTGCTCTAGGTAATTTTCGGTCAATCCCGCGGTAATGATTTTACCTGATTATCGTATTTTTAATTATTTGTGTGACTAAAGTCACACAACTTTTCTTTGATTTTAAGAAGAAGCGCGGCTTTCTTGAATTTCTCCGAAATATTATTCATTTCTAAATATATTATTTTACGCGTGACCTCGATGCAAATAGCAGTTTGGCTGGTCGCACGCTCGAGGCTGCTCGCTGGCTTTGGACCTATGGTAGCCGAAGCGCGCACCATGGTATTTTCTCCCACGAAGCTTGCCCTTCCATCGTCGAGCGTTTTCCTTACAAACGAACGGCGTTGGGTTAAGTCAGTCCGGCCGGAGTCCACCAACTAAGCAGAGGCTTCCGACTTCCACCGAATACCGAGGTGGGCCTTCTCTCCGAAATACCGACTATCACGGTTTATGTGTACGGATAATTTTCGCTAAGATATTTATTTTACAAAGTAAAGTTCCATAAACTATCACGGTTTATGGGTACGGATAGTTTTCGCTAAGATATTTATTTTTAGAAAGTAAAGTTCTATAAATTGTCACGGTTTATGTGTACGGACAGTTTTCTCTAAGACATTTATTTTCACAAAGTTTAAAGTTCTATAGCTGTCACGGTTTACGTGTACGGACAGTTTCTCTTCATATATTGGTTCATGTTTTAGTGTCACGACATAGTGTAAAGTTCTATAAACTGTCACGGTTCATGAGTACGGATAATTTTCTCTTAGATATTATTTATACTGTCACGGTTCATGTGTACGGACAGGGCTTAATTTCCACCGCCGCTGCGGTTGATTCTAACCGATTTAAGGTTACCGTATTGACCAACCAAGTAAATTCATATCTGTATCCGAAATGTCTTACATAAAGTGTGAAACGGGTACATCAGTATTCGAACCAGTTAAAACCGTTAAGATCTAACCGCTTTTGTATTGCATGACCGCTTCTTATTTTCTGTTGCTTACCGCTTGCTTGACCGCTTCTTATTTTCTGTTACTCACCGCTTGCTTATAAACCGCCCGTTATCATTAATCTACACGCACGCACACATACACGTTTTCACTCTCTCCATTGCACGCCCGCTTCATTCACTCTATTCACTCTGCTCAAGGAATGCTATATTTCACTATAGGAATTGCCTTATTGACATACATTTATAGCAATAAATACCAGAACTTAATCATGATTTCATGTGTCTTCTTTTGGAGTTTTCTGGAGGATTTACAGGAGATATAGAAGAAATAACTTCCAGCATCTGATTCGACTCCTGATCTCCACTGTAACAAGCTACCTGGTGCACGTGGGCCCTCAACCACAATAATCCTGAGAGTGGCGCCCGAGATAATCGTTAAAGCAAGAAAAAGAAAAACCGAAAGGGCGCTACAAAATTGGCGCCCGAGCAGGGACCTTCAATTGCTGGAAAAAGAAGTTTCCACCAGAATAAGGGCCGGTATTATAAAACACTGAACCGATAGTTGAGTTTCAACCTTCGGTTGAATCCTATCAATTTGCATGGGGTCAACCGAAGGTTGAAATTCAACCATCGGTTCAGTGTTTTATAATACCGGCCATAAGACCGTTAACTAGTCCTTTGTAAAAACTCAGAGTCAAGATGACAGGAGGCAACAATACCGCTGGAGAACCGCCAGTTATGAGTACCCCAAATACCGTTGTAGCTACAACCAGTCCGTCTAACCCAGTTGTTACTATCCCGACGATAACTCACCCCGGTTGGTATGACCCCAACGATGTCCGTGTGAGCTGGGTATATCAACTAAAGAAGGACGATTTGCTGGTAGAGTTGAATAAATTCGGCCTAGAAACTACCGGAACAGTTGACATTTTGAAAAAAAGGCTAGTTACATATATTCGACTAGGAAAAGCTACACCAGCACCGACAACAATGACCGGTTTTAGATTTTCAACATCTCCCAACATCGCTGTTTCGACCGCTAGTACTACCGCTCATCCGACAACGACCAGTCCATCTGGTACAACCAGTACAATTCTCACACCGGTACCGGCGACTATTACTATCACCACCGATTTCTCCTCGCACTCATGGGTCCCCAGTAATACCGATGAAGGTTCATAAGTGGAATATCCATTTTGATGGACGTACCGACCCTGTGACGTTCTTGGAGAGACTTCAAGAAATATGTACCTCCCAGGGTATTATAATAGATCAACTATTACCGCATATGCCCGAATTGTTTCAGGGAGAGGCTTCCCTTTGGTATCGCAACAACCGCAGTCATTGGAATACTTGGAGCGAATTTCTGCAAGATTTTCGAAGTTTCTATTTTCCAATTAATTATGCTGCCGACCTAGAGATTGAAATCAGCCGCCGTTTGCAATAACCTACCGAGCCGACACACCGGTATATTACTAATTTACAAACCCTCATCCGGAGGCATGGCAACATAACCCCAGAACAAGAGCTACAGTGGCTCTATAGGAATTTGTTACCCGAATATCGACAACATATTCGGAAAAGCGACGTTACCGATGTGGTTTCACTCTCCCGCACGATAAGTCGAAAGCTTATTAGAAGAATTGAAGCCAGCAACTCCATCAACATCCACGAATACACGCCGTCCACCCGCCGGCATTTCGGTGACTCAAACCCGACCAATTCCGCCCTCATCCAGAATCGGACAACAAAACCAGAGTTTACAAAACCAACGAACGGAAAGGCCTATGAGAACTGAGGCAAGACAACAGAATTACAGAACCGAAAATGGGTCCGACGCTATGGTTTGCTGGAGATGTGGAGAAGTGGGACACAGCAGAACAGAATGCCGAGGTACGGCCAAATTATTCTGCTCTCATTGCGGGAAAACTGGCATAATGTCACGAGACTGTAACTGCAACCGTAACCGTTCGGGAAACTAACCCGGTGCTGTCCTAGTCCGAGGTCAGCCCAGCACCTTACACGGAACCTCGAGTAGACCAGACCCTCCGCAAAATCTAAACCTGATTCGTTTGCCAGATTCTAGACCGCATGTAAGCGTTTTTATCGCAAGAGACCCCGTTCTTGGCCTTAGTCGATACAGGAGCCGCTAACTCATACGTGGGAGACCTCGCTGCAAACATATGCCGTCTAAATAACTATCCCAAAGTACAATCCACGGTTAGAAGCGCCAGAGTGGCCCACGGTGGTGTAATCGCCATCTCCGAAACTTACCAGATACCGTTTCAGCTTGGAGATTTTGCTTTTACGGAAACTATAAACTACTTTCCAAACTTGTCATCCGATATTGTGCTGGGGATGGATATCTTAAACCGGCACCAGTTTCATCTGGACCTGGGCAGTGGAAACGTTTATATACAAAACCGTCTTTTGCCTACTCCTAACTCATGTAGTCCTATTGGCCCAATAGATGGCCCCCCGAACCTAGAATTGACATCCCCTGAAGAGATGCTTTTGCAGAAATTCCTGGAGCGGGAGCTGCCAAAGTTTGACTGCATTAAAGGCACCACTCCATTAGTGGAACACTCTGTACATTTGCTCAATCCGGAACCGATCAAGCAACGATATCGCCCTCAACCACAATAATCATGAGGGTGGCGCCCGAGATAACCGTTAAAGCAAGAAAAGGAAAAACCGAAACGGCGCTACATTCTAGTTTAGGCTTTATTTTTGGGTTTAAGTGAATGGTTGATCATTAATGGTCGAGTTAATGGTATAATTAACTAGTCCCAATTTTGGGTGAAATATTCAAAACCCCTTTTACCTTTGCTTATGGATGTGGATTGGCGGAGAAGCGCCTCTACTTTTAAGCAGTCCCTTGGTGGTGAACCGTACTTTTCTTCTGGATGGTGGCGTGCTGCAGTATTTGCCGACAACTGAATATCTCTTCGCTACACTTTATATAATTTATTTCAATTTCACCCAGTATTGATAAGCGAAGGATGCATTTTATGTCATAACATCTATTCCAAATTTACTTTGGAGCCAAATGTGTCTGAATCTCTGTCTTCAATCTCATCTCAAGTTTATTTAGTTTATTAAAATTTAATTTTAGAACAAATCCTTTACAATCACAATGCACACAGTATTTGAGAAGCGAAGGATGCATTTTATGTGATATAAATAAATAGTTCATCAGTTCCATTGAATGGTAAAACAAAGATTTGTTCTCGAGTCAGATTTTCCGTCTCCACTTTAATCTATTATGTTTCTTTGAAATTTATTCACTTATATATACAGAGTGCGTCTATTAAAACTTACAATGGCTATATGTATTAATTTAATTATTTCAAGCTTTTTAAGTTGAAGGGGCAGTTCTAGGGGATGGGACAATGGGTGGTTGGGTTTAATTTACTTATTTTAAACTCAAAAATGAACAATATGCAAGAAATTACAAGTTTTGTGGTACTTTTTTTTATTGAAACAAAAAAATCTTGTTTTTTTAATTTTGAGATAAAATTTGATTTTATCATTTTTTTGTCGACCAGTGTTTTGCATTTTTTATAAGCTTTTCAAAGAGGTCCCGCAAGTGGGGGTGTTGCCTTTTAGGATTTTGAAGTGGAGGGGGTGGAGCTCAAGGGGTGATTCGGGGTAGTTTGAAAAATACGTCAAATGTATTCCCCCTCGATATTATAAAAACGTTATTTTTATTTTTTTTATATCTCTCTTGGTTTAGAAAATATAGCCATCAAAAGTTTTAAAAGACGCACCCTGTATATTACCTACGTAATTAAGTAATTGGATATTCGATATTCTAGTCTAGTTGGCTGATTTTCTTATTTCAGCCAGGATACGAACTTATATTCAAATATACGAAATTTGTAGCAAGAATTTAACTTATTCTAAAAGAAACTTTCCATATAATGAATACTTAGTTCTAGAAAGTTCATATTTTGCTTTTGTGTGTGTTGAGAAACTCGTTCCAATAGATTTGCAACTTGAGAGCCGACTCTAGCATATAGTGTGCACAGTTTGTAGTACTATAGAATTTTGTTGCATCTTGTATTTCTTGTCTAACAGCTTCGTTGTTTGTGAGAATTTAACTTGCCCTATCTGGTAGGTAAAAGTATTTCTAGATCATCATATTAGAAAAGGATTATGTATATGGGGCATTCCATACAAAATTTGCCACCAAAAATTTTTTTCCCATAAAAATATTTTTTTTCGTTGAAGTTGTCGAAAATATTCGATACGTATTTTTTTATTCTTATTTTTTACGCGTTATTTTCGAGAAATTTTTTCTCGAAATTTTACTTTCGTAAAAAAGTGCATTTTTCCAATCGTTAATACTGAAAAACCTAATATAGGTATGAAAAAATTTCCTGAACATAAAATTTACTCCTTTTCTCAGATTTCTAATGAGGTATACTAAATTTTCATCATATCATTTATTCGAAGAAAAAAATTGCAAATTTATAAACAAATAGAATTTTTTTAAAGATGGACCTAATTTTTTTTCTTTTTTTTTATCGAAAAACATAGTCCAAACATTCTTCTGAATTATGGAAAAATTTTGAAGTGGAAGGCTCAAAAGTTAAGGAGCAATGCATTTTTATATAACGGCTCGCGCGCGCGGAGCGTACCGCAGCGCGACTCGGTCGTACGCAGGCTGGACCGTAAAAGTTCTTGACGCCTACGCGCTGGGTAAAATGTTCGTTAAACCTTCATGCGGAATAATAAATGCGTATTTATTATCGTAAATGTCAATCATACAGCTTTTTAATACATCCGAGAGTTACAATACAGTCAGTTACGTTTGTTTTCACGTTTGACTTCTGATTTATGGAAACTCAATATGTCGAAAGTGTCGCAGGATGAGAAGACTTTCATTTTCAATTTGCAATCTTGGTTTGGCTCAATATAGTGAAACGATTGTGTTCCTGATATGGTTCTGCATGGGGGAACCATCAAAAGAATAGCACGCCGAGCAAGTTTACAAATGATCACCGATGATCAAATTTCCTCGTCAATCGAATTGTACGAGTGGGCTAAGAAAGCTTCTTCTCTGCCTAATATCTCGGTGATGTACAGGTCTTCGGCAGACTATGCAAAAGCGGAAAAATTCCTTCAGAATCGTTTCGAAAAACCATTTCAGGAACACAATCGTTTCACTATGTTGAGCCAAACCAAGATTGCAAATTGAAAATGAAAGTCTTCTCATCCTGCGACACTTTCGAAATATTGAGTTTCCATAAATCAGAAGTCAAACGTGAAAACAAACGTAACTGACTGTATTGTAACTCTCTGATGTATTAAAAAGCTGTATGATTGACATTTACGATAATAAATACGCATTTATTATTCCGCATGAAGGTTTAACGAACATTTTACCCAGCGCGTAGGCGTCAAGAACTTTTACGGTCCAGCCTGCGTACGACCGAGTCGCGCTGCGGTACGCTCCGCGCGCGCGAGCCGTTATATAAAAATGCATTGCTCCTTAACTTTTGAGCCTTCCACTCCAAAATTTTTCCATAATTCAGAAGAATGTTTGGACTATGTTTTTCGATAAAAAAAAAGAAAAAAAATTAGGTCCATCTTTAAAAAAATTCTATTTGTTTATAAATTTGCAATTTTTTTCTTCGAATAAATGATATGATGAAAATTTAGTATACCTCATTAGAAATCTGAGAAAAGGGGTGAATTTTATGTTGAGGAAATTTTTTCATACCTATATTAGGTTTTTCAGTATTAACGATTGGAAAAATGTACTTTTTTACGAAAGTAAAATTTCGAAAAAATTTTTCTCGAAAATAACTCGTAAAAAATAAGAATAAAAAAATACGTATCGAATATTTTCGACAACTTCAACGAAAAAAAATATTTTTATGGAAAAAAAATTTTTGGTGGCAAATTTTGTATGGAATGCCCCATATAATCAATTATGCGGGGAATATGTTTATTAGTGATCATTTGCCAATTAATAAACACCATGTTCTTATCGAATACAAGCTCTATCAGAACAAAAAATATGCCTAATCGTAACTCTTTGTAAAAAAAGGTTAAAATAGTTACATAATTTCAACATTTTCTACTATTTTTTATAATGACCTATTTTTATGTTTGAGCTGGGCCCACTGCGGCAAAAACTGCACGGTTTAACTTCGCAACACTTTGTTTCCGAGAAAAAAAGAAAATTCTCCTCCCGGGAATCTCTAAAGGATGAATAAGAGGAAATAAAACCGCTAGCAGCCAGATTTTATGGATAATAATGGTTAGTTCTGTGAGGGATCTATTAAAGTAATGAACCCTACAAAGTAAATGGACTGTAGGCAGTTTGAAATTTGATAATTTTTGTACCAAAAAGCCGTATAATCCGATAATTAACTAGTCATTAATTTTCTTTTCAAACTGTCCAGAGGTGGAAATTGAACGGGTCAGTTTTAATGGATAAGCAGTCAAATTGCCAGCTCATTAACTGCAAATCAACAACAATGAACGTTTGGTTAATATAATATTTCCCCTTTTATTGATCGCTTTGCAACGATGATGAAATTTCGCTCGTTCGCGTAGTTTCCATATTTCCCATTTTTCGATTTGTAGTTTGTTTCTGCATATAAAAATGAGATTCGCTCTTTCGGTTTTATGGGCGTTCCGGAAATTTGAAATATGAAACACAGCTTTTGTGTATTGCTGAATGCCGACGTTTCATTTTTAACAAAAATTTCAACTCATTTATTATTTATTATCTTTGTATGTATGTGATACACATTTTATGATACAATTTAATTGCAATATCAAAAATGCTTGTTGAATGTCTTTTTTTTTCGCTGACTATTTGCCAAATCATGATCAAAACATATTTGACTATATTTTTTCTTTGCACCGCCTAGCCCCTTTCACAAAGAGATCCATCTTACAAATGAAATATCGAAAGACTTGAAGTAGATCCCCAGCTTAAAAGAATTTAAAAAGCGTGCTTTAATATTTTGTATTGTGTCCTTGTCGCTGTCTGTAGGTCTGGACCATAAGCTTGTTTGTAATAATTTGTTGTAAAAGTAAGAGTTTTTGATTTGATTTATTAATAATTATAGTAGCTCACAGTTCGTCTTCGAAATAAGGAACGATACTCGGAACAAAGGATACTTCTAAAGATTTGGAGAGATATAAATCACCACTCCAAGCCCCAAGGGAAATATGATAAATGAAGAATATCGGGATGAAACGTAATGCGAAATATTTTGTATGGAGCATTCTTTAATCCTGACCGAAACTGCTCGCAACAGCTTATAAATTATTAGTATTGCATGTTTATCTAGTTGTGTTGCGAAAATAACCCACAACAGGTTTAATTTCTATTATTTCTAAATTAATATAATTTTCTTCTCTATTATTTACCATGAAAATAATATTCTAAAAATAGATGTAATTGCTGGACTATTTATCCTGTAAAACCGGCAACAACAACCCTTTGAACCAAGGTAGTGAACCTGTCTCGCTGCTGTGATTGGTCAGCCGCCACACAAAATCCCTAATTTGTGCGACCTGCTCCCCTGGCAGAGTCTAGTCGACGCACATTCTTCAGTACTATTAGAATAAGCGAAGAGTTCGCACCCTCGCGCCCTCTGAATGCTCTCCAGAGCCAAATCCCCAAAAACCCCCGTTAGTACGCGCGATTTATAGTAAAATACTACTCTCTGTGTCTCAAGGCCTGACATGGTCTATATTATCGATTACAATTCACGTAATTAACCCCTAATTATTGCAAGTCACCTCGGACGAGCAAAATTCTCTCCTACGCTTGTTTTTGGCTCTATCTCTCTCACTCTCGCCGGGCTCCAACGCGCCTGTATATCGTTGTGTTTTCTGTTTTCTAGTTTTTATCTCAGTGGAAAATTCCCTAGCTGCTAGTGCAAATAGTGGTAAATGGATAAATAATCGCCTTGTGGATTTATCTGCATGAACCGGATTAAGCAAGTAAGAGCTCAAATTGTTAACTTTCAATAAATAAAAGAACTTTCAAGGATCAATAAACATTTTGTGATTGCAGTGAACTGATTGAAGTTGACGAATTATTTATGTTGTGCTCTCGTGCATTTAATTAGTTAATTTGTGTTCTCGTTCATTGAACATTTAACCATAAATGATATTATCATTATCAGATTTCCCTACTTTTTATAAATCAAGATACTTTACTTCAGAAAACTTACTTTAGATTAGTATAAAATTTGTAGTTCGACTGGACGTCCAATTAGGAATTTTTAGATAGGATTTGATTGATAACCATACCGAATTACTTTCATTTATTAATTAAATTGATAACCATTCTATTTCAGCGTTTTATTTGTATAAATGAGAATCGAGCCACCCCTAACCCAATACAAGGCTTAAATGATCCAACACCTACGGTCATATTCTCCGTAGTTCATAAAGCCTGGCTTAGTGGAAAAGCTCGGCTTTGTCACGCAAAAAGCCAAGCGTTTCTACTAATCCAGGCTTTATGAACTACGGAGAATATGGCCCCTAATGGTTAATTTTTACAGTCAGTCAAAGTAAAAACTTTTGGCAACCCTGGTGCGGTTTGACTAAAGCCCAAAAAGGGGCAATAGCTAGTTCCGTCACAATAGCGAGTTGTGTTTCTGGCAAGTCAAATCGAAAAACTTTCACGACCGTGGCAAGAAAGAAGCGGCGTATTTGAAATTGATAAAAAAAATGGAACGAAATCGATCTTCTTGTACGAACTTTACTCTGTTCTCAAATAAATTTACTACATGATGATTGACACTGAAGAATATTTCAGGTTTGCCTGAACGTTTGGAGGGTCATCAGTCTCCCCGGCGACCGGCCTTCAGGCTAACTGTTAAGTTCGAACTGACGGGCTTGCCGGACCGTCTATAGCCGGCTTTAGGAAGCCCATATATTCTAGGTGGTGAGGCCTCATATTTGATGACTTTCCTTATGTTTTCTGGGTTCAATGATAGTGCTCGGACGAGTTGATTGGTTTTTCGCAATATAGAAGCAGTGGGATTGCGCTTCAGCTTTCTGTAGGTGGAGGGGTCTAGCAGTTCGGAAATCTTCGAATCCATTCATCGGAGAAACACGGAAGAGAACACTTCGTCCTCTACCACACCGCCTCTGAAGATGTCTACCGCAGCAGTAGACGAAACGTTAGATAGAAATACTAATGAACCACGGCATTATAGAACATAAATTTTCAGGAAGAAACTATACAGGGTGATTCACGATTATCCCGTGCATTAGCTTTTTACCTAGCGGCTCTTGGCAGTCAGTCAGGAAAATATTATCGGTCTGGTCGATATGACTTCTCCGTATCCATCCAAAGAAACGATTTATCGGCCTGGATGGTCCGAAGCATTTCAATGATTCAAAATTCAGGAAAACGTTTTATGTGCACGATAGCCGACTTGGAAGTGGAGTTAATCTGTGTGTGAAGTTCTGGATTTGATGAGCAAATTCACACAGAATAAAGAGCTTTCTTAAATACACCGAAAGAACAGGTAGAATTTCGGGACTGTACAGAGCTACGACAACAACATAATTTATACAAATTGGTTGGACAGTGTTTTAATTGACATTAGTCAGAACAACATGTTTGAATTAATTGAATAATAATCTTGTCCGGGGCAATAATTATGTAATTTGGTATTATTGATCCTAGCAGGGAGGTTATTTAGTTAATAATAGCTTTGAATCTCTAAAAATTGGGAATCTATATATTTGCGTCAGGTGAGGGTGCCTACTTCAATCATTCCAACCTGTAATGTTTGATGTTTTTGATGCTACAATTCTAATGAAAATTTCAAAGAAACGAGTCCGTAAACCTTAAAAAATGGTTCAAGAATATCATCAAAATACATGCAAAGTCTCCATTATATTAGGAAATTTAATTTCACCAATGATGTTTTTGGTAATTATTATTTCAGATATAGATCTGTATATAGAACCGCTATAAAGAAAGCACAACTTTTTTTCACGCAAATACAATTGGTCACCATGCAATAATAGGCCAAAAGGGACATGGAGAGTTGTGAATTATGCTGAATAATTTTCCCGTAAGTTCATGGAGGTCAAAGGAAGTGTTTTATGAAACAAAATCATTATCTGTATTTTCATAAAAGTTTCCGGTAGAGTATTGGCGGAGGCTATCAATGCGTCGTTTTCCATTAGCACCTTTGGGCACCTTGGGATTCTACTACAAAAAGATTCAGTGTCAGGCATAATGCTCTTTGTTGATTTTAGTCATATTTATCTCGAGTAAATTTACAGTATTTGCTGATGAAGCAACTCTGTGGAATCGGGAAAACTTTCACCTTTCACTTTGAATGTAGTTAATAAGAGGCTTGAGGATACTTAAGAAATGGTGTACATATTTATACAGGGTGTCCCAGAATATGTGGGCAATCTCTCGGATTCAGATAGAACACAAAAAAATAACATGACAACTTCCTATAAAAAAAAATTCCTACGGCCCCCCCTACAAAGTTACGTGCCCCTAAAGGACGCCTCTGAAAATCGGTTTTTTGTTGATAACTTTCAAAATACTTCGTGTAATTTTTTTTCTTCTAATATGATGGATACTAGGTAAGACACCCTAAAATGGACCCTCTCAAACACACTTGGCCAATCTGGTTTGCCAGGGACGGACTAGCTTTAACGCAATAATAAAACTGAGGAAATATTAGTAGAAAGGATTAATTTTCACTTTCGCGAAATAAGGGCTAATATTGAAGCATTGTCGAGAGTCGAACAATCTCTTATTAAAATAGGTATGGAATGCATAAGATTAGAAGGATCTCATGTTGAGTCTACATAAAAAATTATTTAATAAAAACCATTAATACACAAAAACAGATTTTTCTCGAAACCAGCTCATTTTTTTGACATCGAATAAGAGTACCTTTTTTCTAGTTCAAGGTTGAAACAATCTAAAAATATTATTGCTATGCCTATATCATACAGGGTGTAAAAAAAATTAGCATTATTGTGTTAGAGCTAGTCCGTCCCTGGCAAACTAGATTGGCCAAGTGTGTTTGAAAGGGTCCTTTTTAAGAGGTCTTATCTAGTATCCATCATATTAAAAGAAAAAAAAATTACACGAAGTATTTTGAAAGTTATCAACAAAAAACCGATTTTCAGAGGCGTCCTTTAGGGGCACGTAACTTTGTAGGGGGGGCCGTAGGAATTTTTTTTTATAGGAAGTTTTCATGTTATTTTTTTGTGTTCTATCTGAATCCGAGAGATTGCCCACATATTCTGGGACACCCTGTATATCTCAGAAGCAAATACTGTAATAATATAATTTGGATGTGATCTGGATCGTGTGTCTATACTGAAGTTTGACGTTCATATTGGACCACTTAACAGAAAACTAGCCTCAATTTGCTACACTATCCGGGTAATCTGAGGAGAGTTATATCAGAACATAGTGCGACCATTCAAATTCTGCATAAGAAAGTAAACCTTTTTAAAAATTGTGTCCATCGTCTATGTCGGAAACAGTTTGTATGAAAAGTTCAAGAATGACATTCGTGCCACACCAAACACGCGCCGCCAATTATAATTTGTAGCTATCGATTCCATCTACCAATTAATTAGAGATTGGATTATTTCCAATAGCTGTCTAATCACCTACTTAGTATTGGGAAAATTTATGACGACGAAAGATTTAAGGCAAAAGTGAAAAAGCTGCTTGTTGCTGGGGCTTATTATGATGTTGTCCAATCAATACCTATCCGAGAAATTTTGAAAGCGATTCCAAAAAGATAGTGTATTAAGTATAGCGTTTGTTATTTATTATCTCTCATCCAGATTATAGAAATAAATTAGATTATGATAGTCATGTTGTTCTGTCTCTTTAAAAAAGCTTCAAAATAAGTATGTCACATTATTTAATGTGCGCATACCAATTACCAATTACCATTTCAACCCACACATCAACATCCTATTATTGGTGTTGCAGCGGTCACAAGTCCTGTAAATTTGTTATTATTTTAATTGCTACCCCAACACACAATTTCCCTTCGAATTAGTGTTTAAATTAACCGACATCGAGTACCGTCCCATAATCTGCCGTTTAATTTTACATGTTATTTGGTTAAATTCGACTCGTAAAATCAAACCCGAAACGTTATTTCGGGTCTCAACCTAAACAAAATAACAGAAAGGTCTGCTTTTTGTTACTCAATACCTCCCCAACAAGCACAATAATTATTATGACGCACATCGTTGCAAAATACACAATTTTACCGGCCTTTTGTTTTTCCTGCTATTTGAGAGCAGGTATTTTTAGATTATTTAAGATCAGATTTGTTTTTTGAATTTTCATACAGGAATCTGTTAAATATGTAATTTTTCAATATAATGTTGCTCCAAGCAGAAATAGGACGATTAATTAGTTCATAATCGCATAAACATCTTTGTCAAGTAATAGAGAAATACAACTCACTCAAACTAGCTGAGAAGTTTATAAACAGCTAATATTTTTCGTCAACTTTGAGAGCTACATGAAAACTGACTTAATCCTATATGTACTTACATTGTGCTCCCATTTTTCGCAACTGATTCCAACTGAAAAATCTCCATCACTTCTGCTAAGTTATTTGCAAAAAGATATTCTGAAAATCAAGAAAAGTAAACTTAGTTTTGTTAGGAATTCAAATATATAATTTAGGTATTTCGTATTTGTGTTTGAACCCCTACAAAAAGTTTTTATCCAACATACCCAAAAAGTATTTTTATATAGAATACACAAACTGCCCCTTGTCTGATCCTCAAAGCCCGAATATCATCCCACTCTTTGAAAATATTGATTAATTAAAAGCAAACAAAAGATAGCTTCCCTTTAAATATTTAGCTTTTAGAGCTTTTAATGCCCATGCCCTAATCCGGCATCTCATTTTTGGCACAGGAAATGTGCTTTAGTTCAGACCTGAACTGTTAGTTGATTGGTTTTCGTTAAATATTAGGATTCACTTTGCATATAATATGTAGGTACCTATATAAAGCATTTCATGAATTTTTAAAAGAATAAGGCGTGGATTTTACCGATCAAACTTTTAAATAATTGATGCTGCACCAATATTATGTGTTTTTAAATATTAAGGATACTGTGAAGGTTTTCTGGGGAGTCCTTCACAGGGTTCGAAACCGCCCCCAAAAACTATAAAGGATGTTCTTCCATATTCCGTAATACAGGGTGGCCAAAGGTGACCCATTTTAGATGCTTTTATTATGATTTTTAAACCAGGTTTGTTAGATATTTGTAGTTTGTGGCATGTGATTTCTTTTCGTGCAAAGTTTTTCAGTGTTTCACAAAACGATTGCGATAGATATGCATATTGAGCTATTTTTCTCCTCGACATAGTAGGGGCCTTTGCAAAAATGCACAAAAATTAGAGTTGATTATGGTGGGGAATTTATATTTTATCTATTTATCTTTTATCTTCTATCTTCTATCTTCTATATATATAAACATCAATGTTCGCGGGGTATCCGGATATGCGCTCCAAAACCACTTATCCGATTACGATGAAACTTTGGTAGGTTGTTATGGGCATCCCAAGGAAGGTTTGTAGATAGGTTACGCATCTCGGAAGAAAAAATTAATTTTGAATTAATTATTAATTTAATTGTAAACAAACTCATTCACATTACATAACAAAACAACATAACCCAACTTTTTTTTGACAGCATGAAACAACGTGGCCACATTTCATTTAGGGCGGGTATTATAAAACTACTTTGAGAGCAGAGCTGGGCAAGCTACTTGGAAAAAGTAGCTAGCTACTTTATATTGTAAGTAGCTAAGTTACTCAGTAGCTCAACTACCTCTTTGAAAAAGTAGCTAAGCTATTAGTAACTTAACTACATTTTGAATTAGTGAAAGCTACTATTTAAGTTACTTTTATCAATGTACATGCCTTACCTAATATAATTTCATAATATCATCATACGAAAATAACATATTAACTTTCTGTAAGAAGTAGCATTCATATTTTTGTCAAAAACCACTGGACATTAATTTATTAGGTTCACTTTGATCACAGTGATCTGCGAATGCGAGAATAAAATAGGACACATAAAACATAGGTACCTACAGAGATAACTAGAAACTAGTCTAAGCAAGGCAGGATAAGAATTTTCCGGAAAATGATAATTGTAGCTTGAGCAATTAAAGTATAAAGTTACTTTTATCGAGCGGTAAATTCAAACGCGGGCGATAGGTTGGTGGAAACCTGCCTTTATAAGGAGAAAGCTATTATTTTTGAAAACAATGTCGAATGGATGCCATTATATTATAGGTATAATAGTTATTTTATTTTTGAACTAGAAGAGTCCGCTGCGCATAAAACGTAATAAGTATTTTGGGCGTTGAGTATCGTTAACCACACCCTCGGCCGGTACATGACACTTTTCGCCATTAATACCTAAATAACTATCAACTATCTACCAACAGTAGCTTAAGTAGCTTGTTTTAGTAGCTAGCTACTTTTCACAGTAGCTTATGAATACTTGAAACACATTACCAAAAGCTACAGCTACAAGCTACTTTTTTTTCAAAGTAGCTTGAATAAGTTATTAGCTACCAAAAAAGTAGCTAAGCTAGTAGCTTAACTACTTGGTAGCTAGCTACTGCCCAGCTCTGTTTGAGAGTTAACTTAAAGTTACCTTCTGGAATTACATGTAATTCAAGAAGTTAACTTTAAGTTTTTTATAACATCCGCCCTTATTTAGGCTTGCCATTTAACCGACGTAACTTTTTTAGGCGACCTTTTTAAATTTGCCGCCATGACTGTGGTCACATGACATGTGTGACAGTGATTTTTTTTGTTGATAGGTATGCTGAATCATTCCCACGTAACATTTTTTTTGATATCTTAATAATAAAATATTTTCCCATTTGTTGCAAACTTTTTGGTGGTCACTGTACAGGGTGTCCGAATTTGGATGGTTTTAATAGGAAACGTCAATTTCTGAGCGAGATACAAAACAATGAGCCCCCCACTCCGAGGCTCAAATTTCTTGAAATTTTGATTGGTGCAAACCGCATTTTGATATCTTCAACCGTTTAGCCGCTAGAGGTCGATTCTCGATTTTGAGCAATACTGTGAAATCTTCATAACTTTTTTGTTTATGAAAATAACTGATTTCCGTAAAAACTTCCTAGAAGCACTTTTTCAAGCAGAATTTAGTGACGTTTTCAGTTTTTTTCTATTCGGCCTCGATTTCAAGATATTGACCAAGATACGATTTTTTTCAATGGGACACCCTATATATTAATAGTTCATTAGAAAGCTCTGCTTTTACTGATTTCAATGATACAAATTTCGATAGGTTTATCTCTAACAGTTTTCGAGAAAAAAAATATTTCGGCTTTTGTCATAAGAAACAATGAGTTAGAAAGAGACCTTTCTCAGTTTCCTTACAGATATAAAGTCCTTTCCTTACACATTGCTTCTTATGACAAAAACCGAAATAATTTTTTTTCTCGAAAACTATTAGATATAAACCTATCGAACTTTTATCATTGAAATCAGAAAAAGCCGAGCTTTCTAATGAGCTATTAATATATAGAGTGTCCTATTGAAAAAAACCAGACTTTGGTCAATATCTCGGAGTTGGGACCAACTAGAAAAAAACTGAGAACGTCACTGAATTCTGCTTTAAAAAGTCCTTCTAGAAAGTTTTTACGGAAATCAATAATTTTCATAAACAAAAAAGTTATGATGGTTTCACATTATTGCTCAAAATCGAGAATCGCCCTCTAGCGGCTAAACGGTTGAAGATATCAAAATGCGGTTTGCACCAATCAAAATTTCAAGAAATGTGAGCCTCGGAGTGGGGGGTTCATTTTTTTGTATCTTGCTCAGAAATTGATGTTTCCTATTAAAACCATCCAAATTCGGACACCCTGTACAGTGTGTCCCATTTTGGTTGTCCATAAGGGATAACTGGGTTGCTATTGGAGTTAGAAGGATGCGGTTTCCGCGAACGTTGGCTACTTTTTTCTCAAACGAAAGATGGCGCCAACAGAATTGTCATCGCTCTTTTTGTTTTTCAGATACAAGGTGTTTCCGAAAAAGATTCATTTTGGGACACCCCTTGTATCTCGGTTCCCCCATAGGGGATCGAAAAGGTGACAACGGCTTCTTATAGATATTTTTACGTAATTTCCAGTGGCCCCAAGTAGCACATAAAATGGGGTAAACATCGTTTTTCAGATGGGCCAATATTTATTCATTTTTGTTGCTAAATCAACACAGTACCAATATTGGGGCAACGTTAGTTTTAACTATGTGGAAACAATATTTAAAAATAATCTTGTACCAATATTGTTTTCATAGATTAATTAACTTTTCAGGAATTTGAATACTGGCCCAAGACTTCTCACTACAATATTGATTTATGAAATATTGGCCAAATATTACATTTTATATTATCGAAACAATATTGTAATATAATATTAATTCAATATTGGCATTCAATTTTTTATTGATATTTAAATTCACTTCAAAAACTTTGTACACCCAATATTTATTTTCAATTTTTTCACAATATTGATACTTTTTGAAAAGCCCAATGAAGGGCCAATATTTACATACTAATTTTTACCAAGGTTAGATTTTCTGAATTGAAAATGTTGGTCCAATATACGGTATTCAATGTGCGCACTCGGTGTTCCAACCAAAAAACAGATGGAGACTCTGTCTTCACTTTACCTGTCTTAAACCTGGTTCCAGGATGAAACCAGAAATTGGTTGTTTTCTGTCTGCGAGACTTAACCGTGATGATGAGTTGTGATACAGCGAAACGGGTACACGGATGGTCCGGCAGAGAGAAAACACTTCTTGGTCGGTCCTTATAATTGGTCCGTTACCGTAATTAAATATTATAATATAAAGCCAAGATTTACATACGTCTTCGGGCCAATATTGGTAAGTTCAATTGGCTCTATATTGCATAAAGTTCTTGATATGATATTGATTATTTCTTTTTGGGCAAACATTTGGTTACGTTATTGTACCAACGTTGGTATTTGTTTTTGGGTATATATTGACATACGTTCTTGGACAAATATTGCAGAATGTCCACATCTTTTATTGGGCTAACATAGAGAATCTGACTTGGGCCAATAAATCGTAGTTATTGTCCCAATATTGGCCCAACATGGTTGGGGCGTAGTCAATTTTTCTCTAGAAGTGATATTTTTCAAATTATGAACCAAACATACGTTTTTTCAAATGAGACACCCTATATATTATAAACTCATAAGATAGCTCTGCTTTTTCTGATTTCAATGATATAAAATTCGATAGGTTTATCTCTAACAGTTTTCGAGCAAAAAATGTTTTTCTGTTTTTTTCATAAGAAACAATGTGTTAGAAAGAGACCTTTCTCATTTTCCTTACGAATGCAAAGTCCTTTTCTGAAACATTGTTTCTTATGAAAAAAACAGACATGATCAGTGGCGCACTCAGAAAATATGTTTGGGGACCTACATGGGTTATGGCTTGTGACTGAAAATCTAAAAAAAAAAATTAGATGTCAGGGTTCCTCGCCTTGATGTTGCTACATTTTTTATGCGTAAAAATACAGTTTTAGAGGGGTGGCCTGGGGGAGACCCTGATCCGATGCCCCCCCCCCCCCCCCCCCCCCTGGGTGCGCCACTGGACATGATAGAAATAAACCTATCAAACTTTATATCATTGAAATCAGAAAGAGCAAAGCTATCCAATGAGCTACCAATATATAGGGTGTCTCATTTGAAAAAACGTATCTTTGGTTCATAATTTAAAAACTATCACTTCTAGAGAAAAACTGACTACGCCACTGGAAGCCACGTAAAAATATCTCTACTAAACCGTTGACACCTTCTCGATTACTTATGAGGGGACCGAGATACAAGGGGTGTCCCAAAATGCAACTTTTTCAAAAACACCTTGTATCTAAAAAACAAAAAGAGCGATGACAATTCTGTTGGCGCCATCTTTCGTTTGACAGAAAAGTAGCCAACGTTCGCGGAAGCCGCATCCTCCTAACTCCAATAGCACCCGAGTTATCCCTTATGGACAACGAAAATGGGACACACTGTACAGGGTGGCCCATTTTCGATGTTTAAATGGGCTATATCAAAAACCAGCAGAGATATCAAAAATCTGGGAGCACATTCTCTAGCTCTTTTTTTGAGAAAATAACAATGGCGAAAACGAATCACGGCTAACTTGATGCGTTTAGGAAATACAAGGCACTTTTCAAATGTTGCACAATTTTAGAAGACCTTCTAATTTCCTTATTAATCAAGATATCCAAATATGAAAAATACATTCTATAGGCAGTTTTTCAAGGAGAATCCAGTGGCACGATCAATTTTTCTCCAGATGCCTCCGATATTGGAATATTGAACAAAGTTGTGTTTTTTTAACGGGGACACCCCATGCTCGACCCCATGTATATAATTTTTTTATTGAATAGCTCTTTGTGTGCTGATTTCAATGATATAAGGTTTTATACCTTTAGGTACCTTTTATAGTTTTGGAGAAAAAAAAAATCCGTTTTTCCATAAGAAACAATGAGCTAGAGAGAGATAAGTCATTAAATAAATTATGTGTTGCCTATTTATCACCCCCGATTCATAGTTCAAATTTTTAAAAAATTAGCTGGACTGAAAAATTAAATTAAGAATTAAGAAATTTGTAGCCGATTCATAGTTCAACCACAGATTACGTACATACAGATGCGAAAGAGCAGCGAATTCGCGGTTCAAAATTAATTTGATGGACATAAGCTGGCCGCACCAATGCCGCATCAATGTATTTTGAACATATTTATTATATAAATGCGGAAGCTCAATAATATAATATTATTTCTTTAATTGGTTCACAAACAGCAAAAAAATATTCTTTTTCGCCCGCAAAAATATGTAAACACACAGGCTGGAACATGCTCACGCACTCGGCCACGTTAATTGTCCTGACGCAGGCGATCTGTATCTATGCGGGGGGGAGCTGGCTCCGCGGCTTCGTCACAGAATATCGTCGACGGCAAGAATACGTACTTTCGCATCTGTATTAGGTGATCTGTGGTTCAACTATCTCTTTCTCATTGTTTCTTATGAAAAAAAACGAAATTTATTTTTTTTCTTTAAAACTATAAAAGGTAAAGGTATAAAACCTTATATCATTGAAATCAGCTCACAAAGAACTATTCAATGAAAAAATATTATACGGGGTCCAATTTGAAAAAACACAACTTTGGTCAATATTCCAAAATCGGTGGCATCTGGGAAAAAATTGGTCAAGCCACTGGATTCTACTTGAAAAACTGCCTCTAGAAAGTATTTTTCGTTTTTGGATATCTTGAATAATAACGAAATTAGAGTCTTTTGAAATTTGACAAAATTTGAAAAGTGCCCTGTATTTCCTAAACGCATCAAGTTAGCCGTGATTTGTCTTCGCCATTGTTATTTTCCCAAAAAAAGAGCTCAAGAATGTGCTCCCAGATTTTTGATAACTCTGCTGGTTTTTGATATAGCCCATTAAAACATCGAAAATGGGCCACCCTGTACATATAACATAATTCCTAAGAGTATCAGAGACCTTAAAAGCCAATATTTGTTTAAAAAATAGATGTAGAGGATACATTTCTGATAATTTTTAAAAAATTATATTTGTAGATATTAATATTTGTTAAAAAATATCTCTGGGGCGAATTCAGGAATGACACACTCAGTGTGAGTGTGATACCGGTGCGGTGCGACGCACAAGCTGTTGATAAAGATAAATGGTGCAAAATATAAACAAAACACAAATAAGAATTAAAGTTTACGAGAAATGCGGAACAAAGCACCCCACGCTTTTTTCACAATAATTCTAATATTTTTTGTTCATTAATATTTTCTGTTTATATTAAAAATTATTTTTCACTTTTTAGTTCAATTTACTATAAAAGCGTGTTTTTTAGTTTTTTTAAACTATATTTATTGGTTTATAGGATAGGTGGTCTGTGTAAACTCCTATAATTTTTTCTGCCTGGCCCCCTCCAGACAAAATTTATGGCTGCGCCACTGGTGCTGACAATTATGCTTTACCTTGGCAAACATTGTGTGACAGTTTCCAAAATAATAGCTATTTATAATTTATATAACAAGTACATAAAGTAAGGCTTTATTGTACGAATAATTTTAAATAATGAGTCAATAAAGCCTGTTTATGTAAGCGTTATATACATGATTTTATGTACGATTACGACTGGTTTTTGTTAAAAATTAAAAAAATTTAATGAAAAAAGTAAAATTCGCGTAGGTATACCTGTTTCACCTTGGCAGGTTGTCAGGACCTGTTTCACCTTGTCAGGTAGTCCAGGTAGGCAATAAAGTAGCACTTTATTTTACTAGTACAATAAAGTGCTACTTTATTGACGCAAAACTGTTCTATAAATAATACTTTATTGATCAATCGGACATAAAGGAATTCTTATGCAAAATCATGTCCAATCCTTGTTTGAATTGCCCGTGACATCTTCAGAGAGTGCTAGTCAGCTGAGGGTACTAATCGATGATATTTCTAGGCATCTATCTTGACATGATTAATGAAGCTAAGTCAGCTGACGAAGCTATACTGTGAAAGTGGGCTTCCAATGACAAAAGGGAATTAGAATATTTGAGATCTAAACTTTCGTTGTCATCGACGTTAGTGTTTGAAGAAGGTGAAAAGACATAAACATTGGGTCTGTTTGGGACATATTATGACCAAGATTGTTTGATGTATTCTAGCAAGGTTGGCCAGAGTTATAAAGCAACAAAAAGAACCGTTTTGTCTATATGTCTTTGCTATGTCTGATTAGCACAAATCTTTGATCCGTTGGGACTTTTAAGTCCATGCATTATTGTTGCAAAGATTATTCTGCAAAGATTGTGGTTGCATAATTTGTCTTGGGATAAATTTCTTCCATCCAATTTATATTCTTTATGGAATAATTTCAAACGACAGCTTCCCAAATTACAGGAACTAAAAATCCCTAGGCAAATAGTGAGTATAAAAACCGCAATAAAATAGAGCTACACGGATTCTCTGATGCCTCTTTAGAGGCCTATGGTGCGTGTATTTACATTCGTAGTATGATTGATGATGAAAATACGATTATGCTGAGATTGGTGTGTGCATAGTCCAAAGTGGCTCCTGTAAAGGTGATACCCATACCAAAGATGGAGTTGTGTGGCTGTCTGGTATTAGCAAATTTAATAGTCAAACTGAAAAAATCCATGTCATTGCAATTTGATTCATGTTTTCTGTGGAGTGATTCCTCAGTGTCTTTGAGCTTGCTTAGATCCCCACCCAACTTGTTCCAAACATTAGTGGCCAATAGAATCTCTCAAATTCAATCAAGCACTTCTCCTGAGCAGTGGCATTATGTTTCTAGCAAGGATAATCCCGCTGATGTCGTGTCGCAGGGTATTAGTCCAGAAAAATTACAAAGTTGTGATATTTGATGGTGTGGGCCTCCTTGGCTCTCCCGTCCAGAGACTGGACTTGAAGCAGTGGGTGAGTTTCTTAAGAAAAACAGCAACGTTATTAGCGAATCAGTTGCTAATCAGGGCGTCGAATGGCACTTCATTCCTGCCTTTTCGCCTCATTTCGGGTGGCTTTGGGAAGTTGGGGTTAAATCCTATAAGATGCATTTAGAAAGAGTGTTAGCCAACGCGTGTCTCGACGCGTGTCTTGTATATGAGGATTTTTGCACTGTACTTTATGAAATAGAAGCCATTCCAACTCCCGCCCCCTAACTCCCATGTCCAGCGATCCCAGTGATTATTCTGCTGTAACCCCTTCCCATTTCCTTATTGGACGACCTGCAACGGCCCTACCTCAGCCAGATTTACTAGAAGTGAAAGAGTCGAGACTATCCCACTACCAGAGATTGCAACAACTCCAGCAGAACTTCTGGGCAAGATGGAAAACGGTGTACGTGTCTGAACTACAAGTTCGTCAAAAGTGGTATACGACCCAGCTTAAATTGGAACCTGGGATGTTGGTCGTGGTAAAAGAAGACAAAATTCCTCCTTTACAAGGGTGCCTAGGCCGAATTGAGAAAAGGTCATTTTCTAAAATTTGTGTTTTACGAAATAGTGATGCGAATTGTGATCATGACAACAAGTCCACTGTATAACGAACGGTGCATGTCCCTCGAAACGTCCGTACTTGTGTTTTTGAACCCCAGTGGTTTCAAGGCGGGGGGCATGTTGGCAAGAATAACCATTGATTTAGGGACTTTATACTATTAAACTAATATAAATAAAAAGTGGCAACGCCGCATATTTTTGGAGCCGCTGCGACGGCACATAGAAACAGTGTTCATTTTGATTTCGTGGGAATAAACCACGCAAAAAAATTCTTCTCGTGTTTTAGTTTCTATTTTAACAAAAAAAGAGCGTTAAAATAACAACAATTCTATATGGAAAAAACCCTATGATAACATGGTTTTCAAAAAAGCAAACTTGTGTTGTATTATCTCCACAGAAGAAGAAAATATGTGGCAGCAGCGCAGGCAGCTCAAGACCTAATTAACATCAAGGGTATATAAGAAACTTTAATTTATTTGACAAAGCTATTCTGCTTTGTGATAATAAAAGTGCAATCCTAATGTCTGAAAGCAATGAAAATTCGAAAAGAGCCAAACACATTGACATCAAGAATCATTATTTAAAAGATCTGATTTTAAAGAAAGAAATTGTAATTGGGTATCGAGTTGGGTATGTATCATCTGAACAAAATTTGGCTGATATTTTAACTAAATCTTGGGTGATGAGTTATTTTTTAATTTTAGACAGGGAATTAATATTATGTAAAGTTTCTTAAGTGCCTTACTCGTACCGGTTTTCATGTTTTGTACATTTTATTTATTTTTTTTTCTTTTGGACATTTCAAATCCAGGAGTGAAAAGCTGCACAACAAGAATGGGTTTACTGTATTTATACTTCCACAATCGTTAAATTAAATAACTATAACAACTTTAAGTTTAAACAGTGGAAAATAAAGTAGTTATTATATCAGATGAGGCTACTTTTCCCATATTATAAAGAGGAGTAATTAAGATAAATATAGAAAATGGGCTTGTATTGCTCTAAGTTCAGAACATTGCCAAACCACTAATATAAAATTCCTTTCTGGAAACGTAACTATATAGAAACCTACAGAGCATTTCATAAATATTGAAACATTCCAGCGTGTACTTCACAGATCAAGCTATTAAATAATCAATCGTACTGCTCCACCAAAATTATCCTTTTTGCTACATAGCAATCAAGAAATTATTTACTAGATTTAAAACGGTTTAAGCATTTAAGTGACTTGATATTGATTCAAATATGGCGTGCTATATTATTGGTTGCATGCTTAAAATGGGGTTTTGGACACCGCTCAGGTACACTAATTCGTTATTATTTCATTTTGACAAAAATTATGTTTGACGTATGAAAGAAATTTAAAAAACCGTTCATTTGAAACAAAAATATAATGAAAATAAAAATCCCATTATGCAAAACGCATAAAAATAAAACGACCGAGATTAAGCAATGCCTCGCTTTTCCTTTGTTCTGTACATTATTATCGGCATTATCGCATTTCTCAACAACTTCTCTTGCATTAACATGGAAAGCATATAATTTTCTTTGTTAAAAGGTTTTTTCTAAATCTTTAGCATGCAATACACGGCTTAGTAGTAGGAAACTTGGATCAATGTCAATGTGGCTTCTGAATTTTAAACTACGTCTCTGGCTTGCTCACAATGACCTATGAAATTCAAATTCCCAACTTTAAATAATCTACTTCCTTCTGCCAGTTTTGGAGACTATAAGTTTTGAGTGGAGTACGTGCTTCGTTGTAGGAAGGCATTCAAGTTCCAGGCCCCCGTTTAATTAAAGAGCCCCGGTAAATGCAATTAGGGCAAGTTCGAGCCCAAGAAGCGTCTGGCGAAAATTATTTCCGAAAGAATGTCGTTAATTTGCAGAAGGATGCGAAAAGCAAATATGACGAAATAGCTATTTATACAACAAGTTACGAAATGAGTGTCTTTTAGGCACGCGACGTGAAAATTGTCCAACGAGGCGTAGCCGAGTTGGACAACACGTAGAGTGACTAAAAGACATCGTTTCGTTACGTGTTGTATACAAGATTTTTTCTACTGGCGTTTCATACTGAAAAAAAGAAACATAATTTTATTCCTCGTAAATAAGAGCCGATCGCGCCAAAAAAGTTTGGCACCTGCTTTTGATTGACATCTTTCATGAGGTTTTTTTGATTGAAAATTGAAATCCTATTGAAAAAAACAACAGAAAGTTCTGTTTTGAGTGACCCAAACGTTTACTTTAGTAGTTCAAATAATTGCATTGACAACATTTATGAAAAAATAGACAAAATTCAAATCTGTGTGTTTTATTTCTGAACAATGAGTGACACTTTTAGGCACTAGTGCTTAAAAGTGTCACTTTTACGCACTAGTGCTTAAAAGTGTCACTTTTACACACTAGTGCTTAAAAGAATGCCATTTAAAAACTAAAATGACAATCGAAAAGTCGCTATTATGAAACGTCAGTAGAAAAAGTCGTTTTGGACATTAGACCTGTTTCATAAAATCACAGTTTCTGCGAAATTAGAATTTCTGTGCTGGGAAGCGCAAATACGTTCGCCACAAAGTCAAGATAATTATATAAAATTGAATTATTCCTCAAATATCACATTATTTGTTCCAACTTGTGTAAATTGTAAGTATATCATTTATTGGAAGGATGAGTTGTATCGGAATGAACAGATGAGTTATTTTTGGACAAAAAAAATTACTTTCAGCTTGCAGCAGGCCAATTTGGACAAGGAAATTTAGGTTTACAGTCTAAGAAGTAAACAGTGGATAAAAGAAAATTCGAATAATAATTTCCTTCCTACCCTTAAACCATGAAATTTCAATATCACTCTAATCAAACTCTGGTCTTTTATCAGCAATGTACCTCTTAGCAAACCGACCAACTTTTTCACAAAATTAAACGGGGTGAAATATTTTTGTTAAAACTGCGTAGTATTTTTTCAGCCCCATAAATATGCTAATGACTTGAGTATCGACCCGGTTGGGGGGCAAATGCGCGATTTCGTGTGGAAAATTACAAAAAAATACACATTTTATTATGGCACAGTTTTTTCATGGATCCATCAATAACTTTAGTAAGGATAACTTATTGTTAAGTTTGTTTTTAAACTATTAGATTTAGGCCCGGTTTATTCATCTTCAGATAAACTTGCTGGTTACTATCTGCAAGATAAATTTACGGTTCTTAAATCCTATTGGTCAGCAGATAACTGACCAACCACTGGGATTACAGATTACATTGCGTACAGATTGAACACCTGACAGTTTACCCGAAGGTGAATAAACCGGCCCTTATTCTATTATTCCATTGTGATCACTATTACTATTGCCAATAAATAAAATAAATTAAAATTAACGTATCTATCCTAATAATGAGCATTCCGTTTATTAATAATAATTATTACTTTCAACAAGTTTGTATAAAGTATAAGTATTATTATTCAGGTATTTTTTTATTAATTAACATGAAATTTAACCCACAAGCCAACCAAAACAATATGCAGTCCAGACATCGTTTTGTTTCAATAAACATTATTCAATGCGCGTTTGTGCGTCATGGCAAAAAAATCCCACCACCATCGAAAGATAAATAAATAGGTAATGATTAATGCGTGTGGTTTTGAACAATCATTCGTCCGAATTTTTGTTTGTCAGGGTAACAAGAAATTGACAAAGTTTTTGCAAGTTTGTTATATTTAGCCTAACCCTGATCAAATTATAAAATAAATATAACAGGTACAGTGAATGTAGTAACAGTTGCATATTTTGTGGCATGAAAAAGTAACAGTTATCATTCAAATAAGAAAATTCTCTACTCAATGTTTCATCATTCGAAGCTTCTTGTGTGGGGTATACATAACATTTGTAATTTTCAAAAACGTTATTTCAACTATCCAGGATATTATATTTTTTTGCCTTTTAATAGTGGAAAAAATTATATTAGGTAGCTACCATTAGAGTGGGTGAAAGAATATGTTATCATGCATGAGCAATGTTTCAATTTAATCGGATTATTTCGTCTGGTTCGATCGTCCCAAATTTTTTGTGAACTCTGACGCCAGAACATTAAATTTTAAATGTAATTTTGTTGGCAAATCGTATAGTGTTCGTAAAGGTTTCATTCATAATAAATAGTTTGAAGTGATAAAAAACAAATAATAAATACAGTGGGTGTCCCGCTTAAGGACTGCCCACCCTTCTAAAATTTTTATTTTTTAACCGATTCAATTTATTTATTTTTTGTCTTATATCTACTCGAATTTGGTACTTATTAGGTTCATAATTTTATTTCTGCAGCTGTATTGGTGTACAGGATGTCCACATTTATAGGCTCAAATTTCAATAAGTACTATTAGAGATTTTTTTATAAAAAATCTTATAGCAAATTCTTGTTTAGAATGGTCTAAAACCCCAATGTACTGATTTTTGTTTCGATACGATACAGGGTAATCACAACAAATTTTCAAAATTTAATGGACAGAACCGCAAAAATAAAAATCTCATATTTTGAGGCCTTGAGAACAACAAAACTTGATACAACATAGTTTTAGAATGTCCCTAACCAAAACTTGTAGTAAAATTGTCTCAAAATATGACATTTTTGCGGTTTGGTCCATTAAATTTTGAAAACTTGTAGTGATCACCCTGTACGTATTGAAACAAAAATTAGTACAGTGGGGTTTTAGACCATGCTAAACAAGAATTTGCTATCAGACTTTTTCTAAAAAAATCCGTAATAGTACCCTTTGAAGTTTGAGCTTATAAATGTGGACGCCCTGTACACCAGTACAGTAGCAGAAATAAAATTATGAGCCTAATAAGTGCCAATTTTGAGTAGATATAAGACAAAAAAAAATAAATTGAATCGGTTGAAAAGTAAAAAGTACAATACACTATACAGGCTTAATAAAATGGGTGAATCATTAGAACGATTTATGGTTTTATTAAATGATAGTATTCCATTCGAAATTTTCAGGGATCTGTAGGGCTCTCCAAATTCTTGCAATCAAATTCTATTTTTATACACTTGCTTCTAGTGTAATCTTACTCTTAGTTTGAGATCATACATCTATCAAACCTGGATCCAAAATTACCAATTTTGAATTGGGGTTGCTCCTTGGGGCCTAATTTGACATTAAAATCGCCCATAATAGTTTTTGTTGGTATGCCTGAAAATATCTATATCTTCATTATTGCTGGATGAGGTTGTTGCATAGGCCCAAGTACTTGAAAAGCTAAAATTACTAGCTAAAACTAGGGTTTTTTGTCTATTTCCCAATAAATTTTTCTGAAAACTGTTTCTTATATTGAAGTTCAAACTAAGTGTTCAGGTTTTAGGTACTCGGGGTCCTGTGACTCCTTTAAAACTGGCAAAGGACATTATACTCACACAAGAACCATAGAATCCAGAAATGCAATGATATAATAGCTGTGACTGTAGCTTACAAAATGTTTTTGCAGGACTCTCCTGAATACTGAATATAAAAAAATCCGTTTTCAACTGTAACTTTTCTTACATAAGTGTAAATAGTTGTGACACCCAATCCAATACCAACGGAGCTTTTTAAGAATCATGACTCAAGATTTAAATCTACATATACAGGGTGGGGACTTTAACTGGAACTAATTTGCTAGAGCCTTCGGATAAAATATATAGACAAAACGCAAAAACACGTCGATTAAGATTTTTTGCTCAAGATTTTTTCACATAATTTTTTTTATACAGGGTGTTCCAAGAACAGCTGTACGGTTATCAACTTTATTTTGTTTAATGGTAGACCCTGTATATTATGACATTACTAAATTCTGCGGAACATTCTAGACATATTTCATTCACAATGTCATATACCTATCTTAAACTGTTTCGGAAATATTGACAGTTGAAAATTGACTTTTTCGCAACTTTGACAAGCTGTAAAACCTGAACGGTTAATTTTACAGCAAAACCGATTATACATTCTTATCTTATTTTTTCATAAACTATCATCTGACACCAACTTTGAATTTAATCCATGATTAAAAATTCTAGTTAAATTTAATCTCCGGTTAAATTCAAAGTTGGTGTCAAATGATAGCTTATCAAAAGCTACAGACGAGAATGTGAAATTGGTTTTGCTGTAAAATTAACCCATCAGGTTTTACAGCCTATCAAAGTTGCAAAAAAGTCAATTTTAAACTGTCAATATTTCCGAAACAGTTGAAGATAGGTATATGACATTGTGAATGAAATATGTCTAGAATTTTCCGCAGAATCAAGAAATGTCATAATATACAGGGGCTACCATTTGAAATAATAAAGTTGATAACCGTACAGCTGTTCTTGGAATACCCTGTATAAAAAAATTAATGTGAAAAAATCTTAAGCAAAAAATCTTAATCGACGTATTTTTGCGTTTTGTCCTCATATTTTATCCAAACGCTCTAGCAAATTAGTTCCAGTTAAAGTCCCCACCCTGTATAAGTATCAATTATTTATCATGATACCGATACCTATATGATTTTCACTGTAAGAAAACGCATAGGTGCCTTAAAAGAGCAAGTTTGAAGGTATATAATCATGCCATTGTCCCCGAGATTTTCCTTTTGCCAGAACAAGGAATTTTTTTCTGAAAGGACCGAAGGGTTATGGTAAAATTCGGGTTTCTCAATTCAGTGATTTGAGCAGTGTTTATTGGCAAGGGTGGAAAGATAGTATTCTCTTCTAAAAAGACTTTATTATTGTCGAAATTAAACAATGTGAATCACATCAGCACACTATGTTTTTTGAAATGTTTCAAGTTATTTCTTATTTCTAATTTATTCGCTGATACTGCCTTACAAAAAACAAAAAAAAAAGACTCAACTACAAACTCTAAACGAAAAAAGTTGTAAAGTGATTTCGAAAAACGCTGAGAAAGTTGCTCTAAGGCAAAGTGAAATGAAATTACTCCAAAAGGTCTCTTGATAAAATAATCTCAGCAGCAAATTATTGTGAGATACCTACATTATTTACAACACACAAACTTAATAACATCATACATGAGAGGTAGAAAACAGTATGTCGAAATCATGAGAGCCAAATCCAAAATATATTCCTCGAGTTCTTGGTGTCCCACAGAGGTCAAATCTGGGACCACTATTATTTGTTACAGCTATTAATGACATTTGTTTTGGCCTGGAAAATTCTAATGCACTGTTGTATGCTCGGTTGTATGCTGATAATCTTAAAGTATTTTTAAATGTGACTAGTAAGCATGAATGTGAGTGAATAAATGTGCAAAGATTACATTTACACTCAAAAAGAACCCAACGTTGTTACAAAACAGAATTGAATTAATGACTCCATTATCAGCAGTGAGCAAAAAGACTTGGGTGTTTTGTTGGATGAGAAGCTGGGCTTTACAGAACATATTGTAAGCAAAATTATTGAGGCACACAGGACGCTGGGATTCATCAGAATTGCCAAGGCTTTTGATGTGGAGGTCTACCTGAGATTGTTTGACAGTCTAGAGCTGCGCCAACTGGAATATGCAAGCATTATCTGGTCGCTTCTATATGAGGTCTGGAGTAAGTAATTGGAAAGAATTCAGAGGAAATTTCTGAAACATATGTTTCTCAAAAGATATGGGTACTATCCTCCACAAGGATACAGTCACTGCACTCTGCTAAAACTTTTCAATAGGCTAAAATAGGAAAAAAAAATACCTTTATGTTCAAAATCCTTTAAAATCAACCAAGTTGAATGCCCAGATTTCTTTGCAAAGGTACCCTTTGCCATAAATGTGGGTGGCACCAGACAGAAAAAGGTATTCTATTTAATTTTTTTTGTCAGCAACCTGGACCTAGACCTGCTTAATTTAAAGGTTTTCACTAAAATAATAGATAGTCCGACTGGTGATGGTTACATAAGTTTTCATGAGTTAGGTATACTTTTGGATTAAAGGTTTGATTAAATTGATTAGATTGTTAAGATGTGTTTGTAAACAGCAATTCGCTGAATATAATGTGGTGAAAAAAAAAATATGTTTTACAATTTAATAATGAAGAAATAATAACTGGCCGCATTGAATATAGTATTAGACAAAAACATGTCAAGGAGAAAAAATAACAAAATCTGAGTGTTTATGCATTTTTTAATTTCTATTTGTTAAGGGTAGTTTTTCATATTTTGTTGGGGGTTGAGTCAAAAGGATTTGGCATGGGGCTTGGAGATGCTATTAAAATAGTACCCTATATCAATTTCATGGCTAGACTTGATGTCCAAGTTAGGAAAAAAAAACGAAAATCTGTTTTGTGTAAGGTTATGATTGAAGAAAACTAATAAAAAGATGGCTGTTGATAACTTCTACTATGATTTCAAAAATTCTGATCATCTAGGTTTAAACCGAGGTTTAAACAATTATTTAGCTTCTATACAATGCAAAATAGTTATTATCCTAACAAGTGTGGAAAGTTACTTTCCGCAAGAGTAAGGATCAAGATTTTTGCTACAAGCACACACTTTATATATTTTTTTAAATTTTATTTCAAATAACAATCTAAAAAAAAATTATTCATTATTAATATGGATACTAAAAGTACAGTTCGTTTCATTAACTTTGATAACATTTTAATCAGATAACCATAACAACCCTATAACCACGCGACTTCAGCGGGTGAGTTTGTCATTGCTTTTAGTAAATTCTACACAGGCTTCAGGTACGTCGCGCGGGAAAAAGATGATATTAAAATTTGTGCGGGAAAGTGACGTTTTACGCATGCTTTTAGAAAAAAATTCAGCAAATAGTTATTTTCCTAACAAGTGCGGAAAGTGATACTTTCCCGCACGCGACTGCCGTTGACCCGAACGACGCGAAGCGGAGTTCGGGCAAGCAGTCGAGTGTGGGAAAGACACTTTCCGCATGAGTTAGGAACATTATTTTTTCTACGAGTGCGTTCAAATATAAAAACAAAAACTACGTAAATTCAAAGCGATATATTATTAAAGAAATTTAATTACAAAATTACTTATTTTTATATTTTTACGTTTACTTTCAAGAATGATTGAAGAAAATTACGTATTAAATCGATTTGATGTTACAATAAACAAAATTTCTAAGGTAAAAAAACTGCCCTGCCTCAAAGGAACCAAAAAGTCAATGTCAAAAAAAATTATAAAATTTTTGAAATATTCACAAATTAGATTAATATGGATTAAAATAGAAAATAGGAATATTTAAAATAGTTTATGAGCGCATAAATTAGTATATCTAGCAAAAAGGTATGCAGACAAAATGGATAAAATGTTTGACTAATTAACAAAACTGACACTTCTTCTGAACGTCACTTCTGAATGTCACTTTCCCGCACTAGTGCGGGAAAAACAAAATCGCGCACTAGTGCGGGAAAGTGACATTTTCAGAACTAAGATGCGTGCGGGAAAGTAATAAAAAATGCACGCTCGTAGAGAATATAAATATTAACTTCTATCTTTTATCAAATCATAAACGAGGCTATAATAAGTTATATACCTTTAAAAAAAAATCAAAAACTAATACCTTTCCAAAATGGTTCTCTGACTGATGTTAACTAATGCTCTCTTCTTAGATCTTGGTGCAAGTTGCTCTCTAATCAAATGAGAACCCACTACATGGGAGATGTATATGACAGCTATAAGGCAAGCCCTAAATATTTTTGGAAATTTATTGGAGACCGGAAAGGAACATACGATTTACCTTCAAGAATAGTCTATGATGAAGGGCAAGATATAGCTAATGCATTTGAAGAGTACTTTTCCATAGTTTATTCACCAAGTTCTTCATTCAGTCTCCCTATATGAGCAAATTATTATCCTGACAAAATATCACTTGGCACTCATTTAGCAAGGACACCATTTTTGAGGGATAATGTGCCTCTCTGAAGCCCGTATTACATCTATGTATTTTTCCGTGAATGTTTTCAAGTAGTTCAGGGTGACAACCTAAAAACTTCAAACGCAACATAAATCAGCATTATGAAAAACAAAATAATTTTGGTATCCTGAGCTACATGAAGAAATACACGGAAAAATGCACAGATGTGAAACAGGTATGACAGAGACATGGTAGGACCTGGGGTCGTATTTTCGAAAATTTCGAATATTCTCGCATACCTACGAAATTTGATATGATTTTTTTTTTTTTTTTTTTTTTTTTTTACGGATATGCGCACTCGCAAGGAAATGTCCCATCACGCTCGAGAAGCGGCAAGTGCGCGGAAATGTCGGTCTATGTTGGTCTTGAAACGGTTCAGGTTGTAACCTGCAGGGAAAACCGTCGCAGGGAGTTTATTCCACAGCGATGCTGTTCTCCAGAGATATGAATTCTGATATAATGAGGTTCTTGGTGCCTCTAGTTTGACAGTAAATTCATGGTTACCGTCTGTTTGACGGGTTCGCCTGGTAGGTGCTACTCTCGGTGGAATCATACGTGCCAACTCTTCAGAGCATTTTCCGTGATAGTACCTGTAGAAGAGAGATAAATCGCCCACCGTTCTGCGATGTTCGAGACCATCCAAGTTACGAGTAAGTGCGGGGTCATTGATCAGCTTGATAGCTCGTTTTTGCACAGTATTCAAAAGCATTAAGGTATGTTTGGGTGCTGCACTCCATATATGTGAGCAGTACTCCATAGTTGGTCGAATCTGGGCTTTGTAGAGTGTCAGCAATTGGCTTGGTGTGTACAGATGTCTTGTACGAAATAGCACCCCCAGCTTTTGGGAGGCCCTTTTAGCAATATCTGCCACGTGACTGTGCCAAGACATGTTGGTCTCTGCAGTAACCCCCAAGATGTTCAACTGACTCTGTAATGTGACAGCACTTCCAGATAGCATGATGTTTGGCTCACCAGTGCTGGTCTTTTTTGAAAACAGAGCTGCTTGGGTTTTCTGCGCGTTGAACTGTACAAGGTTTTTGTTACCCCAGTCCTCTATTATCTCCAGGTCGTTATTTATCTGCGATATTTGAGTTAGTCTAAGATGATGGAATTCACGTGCGGAAAGACCTGTCGGTGGTATGAGTGAGGAGACTACATTGCCATCGTCTGCAAAGCAATAAAGTGGATTTACTGTTTTATCTATGAGGTCATTTATGTAAATCAGAAAAAGAGTTGGCGAAAGGATTGCTCCCTGTGGCACACCAGCATTTATTTGGTAAGAGTTGGAGTTCTGGCCATCCAGTGCAACATAAATGGATCTGTCCTTTAGGTAACTTTCAAACCAAGTGCAAAGTTTCGGCGATAATCCCATTGCTTTGAGCTTGTTGAGCAGATTTTCATGCCAAACTTTGTCGAATGCTTTAGATATATCTAAGGCAATTGTTCTTGTTTCACCCCGCAACTCAGTCGCTTTTTGCCATAAGTGAGTGACGTATGTAAGTAAATCGCCAGTTGACCTATATTTTCGAAATCCGTATTGCTTATCGTTGATAATTTTGTACTTTTCCAAGTACTTGGTTAGGTGATTGTTCACAACTCTTTCCATTACTTTTGATATCACCGGAAGTAGAGCAATTGGTCTATAGTTTAACGGATCAGTCTTTTTTCCTTTCTTTGGAATGGGTTGTACTGCGGCAGACTTCCATGATGATGGATATACTCCTTGCCTGTAAGACAAATTGAATAATTTTGCGAAAGTTGGGGTGAGTTCGTTGGCGCAATTTTTGAGTACTATTGCGGGAATGCCATCCGGACCCATTGCTTTGTTTGTATCCAGCTTTTTTAGGGATTTTCGTATTTCTCTGTGACAAAGGGTACCTCTGGCATACTATGGGAAACCCTTTCAATGAACGGTGGAGTTTTTCCGTTTGGCACTGTTAGGTTGGAGTTGGAGGAAAACATTTGGGCAAGCATATTGGCTTTTTCCTCTGATGTTGTGGCTAAGTGATTATTTTTATCTGTAAGTGGTGGTATGGATGACTTGGTGAAGTTAGATCCAACAGCTTTTGCAAGAGACCAAAAAGACCTAGAACTACTTGGACAATTCAGCAACCTGTTTTTTATTCTTTGATTGTATGTTTCTTTAGCGGAGTCAATAGTAATTTTGCAACTATTTCTGGCTTCTATAAATTCTGTGTGGTTTTGAGCGGTTTGCTGTCGTTTCCAAAGGTTATATGCTCTGTGTTTTTTCTGTACAGCCGTTTGACACTGGCTGTTGAACCAAGGTTTTGCATTAGCTCTACGTTTATTTGTATGTGGGATATATGCGTCCATTCCAGATAAGATTACTTGTGTTATTTCATTACAGCAAATAGTGGGATCAGCTGTTTTAAAGCAAACCTCTTGCCATGGAAAATCCAGGTAATACTGTTTTAGGTCATTCCATTTTGCCGATTTATAGTGCCACATTTTACGAGGAAGTGGTTGTAGGCTTGGTGGGATGAGCATTTCGCACTTTGTTATTATAAGTTTATGATCGGACGAACCAAGTGGAGCATCTACTTGAATTGTGTACGAGTCAGGATTGGTGGTTAGGAACAAGTCTAAAAGCGCTGCAAATTCGCCCCTTTCTGAGATACGGGTAGGTTCATCGACAAGCTGCGTTAGACCACAACTTATGGCAAAAGCTTCTGCTTCTCTGCCTTCGTTATCTGTTTTGTTGTGGTGTTTCAGCCAGGGTATATTGTGGACGTTGAAATCGTCTAAAAAGACAATTTCCGCCTGTGGATAGTTTGACTGTATACTATCACAGCTTTCGGATAATGTCGCGAAAAAGTTTTGGTAATCGGTGTTACTTGGCGGTCGGTAGAGGCAGCAGATAAACTTGGTCGATGACTTTGAGGTGAATTTTAGCCATATGATATCAAGGTTCGCTGGTTCTAGCTTCTCCTCTCGATGACATGAAAGGTCATTTTTAATGTACACACAGATCCCAAAATTATGTCGAAATCGGTGGTGTAGGTCATAGCCGGGATAAAGATAGTTCACAGTAGGTGTTGCAGAACTGATTTTAGTTTCAGTGAGAACAAGGAGGTCAGGTCTTTGTTCTTCAAGATGTTGGTGAACTGAATTCATATTTGTACTTATTCCTCTTATATTGCTAAAATCAATTCTGAGTTGAGTTTTTGATCTTCTCTTTATATCTTTGCATGAAGGACCCCCAGGATCACCCGACGCCCGGAGATCCGAGTGGTCGGGTATTTTACCTCCGGAATATTTTGATCCTGGAGGCACCATCATGCTATTCGATTTCGAATGCTCCCCATTTAATTTACATTGCTGTCATTCAAATTTCGTGTACGAAATATACTCGAATGGTTTCGAAAATCGCACTCCTGATGGAGTTCCAGAGTTGCTATTAAAGAGCTGTGTTTGCACATTAACGACGCCTATTACCTCGCCTTGTTATGTCGTTCTATTTGTAAATAAATCATAATTTAGTTAAAACAAACTGTAAATAAATTAATTCAAAAACATTCAAATCTTCGGCGCTGAACATAGACATTTGGAAGACGTGGCAACATTGCCTTCACATTGAAGGAGTCTACGAGACGAGATGAGTTCAGTTAGCAACAAGCGTCCATGTCGGTAAGTACAACCGAGCGCTGTTCTACTCAAAATTCCAGTTTTTTCACGAATTCATGTCAAAATACAGTCCACTTTCAAATCAAAGTTCATTATTTAAACCAGCAACGCATCATGCCTACCTAATTAATATACTGTGCAATATCTCTTTTAGAGCCAAATTAAGGACCAACTGGTAAGTGTCTGGTTGTTACCTAGCAGGTACTTTCTATTCTCTAGTGCATAGAAAGTACCTGCTAGGTAACAACCAGACGTTTACCAGTCAGTCCATAATTTGGCCCTTAATAGTTCAGAATATCCAGATGTATGGAAAATTAGTAACTTGTTACCCATTCTCAAAAATGGCGAAAAGTAAAACGTAAAAAATTATAGAAGTATTTGTACCCAATCTGTGATTCTAAAATTGCTAGATAAATTAATATGCAGACAAATCAATGGGGGACAACTATGTAGGGTAAAGTACCCAATTGTTGACAGGGTCCCAAAAGTTGACACATTAGCACATTATTCCCAAAAATAGGAATTTATAGAGGTTATAAGCTAACTGAAATAGCTTAAGCTTATAGTATTGTTGGAGCCATCTTGCGTGCTATAGCTGATGTATGGATTTGAAAACATAAGTTTTCCAAAATGGTGGCAAGAAGTAGTAAACAGGTGTAATTGTTTGATTTTTTTTCCCGATTTGTAGTGAAAGTACCTAGTTAAGAAGATATAAAAACAAAAGTTCCCAAAGCTAAGGTAGGGTAGGGTTGATAATTTATGAATAATATATATTTACTGTATATTAAAATACATTGTAATAGATATCATCGTTAATTTCACTAATGGGCGTATATTGAATTTCTCAAATTTTACAAGCGTATATGATATACGCCTTTTAGGAAGATGCATATTTTTTGTCTCAAAACATATGTCATAAGAAAAATGTGTATAACTCAAAATACTAGCAGTTCATATGCGTCAATTAGAGGGCGTATAAAGGACCCCGCACATTTTTTATGGAAAAGTGATCTATGTGGAATTTTGTTGAATTTTTGATATTGTGTAGAGGCAGTCATCCTGAACAAAAGTGATCATTGCGCTAATGTTCAATACCCAACAGTTTTCAAGATATCAATAGAAGATTTCATTATGAATGACGACAAACAAAGTCACATAACCTATAAATAGCATTGTCAATGTTATTAATTTTTTTTCAATTTTGGGCTTAAATTTAATAATTATGGCAGTTTTGGGAGAACGTGATATGTTTTATCGAGAGGCGATGAAACGATGTGTCTTTGGTGATTGTAAAAGTGATAGTCGAACAAGTTTCATTAAATTAACGACCCCATTTGCCTCTACTGGAGTTTTAGGTAACACAGCACCTGTCACAACACTCTGTTAATTTTATCAAACGTTTTGCAACCAAAGAAGCCATAGCGAATGCACCGAATACTTACGAAAGCGTAGATTTATGTATTTTTTCAGTATGACGTCACTCACAGCAACGAAAATTATTACTATTCTTTCCACTTTTGACTTTGACTTCACTCTTCTCCTTTTAACATTAAGAAAAAAAAAAGATAGCGATAGCGATTAGTGACAAATAGGTAGGTATGTAAACAACACGTAGCACCTGCCGCAATCGTCAACTTCATGTCATGATGTCTGTCACATAGCGATTTCATTTGTACCTGTTGTTGTTTTTTTCTATTTCCTAAATGTTAAAAGGAGAAGAGTATAAGTATAGGTAGTCAAAGTCAAAAGTGAAAAGGATAGTTCTAATTTTCGGTGCTGTGAGCATACTGGTGACGTCATACTGAAGAGTGTCAAATTAAAAAAGTTTTTAATAGATATCTTGAAAACTGTTGGGTATTGAACATTAGCGCAATGACCACTTTTGTTAAGGACGACTCCCTATACACAATATCAAAGATTCAGCAAAATTCCACATAGATCACTTTTCCATAAGAAATGGGGTCCTTTGATGTTTTGCGACATAAATTCCCTGAAAACGAAAAATCGTCTATTTCTCATATACACCCCTTTGTCAAATTAACGACGATATTTATTATTGTTTTATCTCTAAGGTAATGGGTAAAAACTTTTTAAGGGGAGGTGTCAACTATTGGAGCCCAAATCGAGGGGTGATCTAAATGTTGACACTAGTGTCAACTTATGGATTTTTGGTGATAAAAATATTTTAACATTGTAGTCTGTCTCTTTTTATTGCTCTGGATTAGGAAGAAACCTAGATATGGGTTTGGGGAATGCAACGGTCGTAGATCCAATAGATGACACCCCTGTCATTCCTGTCAATGTTTGGAGCTTTAGAGTGTCAACAATTGGTTCTTTCAGGTTTAAATCAAGAGATGGCTTATGAAAAATGGAAATTGCTGAAATATGCACCAGAACTACCAGAAGACATGATTGCTGCGTTGGATGATTGCAATACGGGGCTAACTGTAGCTACATCATCAAAAAAAAAAAAAATCTTTTATTACCAATTTGGAATTGAAATTTGTATTTTTTTCCCAACATAAAGTTTCCGAATGTTATTTTTTATTAATAAAAAGTTTGATTCTTACATTATTGATGTTTCTACCAGGGTTTCTACTGATACAAGCAACATGTCAACTATTGGTTTCAAGAGTGTCAAGTAATGGAACCACGACATGTATTTTAAAAAAATTAAAATAATTGGTCATTATGTGCATATATTTCATTTAAAAAATTATACACTTAGAAAAATATACTTCTTAGTTCCACAGACCGTAATAAAATTTCTTAAAAGTAAAAATTTGGTTTTGTAAAAAAATATATGTCAACCTTTGGAGTAAAAGTGTGTCAACTCTTGGCGAAGTGAACTTTTTTGGGTGTCAACTATTGGGGTTTTATCAGCTTTCAGGTATTTTTGGCATAATAACACAAATAATAGGAATATACAGTAAATAATATATCTAAACATTCAACTATGAGTTTGAAATCACGCCAAAAAATATATCAAAGCCTTGGGTTTGAAAATTTGGAAAATGTGTGGTGATCATGAGCAAGGATACCCTTAACATGTCAACAATTGGGTACTTTACCTTATAGGCAATATACTAAATTTGGATTCTCTTGAGCTTCGCAGACTGAAAATTGGAATACATCTTATTCTTGATTTTCTTAATTTTCTCATTTCTCAGCTTCTAGGGCAAATAAAGTTTTGGATTCCAAATAGAAATTTTAGATATAACATTTTTTTTTTTTTTTTTGTTGATTTCCACAGAACTGATTTTGGTCTGAACTCTCCCATATGGAGGTATCGGGTCTTCAAAAAAAAACCAATCAAAGATTGCTATGGTTTTTTAAACGTATGTCTTAGCAAAATTTTTCTTTCATTTTGTCAATGAATCTAATGTCAAAATGGCATGTCAAAAATCGTGACCAATAAAGAAACAGTAATGCGACGTACGTTTTCGTAATCAAAGCAATCTTCGATTGTTTTTTTTTTTGAAGACCCGATATGTTTCTTCAATTATTTAGCACAACTGAGAAGTTACAGGGATACAAAGATATAGATTTATTAGTCTAGTAACTAATAAATCTATATCTTTGTATCCCTGTAACTTCTCAGTTGTGCTAAATAATTGAAGAAACATATCGGGTCTTCAAAAAAAAAACAATCGAAGATTGCTTTGATTACGAAAACGTACGTCGCATTACTGTTTCTTTATTGGTCACGATTTTTGACATGCCATTTTGACATTAGATTCATTGACAAAATGAAAGAAAGTGATTCTCGTACTGCTGAATAATTGGAGCAAAAAGACAAACATTTAACAGATATTTCACTGATCGCAGAAAAAATAGTATGTGTATTTCGGTGGAAAAGCACATCCTCGGCCTTCGATGTTTGCCAACTCACACCATCGGCCGAGAATGTGTCACTTTTCCACCTAAATACACAATATACTATTTTTTAAGAATTTTATTTTTTGTTGTAATTATGCTAATTTAGTTAGGTACATACATCAGTTGTTAGTACAAAAATATTATTGCTGGCTGACCTAAGGATTATTGTTAATTTTTTCAAATTGTCACATAAATAATACCGTCAAATAAATAAATAAATAAAAATAAATATTTATGCATTTTTATTTTTAAAGGGGGATTTCTTCTTTTTTGACAGGGATTGAGTCAAGGTTAAGCTTTTTAATTTTATGGCTAGACTCTAAGTCCAAGTAGGTACCTACAGGGTTATTGGTTATAAATGTCACCCCCTCTATCTTTTTTATTTGACATTTTAGAAAAAAGTGTCCCAAATAAAAGTTTTATGGTTGATATTAAATTTTTTGAAAAACTCACTTTCGCATATACGGGGTGTTTCAGAAAAGCTGGTTGTGCTCCAAAATTCTTATTTCAAATAGAATACCCTGTATAATATTGGATATTCAGATTCTACATCAAATTCTGAGCAGATTTCATGTGATATACTCTATACCTAAGTTCAACTGTTTTCGAAATATTGTCAGTTGAAAATTGACTTTTTTCCAACTTTGACAGGCTGTAAATCCTAAACGGTTAATTTTAGAGCAAAACCGATTTTACATTTTTATCTTGGATTTTCATAAACTATCATTTGACACTAGTATTTGATATCAACTTTGAATTTAATCTTTAATCCATGATTGAAAATTCCAATTATATTTATTCTTCGGTTAAATTCAAAGTTCGTGTCAAATGATAACTTGTGAAAATCTTAGAAAAAAATGTAAGATCGGTTTTGCTCAAAAGTTAACCGTTTAGGTTTTACAGCCTGTCAAATTTGCAAAAAAGTCAATTTTCAACTGTCAATATTTCCAAAACAGTTGAACTTAGGTATAGGGTATATCATGAATTCTGTTCAGAATTTAACGGAAAATCCGAATATTGAATAATATACAGGGTATTCAATTTAAAATAAGAAAGTTAGACCACGACATGTTAAAATCGATGGGGGTACTTTTTCTTATTTTGACAGGGTTTAGTAGGCCAATGGGTGTTTCCAGGGCCGGATTTAGGCACAGGCAACCGAGGCAACCGCCTAGGGCGCCACGATTAGGGGCGCCAAAGTGCAAACAAAGTTACTGCACAAGTTAATTTAAAAAAATATTCTATGCCCAAGGATAATAGGGAGATAATAAAAGATCCAACAACATTGTCGGATAATAGTTAATTTACGTATCACCCCTGTCACCTGTCACCGGTCATCAAGGCACTTTTGATCATCTTTGTCTCAAGACAGATTGAACGGACTTCCGCTCTAGGAATTGAAAATGTTATATACCGCGTGACAATGAAACTACTACCCATGGCGGCATTTCTTAACGGCTCGAGATAGAAATATGCAACTCGGTTTGTTGATAGGGTTGAAAATTGTGAACAATTTTAATATAAAAACAATTGAATGTCTTTTCCGGTTTTATCGGAAATGGCAGTTTTTACGTAAAATACAAACAAATAGGAATTACGACATATTTTTGAGCCACTCTATTTCAAAAACTATCAATTTTTGACATAGGATATGTTGGACAAAAGTTATTTAAAATTGTTCAGAGAGTCCAAAAAAAAGATAATATACAGGGTGTCCCATTTAAAATAATAAAGTCAATGCCATTTCCAGTGAAACCGGAAAAGACATTCAATTGTTTTTATATTGAAATTGTTCACAATTACAATTTTCAACCCTATCAACAAACCGAGTTGCATATTTCTATCTTGAGCCAGTAAGAAATCCCGCCGTGGGTAGTAGTTTCATTGTCACCCGGTATAACCTTCGACCATTGAACACATTCGATGGTTTGATGGTTATAACATTTTCGATGGTGAAGATTATAGGTCTGTTCTCTCAGAAATCACAAACCAGTCAGAACATATTTGATTGGTGCAAATTCCCAACAACCAGTTTTATGATTATTTTCAACCAATGAAATTTCCTCTTACTGGTTTGTGATTTCTGTGAGAACAGACCTATCAACGAACTCATCTCTGACTTTGTAAGACGTGAAGCGTAAAGCCAGACGGATTCATTTTGAGTGTTGATAATTTATTTAGTTGTGAGAAATTATTTTTTTTGTTTAGTTAATTTGAAAAATACATACAGGGGTGGCCAAAAGTCTGGAATAAAATTCATAGTTTTTCAGCAAGTAATTTATTCAAAAAACACTGATACACGTCAATTGATTTTAAGTTTTTTACATTTTTTGGTTAAACCCCCCAACCCCCAGCTACCCCAACTTTTTTTTTTAAATAGAAACCTATGTCTTGTGGGGGCTCGTTGAAAAGCTCATGAAAAATGGAATCCAGCCATATGGAATGAACAAGTTTTGTGTTTTTAATAACCATTTTTTTTTGTATATGAATTAAAACTTTTTCTATAAAATAAGACTTTATCAATCAAATAATATCTCACAGGTGATTTAATGCCGCAAATGCTGAAAATGCCCTCCATTTACTGTCTGGCATTCTCCAAGGCGATAGTAAAAGCCGTCCACAGCATTACGAATTACTTGAGGTGGTATATTACGTTTCTCCGCCCTGATTTTGTTCTTTAAATCCTCAATATTATCCGGTCTATTCTGATAAACTCTCTCTTTCAAATATCCCTAGAGAAAGTAATCTAGGGGTGTTAAGTCGGGGGATCTTGGTGGCCATTCAATTGTACCGTGTCTTCCAATCCAACGATTTGGAAACATTTCATCTAGGTACCCGCGAACATTAACACCAAAATGTAGAGGAGCGCCATCTTGTTGGAACCAAATTCTGTCATCGGGTAGGTCTGGATCTCTATGAGGAAAAATCTGGGCTAGCGCAGGTATAAGTTCGAATGTCAGGAAGTCTAGGTAGCGTTCAGCCGTAAGGTTTTCCTCAAAGAAAAATGAACCCAAAATTCTATCATTGATAATATCTGCCCATACATTAAGTTTTTGAGGGTGCTGCGTATGCGCTTCGGATACCCAGTGTGGATTTTCCTGAGACCAAAAGCGATAGTTGTGCCTATTAACCATTCCATTCAAATAAAACGTAGCCTCATCCGAGAAAATTATATTCAGTGGAAAGTCATTGTTGTTGTCACACCGTCTCATCATTTCCTCGCAAAATTCCAAACGCCTATCATAATCGTCTTCCAAAAACTCTTGAACAAGGCATACCTTATATGGATGATATTTCTCTTTTTTTAAAAACCTTCGAATTGTAGTTCGAGGAACATCCTGAGTGAGTGCTACAGAAACAGTTGAAGTATGAGGATTTTCAGCAAGTTGTAATGCTATATCCAAGTTGTAATCATCATCCAAAACAACTGTTCGACCAGATTTAGGCAAATCACGTACTGTACCGTTTTCCTCGAATTTATGAAACATTTTACTCACTGTCCCTTGGCAGATTTGGTTTTCAGGATATTTGACATTAAATAAATCACACAGTTCGCGTTGACTTCTCATTTTGTCTCCACATCCAAGTAGTATCAAAATTTCCGCTGCCTTTCCGACAATACCATTATGCTTTCAAAATTATTTTGGTTTTCGACACAATAATATTCACTACACTTCCGATTTACAACTAAAGTAAACAATTCAACTGAACAGTCTGATAGATGAAAAAAGACGAAAAAAATACCTAATATCAAATAAGGTTCAAATTCTTTATCTTATTTATTAATTTTTCGCAATCCTTTTACTATACTTCAGTAGTTGATTTATAAGGCCCTAAAAACCTGCTTATTGAAAATAAGAATGTTTATTTAGCATAGCCGAATAGCACTTTTCATTAGCTTTTCAACGAGCCACAAATAAGACATATGTTTCCATTTAAAAAAAAAAAAAGTTGGGGTAGCTGGAGGTTGGGGGGTTGGATTTTTTGAAATTCATTGTTTATCATATGATCATATTGATCCTTAACCATTTTGACAATTCAATCTGAGAAGGGGGGCGCCAGAATTGAACTTTGCCTCAGCATATAAATAGGCATTGAACCGGCCCTGGGTGTTTCTGTCAAATTGCCAACTTCACACCAGACAACTCTCCTTTAAATTTCCAAGAATTTGATGTCCAAAATTAGGCTTAAAAAATATCAGCCAAATCTGAGCTCTTATGGCCCTGGCCCTGATAAAAATTTGATGCCTACACTGTAGATATAAAACCTCTCAAGCTTCTCAGAATAAGGTTTGAAAAAAAGGGACCACCAAAAGAAAAATCCTCCGAATAATCAATTACAATTCCACATGCTGCCATCTATTGCCTATACAAAGAAACCTCCTCAGGTAATAGAGAAAGAGGATCTCTGCAATAATGATCTCTATACTTCCATAATCTTTGCTTCCATGCATGGCATGCATTGAAAAATACAAAAACAAAAAATAAAGTGAAAACGCAACTTATCATCATGAGGAGTTGGCAGATCTTTTTGTCCTATTCAGGTTCCTATCTATGAAATGTGTACCTACAAAGAGAACATAGGAAGTAAAAATTGAAAAAAAAAATAGGCATAACAAGAGAAAGTTTAAAGTTATTAGCAACTTGAAAAATTTTAGGTAGGTACCTAGTTAAAAAATAATAATCTCAGTAATTTCATACCATGTCACAAAGGCCATACTGGCCACCGGGAGCTATACCAACAGGTTTGCCTCTATCAAAATTCCTAAATATTCTTTACTTACTACTTAGGATAGGATTTTCCTTGGGATTTTCAATATTTTCACAAGTATTCTATACATATTTAAATTCAATAGGACCAACAAAAATATTAACCTTCATTTAATATAATACGAAGGTTTCTTTAATAATAATCAAATCACCCACATTTAAATAATAATAAAGAAAATAGATACATATTACTTACCAAAGTTGAAATATTGCTTCAAAATATAAACCATTTCAGTGTTGATTTGGTCCATGAATGCTGAAAAATGCTGAAAAACGCTGAAAACCTAAACTGAAATCTAAAGATTTTGTTTATTTATAAACAAGTGGTAGCTAGGCAACATAAACAAAAGAGCAGAGGCAAAGGATCTCTAGATTTTCCTATACAACAACTAACCTAGAAATACGTAACGTTTACCATTACGCAGTAGAGATTATTTGGAATAGAATACAATAAAAATCGCCCCTTTTGATGGTATATAAAGGGCAAAAGGGTGATAATTAAAAAAGGTAAATAGACGAAAAAATTTAAATGTCAGATATGAAGGTATATTTATGGCACAAAACGGGTCTACCGTCAACAACAAATGCAATTTAAGGGGTCAAAGTCACAGTCACAAAAGTACACTCACTTTTGATCCGAATCGAACGCGGCCCCTAAATATCAACAACCACTTGATTCGTCGAATTAATTATTTAGGGGACAATTGTTTTCGCACACATCCTACAGTTGAATTTCAGGCTGTGAAAAACGCCATGTTTGCGGTAGCCGAAACGCGCGGGCGCGGGATTCTTCTATGTCACATTTTGCAAAACGTCGCCTTTCCGGCTTTGGTTTAATTCTATGATCGGTTCGAGGTTTTTTGTCTTTACGGTTGGCCACTTTACACACTAGTTGCGTAAAAACTGTACATTTTATTGAAATGTTGTAAAAAAGCCCGGTTGTACCAAATACTTTAGTGGTTCAGTTAAACTCTACTGGTACTGGTACTTGATCTTTCCGACCGGTAGCATAATAGTTTTGTACAGAAGGGTTGTTCCGTATATTTTGACAGCAAGACATAGCTCGCCTATAAAGCAAAATGGCAAAAAATTGTATAAACAAATTGAAAAAGGATTTACGAGAACCACTAGAAAATATGCCTTTTATGTATGTATATACCAGGGTGCACGCGAAACATATGTGGCAGAACTGGCAGACACAACTTGTAGGTTTTTTTTTTGAACGGAACACCTTGTACGTTTTTTTATATCGAATAGACATTCTTTTCCTGATTTCAAAAATATACCTATGTTATTTCTTTGACCCGTTTTCAAAATTCATATTTGCGTTCAAAAATGAATTTAATTGTTTTACCAAATCGCAGTTGCCATGAAAAAAAATAATTGTCTACACGTCATTATGATACGATTTTGTAAAATGTAACTTTTAGATAATTTGAGCAATAAAAATTAATGAATATATTTTCTGTGATATTACTTATTAATTAAGTGTAGACAATTATTAACTGTACCTATTTCTGTTCATGGCGACTTCGATTTGGTAAAACAATTTGAATCCGTTTTTAGACGCAAATATTTCAAAAATAGGTGAAAGAATAAATATCAACTTGATGAACAAGTTCTAATTGAAAAATTAAAAAACTGCAGAATTCAAATTTGATTACAACGGGGAGCCAGGTAAGGCTAATTACATCTAAGAAAATGGTGAAGACATACTTTGCCATCATAGAATGTGATCCACAAACCTATCAAAATGTTATGTCAGACGAAGGAGCTATAGGCTTTTTGTTGACTGTAAAGCTTGCAGGTGTTATGAATACATTGGCATTACTCGATGCTACAATTGTAATAAGTATTGGTCATACATCAAAGGAATGCAAAGAGCAAAATCATTGGGGAAACTGTAGTAGCTCTGAGCACGATCAGAGAGAATGTGATTCAACCAGCCCTGAGTGTATAAACTGCATATCGCGTAACAGAAAATATAAACTGGATCTAGATATTAAACATAAAGTGTATAACTCAAATTGCCCTACATTACGGTGGCTTCTAGAAAGGGAGAAGTCAAAAATTCAGTACAGTGTCCTAGAAAAATAGCAACTCCAAAACATAGTTCCAGTAAACAAGTCTGCTTCAGATTATGTCTTGACAATATGGCACCAAAATATACAGTCTCTGAGGAACAAAATATTGGACATCGAGTGCTTTCTGGATGAAATGTGCCAGAAGCCTCGACTGCTGTTATTTAGCGAACACTGGCTGGCACAGGATTGTGCCCAATTTGTTAAAATTGAGGGATATAGTCTTGTCTCACTATATGCCAGAAGAGATATGAAACATGGTGGTCATTATATATATACTGAAGCTGTAGTGAAGTAGGCTTCAAAGAAGTTCCAGGAATGTCTGCCAGGACTCCTGGCAGACACTCCTGGCCCAGGAGTATTGAAGGGGTCACTGAGCTCTGTGCAGGGGCTGAAAACAGTAAAAAAATCTTCGTGATGTGCATCTACCGCAGGGGACTTGGTTCTTATGAAACTTTCTTTCAGCGCTTTGAGCAGGTACTAGATGTAATTTACAGGCGCGTGTCAAACGGCCCCGCAGACCCCGCTACGCGGGGGGGCCCCCGGGCCCCCAATATACTCTAAGAAAAAGTAATACCTATGTATATCAAACAAACTCCAAAAATACAAATATGCACATTTAAACATTTCAAATCCATATTTAATTTGTCACCATTTCTTTCGAACATAAAAAATGTGAACGCCCAAACAATTGTCAACCCTGGCTGGTCGAAACCTCAGTGATTCCCATAGGTTTAGGATATTTTATAAGTAGTTTTTAAAATAATGCATATTTAATTCCATATCTTTGTACTTATTAGTTAAATATTTGTTGTATGTTTTCCTTGTATTAGAAGAACATTTTTTTTAGAACTTTTCAATCATCCCTCCTATATTATAATGACATATAATAATTTATAGAAATAAATTTAGTTTCAAAAATTCGCTGTGTTTTTTAACTATTAGATAATGATATTGTGTATAAATATTGAGTTATTTTTGAAAAATATAATAGTGAGTCAAAAAATTTGACACGCTACTGGTAATTTATTGTGATTTTTCAGGCTATAAGGTATCGTTATTGCAGGCGATTTTAATGTGAATTTCCTAGATCAGGAAAATCACCAAGTTAAACAGGTATTAGATTTATTTAATGTGTATATAATTTTAGTCCATGTATCTTTAGACCTACCCGGGAATGTCTCAACTCATCAACTTTGTTAGATAATATTTTTTGTAATTTTGTAGAGGGGTTTTCAAGTTATGTTCTGAACTCAGCACTCTCTGATCATCATTCGCAGATAATTAGTGTTAAGGGATGAGGTGCAGACAAAGACAAAGTAAAATATACATATAAGAGAGCCTTTCCAAGGAGTAAACTTTTATCTTTCAGGTTGGAGATGATGGCAATTGATTGGTCGCTGGTATATATTTCAGAGTCTGTGAATGAAGCCTACTCTCTATTTCTAAAGGATAACGCACACCTAACATGGGATTTTTGGGCTCTATGGATTTTGCCCATTTTTTGATACGTTGTAGAGTATTTAATTCTGAACAACCTTTAAATGGGACGAAATCTTGTAGGTATTACGGTCTTTGAGATATGAGCGTTAAAAGATGAACTTTTTTGCAACTTTTTGTGTGGAGAGTATACGAGAAACTGGTGTATATCAGTCAAAATTTTGACAGGTCGACATATTTCACGTCACTAACAAATGTCAACATAGGCTAAGGCCGGGACCGCATTGGCGCCAGCATTGACTCCAGTGCGGTCCCGGCCTTAACATAAGTTGACATTAACTTTTAAGTGACGTAAAATATGTGAACCTGTCAATATTTTGACTGATAAATACCAGATCTCTGAATACCAGTAGCACCAGTATCTCGTATACTCTCCACACAAAAAGTCGCAAAAAAGTTCATGTTTCAACGCTCATATCTCAAAGACCGTAATACATTCTTTGGTAATACCTACAAGATTTCGTCCCATTTAGAGGTTGTTCAGAATTAAATCCTCTACAACATATCAAAAAATGGGCAAAATCCATAGAGCCCAAAAATCCCATGTTAGGTGTGCGTTATCCTTTGATCCTTAACCTCTTTATGAAAATATTTGTACCTAATTAAAAAATACTCTATAAGTACAAACAAAAAAGAAGCACTGGATCACAAGTGGCTTAAAGAAGTCCTGTAGACAGAAGAGAGTGCTTTATTTTAAAAAGACTAGGGGATTAGTTTCAAATAGTTTTTTCAATACATATAGTGAAATCTTAAAAAAAGTTATAAAAAAGGCTAAGATTTTGTCGGGTCAGAGATTTATTGAAGAGTCCGAAGATAGGGTCATAGCAACATGGCAACTAGTAAGGAACATAACTTCTGCAAGCAACACACAGAACAATACAACTCTCGAAAATTTCTCAGATAAATACCGTGATCCCTATAAAATCGTAACGCAGCTGAACAAGTACTTTATAAAATCATGCCCAGAAATCAATAAAAACAGAAACAGTGGCAATGCCTCTCTGTATGAAAGGTCATTGAAATCTGTGTATCTGCGACCAAGCAATTCCCAGGAAGTTCTCCAAACTATCAAAAAACTTAAAAACAAAAAATCAGTAGGAGATGATCATTTGCCTATTAAAATAATTAAAGACGTTGCAGAATACATATCACTGTTGTCTAATGTCTATTAATAGTCTAATATTGGTAAAATCTTTAAAACAATGATAAACTCTAGACTCATTAGCTTCTTGGAAGGGCACTCGATCCTATCTAATAATCAAAACGGCTTTAGAAAAGGAAAATCCACCATTAAGGCCTTATACTAGTCTTTATCATATGTGTTAAACTCATTATACAATAAAAAGATAACCCTAGCCATGTGTATGGACGTGTCAAAAGCGTTTGACAGTGTAAATCACAATACTCTTAGTAAGAGGCTAGAAAAAAATGGTATTCGAGGAATTCCTTTAAATTTAATAAAAAACTATTTATCAGATCGAACACAACAAGTAATTGAGTATGATTCTTGTGGTAGATCTATAATTTCGTCAAAGATCAGGGTCGAGACAGGGACACTTTATCCGTTAGGACAATTAGGTCATCTCCTACGGGCCACTAGAGGATGGAAGGCCAACTGCTGGCCTTTAATCTATAATATAAAATATAAAAGCCCACTATAATAAAAACATCGACTTGTTTAGTAGCAGGACTACCACATATATCAATACCAGTGATGTGCCTGTAGACAATGTCAACGTAAACAATTGATTGTCTACGCGTAGCACAGACGCGTCGCGTAGACAATTCGAATTGTTTAAAAACCAATAATAAAATAAAAATAATTAAAAAAAAAGGAAAGTGTGAGGTCAGAATTAAACGTCATTTATATTATTTTACATTGTTGACACGTTGTCTACATTGTCTACATTATCTACACGTAAAGTAGACAATTGAAAGTCTACGCGTAGACGCACATCCCTGATCAATACTCTTTAATTCTTATAACTCACACTGCACAAGCACATTTGGTTTGGCCAGAGTGTACTGCCTGACGTCACGATGCTCTAGAATCGCTCCGCTCGCTCCATCGAGCATCAATCCGGCACACGCCCTAAAGTCACTGAGCTGCGCTGACTCGCCGTCGCGTCATTAGAGCAGCACAGGCACGTGGCAACTACAGTGGCTAAATAAACCTTTACATACAGTGGCGACAATAGAGGCCCCGCCGCCATTTTGTTCCCAACCTCTTGTTACTTTTAAATATGAATTTATAGGATTCAAATAGACATCTTTCATAAAAAATTGAAATCGACATATTTGATGACTATTATCAGGTCCATCAAATACGTTGTTTTCCATGTTTTATGATGGTTGTTCACCTTAATCCCATATATATTCATATTTGAAATAAGCAATAGGTGGGAACAAGATGGCGGCGTCTTCAATATAAATATATGGGATTTTAGAACCAATCAAAAATGAGACAGCAATTGTCGTCACTGTGGGCAATAGAGTCACTGTAGTGGCAACTGACTAGACTACAGCAGGAAGTAGTGTTTGCGTTAAGCCGTTTGTTGTTTGTTGGTTTGTTCGTGGATCTATTTACGGTGTCAAATGTGATCGTGTGATTTACAACTTTACGAATTTCTATTTACGTGTTAACTAAAATCTTTGAGAATCGCATACGATTCTGTTCGTCTATTCTTGAAATACCTATAGTGTTATTTTTTTAGTCATGGTGTATAATAAAAGATATGTAAATATTTTTGAGTGATTTTTTTAGTAGTTTAAAATCTTCTGAATGATTTTATTTAATCCCATAAAAAAGAACAAACACTGAAAAGCCATACCAAATAATTGACCTACGGGCCAGAGAAACGTTAAAGCGTCACTGGGTCGAGAGGGGTGTACCTCAGGGGTCCATCTTGGAACCTCTGTTGTATTATTCTGTACACCAACGAGTTGTCTGCTGTAACTGGTGAACATACAGTTTTGTACGCTGATGACACAACGTTGATATTTAGTGAGGATGATGGATGATGCTGGGGAGATGGTAAATATAGGGTGCACTCAGCCTGTAAGGCTCTCGACAAATACTTTACAGATTCAGATCTTCTTTTAAATGTGCCAAAGACTCAGTGTGTAGTTTTTCTTACAAAAATTGAAATATCCGATAATGTGGCTTTCCTCGGAATAAAAATTGACAAGCGGTTAGATTGGAGAGCGCACGTCGTGAGTGTGTCCAGATATTCTTTTGCCTTGAGGGTCTTATCAGAGAGTGTGGGCGTTGATGCTGCTGTGTCAGCCTATCATGCCTTCCAGTCAAGAATTAGGTACGGCTTGATATTTTGGGGCAACTCTGCGGAAGTGGGGAGAATTTCAATTCTTCAAAAGAGATGTATTCGATCCATTTTTGGTATGAAACCAAGAGATGAGAGTTGCAAAAACGTATTTATTGACAAAAAAATTATTACCCTTACAGGATTGTGTATACTGGATTCTTTTATGTTTATACACAATAATAACGGGGATATTTTTGAAGGTGAATCAATCAATCACGCGTACGAAACTAGAAATAAGTCAAATTTGTCAACACGAAAATGTAACTTAAGCTATATTCAGAAAAATGTGCATTACACTATTGTTAAAATCTACAACAGTTTTCCAGAGAATGTCCGTACTATGGTAGGTCCCAGCCAGGGCCAAAGAAGTTATAAAGGCATACCTAGCAGAGAAAGAACTTTATTCATTAGATGATTTTTTCAACGATCGTGATAGATTGAATTTACATTAGATTCCGGTGAATCATTATCTGAAGAGCTTTAATCTGCTTTAACTTTAATTTGATATTGTGGTTTGACTTAGCTCCATGAATTGCAAAAATTGTCAATAGAGCAGTGCTTATTTGGTTTATCTGTGTTCATTTTGTTATGTATGTCTCTGAACTTTAGATACCAGTGATATGATATGATGTTATTAGTTTTAATTAGTGTATAATAATTATTATAGATATATTTGTAAAAAAAGTAATTTTGAAATAATCTAGCTCTTTTTTAACAATGTTCCACGCCTTTTGGGCTACAATGTAACATCTTATATGTTTAACTTTAAGTGTTATTGGAATAAATAAACGATTATCTATCTATCTATCTATCTATCTATCAACATATTTATTTATATATATATTCCGGGAAAGCACCATAAATCAGGCGCGTGCTGTATGCCGACAAAGAAACGGTACCGCATTCCACTAAAAAGAGGGCCAAAATGACGGAGTCTTGATGTCAAAGCACTCATAAAATTGGGGAAGAAATTAGGCCGCCGAAAGAACAAAGGAAGGAAAGAGAATATTTTTATATAAAAAGCCTGAATTGCGATAAAAATAGCAGTGTCGGTTCAAAAGAAGTATCAGTCAAGAACGGTCAAAAGTGTCAGTCGAGAACAGTCAGAACGGTCAGTCAAGTGACAGACGCAGCAAGCAGTGTCCAAAGTCGAAGATAGTACAAAGAGTTTCAGTGCAGTGCGAAAATTTCGGGTTCATAAAGTCAAGTCGTAAAATTAATGTTTCAGTAATTACGTGTATGCCAGTAGAATTTTAAAGTAATAAATACATCTTGTAAGTACATTTACACTGTAAAGAAAGGAAATTTGTACTCTTTATAAAATAGGACAAAAAGTTAATGAATTGATAAATTTACGAAAATTATTTATAACATTTTGAATTGGGATTTTCGTGATTGATAATTGAAAAAAATTTGAACTTTCTAATTTAACATTATTTTTGATAAGGCAAACTTTTGATACGAAACTTACCTATTGGAATTTTTATAATAGAATTAAGGTATTTGTGAGAAAAGAGTGAAATTTTTAAATAAGTCAGAGTAAAAATTTTGGTTATTATATTTCAAGCCTTTCTGGCCGACGCCCGATAAATTTATTTTAAGTAAAATCATATTAACATAATAGTCCACAGTTGTGTTTTACTCTCACACCCGCAAATAGGACCCATATCAATCTGTGTCTCCACTCAGAAATAAAAGCCGCCGCTCGCCAATTCAACATCATATAAGTTTCTGAATTGGAGTCTCACAAGTGGTACCTACTGAGTAACTGAGATAGAAAGAAAAAGTGAACTGAAGGATCTCGGCGTTAACTTCGAGTAAGGTCTTTCGAGCACTGGGATTTTTAATACGTAACAGTGGGGATTTTCAGATGAATACTGTTGTAATATTATACAACTTGTGATGCCCCATGTAGAGTATGCATCAGTGGTATGGTCACCAACAGCAAACACAAATATTGATCTTATAGAGAGAATGCAAAAAAGATTTTTAAGGTACTTATCTGTATGTAAGAAAGAACAATGCATACCTTTACCTTTACATGGTGTCCTACAGGTCCATGCTTGGAACTTTTGAGTTTTCTAGCTTATATGCAAGAAGGAAAATTCAGGCTGTGATATATATCTATTAGATTTTGAACAATCACAAGTACAAAAAATGTGATCTAATTAAGTTTGTGAATTTCAAGATACTAAAGATTAGATGTAGAATTTTAACCAGAGAAATTTTTAGTGTTACAGTTAATAGTACATTGCCCATTAATAATATCCTAGCCTATTGTAATGAGATGTTAGGTAAAAATGAATTTTTTCAATTTTTTAACACGAGCCGTAAAGAAATACTGGATTTGTTGCGTCAGGACATATAGCTTTCTTTTATTCGTGTGTAATTGCTCAGTTTTATACTGTTAGTATTTCCTAGTCGAGTATCTGTATTGTTCTTTTTTTTTGTAAATCAAGCTACTTAGTTGTAAGTTTAAACCTTTGCATGTAATTACTGGAAATCAGTGTTGGTGAAGAGTAAATAAATAAATAAATAAAATAAATAAATGCATGGAAAAAATAACAGTCAAAGAACTCACTGATTCTCTACCCAGGGTTGGATGAACCCACCGGGATACCGGGAAATCCCCGGTGGGCCGATTGAAGTGTGGGCCGATCTTTAGAACAACCGGATCTTTATTAAGATACCTTCAAACCAAAGTCTAAGATCAAACGCCGGCCTCAATATTATGAAAGCACAAAGAATATAATGGTCAATTCAACTTATGACGGACTCAGGAACAACGCAACATGAAAGAAGTATGAAGTGCTAAAAATATTTTACAATTGGGCAAATAGAGGACTGGAAGCAAATGAACGTGATGTTAATTCAGGACTCATTATCCGCAATTTGTGCTCGTAAAAAAAAAGATGTCAGGGGTGTAAGCAGATGATACTCCTTCAGCTAATACTATTTTTAAATTTGAGGTGGAATAGTAAACGATGTAACCATGAATAACAAAAAAAGAAGCATCTTTAGCATAGAGATATTTGTGCTGATTTTGCATGTTTGGATCCAAACAATTTTTCTGAACTAGTGCTAGACTATGCTTTGAATAATTGAGGTAAATTACTAGGATATGATAATGGGGTTATTTTGAGGAAAGAATTAAAGGGTTTTAGAAGAGAATGGCCTGACTCAAAAAGGACGGAGTTGTATGATCTCTCTGAATCCAACGATGGAGATGAAGATGATGTAAATGACACAAGGTTCTATACAATACAATACAGTCAATGGATTAGAACTTTCCAAAAAAAAATGTGTTCATCACATTCATCACATTAAAAAAAATCCCGTGTATAATTACACGACAAAGTGGTAATCGCGTTATGTGTAAAAACTATACACCATTATTCGTAAAGTGCCGTCCAGTTAACCAACAATAATTTGGTAAACTGATATTTTACACAGTACAGTGTTGAATCAAAGTTGTATTCTGGTTCTGTGTTACTCTACACGACAATGTATAATTTTTTACCCCCCTTCCATTAAATTTACACGGTAGACGAACGTTTATACTCCCTTTTGTGTGTCGGATCAAGCCCTTCGTCCTCTACCTTCTTTTGTGTGACTGTGATCAGTTCCAAGCGTTATGAGATAGTTGATGTTCGTTTGTCGTTGTCTACAAAAAAAAATCATTTGAACCAAAAACCAAAGAATTACGCCATAGATGAACAGATTTTTTAATGCGTTTTGTATGATGGTTGGAGGAGGCGCACATTTTACGTCTATTCTGGTTGTAAATATTTGATCCGATAGCTATTTTTGTTAAGCTAAACTAATGAAGGATAAAACATTAAAATCAAATAAAATAAAAATAACTACCTATCGGAATATCAAATATTTTCAACAGAATAGTCGTAAAAATTGCGACTTTTCAAAAAATCATACAAAAAACAGGGTGTTCCATTGAAAAAACAATTCATCCATAGCGTAACTATTTGACTCAAATTATTTTTTGGTACTATGGACGTCGAACGTCGGTGGAACAGACACCCTGTACATTGACACGATTCGGTGTATTCTATTTAACACTGTTGTGATATTTAACACGCATATTCAAAAATACGTACGCCCCGAAAGTGCTGCACCGACTTCAAAACCAGTGGTGTGGCCTTATATAGCCCACTTTTCGTGTAAAATTTTGTATGATTTTTTTTACTGCGCACACTGCAAACAATGTTTGGTTTGCTGTTTCAATGTTTTGTATAAATACAAATGTTGCATCCGTGCTGGCAGTAATCTTGAAGCCTATGAACTTAAATAAAGACATCTTAGGATTGTTGACTTTCAAGAAGATTCTCATGGAATTCATGGAAATGTTTAACTTAGGAGGCCCCTATAAAAAAATAGTATATTGTGTATTTAGGTAGAAAAGTGACACATTCTCGGCCGACGGTGTAAGTTGACGGGCGAGGCGTAGCCGAGGCCGGCAAACACCGAAGGCTGAGAATGTGCTTTTCCACCGAAATAGACATACAATTTTTTCTGCGGTCGGTTAAATCTGTTAAATGGTTGTCTTTTTGTTCCAATTATTCAGCAGTACGAGAATCACTTTCCCGGCCTAGGCCGGAAAAGTGTTTCCCGAATTGTTATTCATTGATTCCCTAGCAACTATTGAAACATAATTAAAATACCAGAATCTTGAGTTTTGCGCCCTGTCAACCGGTCAAAAATGCTAACATTTCTTGTCAATCGCAGAAAAAAATATTATCATTATGATTGTTTGAAATAAATAAACCAAAGATGTAATATTAGATTTATTTTTTGATTTTTTATTCGGCTGAATGAAAATCAGCATTTATTAATTGTTTCAACACGGTTGTTATTATTAGATTCACATCTACATGTGGGGATGTGCCCCATAAATCCATCAATGTATGGACGGTTAGACTGAAATTTCCCGGACCATCTCCAAAAGTTCGTCCAACCCTGCTTCTACCAGAAAATGTTTTACCTGCGGAACAACATGGCTTTCTCCCAGGAAAATCATTAACAAACCTGCTGCTAACCAGACTAAATAAGTGGACCCTGAGCTGATGACGACAACCATGAACCAACTGATTTCATTTGCCTTTTGACTTTCAATAAGAAACGGACAAAGTTCTTACTGTATAAATTGGAACATTTTGGAGTTAGGGGTAAACTTCTGATGTTGTTAGAAGGCTTCCTCACTGAACGCACTTTCCAAGTACTTATACGTGTGGGTCCCTCACTTTCAAAGGAGCACAAAGTACACAGCCGTTTTCCTAAGAGATCAGTCCTCGGCCCGCTGCTGTTTTTAACATAAGTATTATTATATGTATAAGTTGACAAACAAGATGGACTCATACCAACCAGTAGTCGAACAAGCGGGATTCCGTAAGGGGTTTAGTACTATCGACCACCTACAGACACTTCGTACTCTTATTGAAAAAGCTACAGAGTATAACATAACACTCCATTTGCCCTTTGTCGACTACCAGTGGCCGGATCCTCGGGCCAGGGAGTAGAGCTCCCCGATAGAACGAATGTTTTGTCCTTGTCAACGTTATCGAGAAGTGAACAAGAATGATAAAGACGAAAAATTTGTTCTCTCGGGGAGCTCTACTCCCTGGCCCGAGGATCGGCCACCAGAAGGCTTTAGACTCTGTCGAAGCTTGGGATATTCTGGAATTCCTAGACAACGCAAGGATCGACTCTAGATACTCACGCCTTATCGAACAAATCTATAATAACGCTTCCATTCATGTAAAAATAGGATGATGATTTCAAAACCGACTATATTCCAATCAAAAGAGAAGTAAGGCAAGAGACACCATCTCACCAAAGTTTATACACTTGCTTTGGAGGATTTCTTCAAAAAACTTGACTGTCAAGAGAACGGGATTAATATCGATGGAATGCGTCGAAACCCTTTACTATTTGCGGACGATATTGTGGTCATTGCCAATACAGGTGAAGAGCTTAAAAATGAAAATGCAATGAGTTCATAACACTCCATATTCCGAGAACTCATTAGTCGTCAATGAGTCATCAATTACTCTAGAAGTAGAAGTGGAAATGATATCTACTTCCCAATAGTAAGAAAGAGAGTGATTTGATTTGGGGGAATAAACAAAAAAACTCTTAAATGAGCGAATTATGGGACTCATTCAGAATGAAACAACATCAGGAACAACTTTCGTTTCGTCAATCTACTCATACACCTTTTAGTTACCTACATGACACAGAATTGAAAATCAATCTACCTATATGAAAATATAAATTGATAAAAATCATACTCAAACTAGAGGAAGTGTTCCAACTAAAATAAAACAAACTCATATTAGGTATTTGTAAAATCCAGAAACGCATTATGCAAATAAAGGAAAAAATTCTCAAGCGGGCGCTTACTGAGACTCAAAAATACTTAGGACCAACCATACCAATAGAAGTTGAACATCAGGGGCCTATAAATTATTAGCGCACAAATTTTTCAGCCAAAAAATTCGCTAATTTGAGGCAGATTAAAATGCTAATGAGATATTTTTAGTCGCTCCATGGGCTTGTGGGCTTCATATGCGACTATTTATTACATAAAATAATTAAATCTAGTTTCTAATTAAGCATGATTTATTACAAGTTCAATTCTAATTAAATAAATTAGGTATGCAGAGCTTAGAAAAACAATAATTCTACCTACATAATATAATTAATGTATTCTAATATTCCTAGTCTCAAGAACTTTCATGTAAAAACGAAAGAAAAATCATCGCAAAATCAAAATTTTAAAATCATAAAAGCTTTTTGTGGCTCCATCTATAAAGTATTCAACAAACTACATTGAAAATTATATATTTGTACCATCGCATATTAAGTAGAAATCTGTATATGGTATATGCAAGCAGCAAAACTCTTGCAGAACATAAATGATGACCTCAAAGAACCGTAATCTAAAGAAAAGAGAAAGTACCCAAATTAGTACCAACATCAACAATTAATTACTAATATACAAATATCATACGATTTCTTGACTTTACTACAAAAAGTATCTCTATTTGATTTTGTGGTAGTACCTAGTGTGTGATATAATTTATAAGTACCTACCTAGCAAAAAAAAGTAGGTATCTAATTTGGTTGAGTGTGGTACTACTGGTACTCGAATAACTTAGTTAACTCTAAAAATGACGGCAGGAACTTCCAATATAAGCAACGATATAAAGAAAGAGGTAGGTAAGTTTGTCTAGTATTTTTAGGCAAACTTTAATTCCCACATACTTTTTTAAATAATCAATTTTTCTCTTCTTAACAGATATGTTATGCGGAATCCCTTTGCCAAGAATTGGAAAAAAAAGTACAAACCCTGGAAAAAAAATTGAAACAAGACGATACTAGCCAACAATCAGCCAGAAAGAAGCAAGATCTAACAACGGAATTGAAGGAAATGCAAAAATTACTAAAGAAACACACAGAGCAGTTGGAGCATTTGAGAACTCATAATTCGAAGCCATTGAAACTTGTTATGCTAGTTAGCATTGTGATTTTTATTACTTGGATGATTGTTGTTTTGATATACAATTGGGAAAAATCGAATGAGCTTCTGAAAACAGAAGGAAAAATGTAAATAATACCTAACTCGTTTCTAATATAGCTATTTATTTAAAGTAGCAATACTTGCTTTATTTTAAAAATTGGGTGATTTTGGTTGGTGTAATCCTAATAGGACTGCTTATTGAGCTCTGTCTGCCATTTCAGCCATGAACCACAACTCCGTAAAATGCATTAGCCGAGTTTAAAACAGTATATGTCAAAAAACGAATTCCTAAACGTTATAATCTTGTTAAAATCACCTTTCCTACATTTGAAATCGACGAAAAAGCAAACAAACCCTGAATCGCGAGCATCCCATCGAGGCCTGCGGGTGACGTCACCACTATAAGCTGCTATGCTGCTAATAGTGGTGACGTCACTCGCAGGCCCTGCCGACTCGAGTACATGTAATATCGATAAGGATCTCAATAGCAAGTCGCCCCCAGGTTAAGCATAACTCCAGGGTAAACATTGCAAGGACACGCTCACTCTGGAGTTAAAACCAACCCTGGAAAGACAGACTCTTGAATTTCCTATAGGTCTGTTTCTGCAGAAATCACAAACCAGTCAGAGCGAATTTCATTAGTTGAAAACAGTCAGAAACAGTCAGCAAACTAGTTTCAACCAATAAAATTCACTCTTACTGGTTTGTGATTTCTGCAGAAACAGACCTAATATTTCGACAAATTCAAGAGCCGGAAATAGACAAAAATTGAGCTGGAAAAATTGAGAAATAAAGAAAATAAATTCAAGAGCCAATAATAGAATAGATAGAAATTGAGAATAAAGCTGGGTTTATACATACAGGAAATAAAATAGTATTAAAAGTGGGAAGCCCCGGTGGCGTTTATACGCAAAAATAATAAGATGGATTAAGGGCCGGTTTCTCAATAGCAAGTCACCCCCAGGTTAAGGATAACTCCAGGGTAAACATTATTGCAACTGGGACACGCTTAGGGCCGGTTTCTCAATAGCGATGAGTCACCTCCGGGTTGGTTTTAACTCCGTAGTAAGCGTGTCCAGCTGCTATATGTTTAGCCTGGAGTTATGCTTAACCCGGGGGTGACTTGCTATTGAGAAACCTGCCCTTAGGGCCGGTTTCTCAATAGCGAATCACCCCCGAATTAAGGATAACTCCAGGCTAAACATAGCAGATAGACAATTAGACATGCTTACCCTTAGTTTAGAACCAACTCCGGAGGTGAGGTGAGTGAGGTGACTCGCTATTGAGAAACCGGCCCTAAGGGTCGGTTTCTCACAATGACAATTGGTTTCTCGATAGTTGTATTCCTTTCATTCCTATGAGGAGCTTCGGAACAGCTCCGGGGCGTTACGCGCTTATTCCTTTCGAAAAGTGCTTGTTGCACCTGAGTACTCAAGCCCGAACTTAACCATTTAAAAGCCAGCGCATCTCTTCCTTTCAAATCGGGGTAACTAACGCCAGAGCGAGTAGCTCTAGTGTTTCAAACTCTTGAAAGGAATATAGCTCATTGAGCTCATAGCGAGTAAAACGTGTCCACTTCCCTGGAGTGCGTTCGAAATCGCCCTAGGCGTGACACCGAGTGCACACCAGCCATGAATAAAGCTAGTACTCATAACAGCGAAATTCGCTTTTTTTGACATTGCTTCGACAATTTGACGTTTTATGCGTGAATCAAACGTCAAATTGTCGAAAAACGAATTTCGCTGTTATGAGTACTAGGCTTTATTCATGGCTGGTGTGCACGCCCAGGGTGATTTAGAGCGCACTCAAGAGCTGCTTTCCAGTGCCTAAATTGATATCATGCTCTGGGGTGTGACTCTCTGGAACTGTTCGACATAAGCAGCACTGGAACGCTCTCGTCTTAACCCCCATTATTTCGGACTTCAGGAGCATGGAACACCAAAATAAAGGTTGGTGTACGAGGGGGCAGGGGATAACGGAAATTAATAGTTCAAGTGTACGACACTCTAAACACAGGAACGCGTGAAGCAATTGTGGACCACTCCTGAGCTGCTCAGGAGTAACTCAGATGGGTCATTGGAAAGCAAGAAGAATACACACTCTAAACAGTGCTTATCGTCCTCGTTTTTGAAAATCGCCGCCATATTGGTGCGCCCCCATTGCCGACGTCATAACTAAGTCGTCAGCTGTTTAAAGTTTAAACAGCCTACGTCAAGGCGAGAAATAACATGCTGCCGTCACAACCAATGAACTATAGCCAAAAACTGGAATGCGCTCACATTGCCATATCTGCCAAAAAAATGAAGCCATGAAAGACAGATGCCACAAAGGGGAATGTTGTTTTTTTCTCTTGCTCGCTGACATATGACTATGACGCTTTGGAAAGTTTTGTCATATTAGTTGTATTCCTTTCACACCTAGGAGGAGCTCCGGAACAGCTCCGGGGCTTCACGCCCTTATTCCTTTCGAAAAGTATTTGTTGCATCACGCATCTGTTCCCTGCAAATCGGGGGCTACTAAACACCGGAGCGAGTAGCTCGAGTGTTTCAAACTCTTGAAAGGAATACAACTATTTACCTTCACATGTTTCATCAATTAGAATACGTGTTGGAAGCAATTCCGCCATTTAACCTAATGAGTGTGACAAAAACAGGTATCCCCTCCCAGGAGTTATGGCGCACATAGCAATGAATTATTCATGGCAGGAGTGCGTTTAGAAATGGAGTGTGAGGGTAGTTTGTCAAAGTGGTCCGACGTCATCACTTGGAGTGCACTCTGGGTGCGCTATTTCTGAACATATTGGGGCGTTGTGGTGAATGTCAACATCAAACTCGGTAAAAACCACGGGGCGTTTTTCAGCCCAGTCCCTGAGTGGGGTAAAGTGGGCGTACTCTGGGCGCGTCAACTCTCGATTTCTGAACGATTCCAGCGCTCCGAGTAAGCACTTGGTAATTTATGAACGGTTTAGAGTTACTCTAGTTCACTCTCACACCCAGAGTGCTATTTCAAAACGCAACCCTGGTGTGCACTCGGTGTGACGCCCAGGGTGATTTCGAACGCACTCGATTTCACGACGACGCGGCTTTTTTGTTGTGACTTTTGACAGATGACAGCTAGAAAAACGCTTCTTTTGGAAAATACAACCTCAACTTGATTTCTCAGTTTTTCACTTCTTAAACAAATTTCCGAATAAAAAGTGTAAAAAACTAGCCAACAATGAAGTTAGTAAGGTAAGTGCTACGTGCTAATCATTCATACACTCTCATTCGCTCAATATAATTACACAAAACCCTATTTTAAACGTTTACCGCTAAATCTAACCTCCAAACTTCTAAGCTTCTAAAAGCCCCCTTTTTCTTCTAGATTTCTAATGAAACTTTCTCACGAAACCGTTACGATGGAGTTGAAAAACGGCACCCAAGTGCACGGCACAATCACCGGCGTGGACGTGGCCATGAACACTCACTTGAAAGCAGTGAAAATGACTCCCAAAAATCGAAATCCCCTTAATCTGGATACGCTGACGGTGAGAGGTAACAATATCCGATATTACATCCTTCCGGACAGTCTTCCTTTGGAAACGCTGCTCATAGATGACACACCGAAAGCTAAAGCTAAAAAGAAGGATGCTGCTAGGGGTGCTGCCAGAGGCAGAGGACGTGGTAGAGGTAGAGGTGGTCCTAGAGGACGTGGTAGAGGTAGAGCAAGGAGATAAGTTAAGAGTTAAGGGTGCAAACGAAACAATTTTTAATGTAAGTGATTATTTGAGTGTAAATTGATCAATTAAGTACCCAAGTTTATATTTATAATCAAATTATTTTAATTTTTTCCCATGCCTACTAGATCCTAGATATTGATTTAATATTTGATATTTGAAGCTTTCAATGTAATATCATTGTTTTTTTCATATAATATTTTCTTTGTTTAATATTGATTATCAGGTACTTGTCAGTGTTTCTTGAGAACCGATAAACCTAACTTATTCTAGGACTTTTTTTTTATGAAAGAATAATTTAATAAAAATATTCAACTTGATCCATTATGGAACTGGAAAAATCCTTTTTTTCATTTTTTCCATTAAGTACTTTTAACCCCACAGTAAGTTTAAAGTTGAGAAAAATCTCAAAGAACTTTGATAAAGTAGGCATTATTGAACCTAGTTTTGCTATAATTGCCTGTAAAACTCAACTTCATACTTATTTGCTATTTGGATATTTTTATCAGGTTTTCCTACCTATTTCCATTATCTTTCTAGTTTGAGAAGCTTAACAATAACAAAGTGAGAGCTACAGCAAGGTTCACCTTCAGTTACATAGTTAATATAAACTCTCAGGATCTATTGAGTAGGTTCTTTTTATCAAACAGAACAAACTAAACTGCGAATGCATCTCGGGCTTAGAAATGGAATTATGAATTTTTTTATCACTTAAATGCAATAAAATAATGTAAAATTTCTATTAAATCACCTTTGGAAGCTTCTGAAAAATCCTTCGAGCAATCAGAGGGACTACAAACTTTTAGGATTGATTGAGTAGGATCTTTTTATCCGACAGAACAAACCGCGAATGGATCTCAGACTCAGAAATTTATTATATTTTTTATTTTTGTAGAGTAGAAAAATCGGGCTTTCCTACGATGACAAAATACACAGGGCAGTATTTTTATTTCGAAAAATCGCATGTCTGAAAAAGCAAATTTCATCGAATTTTGGGATTCGGCAATACTTACTGTGAAAACAAAAAAAACTGTAAAATAGCTATTTATTTATACATATACACTCTGTGTCTAAAGTGAACGTTGATGATCCTTCACACACATATTGCATACAATTTTTTTTCTACTACCAATAAAATATGTGTTAAAAAAAATAAATTTACAGAAATACTTTACGCACTAGTGAAATTTTACATCTTTTGAATAGTGCTTAAAGTGAGTACCTACTGTACGCATGGTAGTAGAAAAAATCATTATTCTCGCAGAACAAACCACATCTCGTTATCTTTTCTCGTTTTAGATTTAGAGATATTGACCTGCAAATTGTGTGTTTATCTAAAAAAAAAACCCTGTATATTTTTTTTTAATTTTATTTATTTTAGTTATGTTTATTAACGGACTTGCCATTTTACTAAATCTACTTATCTCAGCTCAATCCTGTTTTTCATGTGTGATACTTTTCAATATTTTTATGAATTTATTTAGATATCTTTTGTGCAGTAGTAGGTATACTATAAAAGTGTTTCATTTTAAGCTGCGGAGTTTTGCGTTTATTCTTGTATTATTGAAGATCGTAGGTTTTAGATTGAAACAAGAAAGCCATAACATAACATAAGCGAAAGTAATTTTTTTTTAACCTCATTGCATTTCACCAACTGAATACATACATATAATGATCAATTTATTTTCCTCAAAAATTTGCTGTAAAAATTGTGGTATACAGTATGTGGTGCCAACTACATAATTTGCAGGGACAGTATTGCAATCTCGGAAACCGTAAGTTACTAGGTCGGTTAAATTATAAGAAAGTTAGAATTTTTTATGCCTATTGAAAATATCATTCCATTGTTGCCAAATTGATGTGATTTGTGAAAATCAGTCAGTTTTGATGTGATTTATGAAAATCGGTAAAAACTGCTTTGTTAAATATTTAGATAACCTTTGGTTTTAGGTGGTTTTAGTAACACACTTTAAATTTGAAAATTTTGTAGTTTTTTCCGCTCTACAACGTGACATTCGACTTTAATTTATTTAATATGCACCTGGAATTTTTTGATATTTTTTTTTAAAGCGCTATTCAGTAGCTGTTTACCGATATATGCCGCTTTAGTATAAATAATCAATGTTTCTGCTCTAAAAACTCCTCATCAGTATTTTTTATAAATAAATTCCATTATTTTGATCCTTGAATCCGTAGAAACACAGCCTCCTTCATTTAACAAGCCATGAAGTTAAAAAGGCAACACCGCAATCTTACCGCCAAGTGGTGCTGGTGGTGTTTGTTTGTATAAATATATATTTTTTTATTTATTGATATGAATCACAAAAAATGCATAATTTATTCTACTAAAGGGCCAAAAACAGTAATTCAATGAATAATTTAACTATTTGTGTAAATAAGAACAGTAAATAATTGATTTAAATGAATATATTTCTAGAGTCTAAAGTGTTATGTTTCACTATGTCTTTTGAAAATCTAACTTTTTCTTTCTTCGGGATTTTTTCGGAAGGCGAGTCCATTCAAATACTTGAGCTGATTTTCGAAAATAAGAGGTTTTAAGAGTTGGACGTTTTAGTTTGATCTCTCGAACTACGCCTTTATCCTTGTTTGTTTCAAATCTAATTATTTCGGTTTCTTCAAAATGTTTACAACACACCACAGAATTTTTCGTTATTGTATAATCTCGGGTATAATTGGTGTATTGCTTTCATCCACATTTTTTGCACTTCAGAATTTTTTTGGAAATAAAAATGTTTGCACTTCTTCAGTTTTTGAGGAACTCCTAATAGTTCGATTTGCACCCAGAAACACAGTAGTTTCATGGCATCTGGAAAAAGTTTAAATATCTTAGGTAATATATCGAGACCTATGCTCTTGCAGACAAATATTAATATTGTTTTTATTGTTTTACCTTACCTTACCTTCATTTTTGCTTCTGTACCCATTTGCTAAAAATTTGCAATCAAATCACAAAGGAACAGGTATCAACTAAATATGGGCAATATATTGGTGTGTTTCTATCCACTTTTTCGTCAATAATGCCCATAAAAATACTAAATTGCAACAATACACAATGAAAGCAATACACAGAAACACATAACCCAATAACAAAATAGCACCATACGCGACGTTGCCGTCATTTCCAACTTCATGGCTTGTTAACTATAGGAGGCTGTGGTAGAAATGATTACTTAGAATTTCTTTTTTATTTTCAGGGAAAAACTTACCAAGAAGTCAATGTCGTATTATTATTGGTAAAAATGAGAATCAGAACAGAGAATCAAAGACTAATTATAATTTTTAATGTTGAACTCACTCAAGCAATAAACCAAAAAAAAAAACTGGCGGCTAACATAATAGTTAGGTTTATTGACCTTCTGATAAACTGTCAGGTATGCAATCTGATGGATAAAAACGCAATATGCAATCCCATGAGTCGGCCAGTTATCCGCCGATCAATCGAAATATGGAACAGTAAATTTATCTTGCAGATAGGGACCAGCAAGTTTATCTGACCATGAAGAAACCGGGCCTAAATAATTAAAACTAGTAAATAATTTAAAACAATCAAACTTAACAATTATTCTTTCTCAAAATGTCCAGCCGAGTGTCCAGCATTATTTTCAATGCTTTTTTGGCATCTTAAAGTCGGCTGTCCTACTGCACCTAGTAAACTTTATTTTTGAGAAAACCCCGTAAAAAATAATCTTAAGGGTTAAGACAAGGTGAACGGGGAGGCCACCTCACAGGACCACGTTCCAATCCACCTATTCAGAAAATTATTAATCCTATTGGATTTGCAACTATGAAAATACAAATTGATAATTTAATTATTCCTTTGTTAGCAACCTTCACATTATTTCTAACAAGGTGGATTCAATTTTCGGAAGAGAGTGGATGAAATCCGGTGACAGAGGTTATTTACAAATAAATCAAAATGAAACAAATATATAAAGTCAAAGGAATGAGCTAATTGATAGTTTAAAGCTTAAATTTAAAGACATATTTAAAACAGAAATAGCAGACTGGGAGCTGCGGGAATTATCAGTAAGTTAGAATATAGCGCATCAGGAATTTCAATAGTTAAAAAAGATAGATCATTAGGTTGTGTCCGGATTACAAAATTACCATTAATAAAGTAGGTACTCAAAGATGACAAATACCCAATGCCTAATGTGGAAGATAATTTTGCAAAGACAATGTTGGGTGGTAAAGTATTTACAACGTTAGAGATTTGAGAGGCATACTTACATAATAATATGTCAATGAATTTAAAAAGTGCAGAGATTCAAGCTATTACCACACCAAGAGGTGTAAATAAATAGGTTAATGCTTGGTACCAAAGTTGCTCCAGCTATATGGGAGCGATACATTTCCAAAACATAAGGAGATTTTCCAGGAGTATGTGTATTTTTAGGCGATATTAAAATTCAAGGATCAAATTCAACAGAAATTATTAATAGAGTTGAAATGGTTTTAAGGCGATCACAGGAAGCAGGATCAGAAGTTATATGACATGGAAAAATGTATCGTTACTGATTTTTTGAAAAATCAATAAAATATCTAGGGCATATTGTATCCGAAAATGGGTCGGAAAAATCCGAGGAGAAAATAGAAGCTGTCAAAAATGCTAGAAGATCTACCAATATAGGTAACTCAACTTGAAAGTTGGTTTGGAATGGTTAATTAATATGGAAAATTTCCAAAAGACATTGCAAGAAAATCTCATCCAAATTATAATTTACTACAGAAAGAAGTACCATTCCAATGGACACAAAAATGTGAAAAGTTTCTAACTGGATAAAATTGGAAATCGTTCCTCCTCAAGTTTCATGCATTTACAATCCAGATTGTCCACTTTCGTTAGCTACGGATGTTAGTCCTTAAGCTCTAGGATCATAATCCAGTAACTTTGTCCATGCGAGTGGGGGTTACCGTGAGTCAAATCCGGTACTTCTGGTGAGTTAATGATAATGATATTGGCCCAATGAATTACCCACGTATATTCGAAAATTCCTCCCCGCAATCGATAGAGCTACTTTTTCTCTACAACCATACAAAATTTCAAGTTTCCACCCCCAGCCGGGGGAGGAGGAGGGACGCAAATTGTTTTGGCTCGACAAAATTGAAAGTTCTAGGTCCCCTGAAAATTTCAACTTTTTAGTAGCTGAAACATCGCGCGCGCAGGCGTTGTTTCGAGAAAATTTAAAAAGATCTCTTTCAGAAACTGTTGCACCTACAGAGATGATTGTAGTCTTGAATTTTAGGAAATTTAGTCTACTTTAAATTTACTGGATACTTATTTCGAAAACAACGAGCCCTTCAGGGTTAAAATCGGCATTACAGTCAGATTGATGAAGGAGCGACTGCTATACACCCTGATTTACGTAGCCTGGGCGCATTTTTGTATCGAGCGTCCAGTAACCCGCATTCGGAAAACCCGACCACAGCACGTATCGAGCGCACGGTAAAACGATAATCAATCGGATTACCGTACGTTCGATACTCGCGCCTACAGATACGAATATCTTTTTGACTTTCCCTGACTCCTCACCATCAAGTCGTAGGCGTAAAGCCATTTCAGTTCTAGTCATTTACTACGTGCCATGGCAAATAGCAAAATAGTTAAAAATTAATAAGATTTTGCTATTTGCCTAGTTATTTGATGCTGTCTCTAACTGAAAACTATCCCAAACTGACCGTAAGGCTGTCCTCACCTTTCGCTCAGCTCTAGTTTGGGTTACTTTTGGTTAAAAAAACTTTCCCAAACTAACCGTAAGGCTGGAACCTTACCTTTTGCCAAGCTCTAGTTTGGGTAAGTTTGTTACTTAGAGGCAGCACGGTAAATAATTACTTACATCTGCCTGAATCCAATCTCCGCATTTGTCAAATAACGATTGTAGGTATACAAATCCCTAGCTATAAATAGCAAAATCTTGTTAATTTTTAACTGCATCAAAAATTCGATTTTAGAAACGTTTCATATCCCTATTCTTGAAAATAAGGCGCTTTTTTTGGAAAAAAAGTGTACAGATGTCATAAATAGTTATTTTCCTAACAAGTGCGCAATGTGATACTTTCCCGCACGAAAAAGAAGTTAGACGAACGACGCGAAGCGGAGTTCGGATAAGCTTTGAGTGCGGGAAAGACACTTTGTGCAAGTGTTAGGAACAATACTTTTTCTACGAGTGTTTAAGATTTTCATCCAGAGGAGCTGTATACCTAATCTTCTCAAATGTTTCCAGATGCTCAAAATTCGTAATTTTCTCTCCTAGTTCAATGTGTTGTGTTTTCAATTTTTTTTTTTCAGTGATCAGCTTGACTTTATTTGCAACATTGGTTGTGCTAACGATGTTTATTAAAATTTGAACAAGTCGTTAAGTTTGTTTTTTCTGCTAAATTTTGGTATGGAGGAGTTTAAATTACATTTCAACTTTTATGATCTGATACTCCAAAGGAATGTGAGTTGGTTGCGTGCGCAAAGTTCAACTTTGCGCACGCAAATGAGTGTGCAAAGTAATAACTTTGTGCACGCTCGTAGAAAAAATAACTAACACGCTAATTAAAAAGTTTTTGGAAAATGTGAAAGTGGCCCTCTACGGTTTTCTCGCCAGATTATGTAGATAAAACATATTCTATATTCTCTCTTATTCGCCCACCTCGACTTCTTGCTTAGTCAAAATTGGTTCGTATTACCATTGTACAAAAAGCCTTTTTATGCAATGGTATTACGAACCAATTTTAAAACTAAGCCAAGTCGAGGTAGGTACTTCTGTACTACGTACACGTATTACGTACTACGTATTTCGCTTGAATTGACAGTGTGGTATATACATATAATTGTCTGGCTACTCCATATTGAACATTAAAAAAAAACTGTTGGACGCCGATTCAGAATTTCGCAGGACTAGTATCAAGCGTGCAGTAGCTTGACAATCGATCGGGATATCAGAAGCTCGTTATGAGAGACCTCAGTTAATACGATGTTACCCGAATGCGGTATACTGGGCGCTCGATACAAAAATGCAGCCCGTGCATTAGCTATCCAGTTTGCAGGTGAATTAGTAGAAATAGCATCTAATCCACCTGCAAGCTTAAGCACGGGCTACGTAAATCACCCTGTATACTGAGGTGTCACAAAAATTCTTCAGTACCTTAACGGGCGAAAATCTAATAATTATACACACTTATTACGGATCACAAACCTTTTGCAGTTTCCTTTAGTTTCAATATCTAGCCCAGAAAAGTAATTACCGTCAATGGTTTCCACTTCTTGTCAGATTTCGATCGTCGGTTACTGTCAAACTAACATTACACAGCTATGCATTTGATCAGGTATGTTTTCAATGGATCAGTTGCTGATTTTCTCTTTGAATGAAATTCGACATTCAAATGCACTTACCATATTCTCTGTGATTCCAACAGAAAGTTGCACCCGTTAAAAACTTTTTTCATGCCTAAAAGTAATTTCTCATGTGTTTTTCCAGTGTTCGCTTAATCATTGAAAAAAATTTACAGACCAAAAAATTCAAATTAACTTGCAACAACATTTTTATTAGGTTCTTTTTAACATTTATCTTACACTAGTTAATCATAAAAGCGTACATAGTTTTATTAAAAACTAGTCCAATACATATGTACCTATATCGTAAAAAAACAAAACAAAAAAAAAACTCTCAAAATTTAAAACTAGCAAAAAACCGCTACAAAATCAGAAATCACCGCTGGAATGATATGTTTTAATATGCGCTGGCATTAAGGCGAAATACATGTTTGTTTTATGCAGTCTTTGTGCTTTGGAATTATCGAATAAATTAGAAAAATGCAAAAAATGCCCAACAATGATTACATCTAAAAATATATGTATATAGGAACATTACAATTCCACAATCTCTACTTAAATTATTATATAAAACCAATATGGCCTTTACTAATCTGCCCTAAACTAAAAAGAGACTTTTAAAAGAAGGAATAATCACTATTGAATTAAGGTTTTGTGTTTTTATAAATATTGGCCATTTTATAACAGAATAATCGGCTGTGGCCTAGCAATAACCAATTTAATAAGGCCGATGTGTCAAGTAAAGTGCTCATGATTTGTGAAACATTGCACACTCAAAAAATATTTGCCAACACTGTATTAGGTAATGTAATGTACTAGTAAACCTAACAGTAGTAATAATTACCGATGATTTTTTATTACTATTTTTGTATAATTTAAGCATTGGCCGGTCTAGTTTGGAACAACAGCTCTACAACAGAACTGTCAGCTAAAGTACTGACATCGCCCACATCCCTATCATTAACAGCTATCTTCCTCAAAATCCTCCTCATAATTTTGCCGCTGCGCGTTTTAGGTAAACCTGGAGCGTTTTGAATCACATCTGGCTGAGCGAAAGGTCCGATTCGTTCTCGAATATGAGTTTTCAGTTCTCGTAGGAGTTGATCGTCGAATATGCCAGTTTCTGTTAGCGTTATAAAACAATATAAACATTCTCCTTTGACTGGGTGCGGTTTGGCCACCACAGCTGCTTCGGCTACGCCATGGTGTTCTGTCAAAACTGATTCTACTTCTGCAGTGGACATCAGGTGACCAGATACATTTAGCATGTCATCTACACGACCTGTGACCCATAGGTATCCGTCTGCGTCTCTTTTTGCTCCTATAAAAAGAATTTGATACATTTAGACATTTGGTTCTACATTTATGGGATATCATGAAAACTATAAGAAATGATAAGGGAACATTTTATGAGAATTATTTTCAAAGAGGCTCTTGAAATGAGAAATTGATGACAGAATCTAAAAGGAAGGTCAACTTAAGTGCGAACTGGAGGAAGAGGATCCGGAACACAAAAAATAATCCATAATATTTATAGGAATAGTGTAACAATTATTTTCTGGCAAACAAGCAAACAATTTTTATACTTATTAGTTTTATCGATTTATTTGAAAGTGCCCTTTTCTCATTACCTCATACGTATTTCAAAAACGAATCGTGACCCAACCTTGTGAAGTATCTTAAAATATCTAGAGTTTTACTTAGAAAACACCCTGTATTATAAAGGAGGTAATGAAATGCATTATGAGTTCTTAATAATTCTCTTTCACATATTCTCATGAATATTTCACGACTTACCGTCGCCAGTGCAATAATATCCAGGAAATTTCGAAAAATAGGTCAGCTCGTATCGATCGTGATTGCCATATAGAGTCCTCATTAGGCCGGGCCATGGTTTGGAAAATACCAAATATCCTTCACCTTCGCCTTTAATTTCTCTACCGTTCTCGTCTAAAAGTACCGGTTCCACGCCAAAGAAGGGAAATCCCTGAAAAATTATGTCAATTAGGTAATTAATATCTTTTAATGCAATAAATCCCATACCGCTGCTCCAGGTTTCATGGGTTGTGCCCCTGGTAAGGTAGTCAGCACGTGTCCTCCAGTCTCGGTTTGCCAAAAAGTATCAACTATAGAACATTTTTCGTGACCCACCAATTTGTAGTACCACATCCACGCTTCGGGATTTATTGGTTCGCCTACCGAACCCAGCACTCTCAGACTGGACAAGTTGTGCCTGGAATAATTCAAATTGTAAATTTTGTTTAGATAATATGGCAAAAATGCAATCATTGAATTACCTTGCGACTAAATCGTCGTCGAATTTCATTAGGGACCTGATTGCTGTAGGGGCTGTGTAAAATTGCGACACCTTGTACTTGTCCACTACAGACCAGAAACGATCGTTACCTGGGAAGAATGGGGTTCCTTCAAACTGAAAAAAGGTAAGACCGGTTTAAGTAAAAAAAGGGGCACAAACTACTTCATTAGTGCAAGTTGGCAGGTTAAAATTTGAAACCTTATGAAAATATTGTCAACAACCAATTACAAAAGTATAAGAAAAATAATTCAAAATACCATTACTGTACATACTGTTACGAAATTACCTCGGGAGACCGGTCGGATTCTAAGAAATGCAATTGTCTGTGCCTTGCGTAAATAATTCGGAGAATTCTATTCAAGTAGGGCGCCAGGGTTTTCTAGATAAATCCCGAGTACACTGTCTGCTATAAATACCGCAAAGTAGTAGCTTAAGGAAGTCAGTTTTAAATCCGATATTTGTCGTGTATGTTTGGATAAGTGATAAGTGAATTTTGTATAGAGTCAAGTTTAATAAAAGTTGTGAAGTGAGTTTTAATGAACCTGGAATCCGTGACAATTTGGTGTCGGAAGTGAGATTATTAGTAAGAGAGTTGGTGCATTAATTGGAGCTATTAGCAGGATCATTCAGCAAGATAATTTGACTTCGAAAAACAAATTCACAGAGTAATTTTCTAGAACATTCCATCGTGCTCTACTTGGAAATTTGTCTTTGCTGTAGAACTTTAAATTCAAAATCAAGTTTCAAGAAAGAGGAAGACCGAAGATAGAAAGATAACTAAGAAGAAAAAGACCGGCTTGCAGCACTTTTACAACAACAACAAGAAGATCAAGAACAGAAAGAAAAAGAAGAACAAGACCCACTTGTAGAACTTTTACAACAACAAGAAGATCGAACAGAACGAGAAACTAGAAGAACATGACCGGAAAGAACATAACTCGAGAAAATTCTGGAAGTGCAAGGCAATAATTTCACAAATGCAATGGAAATAATACGTGAAGAAGTTGGGAGGGTTCATCAGAAACTTGAAAGTGTTCATCAGAATGTTGGAACTTTTGCCAAGAAATGGACACTTTTGAAAAAAAGATTGAAAAGTTGGGAATTCTATACGAGGAGAAAACATATCATTGGAATGTTTCAATGAGGAAAACGAAACTTGGTAAATCTGTATCAAACGATTGGAAAAATTATTTGCTATAAAGAAGTTTGCATGTAGGCTTCATGAAATCAACAATAAAAAAACAGAATGGCTTAGGGCCGGTCTGAGGTGCCGGTATTATAAAACTATTTTGACAGATAACTAAAACTCAACTTCTTCGAAGAAGTTAACTTTTAGTTATTCTGTCAAAATAGTTTTATGATACCTGCCCTTATTCATACAATGGGCACAAAAACCCTTCAATTACTGTACGATCTTTGTAGCTCAGATGATCCGAAAACAAAAGCCCTATACTGATCTGGTTGAATTAATATCTGATCGTTTACAACCAATGTCCAGCGTCATTGCTGAACAAAATCCTTTTTTTAAACGTATTCAAGGAGATGAAGAAAGTATTAGTATTAGAGAATATATTACAGACAAAAAAAGCAAAAATTTCGATTTCCAATGTCATAGCTGTAACACTTCAACCGTGAATGTACACTTGACATAAGTGGACTTAAAAATCCAAGATTACGGCAGGAATATGACGAAAATGAAAATAACTACAATTGTGACAATGTGAATGGTTACCAGAAATTGCCAAAAAAACGTAAAAAGAAGGAAAGCTACAAGACATTTATAATTGTTTATTGCAGGGGAAATCATCGAGAAAGAGGGGGTTTCAGGAAAAAATGTCGAGTTTTCTTTAGCCTATGAAAAATAATAGAATATTGATACCAACATAAAAAGTTTACAAAACAGAATTTTAGAAGAATCACACGAAGGCCATTTAGGAATAGTCCGAATAAAGAATCTGGCAAGATCATACGTTTGGTGGGTTGATATATTGATAAAAATATAGAGAATATTGTTAGATCTTGCTTCATCTGTCAGTTATCACGAAATCGACCTAGAAAGAAAATATTGGGAAAACAGCAAAAGTCTTTGGCAAAGATCATATATGTACAGGGTATTTGATTATATTTGGCACCATACCTACAGCCTTTACTATTTAAGATAGAAAAAAATTGTAAATACAAAACTTGACAGTTTTTTTCTATATTTTCTTTTAATGTTATCAGAAAAAACAAAATCGCATCGGAAAATGGAGAAACGTAGACAACTTCGACTTTTTTAAATGGAACACCCTGTATATTTTGTGATAAAATGAAAGACCTTTTCTTCCTGATTACAAATATATATATGTTGATCACATTTGCATGAGCCATTTTTGACATATCTCAGCTTAAATTATCACTAAATTGCAAAGAAATTTTATAAAGATAGAGATCCTTATGGAACTTCTCTGCAAATTCTTTATAATTTAACCTGAAATATGTCAAAAATTGCTCAAGCAAATGTTATCAATATATATATATATTTGGAATCAGAAAGATTAGATCTTTCATTTTATAGCATAATATACAGGGTGGTCCATTAAAAAAGTCAAAGTTGCTTACGTTTCTCCATTTTCCGATGCGATTTTGTTTTTTTTGATAACGTTATCAGAAAATTCAGAAAAAAAATGTCAAGTTTTGTATTTAAAATTTTTTTCTATCTTAAATAGTAAAGGCTGTAGGTATGGTGCCAAATATAATCAAATACCCTGTACAGGGTCTGTTCCTTATAATTAGTGCAGCTCCTACAACTTAAACAAAAGAAAATACAAAAAAAAGTTAAATACAAAAGTTGTAGGATTTTATCTCTATTATTTTTCGTAAATGTCAAAATGGGCAAATGACAGGTGTCAACTGCCATGATGACAGCACTTACATTTTTTTAAATGGAACATCCTGTATATTTTTAGCTAGGATTATAGATTTTTTTCTTCTGATTTCAAATAGGTATATCATATGTGTTGATATTTGGTTCAGCTGTTTTTGCGCTATTCCATTTTAAAATTGCATTGAACAAGCCTCATCATTGATATTAGAAACGAGGAACAGACCTAATTTAGGGTAATGTAAATGCATTTTTAAACTTGATTAGCGTAAAAACAACTGAACCAAATATCAACATATGTGATATATTTGAAATAAGGAGGAAAAAATCTATCATCCTAGCTAAAAATATTCAGGGTGTTCCATTTAAAAAAATGCAAGTACTGTCATTATGACAGTTGGCACCTGTCATTTGCCCATTTTGATATGTACGAAAGATAATATAGATAAAACCCTACAGCTCTTGTATTTAACTTTTTTTTGTATTTTCTTTTGTTTAAGTTGTAGGAGCCGCACTAATTATAAGGAACAGACCCTGTACATATAGATTCTGCAGGCTCTTTTTTGGAGAATCCTAGTTGATGCATATTCAAAATGGTTAGAAGTAATTACAATGAATCTAATTACTGCCATCTATAAAAACAAAACGTGTTTTGAGGAATATTTTTGCTGATTTGGTTTACCTCTCGTAATGTTAAGTGATAATGTTCCGACTTTCACTTCCTATTAATTTTAGATGTTTTTAAAATCAAATGGCATTGGTTCTCCGCATCAATCACCTAGACCCAGACGGTTAGAAATGCATTAACAAAAATGTCACAAGATTTTTGGGATATAAATTGCAAGCTAGCAAATGTGTTGCTACATTACAGAAAAACATCAAGTAATAGTACTGGTGCCTGGTGGTCAACCTTATGATGTTGATGTATTGATTTGATTCGTCCCACTGAGAAAACAACCGATATTCAAGATAATAGAGAATTTTTTCATCCTTCACGGTAATTTCAGGGCGGCAATGAAGTGCGGGTTCGTAACTACTAAAACGAGAAAATGGGAATTTGGTTTTAAATATTGAATTATTTAGTCTGGATCTGACATATTGACCAAATGGATGCTACAGAAGTTGATTTACAAAGAATGTCACTGAATTTCCTGGAGGGAAACATATCACTTTATACGACTAGCCACAATGAAACTATGTCAAATTCTACAAACAATTATGATCCGAGATCCCAAATACCCCAAATTATTACACCGGTGATATTGAAAACCAGATTCCGAGTTCTTCGATTAACATAAATGGTCATCCAGAAACAGAAACTTGTCTGAATTTTTTCGGAGTTAACTCATAATACACATTTGCAATTTTCAAAACATAGTTGCGTAGATCCACTTCTTGATCCTGAGAAAATACTGACTTCTCGTCCCAATTTAATTTTTTCTTCTAGGGTAACGATTTCTCAAGCGATCTTGTATTGTAATATGCCATAAGGAGCATTGCATAATATAGCGGCCTTTCGTATTGAGAATTGCTTTTCATTTTGTTGTCGTTCCTGTAATAATAGAGTGATCGATTTTACCCGCTGATCGATAATATACAGTGATGTAAAATGACGGTCATTTGCGCCATGACGTGATATGGCGGTCATGACTATGATCATAGTTCATAGTAATTATTTTAATTTGAAACACCACAACCTATACAGTGATACCCCCACAATCAGTGTTAGGTATGCGTGCAGGAACTACCAGTAATTATGTTGCAATACTTGTCTGAATATTGATATTCAATTATGAGTTGGGGAAGAACCAGTACAGTAAAAATAAAGAATGTGTTTCCCTAACAGCAATCCGGAATTCAGCGAAATTGGAGCGTTCTTACCCAAGTCCTTGCTTTTAATCACTCGCCAGCTCAGGGAAAACGTACCGGAAATAGCCAACAGCAACAGTAGTTCTTGATTGCCTTTACGTGTTCTGATTCATCAGTGTCACTACCACTCTATAAAGGAATACAATTAATTATAAATTTCAATCTCCAACCCAAGGACATTCTTACCACCAGGTCCTTTTGTGAAATTCTGAGAAAGAGGTTATTTAGAATTCCAACAAAATAAAAAAAACTCGTGAGCACGGGACAAGATGGCTATTTACTTGTTTATCAACAAAAGAAATACAACCAGTAAGGATTCATGAATATGCTTCCATTTCTATTCTTATTTTAAACACCAATTGATACCTATCGCAATTGCGTTAAGCTTACAGTTTTTTTATTAATTCTAATTATGTTTCATCAGCCTGAAGGGCATGTATTATTTTCCAGTCCAGATTGTATAGCCAATGAATGATATATGTGAAATTCTAAATATCTAATAATTACCCTTGAGTAGGTAAATCTTTTAATTAAATTACAATGACAAGAAGGTAAGTTCTTCTTTATAAATTTTACTTATCTTAATCACTTCTGGTACTGTTGGGTCTTCGACACGTCTCCTGAGCTGCGATGTTTCTCGGCGGACTTTGTAATCGACGTTCCACTCGGTACTCGTTACCATGCAATAATCAAGGTGCCAACTAACCCTCCAATGACCAGATAAAATCTCACAACGCCAAGGTGTATTCGTAACAACGATCCTAGACTCTGTCTCCAAGGTAAAAATGAAAGGATAGGCTCTCAGTCTTCCCAGCAGTCTCTCACAATTTCAACCATACAAAGAATCTACAGTGAATATTTATTCCTACTAATCACACGATCAAATCGAAATAATTAACTACTTACCCTGCAATCACAGGATTCTTGTATAATAAAATGATATCAGCACAGTGGCCAAGAATACTTGCACCACGTGGAATCTTCAGCAGCGAAAATCTTCCAACTTGGAAAGTTACTCACAGGAAAATTATTCCTACAATATTTCCTCTAAACCAGGCAAGGCTATGAATCCCAATTAATATTTGGAGAACTCAATTCACAATAATTAAGTTACTAATTAGCACTTGAACCTTCGATGCTATTACATCAGCTGCTGGAAGCGAAGAGAGAGAATTTTCTCGAATCTACCTATCAAGTAACCTATCACATTACATCTTTGACCTAACCTAGGAAAACACAGAGACGGATTCAAACATACGAAAACGAATGGTCATGTAAGGAACAACATTACACTTTTTCAGAATGGAATCAGACAACCAGGTAAGCTCAAATATCCCAGATCATTCCCTCAAAAATTATCATTCAACTGCAGAACTAGTTAGAACACTATTATGAGATGCATAAAAATAAAAACCAGAATCTATTCCAACAATCTACTCCGATCCTGGAATTGATAACTCAACGGGCTGAACCTAGCGTATGACGGTCGAAAGATTTCGCCTCCAAATAGCAACAAATAGAAATCTGCATTTTTGGTATCGAACCTAGTTCACTGACCTGGAGCAACAAATACGACGATCAACAAAATAGAACTGCAAAATTTCAAGAGAACCTAACCATTATTTATTGTTTACAATGCAAGATAAAATAATAATTATTGGAATGAATTTGGATATCCACCAGCCGAATTATCCAGGAGAAGAGATTGAAATAACTTATAAGGTAAGCAATTAATTATATTATTCATAAAATGTGAAACTTGTGTTTGATTTCATACAAATTGTTTGATATTGAAATGTTCTTAATTTTACATAAACAATCAGCAATTTGTTTATATTGTTTTTATCTTTTCAGATATCCAGAAAATAGAAAGTGAAACAAATTAATTAATTGCCATCCTCCCTCGCATTATGATATGCACTGCGACTTATCCTACCAGCGAACAAAGTGAATAAACAGAATCAAACTAAGTGAAATTTGTAACAATAACCAATAAATCTTTGAAAAATATGCTGTTAATTATTTATGCCTCCTGACACCATTCAATGAAAAATGCAACCGTAACACTACTCCCCCCCTCAAAGAAAAATTTTGAAGAAATTTTTAATGAAGAAAACATTTTTTTTCATTACCTACCTAAAGAAATTCTTATCAAAAAAAACAATAAGTCATTCGCTCTCATAATCGTAATACATCCTCATTCAGTCACCCTTACTTTTCCTTCCTTCGAATCGTTTTCCTATGAACAGGTTGATCTTCAACCTGAGTTCTATCCTCCTTCAAATCCTGTACATTCCATTTACCCTTACTGTTACCTTGTTCGTCCACCAACTCATAAGTATTTATACCTAATTTCCTAGCTATCCTATACGGTCCAGAAAACTTTTTATCTAATTTAGCAGAATAACCCTTACTTTTATCAGAAAGATTATGTTCTTTTTTCCATACATATTGACCTTCTTTGAATTGCACGGGCCGATGTCTCAAGTTATAGTTATGTGAAGATTTCAAATGAGCTTCCTTTAATTGTTTTTCGACAAATGTGTGAATTTCTTTTAATTTATTTGATTTTTCGCTGACTAGAACTTCTGTGGAATCATCATTACCACTATTTACACCCCCTGCTTCCTGATCATCATCTATAACTATATCTTCATTTAAAAGTCGCTTTTTCCTAATTTGTTTAAAGTAATTACCGTCCGTTATCATTTCGTTTCCAAAATTAATAAAGTATGGACTATTTTTAGTTACTTCAGATTTAGATGTTCGTAATGCGCAAGCTAATCTTGAAAGATGTTCATCCCAACGCTTTTGATTACCGTTTATAAATGAACGAATCATGGTTTTAATTACTCTATTATATCTTTCTGTGAAATTTGGAGCTGGATGATACAATGGATTGGTTAAAAATGTGATGTTATAGCTTTTTAAGAGATTTTCAAATTCTTTAGATCTATACTGTCCACCATTGTCTGACCTCAAAAATTCAGGTACCCCGAAAAGCATAAAAACTTCCTCTATTAAAGAAGCTACCTTCTTTGCTGTAGCAGTACGTAATGGATATATTAGAGTGAATTTACTAAAATAGTCTACTACAACTAAGATGAAACGATGACCAGCTGAACTTCTTGGAAATGGTCCCATCAGGTCGGTTGAAACATACTGCCAGCATCTAGTGATGTCCGGTTTTGAACCCATCAACCCTGCTACTTTTTTCTGTTCTGGCTTTTGTTCCGCACATACACGACACCTGGCAATATATTTGACAACATCTGACTTCATTTTTGGCCAATAATAATTATTAAGAATTTTGTGATATGTTTTATAGACACCTAGATGTCCTGATGTGGGATCATTGTGACATTCATATAAAACTTTAGATCTTTGAGAATTAGGTAAAGCTATTTTCCACTTATCAAAGGGTTCATAAAAGTCATTATCATTTATATATTTATACAAAATACCCTCCGAATCTACTCTCCAGAGAGGATATTTTAAAGGTTTCTCTCTAACTTTATCACCCATCTTCCTATACCAACTACATGCATCATCCAAATTCAAATTTATAGAATTCACCTGAAAATTCACCGTATCTACAGTATCTAAACCTAACCCTAACGGTGCTCGTGATAAGCAGTCTGGTACAGTATGCAGTACACCGCGCTTATGAACAATTTTGAAACGATATTGCTGAAGGCGTAAAGCCCATCTGCCTAAGCGCCCTTGTGGGTTTTTCAAATTATTAAGCCATACCAAACTACTATGGTCAGTTACAACTGTGAATTCAGCTAACTCTAAGTAACACCTTAACTTTTCTATCGACCAAATAACACAAAGCAATTCCTTCTCCGTGACAGAATACTTTATTTCATGCTTATTAAGTGTACGTGAAAGATAACAAATTACATGGCATTTACCCTCATATTCTTGAGTAAGAACACAGCCAAGACCATAAGAACTAGCATCACAATGAAGAACATATGGTTTTTCAAAATTAGGACAAGCTAGAATTGGTGCACTAACTAAAGCATTCTTAACCTTTTCAAAGGCAAACTGACATTCGGGAGTCCATTTAAACTTTACATTCTTTTTAGTCAAATTAGTAAGAGGAGCTACCATTTCTGATAGACTGGGGACGAAACGTCTATAGTAAGATACCATACCCAAGAAAGAACGAATTTGTTTAGGCGTGTGTGGTGTAGCCATATCGACTATAGCACTAACCTTTTCTGGATCAACTGATAAACCGGATCTATTTACCACATAACCTACATATTTCAGTTCGCTTCTACAAAACTTACATTTATCCTTATTCAATGTCAAATTAGCTGCTTTTAAACGCCTAAATACTTCCTCTAGGATGCGAATATGAGTTTCGAAATCGGGTGTTGTCACGACAATGTCATCAAGAAATTTAAACACATAAGGTTCTAGTTCAGGACCAAATATCCTATCTATTAAAGCTTGAAAAGTTGCGGGTGCATTCGTGAGACCAAATGGTAATCTCTTAAACATAAAATGACCTCTACCCGGTATTCTAAAAGCTGTATATTTTCTTGAGTCTTTTGACATCTTTACTTGATAATAAGCCATTCTTATATCAAGAGTTGACAAATAACGAGAGTTCCCTAATCTGTCTAAAATAGAATTTATTAGAGGCAATGGATAAGAATTTTTCTCAGTTACATTATTCAATTTTCTGAAATCTATACAAAACCTATATGAACCGTCGCTCTTTGGAACCATTAATACTGGTGATGACCATGGACTGTCACTTTTTTCTATTATGTCCATATCTAAAAGTTTAGTAACCTCCTCGTCAATCTTCTTCTGCATTAACGGACTAACTGGATAATAACGAGATCTAATTGGAGGACTATTAGCTATAATTTCATGTTCTACTAAATCTGTGCAGCCTAGATCTATATCTTTTACTGATTCCATATAGTTTTCTATAACTGAATTTAACCTATTCCTCTGTTCGACATTTAAATCATCTGCTGACTGAATATAATTTAAGTTTAGATTTTGTTCCCTAGACCCAAAATACCATTCTCCCCTTCTTAAGTCTGGAATTATCCCCATTTTGATCCAAAAAGCTGTACCCAAAACAAGTGTATGTCTTAACTGAGGCATGACAAAACAATCAAAAATTTTTACTTTATTTTGCAATTGAATGGGAACTGACATATAGCCAATACATTCCAACATTTCTCCATTAGCCACCTGACAACTTTGGCTATCATTCAATTTGTGCAATTTAATACCCAAATTTAAGAAAATATTATACCCATTTGAACCTAAAAACACTTTATTAGCGCCCGAATCTAAAAGACCATCTATTTTAGTGCCATAGATAGACACTGTTATGTAAGGACATTCATTTTGATCTACCTGAGCCTGAGATAACATATAGGATAAAATTGGTTTACTATGACTATTATAAAAATCTAGTTCCTCTTGTGAGAAATCAGTATTTTGGACATCTTGATTTTTTGAGACCGATTTAAGAGAATTAGAAACCGAATCACGATCTAAAATTGGTTTCCCCTCGCGTTTCCCGTACGAGCGGTACAAAAGCGAGCAAGATGATTTGGACCTTGACATTTGTAACAAGTAATGTTTGACTTGTCCCTTGAATTTCCCGAATTCTGATTGTTCGGAGCGCTGCTTTTCGGATAGCTACCCCTACCCGAACTATAACTAGCAAAACCGTTTCCTGAAAAATCCCTATTATAATACCTATCCCTACTACTATTCCTATTATACCTATCATATCCTCTGTTCCTGTCCCGTGAAAAGTTCCTATATCTATCCTTATTTCCAAACCTATCACCTAAGTAACTATACCTATCCCCTGAAAAATCTCTTCTATCTCTAGAGTAATTCCTATATCTATCACCTGAAAAACCTCTATCTCTTGAAGCATCTCTACCTCTATCTTCTGATATATCTCTATATTTTTCCCTCGACTCCTCTCTATCATTACTTCCTTTTTGTCCTTCTACACTACTTATTCCATTCCTACTTCTATCCATCCTATCTCTCCTACTCCTAACCGAACTATCCTTTCTACCTTTGTGAGAACCTCTACTATCGCGCTGTCTTCCTACCGAACTATTCCTGCTTTCCGCACTACTGTCCCTACTTTTACTCCTATTCTGTCTATTTTTTGATTTATTTTTCACCCTCCTGTCCGAAACTTCACTATAAGATTCTGAGTCACTGAGAGAGATATCATCATTAGGGGATCTATCATAAAAAGATACTTTTTTAAGTTCAATATTATCTAACTTCTTTTTAGAAGGTTTATCATCCTTATAAGATAAATCAGTTTCAACAGTATGCTTGCTACAAGAAGGTGGAACAAAATCCAAAATATCTTTACGATTCTCTTCGATTTTACGGCAATATATTATTAAATCTTCCACAGAATTTATATCAACCAACAGAAGTTGATTTTGATAAAATGGCAATATGTTCTTTCTAAGAATTCTTAGTTTCATTGAATCATCTACTTTTATAGTTAACCTACTAAACAAATTATTCATATAAGCTACATAAATTGCTATGCTTTCTCTATCTCCCTGAGTCCTAGACTTTATTTGTTCCCACAGTTTCTCATTAAAATCTTTAGGCAAGAATTCTTCTCTAAAATAATCACACAAAGTCTCCCAATCATTAACCTTATTCTTCAGTGAACGATAATAGACAAGAGCTTTTCCCTCAAAAAGTTCTACAGCACTTCTAAAAGTTTGCTGAGTAGACACCCCTCTTGAATCTCTAAGTTCATTGACCCTTTCCAGAAAAGCATTTAATCCCAGAGCATCAGATTCTCCACTAAATTTTAAACCCCATTTGGAAATATCAAAGTTAGAATTTAAAGAAGTATTCGCTAACTGCTGTGTAACTGTAGAAGTACTTGAATTGGCATTAGTTGTTTGATTTGAATTTTTAATTGGAGTTGAAGTGCTAGCGCTTTGTAAAATGCTACCCTGAAACAACATATCCACTGGATCACTGCGTTTAGTTTTAATAGAATAAGTCTGTTGTTTACCCTCAAATTCCGAAATACAATCTAAAGAATACGATAATAATCTAGAACGTTCTTCTAGTTCACCCTTATCCTCAGATGAAATATTTTCTATCCTAAACAACACATGAGCAAGTCTAGCCTCTAACTTCCTAGAAAGTGTATAAGTGAACTCATCTGACAAACTTTGTTTAATTTCCTGTAATTTATTTTTGCAAATTTGTAATTCATCTTTTGCTGAAAAATTATTATAAGTCAATCTAAAACTGTGGCCTTCAGTTTGCAATTTTAAAAGCTGTTTTAAGGTATTTATCAGATCTTTTACAGTACCTGTGGGCGTAACACCTCTGATTTTAATTTCATATTCTAATTCTTCTTTGTTAAGCCTATCTGGATGTAGTTTAAGAGACATTTTATCTGTTTAGTAGTTTGTGACAAGTAAAACAATCAAGATAAAGCTAATATTGTTAAAGTGAATTTTAATAAAACTGTTCAACTACCAAGAATATTTATGGAAATTGCCTGCACTTGGGTTCTAAAATAAAGTATCTAAACTCTATAAAGCCAGTTGGGCGCCAAATATGATACCCCCACAATCAGTGTTAGGTATGCGTGCAGGAACTACCAGTAATTATGTTGCAATACTTGTCTGAATATTGATATTCAATTATGAGTTGGGGAAGAACCAGTACAGTAAAAATAAAGAATGTGTTTCCCTAACAGCAATCCGGAATTCAGCGAAATTGGAGCGTTCTTACCCAAGTCCTTGCTTTTAATCACTCGCCAGCTCAGGGAAAACGTACCGGAAATAGCCAACAGCAACAGTAGTTCTTGATTGCCTTTACGTGTTCTGATTCATCAGTGTCACTACCACTCTATAAAGGAATACAATTAATTATAAATTTCAATCTCCAACCCAAGGACATTCTTACCACCAGGTCCTTTTGTGAAATTCTGAGAAAGAGGTTATTTAGAATTCCAACAAAATAAAAAAAACTCGTGAGCACGGGACAAGATGGCTATTTACTTGTTTATCAACAAAAGAAATACAACCAGTAAGGATTCATGAATATGCTTCCATTTCTATTCTTATTTTAAACACCAATTGATACCTATCGCAATTGCGTTAAGCTTACAGTTTTTTTATTAATTCTAATTATGTTTCATCAGCCTGAAGGGCATGTATTATTTTCCAGTCCAGATTGTATAGCCAATGAATGATATATGTGAAATTCTAAATATCTAATAATTACCCTTGAGTAGGTAAATCTTTTAATTAAATTACAATGACAAGAAGGTAAGTTCTTCTTTATAAATTTTACTTATCTTAATCACTTCTGGTACTGTTGGGTCTTCGACACGTCTCCTGAGCTGCGATGTTTCTCGGCGGACTTTGTAATCGACGTTCCACTCGGTACTCGTTACCATGCAATAATCAAGGTGCCAACTAACCCTCCAATGACCAGATAAAATCTCACAACGCCAAGGTGTATTCGTAACAACGATCCTAGACTCTGTCTCCAAGGTAAAAATGAAAGGATAGGCTCTCAGTCTTCCCAGCAGTCTCTCACAATTTCAACCATACAAAGAATCTACAGTGAATATTTATTCCTACTAATCACACGATCAAATCGAAATAATTAACTACTTACCCTGCAATCACAGGATTCTTGTATAATAAAATGATATCAGCACAGTGGCCAAGAATACTTGCACCACGTGGAATCTTCAGCAGCGAAAATCTTCCAACTTGGAAAGTTACTCACAGGAAAATTATTCCTACAATATTTCCTCTAAACCAGGCAAGGCTATGAATCCCAATTAATATTTGGAGAACTCAATTCACAATAATTAAGTTACTAATTAGCACTTGAACCTTCGATGCTATTACATCAGCTGCTGGAAGCGAAGAGAGAGAATTTTCTCGAATCTACCTATCAAGTAACCTATCACATTACATCTTTGACCTAACCTAGGAAAACACAGAGACGGATTCAAACATACGAAAACGAATGGTCATGTAAGGAACAACATTACACTTTTTCAGAATGGAATCAGACAACCAGGTAAGCTCAAATATCCCAGATCATTCCCTCAAAAATTATCATTCAACTGCAGAACTAGTTAGAACACTATTATGAGATGCATAAAAATAAAAACCAGAATCTATTCCAACAATCTACTCCGATCCTGGAATTGATAACTCAACGGGCTGAACCTAGCGTATGACGGTCGAAAGATTTCGCCTCCAAATAGCAACAAATAGAAATCTGCATTTTTGGTATCGAACCTAGTTCACTGACCTGGAGCAACAAATACGACGATCAACAAAATAGAACTGCAAAATTTCAAGAGAACCTAACCATTATTTATTGTTTACAATGCAAGATAAAATAATAATTATTGGAATGAATTTGGATATCCACCAGCCGAATTATCCAGGAGAAGAGATTGAAATAACTTATAAGGTAAGCAATTAATTATATTATTCATAAAATGTGAAACTTGTGTTTGATTTCATACAAATTGTTTGATATTGAAATGTTCTTAATTTTACATAAACAATCAGCAATTTGTTTATATTGTTTTTATCTTTTCAGATATCCAGAAAATAGAAAGTGAAACAAATTAATTAATTGCCATCCTCCCTCGCATTATGATATGCACTGCGACTTATCCTACCAGCGAACAAAGTGAATAAACAGAATCAAACTAAGTGAAATTTGTAACAATAACCAATAAATCTTTGAAAAATATGCTGTTAATTATTTATGCCTCCTGACACCATTCAATGAAAAATGCAACCGTAACAACAGTCTATCGTCTATTAACTAACAAATGGGTTTAAAATAAGGATAGTCAATTATTGATTATAACGGTTTGACAAATTTATTAAGGATTCCAGAGCAGAAGAAACGAAAATTCACAAAATAAGTGAATAACAGCTATCCTAGCCTAGCAGGTATAATAAAATAAAAATAATAGTTATTCACCTAACAAATGCAGAAGTGATACTTTACCGCACGCAACGGCAGTCGTTAAGTGCAGTAAAGGCACTTTCCGCATGTGTTAGGTACAAAATATACCTAGTACAAAATATACCCAGGTCTGTTCGCACAGAAATCGCAAACCAGAGTGAATTTCATTGGTTGAAACTAGATTTCTGACTGTTTTCAACCAATGAAATTAACTCTGACTGGTTTGTGATTGCTGGGCGAACAGACCTATTATTTCCCAAAGAAGGCATCATTGAAATTTCTGAACGAGAAGGGGTTTTTGAGTGTACTTAAACACCGAATCTACTTTGCCGCATACTATGCAGTCTACTTTACTGCACATTTCCATTCTAAGCGGTAAAAAGTCACATTGAATGTGACGTGACGGTCATGACCGTCTTGATTCGCCGTCATGCGCGCTGGTCATGACCCACTAACATCACTGATAATATACGATACTCCCCTAAAATAATGGACGACCGACGACCTTAGAACAAGTAGACTAGTACATAGTACATCTGGTAAGGTACAATAAATGGCAAACGATAGATTACCAGAACGAATCCCACAATTGAACCAAAATGGAAAAAGATAACGAGGAAGACATAGATAAAGTGCGACAAGTGAGTGAACCTGTGTGAAAGGAATGCGGGCAGAACCTTCCTGATTGGCCCGAGATTAAATATACATATACGCGGATCGTCGCGTCAGGGTAACCGCAATTTTCGCAATGCACCACGACGAGGACCCGTCGCGCCGTATAGTATAGGTTTTCGTCTTCCCCTCTGCTACTTCATACGTTACCAAGGTTCACTCACTTGTCGCACTTTAATGAAATTCGCAACAGAGGGTGATGGGCAGAAAGAAACAACTATAGATATTATGGGAATTGGAGAATTGAGAACGTTGTGTAAGACCCATTTATTCATACATGTCGTAACAAATATAGGTACCTACATAAAAAAAATTACTTCATTCTTCAAGTTTCTCTTGAGTTAAGATCACACAAAAGTGCAGCTCTTACCAGCCTGGAATTTGGAACAATTCCAGCTTCTGTCATATTTCTACTGGTGCGTCTATTAAAATGGTACCCCTGGATATGAGGATATGATTTTTAATGCTCGTTTAATGGATATCGCTTTTAGCAAAGAGGCAGAAAAAGAAGCATGAAAATAGTTGGAAATTTGCAATACAATTCTGATGCAAATTTACTTCAATATTTATAAGGGGTGTTCTAGGGCTTAAGGTGTGCGTTGGGCGTTTTAAGGTAGTTGTAATTTCTCTAGGCAAACCAATGGAATAAATAATTATTAATTATACAGGCTGTTAATGAATAGTGGGATCAAACTTCTAGGATAAATAGTACTTATTAAAGTGAGAAAAAAGTTAATGGAAACATAGGTCCGCAAATGGTTTTTGAGATACAGGGTGTCAAAGCTTGAAAAAAATCGTTTTTTTTTTAAGCTCAAAAATCCATATCCCGATGTATAGGGTGTCCCGGATAAGGATGCGCTCTTCAAGGATCTCCGCAACTATAAGAGATATAGGGTTGGTTAGATTTGGAAAAAGATGAGCATTACTGAGCTCAGTGGCGTCATGTTTGAATATTTCGGACATTCGGGATGATTCCGAAGATATTCATAAAAAACCGAATTTTGCCGAAATCTTTTTTAATTTTTTTTTTAAATTTAATTTAAGCAGCTTTTCCAAATCTAACCAACCATGTATCTCTTATGGTTACTCAGATCCCTGTAGTCCATCCTTATCAGGGACACGGAATAAATAATTATATTTAGAAAAGTACTATCATTAGTATTTTGAAATAACCACTTAAATTCGGAAATGCTTCAAATGTAGTCTAAATTAATTCAAGAAAGCAGCAAATAAATTTTTGAATTACCAAGTTAACTTAGGAAATCGCCATTTGTATCTATACTGGCTGATTTCTTTGAAATTCGCCTCTTATTCCAAATTTGCGACAAGAGATATGAATATTTGTAGGTATTCATACATTATACATAGTACCTACGTGTACCTAACTTAAGTTCAATTTATCGTTTCTTAAATTCAAATGATTGTTTCTAAAATTAATATGATGTTTCTAAAATACAATTGCAATCAAAGTGATACTTTCTTAAATACTAATACTGTTGTGAAAGATGTAGTAGGTAGTTCAGGAAAATTGTAATATTGGAAAATTAATACAGAGAGCATAGCCAAGAAGATTCTCCCTCCTTAATTGTACTATGGCAATTTTTTAAAATGCTGGACAGTTTTTTCTAATAATAGTTGCAGAAAACCGATTTTTTCCCTTATTTCTCTAAAGCAAAAATAAATCATACACTACACAACGCAAATTACCAGACAATGGTTTTGTTTTCGTGAGTGATGTTTTTGAACCGTCATTCTACGTTGAATGTATGTATGTTGAGTTTGTAGTAGCATATGTAATAAGGTTAATTAATTTTTGCATAAATTACTGACCTTTGCGTGCCCGAATTTACATCAGCTGATCCACGTCTATGATAATTTGTTAAATACCTAATTAACGATTTTGGATAGGATGATGTAAACGTATGTATAAAAATTGATAGATTTGGAAAGCAAAAATATTATCGAGTGGCTGTTCTTATAGGTGATATTTTCAAATTCAATAACCTATAATAGCTAGCTAGAGAACTCCGACCATAACTCTCAACAGTGGAAGAATGAAGGAAAATGGCCATAGCAAGTTATAATTTAGAGTTCACTCACTGAATCGAAACATTGCAAAGAGCGAAAATGACCTTGGTATTATTGATTACTTGGGTAAACCCAATTCTTTTTTCACACATTGCGTTCTCAGGATTGTTCTGTCTGTGGAATCGATTTTATTTAAACCTCTACAAATCATTTATCTGTCTTAAACTTAAACAAAGCTAAATTACTTTAGGAATCATTTGGAGCTTTGCCAGAAATGGATAAAAAAATACCAATCGATTATTCCAAAGTCAAAATATCGTGTCTTACTGAGACTTTGTCTGTCAGCTTCAGGGAGCATTTTGAATTCAAGGCAACTACTATTCTCAGAAGACACTCCTAAAAACTACAAGACTAGAAGATTTTTTTCAAAAATTAACTAGGTAGTTTATCAGTGCAATGCTCTATTATATTAGACAATGTAGAAAGTAATAAGTCATCATCTTACCAAAACAGATGTAGCAGCATTAGCTAAAGGACCATAAACAACATAAGAATGTCCAGTGATCCAGCCGACATCGGCAGTACACCAGTACACGTCGTTAGGCTTATAATCGAATACGTATTTGAAAGTGGTAGCTGCGTAGAGCAAGTATCCGGCAGTGGTGTGCAGCACGCCTTTCGGTTTTCCCGTAGATCCGCTAGTGTAGAGCATAAATAGTGGGTCTTCCGCTTGCATCCATTCTGGATAACAGCTTGTCGAGGCTTGCGGCACGATGTCTTGCCACCAGATGTCTCGACCGTCTGTCATTGGTGTCTATAAGGAAAAAGTAACAGTATAGCTTGAGATTATTATATTTGCAGATTCAAAAACCTCTTTAGTCCAGAGCTTAAAACAATTCAAATGAAGTCTTCAGGAAAACTTTTACCGTCGAGATCCTTGATTTGGATCTAGACAAGTCTTCCGTATTGAGAAACGCGAATTGGATTGAAACATCTAAAATGGCTGAATCTATGAATTTATTCTCTGAAGTAATTACACAGTAATTACTTATGGTCAAGATAGAGTTTGACAATGACAACTTTGAAACATAAACAATGTCGCTCATAGGTCGTAAGATGCTGTGTACCTGCACTCCACTGTAAAAGGACCTGCAGGAACACGGCATTTTGTGACCAATTAGGGCCAAGCGTTATTGTTTATATTTCAAAGTTGACAATGTCATAATCTATCTTGGGAAAAAAAACAGTTTAGATACTTATATCCTGTTTACAATCCGATGTCCACAGGTGCAGGTACATTTATCACCTTTCCCTATCAAATAGCATTGAAAGGTGATACATTTTACCGGTACCAGTGGACATCGGATTGTGAACGGATAATATATATTCAATAAATTAGTTCACTGATATTTAAATACCTACCAAAAAAATGGGAAATTTCATAGGCGAAAAGTAAGACATATCATAACTTTAAACAAATAATATGCAAAAAGGTCCTTTGTCAAAAGAAAAGTAAAGATATTTTCTAGCAAAAAGAGATCAAAATCTAACTTTTGGACTGGTTTGTGTTCTGTTAGCTATTGTTCGTAATTTTTAACTGACACTTTCCGTATCAAGAGCGAGGAGGTGTTTCATATGGCAAAACCAGGTGTGACGTCAGGTAACCATTGGCGTTCTAATGTAGGGAGTCACCAGATCACATTCCGTCCGAGTATCAGATTAAAATCGACGGACAATAGGTCTGTTTCTGCAGAAATCACAAACCAGTCAGAGCGAATTTCATTGGTTGAAAACAGTCAGAAAACTAGTTTCAACCAATGGAATTCACTCTGACATTTGTATGGCATTTGTCATCTCGTTTAGTGCGTCCAAAAAAGCTACATAGTGGGGGATACCTTTCTCTCTCCAGTTCATTGCTGTTAGGTTTGGTATCTTTCTAACCTCAAATATAATATTTTTTAGACAAGGAAAGAATTTCATAATTCGCCAATAAGATAAATAGAGATAGGTATCCCCCACATTCTCCATCTCAAGTTGCCGCAAATTTATAGATCGGCGGGCCATTCCAGGTACATGTAGTTTATAGTTCATTGGCAGAAACCGCAGAAACCATTCCTATTTATACTCATTACCTTGCCCAGGTAAGGGTGCTTGGTCGTCATTGTGGTGGATGACACGAAATGTCATGCGCTTTGAGGTCTGTCTTCTCTACTGATTGTCACTCCTTGAATTTATCACATTAAAGTTTAAAGAATATTCTGAAGTTTATTTGAAGAGACCTACGCAAGAACTTAATGTAACATGGTGACAGCGAAAGGGCTTCAAGAATAATCAAACAAGATTTTGCAAAGACGTTGTGACGAAAGGCACGAAATTCAAGAAGTTTGATTTGCGATGTCCTTTCCAGACGGACATGAATCGGGGACTCAAGGGTCTGCAACTACGACTATGCAGGTAAATTTGGGTATAAATGTAACCCATCCAGATAAACTAAATTTTTCATGTCCAAATATTTGGCCACAGTGGCGAAAAAGATTTGAGAGGTACATGTCTGTATCAGAGCAAAACAACAAGAGTGATACAGAGAAAATTAATTTGCTTTTATATGTAATGGGAGATGAGTCTGAAGATATTCTGATGACCTTTATAGAGCCACGGCCAACTACGTACCAAACTATGTTGGATGAGTTCGAAAAGCATTTCATACCAAAGAAAAATGTTATATTTGAACGTTTTAAGTTTAATTCTCGAGTTCAGAAACCAGGGGAATCAATTGAAACGTTTATCAGAAGTTTATAGATATAGTCTTGCTGAAACTTGTAATTATGAGAAACTCAAAAATGAGCTTATAAGAAATCGGCTAGTTGTTGGTATGCTTGATTTGAAGTCCAGTAATCATATGCAATTACAAGCTAATTTGACACTAGAAGATGCTTTAAGGATAGCAAAACAAGCTGAAGGCCAAGCTCAGCAAAGTAAGGAACTATTTCAAGAAAGCCGGCAAAGACAGGGAGCCAAGGTATCCAGTGAAAGCTATAATCGAAGCAAAAAACACATACGCAAAAAAACAAATTTTGATTAGCAAGGGAAAGATGGTCATTCGGAAGGTGAGAAAACATGCGATTTCTGTGGCATGCGGCTCCATCCTAGAGAGAACTGTCCAGCGAAAACATCAGCCTGCAGAAAGTGTAAAAAAAATAGGTCACTGCGGGCTGGTGTCTGTAGAAGTACTGGTAATAATAGAGTTGGAGTTTTAGAGATGGAAAATGATGAGATTAGAATAATGATTTTCTGGGGACAGTTTCCTTAAATATTAGCAATATTAATTCTTCCAAAGAATGGACCGTTCAGTTGCTTGTTGATAAGTTAAATAAAAATATTAATTTTTTGTTAGATTCTGGGGCTGATGTGACCTGTATTCCCAGTAGTTTCATAAATCATAATTTGAAAAACCTATGTGGTTTGAAAATAAAATAACAGGTCCATCGAGAATAGAATTGAATGTTTTGGGTACTTTGCCTGTAGAATTAGTTAAAATTAATGATATATGTTTAACAGATATATTCGTTATTGAGGGGTTAACAAAGCCCATATTAGGACGGTCAGCGATTGTGGAGCTAAGGTTGCTTAAGTTTGGTGATAATGTTGGTCCGGAGACAACCAAAACGATTTCTCTGGTCGAAACATCTAATTTGCACTCTGAAATTATAAAAAAAAATCCAGAAATTTTTAATAATATGGGTAAATTTAAAACCGAAATGGTGTTAAAAGTCAATAACTAACTTTCGCACAGAGTATTCCCAGAGAAGTTCCCATTCCTCTATTAGACCCCCTAAAAAAAGAATTAGAGAGATTAAAAAAATTAGATGTAATTGAACCCATTGATGATTATACTCCATGGGTGAGTCCCATAGTCGTGGTGAATAAAAATTCGAAAATTAGGTTATGCGTAGATTATACGCGTTTAAATAGGGCAGTGCAAAGGCCATATTTTCCCATTGGAAAAGTCGAAACTATTTTAGCTCGGGTACAAGGTTCCCAATATTTTTCTAAACTAGATACAAATTCCTGTTTTTACCAGATTAAACTCAGCAAAGAATCCCAACTATTTACTACTTTCATTACCCCGTTCGGTCGCTTTTTCTTTAAAAGAGTACCTTTTGGTATAACAAGTGCTCCAGGAGTGCGTTCAAAGACGGCAATGCTAATGCCAAAACCTACTATTCCCCTTCTACCGGCGATGCCAAAATCTGGTGTGAATTCGCTGGAACGCCAAATACCGTTTCTCAATAAGCAATCCAAACCACGTGACATTCAATATGGCGTGGAGACCATACATGGACCAAAAAACACAAAAAATCTCTAGTTTCTGCTCGACTTAATAGTTTGGGTAATTAGTTAACAAATATTTTATTGAATAATCAAAATCGAAGCTGCAAACAAACAAAATAATTGAAATATGCATGAAAACACATAATCAAAACTAACTTGCTGGTCGCCACGCCATATTGAATTTGGTCTCATCCAATCAAAATTCGTATAACCATTTCTAGACTCAGTTGAAAGAGCCTCCAAAAGTTACTTTACCGCGGCCGATTTGGAACGTGTAAAGCCAACCGTTTTTGGCACGCTGGAGCCGAACTTGAACGCAATATGCCAATTTTGGCTCGGCTTTAGCCGTTTTTGAACGCAGCCCAGAGTATTTTTCTATTATCTTGAATAAAATATTGTCAGGAATCAATGGCGTTGTCAGTCATATTGATGACATTTTAATACATGCTCCCACTTTGTAGCAACATGATCGGATTTTAAACCAGGTTTTACAGCGAATTAAAGCTGAGGGTACCTATTACTCTCAACAAAGACAAGTGTGTCTTTGGTAAACAGTCTTTGAAATTTCTTGGACATAATGATATCTAATATAATAAAGGTATTTCTATAGATCCTGAGAGGATAGAATCTACAAAGAGTTTTCCCGACCCAACCAATAAAACTGAATTGTTACAGTTTTTGGGCTTGGTAAACTTTTCAAGTAGGTTTTTGCCAAAAAGATCTCAAGTACTTGAACCATTGACTTCTCCATTGAAGAAAAATGTTTCATTTGTTTGGGGAAGTGCCGAAAAAGAAGCCTGTGAAAATATTAAAAAGCTTCTCCAGCAAAGTCCATGTCCAACAAAACAGATTATTATATCCTCTGATGTTTCTTCATATGGGATAGGTTCTTGTCTCTATCAAAAATCTCAAAAGGCAGAAAAAGAAATTATCGCTTATACTTCTCGCTTGTTGTCCACAACAGAATTTCGTTATGCTCAGATCGAAAAAGAGGCTTTGGCATTAGCATGGTCGGCAGATAAATTTAAAGAATATATTACAGGTATTTCGGTCATCTTTGAAACAGATCACAAACCTCTGCTTTAGGTTCTGCAAACCAAACCTCTAGACGAGCTTGCTCCGAGGCTTCAAAGGTTCAGATTAAGCCTCATGCGCTTTGATTATTCCACTATGTTCCAGGAAAGGATCTTACCGTGGCAGATGCCTCATCTAGGAATTTTCCCAAAAATCTCCAGAAACGTGAAGATGATGAGCTTCTGCATGAGGCAGATGCTCATGTAAGTATGGTAATCCATTCAGTTCAAATTAAATCTCCATTTCTTGAGAAAATTAAGCTGGCACAAGCTAATGATCCAATTTGCAAGAAACTTGCAGAGTTCTGTTTATCAAAATGGCCCGAGAAACATAAACTCCGTGATGAAATTCTTCCCTACTATACGCACCGTTTTGATATTGGCTTTCAAGAAAATCGTTTGATAAAAAATTCCAGAATTATTATCCCTCCAAGTTTACAGCAAAATTGTTTAGAGTTTATCCATCAAGGCCATCAAGGGGTTGTCAAATGCAGAGCCAGGGCAAAGGCATCTGTATGGTGGCTTGGTCTCTCTTCACAAATTAAAAACCTTGTCAAAAATTGCCCAGAATGTGTAGAATTCAGAACTAATCCAAGAGAACCATTCCTCAAAGAACAATTTCCTGAACGTCCCTGGCAGAAATTAGGTATAGATTTGTACCATTGTAATAGTATCTGGTATCTTATTGTGACCGACTATTTTTCAAGATTTTTTGAAATTTTTCAACTTAAAACTATGACCGAATCTATCATCATCAGCAAACTTAAGCCACTATTTAGTAGATATGGGATTCCAGAACAGATTCGTTCTGACAATGGGTCTCAATTGCAATCCGCATTCAGAGAATTTGCTATAAAATATGATTTTTGTTTAATTACTAGTAGTCCCCATTATCCTGCTTCTAACGGAGAAGTAGAGTCAGCTGTAAAAGTAGCCAAAAGTTTAGTGAAGAAAAATTCCAAAGACTTGGATTTAGATTTGCTAGCTTATCGCACAACACCTCTTGCATGTGGACTAAGCCCATCTGAACTACTTATGAACCGAAAGTTAAGATCTCACTTGCCAATTTTGTTAAGCATACTCAATGAAACAGTTAATGCTAAAAATATACCACATAAAGAGAATTTAGCAAAGGAGACATTAGCTAAGCGTTATGATAAAAGACACCAAACAAGGGAATTGTCTAAACTTTCTATAGGCGACAGTGTTTGGGTAACTGATCTAAGAGAATATGGCACAGTTGTAGCTGTTTTAGATGAACCATGTTCTTATCTAATAGAAACCAATTATGGTAAATATCAAAGAAATAGGTGGCACCTGATTCCAGCATCATATTATAAATCACAGTTACCCCAATCACTGTCATCAGCAACCAATAGTAATATTGTTAATAATGATCTTAATGACGATGGAAACGAGAAACTTTGTTCAAGCGATAGTTTAGGCAATAATGATAATACTAATGGACAAAATAATAGTGAAATAAGTGAAGGTGTGCCTATTAGAGACATTTCAGCTAATGGGTCCTATGATTGAACGTTTACGTTAAAATTAACATAAACCTGTTATGTTATGCTAACAGGGAATAGATAACATATAAAATAACAGTGGATGTTATATCGGTATGATTGACGAAATCGATAACAGAAAATGTTAACCTGGCTGTTAGGAATGGAAGAAAGTATTTGTACCTAGCTTCACTTTGGTTTCAAAAGTGACGTTTTTCTTGAAATAACAATAACAAACAATTAAATTACATTTTTTTGCAGCTCATTTTACATTTTATTCAATTTATTGGGGCGAAAAGATTATCTAAAATAACTGTAAAACAGTGTGGGTACATTTCCAAATCATATTAATGCCCTGGGTGTTTTCTCACGTTCACTTTTTTGAAACTGGTTCAAAACAGGTTTGAAATAGTGTATATTCTCGCCATAAACCCATGACGTCACACAAAATTGGTTCAAACTGTTCCGAAATACAATCCAATCCATATTTTTGAACCATTTTCTCGCACCGAGAAGTTATGAGGTCATTGGGAAACTGTTTCAAACTAGTTTTGAAAAATTTTTCAAAACTTCGAGACGCAAGAAAACCCCTCTGATGAGTGGACATCATTTGTACACGAAAATGAAAGCACTACTAAAACCATTGCCTTATATAGAATGAAAAACAGCTCCAACTAGGTACCTACTAAGAATTCAGAATAAACTTTTAGAATTTAGACCTTCAGTTCAACTGGAATGGATGAAATCCTTGGTCTTTGAGGAATATTGCCTTATTTTTGCAATTATAAACTGCACCGATTCTTCTAGAACTTTTGGAAGTCTAGTATATTTAGTAATAAAACCTTATCAGGAGTTTCAATTGACCTCTGGTATGCCTGCTTTGAGTGTCCAATTCAGTCCTCAAATAGTGAATTAATATTAAAGTTTTGTACCTCATAATTATGATTAACATAAAATAGCAATGAATCTTATAACCTATAGGTAACTCCTAGTTTGATAATTGATTCTCTTCTTGTATTATGTAATTTAATTACCCCGTCATTCAAAATAGGATCTCCAAACAAATAAAAAAACATTGCTAACATGAACGTTAAGCACTTAACGGCATGTTATTCGGGGCTGTTGAGGAGATATGTTAAATTAGAACATAACAGGTGGGAAATAACAGTAATCTGTTATGAAAAACTTTCCATCATACGAACTTGCATCGTTACTGTTAAAACTCGGCCTAACATGTACGTTACGGATAACGTAAACGTTCAATCATAGGACCCAATTAGCTCATTTAATCAACCTTCTGTGAGCAGAAGACCTTCTAGGGATATTAAAAACCCTATTATCTTAAAGACTATATTCTTTCTTAGGTGTAGTATTAGATTAGTTATTCCATTGTTTCTTATTCTTATTTATTATCAGCATTTAGTTTCTTTGTTATCTTAAGAAGAGAGGGATGTTCTGTTAGTTAACTCCCATCTTATTACCTGCCCAGGTAAGGGTGCTTGGTGGATGACACAAAATGTCATGAGCTTTGAGGTCTGTCTTCTCTACTGATAATTATTGTCACTCCACAGAACACATATCCTCACGGATAGAAGGCAAACTGCCTAAAGTGTGTTTTTTTGTTTAAAGATAATTCCCCAAGTCAAAAATTTAGTAACTATGTTGGCAACACAAGCCTTTCCTACGAGAAAAATTTGAAAGCATTGACAATTTTACATTGTATTGCCAACATAATGTCATTTTGACTTTTATCTTTAAAAAAAAAACAGACTTTAATAAAATTTTGGGGAACAATGCGCCATCACCGGCGTCGTGGATGCGATCCGAACTATTTTAAATATAGGTTTCTGTAATCAAATCAACTTTTAATTTTTTTTTATTTTTAATTTTATAGGTTTCTAACGGCTATTTTCAAGGCTATAACAAGGGATATCTAATCTAAGTGGAGCTTCAAATGTGGCTTGTAGAAACAAAAGTCACATTCAAAGCTCCACTCAGCTCGAGAACTCCCTGAGTTTTAGCCGTGCAAATGTCTATGGTACAAATAGCCCTGGGTCATTTTTTGGAAACCACACCCAGTAACACAACACTTTTTAGGATCTGTCCAAAGACTTGGAGACAACATAATTGTTATTTATCGGTGAATTTATACACAAAATATAATTTGAAAAAAAATTGACACATCATAGGTAAAGCTACATCCTCAATCAATCTGGTAGCGAAGTGGCTGGGAAATTGATACCCATCCTCAATGCTGTCAATTTTCAGTCTGCTCTGCGTGTAGTACGGTCACGAACCGTGCGTTCGGTATTTTGATCTGAGTTCTCCGAGCATACATTTACCGTTCGTGTATTTAAAAAGTGTACTCGGTGCAGACTCATTCACGTTCGTTTAATAAAATTTCGAGCCCTCTGATACAGCTTTTAACTGCTCTGTGCGCTCGCTGGTCACGTGATTACAGCTCCGCTCTGCTCTTCGAGCAAAATACCGAACGCAAGGATAACCTGAATTATTTTTTACTGTACTGCGCATGACACAAGTCAGCACGCGTCGAAAAAACTTGCAGCTTGCAAGCTTGCACTTCGGAGTCGGCGTGCATGCTAGCACGGAATTGAATTGAGGATGCCAACGTTAAACAACATTGTCCTAGCATGCGTGCCGAAGTGCCACTTCGCTACCAGATTGATTGAGGATGAGCCTTAACAGATAAACTGACTGTGACATAATTTTATGGTTGCGTTCATTCCGCACCTGTAGGTGTGTTTACAGTGGCTAAATAAACCTTTACATACAGTGGCGACAATAGAGGTCCCGCCGCCATCTTGTTCCCAACCTCTTGTTACTTTTAAATAATAATATATAGGATTTAAATGGACATCTATCATAAAAAATTGAAATCGACGTATTTGATGACCATTATTAGGTCCATCAAATACGTTGTTTTCCATGATTTATGATGGATGTTCACCTAAATCCCATATATTCATATTTAAAAGTAACAAAGGTTTGGGAACAAGATGGCGGTGTTTTCAATATAAATATATGGGATTTTAGAACCAATCAAAAATGAGACAGCAATTGTCACCACTGTGGGTTATAGAGTCACTGTAGGTGTGTTTCACTCCAGCGTCCCCAAGCGGATGCGATCCGAAGCTTTTTTTTTAGCCCCGCCCTCCATTAAGCTTTTTTTTCTATCCGTGAGGATATGTGTTCTGTGAACTTATCACATTAAAGTTTCAAGAATATTCTGAAGTTTATTTTAAGAGACCTACGCAAGAACTTAATGTAACAGTTTGCATTAGGTAGGTGTAGTATAAGTAGGCAATAGTTTTTGTTTTATTGTCTCTATGGTTCATCTTGTCATATGTTTTGTAAATGTGTCAGTCTAATCCACAGACCTGTCTAATCTATGAATCTAATATAGAATTATTTAAAAAACGTATTCTTCGTTTGTTGTTCGTTCAGCAAATCACAGCAAATACACAACAATTAATTGGCGACGAGTATTCTTCGAGTCCCGCAGTTAATACGTGTCCAAAAAGTCGGTCGTAGAAACGTTTTGCCCAGAAAATTGTGGAAAAAAGTTCAAAAATGCCTTTGGTTGGATCAATGGGGTTCATCCTATTCAAGAGAAAATTCAAGATATCAAGTCAGCGCCTTCGCCAAAGAGTTTAACCGTCTGGGTCTTCTAAATTATTATATCAAGTTTATTCCAAATCTCTCAACTAAATTGAAACCATTATGATCTCTGTAAAGCTGGTGTTACTTTTTCTGAAAATTGGAGTAAAGAGTGTGAAGAAGTTTTTCAGGCTAGTAAAAATTTGGGTAAAAGTGCAGTATAGCCCGGTCACCTAAAATAGCATTTTTTTGAATAAGAATCGTTTGTTTAACGTTCAAATAGTGCATTTTGAAGAAAATTTTCCAGCGGAAATCTTTAATTTAAAAATTACAAATTAAAATCATATTGGAAATACTCGAAAAAATGGGTATTTTAGGTGACCGGGCTATACTGCACTTTATCCCCTAAATAAATATGCAGTATAGCCCGGTCACCTAGAATGTATTTAGTTTCCATTAAAATTTGTTTGTTAAACATCCAAATAGTGCATTTCAAAGAAAATTTTTCACCGGAAATGTGAAAATCTTTAATTGAAAAATTACAAATTAAAATTGTACTGATTATTCCACTCATGTGTTAGAAATCCCATAAGACAAGTGACGATTTTCAAAATTTCAGCGAAAATTCTTTTTTCCATTTGTTTAACTAGAGAGAATTACAGCGATAATTCTCCCATGTTATTGTATACATGGTTGTCATGCTAATTTTTGATACAAACAAACGGTTCCTGATAGCAACCATTTATTTGTATTGATCGTTAAGATGTTTAAATCGTTTAATACATATTTATTTCCATATTTTTTGCATTCTCATACGTGAAATAATCCTCTAAATACCACTTGAGCTTTAAAATGAACCAGATAATTTTTCACTCATGCGTGTTTTCTCTGCAAATTTCACTCGTCCTATGAAGCTCTCGTGGTATTATCCCCGAAAATACTATTTATTTGTAACCGAGCTATAATGCACTTTTTTCCTAAATAAATACCTATGCAGTATAGCCCGGAAACCTAAAGAGTTTTTTATTTAATTAAGAAAATGCAGATTAAATCAAACTAACTCTTACTAACCCGTCCGTATAGTGCTAGCTAGTCCGCAGAAGTAAAATACTGTTTATTTGTAACTGACCTATACTGCACTTTCGGCCCTAAATAAATATGCAGTAGGGGAGAGTGGGACAACTTCGACATGTTAAGGTTTGCAAGATTTTAAAAACAATTTGTATTTACAGAAATAAACACAACTTTATTTAAACATAGTGATAACATATCTTTAGTAGGTAGGCATTTTAAACCAATATCGTATAAATTCAAAGAATTTATTGTCAGTGTAATTTTTCAATTAAAAATTTCCTTTAGAAAATTTTATTTGAAATTCACTATTTGGATGTTAAACAAACGATTTTGAATTTAAAAAAAATATTTTCGGTGACCGGGCTATACCTACTGCATATCTATTTAGGGGGTAAAGAGCAGTAGTATAGGTTGGTTAAAAATAAACAGTATTTCACTTATGCAGACTACTAGCACCAAGACTAGCACTATACGGACGGGTTAGTATGGGTTAGTTTGGGTTAATCTGCATTTTATTAATTAAATAAAAAACTCTTTAGGTGACCGGCTATACTGCATTTTTATTTAGGGGAAAAAGTGCATTATAGCTCGGTTGCAAATAAAAAGTATTTTCAGTACAATTTTAATTTTTAATTTTTCAATTGAAGATTTCCGCTGAAACATTCACTTCAAAATGCTTTATTTGTATGTTAAACAAACGATTCTTATTCAAAAAAAATACTATTTTAGGTGACCGGGCTATACTGCATATTTATTTAGAGCAGCGGTTCCCAACCGGTGGGTCGCGACCCCTAAGGGGGTCGCATAGGATTTTTGGAGGGGTCGCAATGCCAATATTATTATACAGGGTCGTCCATTTAGCCTGAAACAGTCTAATATGAAAAAAAAAAGTTCTAATAAAAGTTGAGTCAAAAATCATTGCTATCATTTTCTTTTCCCTGGGACACCATAACTTCTATTTGAACATTTTTTTTTCAAAAACGCGTTGTTGTCGAGATCGAGATAGACTCTATCTCAAGTTAAATGGACCACCCGGTATATTCTTCTGCATTTGGCAACACACCTTGGCCTCCGCCGCAAAAGCCGCGCGGCGTTGCATGGGCGCTGGGCGCTGCAGTAGTAAGGAACCCATTTCAAGCCGCGTTAGATGTTGCCGACGTTCCTGATGAAGTGCAGGATAATTTTTTAAAGCTGAGGAATGATTCCACAACACCTGCCCTATTTCAGCAGAAATTCTCGACTTAATTTTGATGTGACAAGCATAGTTCATATCCTTATGTCGACCTGCTTGAGCTTTCTTTCCGGATACTAATACCATTTGCCTCTACCTACCTTCGTGAAAGTGGGGTTATCAGCCCGTTTGCAAATTAGAACAAAGGCCAGAAATAGACTGGGTGTTCAAGATGACATAAGATTGGCTTTAACAAAAACTCAACCAAGAATGTTAAGACTTGTTACGAGCTGCAAGCTCAGTTATCACATTAACAAAATAAAAATTCCCTTTTTGTAATTAGTTACGAAATATTAATATTTTTGTTCAAGATTTCTCGAATAAATAAATTTTGTTTTTTTTCTGCGATTAACAAGAAATGTCAGCATTTTTGACCGGTTGACAGGTCGCAAAACTCAATATTTTGGTATTTTAATTATGGTTCAATAGTTGCTAAGGAATCAATGAATAACAATACGGGAAACACTTTTCCGGCCTAGGCCGGGAAAGTGATTCTCGTACTGCTGAATAATTGGAACCAAAAGACAAACATTTAACAGGTATTTAACCGATCGCAGAAAAAATAGTATGTGTATTTCAGTGAAAAAGCACATTCTCGGCCTTCGGTGTTTGCCGGCCTCGGCTACGCCTCGCCCGTCAACTAACACCGTCGGCCGAGAATGTGTCACTTTTCCACCTAAATACACAATATACTATTATTTATTAATGGGTAGGGGGGGTCGCGACCTTATGAGAAAATCTGTAAAAGGGCCGTGACTAAAAAAAGGTTGGGAACCACTGATTTAGAGGATAAAGTGCAGTATAGCCCGGTCACCTAAAATACCTATTTTTTTGAGTATTTTCAATATAATTTTAATTTGTAATTTTTGAATTAAAGATTTCCGCTAGAAAATTTTCTTCAAAATGCACTATTTGAACGTTTAAACAAACGATTCTTATTCAAAAAAAATACCATTTTAGGTGACCGGGCTATACTGCATATTTATTTAGGGGATAAAGTGCAGTATAGCCCGGTCACCTAAAATACCTATTTTTTTGAGTATTTACAATATAATTTTAATTTGTAATTTTTAAATTAAAGATTTCCGCTGGAAATTTTTTTTCAAAATGCACTATTTTAACGTTAAACAAACGATTCTTATTCAAAAAAATACCATTTTAGGTGACCGGGCTATACTGCATATTTACCAAAATTTGTTAAATTCTGATAGTGTCCTCACCAATGACCTATTAACACAGATAGACAGAACATCCCATTGATAAAATAGCTTTGTTTTGGTTGACTACATGTTTATGGGCCAGGGGGGGTGAGCTGTGAAAGCGGCTAGGAGTAGGGATTCAAATGATTCCGCTACCTCCGCCTCCCCTTTACTATCGCATACTTGGCAACTCTGAAAATGAAAACAGAATCCGTGCTACAAAAGTGTATTCTTATCCTTATATTTTACATGATTTTAGAAAAAGATGCGAATACACTCAGTGCGCACTGATTGACAAATGGAAATTGTCATAAAATACAGGTAGGTCGCATATTGACATGACAATTGAATAGAAGCCGCTGATTGGTGGAAAGGTGGAATTCGAGGTGAAATCGCATTCCACGTGTTAGAGAAAGATACAAAATAACACAAGGATTAATATCGGGTCTTCAAAAAAAAAACCAATCAAAGATTGCTTTGGTTACGAAAACGTACGTCGAATTATTGTTTCTTTATTGGCCAGAATTTTTGACATGACATTTTGACATTAAATTACATTGACTGACATTGTCAAAATTAAAGAAAAATATTGCTAAGACGTACGTTTAAAAAACCATAGCAATCTTTGATTGGTTTTTTTTTTTGAAGACCCGATACATAGTGGGGAGAGATGCGGTTCCTGGGATGTAGTCAACCAATATTATTGTTTATTTGCAATCATATATGTAATCTCGACATTACTGACTTTTTAAAAATTTGAAAGTGACACTTTACCTGTGTCACTTCCCTCTTCGATTTCCCTCACCGATTTCCCTATTCGACTTCCCTCACCGATTTCCCTCACTCTAATTTATTTACCTTTGCTGGCAACAATGAGAACATGTCAGGTAAAAACGTCAAAACAGGTGAATGACATATTTTGGTATGTTTGTTTTATTTTTTTAATATTAAAAAAATTGAATGACCAATCATAATTAATGGTGTGCTTGCAAATAAAATAGTATACAAACCTCGGAGTAAAGTTTTCATTTCTGTCTCGATATTAATAGTCTATATAAATCTCTCGACAGTAATGAAACACTTCCCTACTCGGTATGTAATATACTATTACTGTTCTGTCTATCTGTGTTAATAGGTCATTGGTCCTCACTCATTACAATCCTAAACTATTTACCTATTTTTGTTACCTGCGATGCTAGTGGGTATGGTGTTGGAGCTGTCGTTAGTCACCATATAGATGGCAACGACAGACCTATAGTATTTGCAACTGGTACTTTGTCTAGTTCAGAAAAAAAAAATTGTAATTTGAAAAGGGAAGCTTTAGCAATAATTTTTGCTGTAAAAAGTAATTATATGGTCGAAAGTTTGTATTGATAACAGACCATCAACATTTACAGTTTATTTTTGGAAAAAATAAGGAAATTCCTGTTTCAGCAGCTTCGAGAATAACACGATGGGCTATTACTTTATCTGGATATGATTATGATATCCAATACAAGAAAGGGGCGTTAATTAATAATGCTGATGCTGATGGCTTGTCTCGATTACCTTGTAAAAATCAAACAGATGTAGCAGATTTTTTGTATTCTTTTTGTTTATTGGAAATGATGCCATTAACATCTTTAGACATAGCAAAAGAAACAAATAAAGACATTATTCTAACTAAAGTCAGAGAATTAACATTATCAGGATGGCCTTCAGTCATCAATGGAGGAACGAACTGTCTGTTGAACAAAATTGTATTTTATTAGGCAACAAAGTAGTGTTTCCAATATTGTTTCATGAAGAACATTGTGGCATAGTTCGTACAAAAATGCTTATTCGGTCCTACTGTTGGTGGCCTGCATTAAATGAGGATATAGAAAAATTTATTTCGTCTTGTGATGTATGTCAACAACATCAAAATTTTTCAAATACTAGTTCTCTACTACCTTTTACTAACGCACCATACAATTTTTATAGGGTGCACATTGATTTTTTTTTCAAGGATAAATTTGTCTTTCTTATACTCATTGATCAAAAGTCCAAATGGATGGAGGTGAAATTAATGAAAAATGGTACAAATGCTATTGAAACTATAAATATTTTGGAAGAACTATTTTCAGTTTTTGGTCTTCCAGTCGAGTTAGTTTCCGATAATGGTCCACCATTTAATTCGTCGAACTTTATTTTGTTTTGTCAAGCAAATGGCATTTCTCCAGTAAAATCACCCCCATATACCATCCGCAGAGCAATGGTATTGCTGAACGTGGTGTGCAAACTATAAAAAAAGGCCTAGAAAAAAGTTTGTTTTCTCAAGAAGGTGGAGATACCTATATCAGAAAAAAATATTTTGCGAAAATTGTCAAATTTTCTGTTTACCCACAGGAACGCACCTTTAACCGTTACTGGAATATCTTCAGGTGAGTGTGTTTTAAAAATAATGCCAAGGAATAGATTTGATTTGCTGAAACCTTGCCACAATTCTGTCAAATTGCAGAAGAAGTGTGATTCAAATCCACAAGGAGAAAGGAAAGTGGTTTTGTATAAATTGAATGATAACGCTTATGTCAAGAATAAATTAGCAAAATTGTGGCAAAAGGGTAAAATTATGAAAGTTTTGAGCTTCTGTACATATTTGGTAAGAGTTGAAAATGATATTAAATTTGTTCATTCTGATGATAACTTGCGTCCACAGTCAAGTGTTAGTGTTAACAAACCATTGCTACCAACTGTAGTCTCTCCTGAAATAAGCGAATCTCATGAAGTGCCGGATATAGTGAATAATACTCGAAATGTGACCAATATAAACCCGGAACTGAAAGCCTCCTTCATAACTCTAGATCTTAGAACATTCAAAGAAGTAAAGAGTAGTGCAACTACAATCGTCTTAGAAACACATTAGTCTTTCAATTGTAGATTATCGTCAAAAATCACCAATTTCTCTCACATTTGAGGCTTTTTGGGGGCTTACTTCTATAGACCCTATTTGAGTTGATGTTCAATATTCGAAAACAAGTTATTCGAAATCTTTTTCATGTAAATCCTAGTAATCACTATAAGCCTCTTTTACAAAAAGGTCTAACTCTACCACCATGTCATGTTCAAGATTTAAAAAGCTATGTGCAGCTGCTTTGAGACAAAATATTTTTAATTTCTGGTTTAATCTAATTGTTGCTATATTTTGATGGTTGTTTGTGAGCTTGTAATGTCAAATATCAATTCACTTACTCACTACTTTTGAATGGAAAATAGAAATATTTAAGATTCTACCTCTACCTAAACTAGTTTTGTTTTTACCTTGTTAGTTTGTCGACTCATAACTCCGCCTTTGGGCGCAGTGACTCGTTCCAAATGCGACACAACAATACAAGTTTCGACGTTGTGACCCTCCTTGGAACATTTGATCATAGCTTGGTCGCAGATATTTTTCAATTGTAACAGTTTTTCTCCTCTCCATACCCCATCGGCTGTGACAAGAACTCTGGCTTCGCAGTCCAGTATTCTTTCCGCAAACGAATCCGATGAGAAACCTGCAAACTAAAGATTGGGAGAATTAAAATAAAATTTTTGGTTTGGCCCTTTTAGAATTCGGTACAAAAAATCATTTGTGGCTATTTTTCTGAACTTCTTGGAAATGAATGAATGAATCTTAGAACTTCTTCCTATCCAAAATGCGATAATCTAGGAGAGTTGATTTGCAAAAAATGATAAGAACACAATAATAAAGCCGAAAATCGATGATAAAAAAGAAACCTTTCAGATGAGATGATAAGAGCACTGCAGGAAATTTAACTGCGATACAGACGCTCAGTAGATAGGTAAAAGAAAGATAATTCGAACCGTAATACAGCTAGATATTGGAAGATGTTGTGAGTCTGACATGATTGTTTGCTTCTCAAGATAATTTAAGTCGGCTATCAGTTAAGTTAAGATTTTCTAGATGGTTCAGAATTACCTGACAAGTGAAACTTTTGCCGTGAATATTGGCAAATACCGTTCAATAATCAGAAAACTGGAAGATGTTCTACGAGAGTCAGCGCTCACACCACGTTCTACAGCAGCTACACCTACGACATTTTAAAAACACAGGATACAAAGATTGCATATGATTGTGCAATTCTCGAATAGTAGAATGAGTCAGTAAGAAACTCCAGAAAGAAATTAATATCATTGTGGAATGTTGCATCAACTGAGAGATTCAGATCAACCCACAGCAATTCATTTTTTGTCAGATGGCGCAGCTGATCCTGCTGACCCTGCTAGTCAATATCCCACATCGATGTAGAGGACATTACATAGTCTAGAGAAGTCAAGTTCGTGAGACTAAACATGAATGTGAAACTGCCGTTGGGATCTTACATTACATTGAATCTCTCCGAAACAAGGCAAGAGCAGCCATGGGTTGAGGATCGACTAAATATGTTGATGAACCAAGGCAGCGATGAATAAAACCATAGCTAAACCACAAGTTAGTGACTTAGGACTGCGAAATGCATTCAGCTAAGAAGATGAGATATTGCTATAGAAAATACAAGGAGACTTCGAGCGAAGAAAATCAGTGAAAAGGGCGGTCTCACGAAAGAACTTGGATTCAAGAAGAATGATCGACTATACAACTATGCAGAAGCACAAAGTACTTCCAAAATCAACCACTATGCTTAAAATAAGGCAGGACAAGTATTACTAGAGCCTGATGCGTGGGATAGACAAAGAATGAGTAGAGACTTAAAACTACAAACCGCAAAACACTCGATGGACAGATGGCCATAAGCGCCGGAATTATTGAAGATGATCCAAAAATTCAGTTTTATAAATACTCCAATTCATTAAAGCTTTGAAATAGTATAGGAACCGATCAAGGCATTAGGTAGTCAATAATATGAAATTGCAGACGATACAACCCAACATTAAGTTACTGAGTTTTCTAGCACAATAATCTTTCTATGCGTGTAATTTTTTAATCCGAGAAAACGAAAAATATGGTTATACTTACAACTAATGAATGCACAGCACCAATCCTAGCACACGCCAACAAAGTAATTACGGCTTCTAAAATCATAGGCATATAAACGGCCACTCGATCGCCCTTCTGCACTCCTCTGGATTTTAGTACGTTGGCGAAACGACATACTTCTTCCAGAAGTTTCTTGTAGGTTAATCTGCTGTAGTCGTCTGGATGGTTACCTTCCCTAAAAAAAAAATATGACACGTTAATGGACAGAACCTTAAAGAAGAATTTTTGCATCAAAGAATAATTTTAAGGAAGAAATAAACAAGCTATAGGTACCTAGGCTCTGTTCTTGACCCTTTTTTTTTGTATGTAATTTATAATGATGTGTTGTGCTCCTAACGAAAATAAGAAAGAGTATAGTTACGGCAATGGACTTAATTGGCGCAGTCGATAGGATAGTAGTACAAACTAACAGTTTTGCGGAAGCTACCAATGGTTTCAACCCTAAGTATCCAGATCTTTGGATCGGCAAGCAGAATCGAAAAAAAAAAGACAGAACAACAACTGCAAGCTGTTCATGTGTAGGGTAGGGTAGGTATTCCTCTTCTCATTTTGGAACCAGGACTTGCATAGGGAAAGTTAAGTCTGTATATCTTATACACACAAATTAATTTTATCTTTTGGAGACGAGTAGTTTTGAAAATAAAACATTATTGTAATCAGATTTAGATTATTATCCAGGGTGTCAGAAATACCGAATACCAGAGGATACCATCATTGGTATAAACGGAAAAAAATACGAGGGCGGTTAAATTAGAAAAAAGTTGCCATTTTCCAAGGTTATGAAAAATATATTTTCTTTGTTGCGATTGATTTGTATAAAAAGCAGTTTTAGGTGTTTTTACAAATCACCCTGTATCTCGGAAACTAATAGAAATTTGGCAACAACATACATACCTACCAATGGTGGCCCATAGTATTTTAGACACCCTTTATATTATATAGGTATAGGTATATTATTGGTAGTTATTTATTAGTTATTTTTCTACGAGCCTTCAGAATTAGAAACGAAAACCTTCGAGTATTGTTCACTGTATTGCAGGGCCGCCGCTAGGGTGTTAGCCGCCTGTGTGCCCAGACAATTTTCGCCGCCCCACTCCCGTCTAAAGTTCACGAAGGACCACACAAGAAGGAGACGCGCATCTGTAGTGACGTCACAAGGGTATCGGCGCTTGACAATAATAGGCAATCCTCTTTGCTCATAATCCTTGGCTTGTGTCAATCGTTCGCCGGCTGTCCTTGTCATTGGCTGGATTTCTCCGTCTCTCTACGTAACATCTTTCTTCTCTTCAAAAAACCCAAGTAGGTTGGTCCGCTGTAATGTTCCGGTGCGTCTTTTCCCGACGTTTGACATCCCAATAGTTTGAAAGATTTATTTTCGATAAAACTCGATGGATATGATTTATTTTGAAGTGAATCTTCTTAGGCGGCGGTTTGATATTTGGACGAGAATGGAGAATGATTTCAAAGACGCGTCACGTAACGTCACGTTTTGCGAAATTCCTTTACACGAGAGAGAAGAAAGATATAACGTAGAAAGATGGAGAAAAACAGCCAATGACAATGACAGCCGACGAACGAGTGACACAAACCAAGGATTATAAGCAAAGAGGATTGCCTATTATTGCCAAGTACCGATACCCTTGTGACGTCACTACGGATGCGCGTCTCCCTTTTGTGTGGTCCTTCGTCTTTACCCAGACTCATACGAGTCATACGTCTGAAAGTCTAAAAGTTGTATAAGGGGGGGGATACTTCTACCACCTGTATGGCGCTGCACATGATTTTTTTTTGCAGGATCAGCGGCGGCACCCCTCTGCAATCGGCCGCCCCTTTAAATCGGCCGCCTGTGTGTTTTGAACACACCGCACACATGGTAGCGGCGGCCCTGCTGTATTGTTATATAAAATTGCATTGGTGCAGGTAGGCCGAGGGCGCCGAGGCTTTGATTAACGCCCCGAACTGGATTCCATTATGTGATTTGAAGAAACAATAAGCATTTATAGTGTTCGAATAAATATTTCCGTATGCATCAGTGTGTATCTGCCGGTATACACTTTATTTTTGAAGTGACAACTTAAAGTCCTTCGATTTAATATTGTCCGTCGTTTTCAATCTGACACTTTCCGTATGAGGAGCGAGGGGGTGAAGCTTATGGCAAAAACAGGTGTGACGTCAAGGTGACCATTGGCGTTCTAATGTAGGGATCCACCCACCAGCTCACATTCCATTGGAGTATCAGATTAGAATCGAGGGACTTTAGAACGTCGTTAGGCGCGTTTAGCACATACTTTTTTCTGGGTAATGTAGTGAATGAGATTGAGCTGTCACGCCTGAATTGTTAACACTGATTTGGTCGAGAGTCGAGTTCAACCAAGCAACAGAGAAAACAGTCAGCAATGCGAGTGAGAGAAAGATAGCCCGATAAGGATTCAATCGAGACTCCTAGAACAAATCATTGGCAACATTTTAATTGCTTGTGAAAGGTTGTCTGGTAGTGGTAATGGCAAATAGATGACGTCATCAGGTGGTTCTTATAGAGATTTGCTTTATGTTTAGGTATACACATGACGTCATCAGACAACCTGAGCTAGGACTCTGTCGTAAGGGCCGGTTTCTCAATAGCAAGTCACCTACGAGTTAAGCTCCAGGGTAAACATTGCAATTCAACACGTTAACCCTAGAGTTAAAACCAACCCGGGGGTGACCCGCTATTGAGAAACCAACCCTAAACAATAGAGATATATTTTCTCTACCTCTATTAGCGTCCCTTCTCTATTGATTTCGAAAAGAAAAAGGAAGATAGCAAGTGCCATGGTGGGGACAACGATCTCTATATTCTCTATCTGTTACAGAGTCCCCCCTGCTTCTTTTATAACCTTATTGATCCAAACCAAAGAGGATACACACCGATTCTTGATACACACCTAAAGGATTGTTTATCGGCTTCGTTTTTGGTAATCGCCGCCATATTTGTGTATCATCATTTTCGACGACATAACTGAGTCATCAACTGTTTTTAAACAGCCTACATCAAGGCAAAGGCGAGAAATAACATGCTGCTATGTCACAACTGGCGGGGGGGGGATTTGTTCTACACAGGCCTTATGAGGATAGGCTATCCTGTAGTAGTAGTGTGTATCATCCTTGTATCTAAACCCCGAATGTCAGGTTTCAATATGGCGGCATTTGTCAATTTATCTAACCTACGTTTTTAATCGTTTTAATATTGGATTTTTGAAGTTTTCACTTCTGTCGTGTGATCTTAAGCACACGCCCAAGGTTCCTAAAGTTAATAGGTTGTCTGGTAACAGGGTTGTTTAAAAGAGGTAGGTTGCCTGATAACTTTGATTAATGACGTCATCAAGTTACCCCTTGCCAGAGCCGCATTCTTTCGGACCGGATCAGTTGATCAAAACGCGTTATGTTCCAGTAATCACGTTCTTTCGTATTTTGATATTTGACAGTTAGCAAATCATGATCCGAAAAAATTCTGAACAAATTGAACTTTTTTTTTGTGATTAGTTTGTTCCGATCACGAAAATCTGGACAGCGTTCTTTCGGACATTAAAATTAAAACATGTTCCAATTGAACAAACGGATCAGGATCTCGGAATCATGATTCAAATATATTGCGAAAGAATGCGGCTCCGACAACCTATTAATTTTAGGAACCTTTGATCTGGTAATGGGAAACAGATAACGTCAACTGGGGTGCCTAATGGAGATTTGCATTATGTATAGGCACCCAAGATGTCGTCATAAAAGTTATCAAGCAACCTACCTTTATCAAACCACAACCTTGGCACATACCTTAATTTTTCCGTCTTTTATGATATTTTTGAATTCTACGGAAAGTTCCAGACATATTCCATGCACAACAAAGTCCTAACATGATGAGTTATGTCCAGATGTTACGAGTTTTCTCGACGAATCCAAATGAGCTAGACAAAGATGTATAGTCCGTCGTTTTTAATCTGACACTTTCCGTATGAGGAACGAGGGGGTGAAGCTTATGGCGAAAACAGCTGTGACGTCAGGAGACCATTGGCGTTTTAATGTAGGGAGTCACTATGCAGCTTACATTTTTTTTTGGAATATTAGATTAAAATCGAGAGACTTGTATATCGATTCACATTGGACACGAGATAGAAATATTAACTTTCAAAAAGGTGTTCAAATTTTCCGCGCGCTGCCAATGATGTTTCACGTTTCACCCTGTCGGCCATGTTCGTTCCAGTTCGGAGGGATCTGATGACATTTAGGGAACTTACCTTGGTTTTCACCAACTATTTTAGGAGAGCCTTGACGATAAGTATTTCCTAAACTGACATTTTTACATGGAGAAATGTCAGTTTAGGGAATACTTATCGTTAAGGCTCCCCTAAAATAGTCGGTGGAAACGGCCATTAGTGTACTGGAAAAGTATTTCTGTTTCTGTTCATTACTTCCTTTAACACGCTGGGAGAAAAATCAAATCTTCCAGTCGTAAACGCCTTAAACCGAATTTTCGCGACGAATGTATAGTTCATACCAAATAAACTTATAGTCGGGTTGTCAAGCTCGGCCGGCACAGGGTTGCCGTCTCTTGCATATTTTCCTTTTGTCAAAATACAAAAAACAACCCATTTGTCAATCATCACATAAAATATAATAATAACGCTCAGTACCTATTTTATTTACAGCCAGCTGAATACTATAAATAATTCAATTTTATATGAATATTTGAACCATCAAGAATATTTCCAATTATTCTGGATCACTGAAATCGCTAGAATCGCTAGAGTCTTCATCAACATTGATAATAAGTGGAAGAACCTCTTGCCTATCCATTACTTGTTCCCTGTTATACCACTTGTCAATTATTCCTTCTGTATGTCTGATAGAATTTTTCCACATTTCAGGGGTAACAGTTCCCAGTGCCTCTCGCCACATTTTTAAACAAGCATCTTGAGTCAATATGTTGGTTATAATGTAATATACAATATGTTGGTTATAATATAAATAACAATATGTTGGTTATAATAGTTTTTTGCTATTCCCCAGATAAGTTCAATCGGGTTAAAGGTACAGTGGTATGGAGGTAGTCGTAAAACTTTATGTCCATACTGTTCTGCTAAGTCATCTACCACATACTTTTTTGTTGGTTTATTCCTGAAAAAAGCAATACTTGAGAAGTTGAGCATAAAATGCAAACAATTCTGGTATTGTAGCCTGTAGGTATACTTACTTACCGTGCAACAATGGTCACAAGTTCAGATTTCAATGCTGTATTTGGATACTCAACTTTCTGTTCGGTTAACGAACTATTAGGTGTCTTCGTTAATAACATTCTGTGGTAAGGAGCATTGTTTATAACAATGACAGATGGTTCACGGTTCACTCCTCAAGTTCTTCAACAGCTGATTTTCGAACCAACGTAAAAAGATTTGCTGATTAATTTCTCCATGATAGTTAGTTGTTAAGTTGAGTTTTCGATGAGAATACGAGAGATGCACCTTCAATGAATCCATTTTCAGTGCTAGCATGAAGTATGATATATCTAAAAAAAGTATTTCTTTGTACATATAATACAACTGCTCTCTGTATTCATGTTTATATTCACCTTTCACCATCAACTTTGGTAGTTTTAACTATTCGCTTGTTGTTGTCTTGCCACGAGCGGTTAAAAGTACCATTTTGAAAAAATCCAAGTCTTGTCCAAGAAAACAAACTGGTACAAAGCACTGCTATCGAGCTTTGAAACATCACAGACTCTCTTCGAAGTACATCGTTTCTCAGAAGGCGATTCCAAAACTTCGTTATTTTTGACTGCCTTTGAAATAGCGCAGACAGTGGACATACCTACTAAAGTTCAACGCCTTTGCTACCTGCTAAAAATGAGAGAAAATAAAGTCCAAATTGAAAATTCCTAGTTGGTCCTTGGTCCACGAAATAAACTCACCTTCCTAACAGCATTTAAGGGACATAAAGGGCCATAATTATCGTATCGCGTTCTCGTTTGAAATATTGTAACAAGGATGCGATTAGTTCTTTGCAACGGCTGTTAAGCTGCTTCGGCATCTTGTACACTTCGCACTACAAGCTGCTTTTAAAAAACAAGCTCACAAATAATAGCACAAACCAAAATCTCGTAAACTGCCAAAACGCAATCAAAATTCAATTTGTCAAGAATTTAATTTGGCAACGTTACATGTTTTGAAGTGGTGTTACCAACTGAATGGACAGCGGGAAATTCAAATTCCAATTAAGTCAATCCGACGCCGAATATTTTCACGGTTGGCGATAACAATTTTAAAAATGGCGTCATCGATGTCACAACAACAAGTTTATTTGGTATGAACTATAGGTAGTTCATCCAAGGACGAACCATAGTGCGTCGTGTGACGTCACGAGTTAAAACGCTGGCTAAAAGCTGCGTCCATGCTTTCGGCGAAATACGTTGAATATGACGTCATGAGTTTCTCGCAAGAGCGTTTGTGTTCATCAAATCATGGATGTAGTTCGTCGCGAAAATTCGGATATAAGTCTTATACACCATTCGGACAAGTTCGGAAGCGCCACATTTTTACCGCGCATGCAAGAGTGAAGTCGTGCCGCGACGTTGCCACTACTCGATATTTTTTCACTTCCTTTCATTGACATTTGTCCGTTCTCAGCTGTTCGTTGTTCATGTTTAGTGCAGTCAGTCAGTAGTTAGTAATTTCTCACTGCCTCGCCTGCTCTGATGCGACGTATCCTCATTCCTCGTGTCCTCCTCACACGTTGTGTTTATTTAAATTTTTGTTGAGATTTTGTGATGTGAATACCGGAAAATTTGTAGCTGCAATTGCCGTAAGTAGAACTCATATTACGAATTATATTTTATTGGTTAGCAATTTCAAGATAATACAGCTTCGGCAAATAGGTTTATATTTTTTATTTGGGGCGCTTCTCTAGCCCAGTGTAGCTGGTGAAGCCTCTAAGCAAAAACAGCTCAATCGTGCAACGTCGAAACAACGTGTATCGAGGCTGGCCGTAGACCTTGTGTGCTGGCATCGCGGAATAGACAGGCGCGAAGAAAACACCACCGTACCACCGTTCATCTCTCTCTCTCATTGTAACCTTTTTAGTAAGACGCTTCATTTTTTCTGTTCAGAATTATTATTTGTTTATTGTTCAAAATAAAATACATTTAAAAATACAGTATGCAGTCCACATAATTTATTAGCTCTACGAAAAGACGGTGAGAATTCACCATAGAAATTTTGGTCCTTATCGAGCGAATGTAATTAAGTTTTGAACAAGTTTGGACTTGAAGCTTAAAAAAAAAAAGAGAACTAGAACACACAGCTGTTGTTTGGATTTCTACGCACCTAGGAGGGTGATTCAACCAATTGTGAATTTATATGCCCAATCCTCAGGAATCCAGCATACTGTAAGTCCATTCCAATTTATATATTTCCGTCCTTTTATATCCTCTGTGTACCTAGTTTTATATTTTATGCAATATGGCTACTGAGTTGAAAAATCTCAGACAAAAAAGGGGTACATACAAAGGCACTCTAACTAGGACAAGAAAATACTTAACGGAGCATGTTGATTTACAAAATTTAACTGATGATATCATATCTCAATTGCAAATTAGATTAGAAAAAATAGAACCACTTTGGGACGAATATTTTTCCGTACAGGATGAAATTGAGATTTTGGAAGACAATTCTGATCCTGACGAACGCTCAGAATTTGAAAATACCTACTGCGAGTTGGTTGGCCAAATTAGGTCAATTTGTAACAAATATTTGGAGCCTCAAAAATCCCAGAAGTCTGGTTCTGTCTCTTCTAACAATTCTATTCATTCCAACCAAATTAGCTCTAATGTAAAGTTGTCTCCTATAACAATACCATCGTTTGACGGGAATTACACAAATTGGCTAGATTTTAAAGAAAGCTTCAAATCTTTAGTGGGTGAAAATGCATCTATATCAGAGGTCGAAAAGCTAATACATTTAAGGTCGTCATTAGGTCAAGAACCCTTAGAGTTAATAAAATCCTTAGAATTGTCAGCTCAAAATTATCAAAGAGCGTGGGACTTGATTTTAGATAGATACGAAAATAAAAAAATTATTATTCATAGCCATTTAAGGGCGATTTTCGAATATCCACAATTATCTAGCGAGTCTCATAAAGGGTTAAGGCAATTATTTGATAATACAAACAAACATTTATATGCTTTAAAATCCATGGGTGAAAAGGTACAAGAGTGGGACCGCGTTATGATTTATGTCATTTCCAATAAATTTGATGGCACTACGAAAAGGGGCTGGGAATCGTACCAGTACTCGGGTGATTTGCCTACGTGGGAAGATTTAACAAAATTTATGAAAAATCGGTGTGAAATTTTGGAAAAACTCGAATATACAATTCAAGACGGGAAGCAAAAGACTCAAAACGTTAAAAAAATGGGGTATAGTAATTCTTATGCAGCCACAAACGAGTCAGGCTTTCAAAACATCGAAAAAGAATGTTTAAACTGCAAGGAAAATCACCTGGTTACTGAGTGCCCACAATTTTTAAAATTATCCATAACTGAACGTATAAACCTAGTGAAAAAATTAAGATTGTGTTTAAATTGTATAAAAGGTAACCATCCATTTTGGAAATGCCATTATAAAAAATGTTTCAAGTGCAAACGCCCACATAATGTTTTATTGCATCTACAAAAACCTGAAACTACAAACGCGGTAAGTACAAATACAACATTTGTCGGTGGAGGCACTCCAAATTTGAGTCCCGCATCCGCCTCCCAAGTACCTCAGCACCAGGTTCCCCTCGAGGTTCTCTCTGTCCCACTATCACAGGATACAATTGAGAGAGAGGGTATCCAGCGTTCTTTCGCTAAACTCGCCGAAAATATCGAACAGCTTCTTCGACGAGACAAAGCACCTGGGGCTGAGGCAAGCGTTAGCGGGCTAACCTGTTCCACTGACTGCGCTGTTGCCGATACAGGAAGTATTTCTCAGATTCTATTGTCAACTTGTATAATAAAAGTATTTAATGGTTTCGATTTTGTTTTTTGCAGAGCTTTGCTTGACAGTGGCTCCCAGAGTAATTTCATTTCACAGGCAATGGTAAAAAAACTGAATTTAAGTCCAACCAAAGTGGATCACGTTGTCAAGGGTGTTGGGTTGGCACTGTCAAACATAAGCAAGCAAGTTAGTGTTTCTATTGGCTCATGCCACACTGATTTTGTAATGAATATAAACTGTCTAGTGTTACCACAAATCACGGATAGGCTGCCACTCGTATCTTTTGATAAATCTATTTTAAATATTGCTGAGTTGCAAAATATGGCAGACCCTAAATTCAATATACAGAGTGACATAGACATGTTGCTGGGCTCTAGTATTTTCTGGAAAATCATAGGCACAGATCAAAAATCACTCGGCAAGAATTTACCTGTGATCCAAAGCAGCAAGTTTGGCTGGATTATAGCGGGAAATTTAAATATAAAATCACACTCACAGGCTAATTATTCGGTTTCAAATTTAAATATTAATCAAGGATCATCTTTAGAAAAACAAATTGTTAAATTTTGGGAGATTGAAGAAGTACAACCTAAAAAGATTTTGCTTTCAGAAGCCGAAAGGTACTGTGAAGAGCATTTCTCCATAAATACACAGAGGGATGCCACAGGTAGGTTTATTGTCAAGATGCCGTTTAAGGAAATTCTAAAAGATTTAGGAAAGACTAGAGAGAACACCCGAAAAAGATTTAATTTTTTGGAAAAAAGATTAAATAAAGACAAAGGCTTGAAAAAGGAATATTCTACAATAATTCAAGAATATAAAACTTTGGGTCATATGAGGGAGATTAATCTAGAAAATATAGCAGATGATGGCTATTTTTTGCCGCACCATGCGGTGATAAAATCTTCTTCATTGACTACAAGGTGTAGAGTGGTTTTCGATGCATCGGCAAAGTCATCTTCCGGTCTTTCACTTAATGATGTACAATACTGTGGACCTACCCTGCAACAGGATGTCTTTTCAATTTTACTTAGGTTCCGCAAATATAAATGGGTAATGACGGCAGACGTATCCAAGATGTACCGCCAAGTGAAAATGCACGAAGACCACACGAAGTATCTTAGAATATTCTGGAGACAGGAGCCGACCGATAAATTGAATTGTTATGAATTGCAAACAGTTACTTTTGGTACTGCGTCTGCGCCATATCTGGCAGTTAGATGTCTAATGGAACTTGCTAACCAAAATAAAAATCGTTCACCGCTTGCTAGCAAGGTTATTTCCAATGATTTCTATATGGACGATTTATTGTCAGGTTCAGACAGCGCAGAAGAACTAATTTTAGTCCAAAAGGAAATTACGCAAATTTTATTAACTGCAGGCTTTGAACTGAGAAAGTGGCTCTGTAACAATGGAAAGATTTTAAGGCAGTTTGAAGTTAATGAAGGTCAAGATTTTAGTATTTTACATATTGGTGAAGACGAACAAAATAAGACTCTTGGTGTCTATTGGAATTCTCACAAAGATTTGATGCAATATGTAATAAATAATATCACAGAAAAGGAGGTGGCAACCAAGAGACTTATTTTGTCAAATATTTGTCAAATATTTGATCCCTTAGGATTGCTTGGGCCAATAATAATTGTGTCTAAACTTATAATTCAAGATCTTTGGAGATTAAAAACTGACTGGGACGAACAGATACCCACAGAACTAAATATCAAGTGGTATAATTTTTTGAAACAACTACCTATTATAAATCAATTTGAAATCCCCAGACATGTTTGCACATCAGATTATGTTTGTATAGAATTACACGGTTTCTCAGATAGTAGTGAAAAGGCCTATGGCGCATGCTTATACATCCGTTGTGTTCTTTCATCTGGAGTGATCTCGAGTAAATTATTATGTGCCAAGTCACGCGTGGCACCAGTTAAACAAAAACTAAACTTACCACGCCTAGAGCTGTGTGCGAGTACATTGCTTGCTAATCTTGCCCATAAAACTTGCGAGGCTTTAGAAATTAATTTTAATAATAAAATATTCTGGACCGATTCGATGATCACTTTATGTTGGATACGTGGCGAAGCCTCCAGATGGAAAACCTTCGTAGGCAATAGAGTAAGCGAGATTCAAACGCTCACAAATTCAAAGGATTGGTATCATGTGGAATCGAGCAAGAATCCAGCAGATCTATTGTCAAGAGGTACTACCCCGGAATTATTAAGGTCTAACAACTTATGGTGGAATGGACCAGATTTTTTAACGCTTCCGCAAGAAGCCTGGAATGTACAAAATGTGATTCCAGCAGAACTGGAAATTCCAGAGGAAAGGTCTATAACCACTCTCAGTGTGGAAGATAATTCTGTAATAACCCAACTTTTGACTAATTATTCTAGAATTCAAAAGATTCAAAGAATTCTCGCTTTTATGTTTCGATTTGCTAAAAATATTAGAAACAAAAATTTACCACTTATTGCTTGTGATGAAAATGAGGTTGAGCCTGAACCTTTGAGTGTGGAGGAACTAGAGCATTCTATGAATTTTTTGATTTCAGAAGTTCAGAGGCGCTATTTTGCTAGGGAATATAATTGTTTACAAAATGACTTGCCTCTGAATAAGAAAAGCACCATTTTAGGATTAAATCCATTTATGAAAAATAATCTCATTAGGGTAGGTGGAAGGTTGAGGAATTCATCTTATAACTTTGACAAAAAACATCCTATATTACTACCAAAGTCTCATATTTTGACAGAACTAATTGCAAGACAAGAACATAAGCGATTAATGCATTGTGGTAGCCAGTTACTATTGTGTTCCTTAAGGGAGAAATATTGGCCAATTGCTGGTCGCAACCTGTGTAAAAAGATATGTAAAAAATGTGTAATTTGCTTTAAGACCAAGCCCACTAATAATACGTCTTACCTAATGGGCGACCTTCCCGGTGTTAGAGTTAATACCTATTTTCCATTTTTAAACGTTGGTATTGATTATGGGGGTCCTTTTTTCATAAAGGATCGAAAATTTAGAGGAGCCAAGATAACTAAGGCGTATATCTGTCTATTTATTTGTATGGTCACTAAAGCTATACATTTAGAGCTGGTTACAACTCTTAGCACGGATGATTTTTTGATAGCTTTCAAGAGATTTGTGAGTAGACGCGGTAAACCTACGAATGTGTATAGTGATAATGGTTCCAACTTTTTGGGAACAAATAATGAACTCTCTGGAATTCACCAGTTTTTGCAGACCAACTCGCAGTATATAGCAGAAAATTTGGCAAATGATAGAATTGTATGGCATTTCATTCCTGCCAGATCCCCAACTTTTGGGGGCCTTTGGGAAACAGGTATTAAGAGTGTCAAGCATCATTTGAAGAGAGTTTTGTCTGAGACAGCTTATACCTATGAACAGCTCAGTACCATATTGTGTCAAATTGAAGCTATCCTGAATAGCCGTCCTTTATCCCCTTTATCCAGTGATCCTGAAGATATGACAGCGTTGACACCGGCACACTTTTTAATTGGTCGGAGCTTAACCGCAGTACCAGAATATCCTGTCATCGACATTCCACAGAATCGATTGGATTTATATCAACAGCTACAATCTGTAATTCAGCACTTTTGGAAGAGGTGGCAGAAGGAATACATCTGTGAACTACAGATGCGTTCGAAATGGAAACAGCAGTCTCAAAACCAAATCAAGATTGGTTCACTTGTGTTGGTCAAATGTGAGAATCTTGCTACCCTGAACTGGAAATTGGGAAGAATAATAAAACTTTACCCCGGTAGTGACAAAATTGTTCGTGTCGTGGACATTAAGACTACCAGCGGAGTAATACGCCGTTCGTTGAATAACATTTGTTGTTTACCCATAGAACAATGATTTATTTTTTGTGTTCGTGCCGTTTTTTTTTTTTGAGTTGTTTTTTGAAGAAACTTTAGTTTTTCAAGGCGGGCGGTATGGTGAAGCCTCTAAGCAAAAACAGCTCAATCGTGCAACGTCGAAACAACGTGTATCGAGGCTGGCCGTAGACCTTGTGTGCTGGCATCGCGGAATAGACAGGCGCGAAGAAAACACCACCGTACCACCGTTCATCTCTCTCTCTCATTGTAACCTTTTTAGTAAGACGCTTCATTTTTTCTGTTCAGAATTATTATTTGTTTATTGTTCAAAATAAAATACATTTAAAAATACAGTATGCAGTCCACATAATTTATTAGCTCTACGAAAAGACGGTGAGAATTCACCAGTAGCAACGCAATAGCAAAATCAGAATGGCTTTCATGGACCTGCCAGTAAGCCACTAGAGAAATAAATAGGGCAAGCAAAAGGGATCAAGGGGGCTCTCGCAAAATGTCGTCGTGAGGGGGGCTAACCCAAGGTTGTTTGAGATACAGTGACTCTATTACCCACAGTGGCGACAATAGGGTAGTGGACAATTTTTTGAAATATTTTTTTTATTAATATTCATTTCAAAATAAACAATTGTTGATGATTCTTTGATTTTAGAAAAGAAAAATATACGTTGAAAAAAATTAACAAATTTGTACTTATTTTAAACGCTATAATTTACCGCCAGGAAATTACGTCATAGCTGTTATGTATGTCCAATAGTGCGTCCTTATATTTTACATGCTTTTAGAAAAAGATGCCGATAAACTCAGTACGCACTACGCACTGATTGATAAATAGAATTCTCTTAAAAAGTGGGGTTATGTTGAGGGTGCGCCTAAATGTAAAAATACCCGAGAGACGCTGATATATCTCTCTTTTTTGCACTAAAGAGTAAGTTTGTGTCGAATATCGGACGTAGGTTTTATTTAATTCATACTTAAATACAACAGCTATGACGTAGAATCAGGGCGCGAAATATTTCCGTTCAAATAGTGCGTCCCAAAACTCTACTTTTACCGCCGTTTTAAACAAGGTTAGTAATTTTATCTGAAATTTCTTTTGTTACGAATATTTTTTATTTACTCCATAGATGAAGAATAGATCATCGATTTCATTGAAACTATACCTTGTCCACTACCCTATTGCTGTCTTATTTTCGATTGGTTTTAAAATCCCATATAGGTATTTATATTGAAAACGCCGCCATCTTGTTCCCAACCTCTTGTTCCTTTTAAATATGAATATATGGGATTTGGGTGAACATCCATCATAAAACAGGAAAAACAACGTATTTGATAGACCTAATAATGGTCATCAAATATGTCGATTTCAATTTTTTATGATAGATGTTCATTTAAATCTTATATATCAATATTTAAAAGTAACAAGAGATTGGGAACAAGATGGCGGCGGGACCTCTATTGTCGCCACTGTATGTAAAGGTTTATTTAGCCACTGTAGTTTGAGAGAGGTAGGTTGCCTGATAACTTTTATGACGTCATCTGGGTTGCCTCAGCATAATGAAAATCTCCATAAGGCACCCCAGATGACGTCATCAACTTACCCATTACCAGAGCACCTATAAACTTTAGGAACCTTGGGGCTAACCATCCTTTCTTCTTCCACCTGAGCCTGGGATGACTTGACAATATTGGTAGTAAGAAAATCAAATATTTTCAATTTGTAGGCTTTTTTGTTTCCATCTTTTTCTAGGGTGAAATTATACAAAAATTTAATAATTAAATTACAGTTAAATTATTTAATTGAGGCCTGGCTTATTCATCTTCACTGAGATAAAATTGCTGGTAACTGCATTTTTAGATATTTAATTTTATCTCGATTTATTATTTTTGTTTGGTATGATTTTTTTATTGTGATTGTGAACGTTAATGACATAATGCCTTTATGACCAAAGCAACTTTCAGTCTCTAAAAATCATGCTGATGTTAAGTATCAAAATTATATTGTTTTAGTCGAGGTTTTAGTTCTATTTTTGTTTTCAACAACACTTTGGGTACTTACGTATCAAAGACAAAAAGGAGGTTGAATGCAATATAAAAATATGACTAATAGGTAACCTGAGGTAAAACAAATCATTTATTTACATTCGTGTAGATTAGGCCAGTTATGTTTTATGCGGTTTTCACAGCTTTTTTACAAGTTTTGGTGTTATTTTGTTTAAAAAAAGTTAGAGCGGAGTGTTTGTGTTCCAGTCTATGAGGTCTTTTATCTAAAAGTTTGCTAGGTTTCCCAATAATGGATTAAATTCAGGTTTTTTCCAACAAATATCAAAACTAAGTGTCACAAGAACAAATATATAAGTATGTTCATACCAAATAAACTTATAGTTGGGTTGTCAAGCTCGGTCAGCACAGCGTTGCCGCCTCTTGCATATTTTCCTTTGGTCAAAATATTTTCAGAAACAATAATGGATTATATTATAATATAATGCAAACATTATTTATTACCTAAATTATAAACATTGATTCAAAGCTTGGTTTGATAGATATCCAATAACAACTCATTTGTCAATCATCACTTAAAATATAATAGTAACGCTCAGTACCTTTTTTATTTACAGCCACTCTAAATACTATAAATAATTAAACATTATGAATATTTGGACCATCAAGAATATTTTCAATTATTCTGATTCTGATTTTCCCATGATAGTCGTTGAGTTTTCGATGAAAGTACCAGCGATACACCTTCAATGAATCCTATTTTCATTGCCAGTATGAAGTGTGATATATCTAAAAAAAGCATTTCATTTATACATATAATACAACTGCTCTCTGTATTCATGAAAGAAAACAAACTGGTACAAAGCCTCCTGCTTAAGTCTTAGATAAGACCTCAAAAATGATATGTGTTTAACAGCAATATCAGGCAGTTTTATGAGCCCTCGTCTTCAGTCATCTTTTTTCCATTTGAAGCCTATTTCTTTTAACATTCTACTCAATGACATGTGACTGCCATCATTTAATTGTTTGGCTTTCAATTGCTCCCAAATACAAAATAATGTTACATGTTGTTCTACAAGAAGAAAGAAGGCGATTCATAGATATCTATGTACCTTATCTCAGACGATTTACTTTTTGTATACATATCATAAATGGTGTTACGTATAGCACTGCTATCGAACTTTGAAACATCACAGACACTCTTCGAAGTGCGTCGCTTCTTAGAAGGCGATTCCAAAACTTCGTTATTTTTGACTTTCTTTGAAATAGCACAGACAGTGGACATACTTAAGTTCAAAGCTTCTGCTACGCGCTAAAAATGAGAGAAAATAAAGTTCAAATTGGAAATTCCTATTTGATCACACCCACCTACCAGCATTTAAGGGCTATTATTATCGCATTCTCGTTCAAAATATTGTAAAAAGGATGCAATTAGTTCTTTGCAACGGCTATTAAGCTGCTTGGACATCTTGTACACTTCACACTACAAGCTGCTTTGAAAAACTAGCTCACAATTAATAGCACTTGAACCAAAAACTCGTAAACTGTCAAAACGCAATCAAAATTCAAAATGTCAAGAATTTAATTTGGCAACATTACATTTTTTGAAGTGTTGTTACCAACTGAATGGCCAGCGGGAAATTCAAATTCCAATTAAGTCAATCCGACGCCGAATATTTTCACGGTTGGCGATAACGATTGTAAAAATGGCGTCATCGATGTCACAACTACAAGTTTATTTGGTATGAACTATAGTTACTCTATATTCAATCTATTTTTCAGTCAGATCTTCTCTTTTGAGAACATTAATCAATTTTTCTCTTCTTTCTTGAGCTAACAAATCAGACCTCCCATTTTTATTTAAAATTGATGGAAACCTATGGAAGGATATTGTATCCCTTGCGCTATACTGCCACAATTAACAACTAAACAAACTCTAGGCATGTCCAAGAAACTTCTGAATCACACAAAAGGTATTTATTTTAAAAAATCTAACTAAAAACCTGAAAAACACTGTAAATTATATCTTTGTTTTACCTCAAGGCGACTGTCAATAGTGTCAAACTGTCAGATCGTGTACTTGCCCTATTACGTCACAAATCACACAACGTCACTTTCGATAGAGGGACAAACATGTCATTGGGACAAAAAAAAAAACGATATTCACATTTATTTGCGCACTGTATAACTACATGTAGTCCTTAAACGCCTTTTTGGTCCCTCCGTTGAAAGTAAGTGTACACAGAACGCGTTCAAAGCGGCTTAAACGCGCTTGGCGATTAAAGTGTTTGGAACGTCTTTTGCAACTAGAATTAAAATAATGTTGTATATAGCGAGTGGCCCGACAAGACGCTTCTTGCATTTTGCGCTTCTTAAGCGATAGACGAGAAAGAATTTATATCGCAAATGAAAACAAATCAGTTTGTTTTTTGACCGCGTTTAGCGTGCGTTCTTTGACAATTTATGCCTAGTTTTCTTTCATTTAGGAATTTAAAATGTCTATTCAATATTAAGTCAAAGGTTTCAATGGTCATTCTATAGTATTCAAAAAATTTATCAGGATGTTGCTACAACTGGAGAAAAAAGTATAAAATTCACCCTTTGTGGTTCTATCTTGGTTCATGGACCCAGCCAGAGAGTCTCATCACCATAATCTAATTCAAGATTTATGTTCTCGGTACGTAATAGCTTTCGTACAACCTTATTATCACTCGCCGACGTATTTAAAGAAACTGCATGGTGCAAACACGCAACACGCAGCTTCTTTTCTTCTTTGGATACAAATCGCAAGAAAATCTTCGAACGCATAAAAAGCATATGAAGTAGAGGTCAAAAAGCATTTTAATGTCGCTTCAATCGCATTCTGTGTGGCCGTACACTAAGGCTATGTTGTAACGTCAGTTAGTTCCTAATTCTCTCTAAAGCTTATAGTCCAGGAGGCAGTGAAATTTTTGAGCACCTATTTTCCCAGTTGGTGTCTATTGAATAGTTTGTTCTCCTGGTGATACAAAAAAAGAATTTTCGAGTCTGGCTAAAATTTTCGGATGGGTTCACAAGATCAATGAAAAATACAAGTACACTTATTTTTCCAGACATAAATATTTCACATTTACTACAATAGAACATGAAGTATATGATAATAGCAATTTGGTTTATCTCAGATAGTGGAAAGTGAGTCTGGCTGAAAATTTTCGATCTTCAATTTTTCACTTGCCAGACATATTATTCATACTCACAGATTAGCCAGACTATTTTTATACGTAACTTCAGTATACTTCTCATTAGTAGACCTATTTTAATCACTGAAAAAAATAAGGGCCGCGCATTCGTAAGCTTCAACGTATTTTGCGCCTCAACCCATCGGAAAACCTCCCCTAAAAATATATGAATTTTGCTTAGAATTACTAACCCTACAACTCTATCCATGTTGTCTGACTGGGAAAATAAGTACCGAAAATCGTCACTGCCTCCTAGACTATTAAATGGTCTAATTTTTGTTTCTTCAACATGAGACCTTGAAAGGGGTTTCCATGTCTTTTCCTATAACTATTGCAGATAGACATATCAAACCATATATCGTTGAAATAAGAATGAAGGTGACTAACTGATAAGCGCTCAATATACATGGTGTTCCATTTGAAAGAATATAACTTTGACCCAGCGTGTATGCTTAAAGCTGACTTAGTTAAATAAGCTGTTCATTTGTACTGCTTTTCATGCACAATAAGCGTTCTGCGTCTTTTTATTTATTAATTCAAGTATCTATATTATTTCTTTAAAATGGGACTATGAGGGATAAACCTAAAAAACGTAGTATATCTGGAAGCAGGTTTGAAAAGCTAATCCAATAAGTAGGTCAATAATATACGGGGTGTTTGCTTCGCCTCACTTTTATGACACACCCTGTATACTTCTAACTAACTTCATTGTAAAGTTTCTGATATTACCTACAACTTTTACATTTAACATGTATGGGCACCTCTTCAAACAGGTGAAATAGGTGTGGTTGCAAAATAATATTTTTATGATGAAGTTAGTTTGGTCAAAGATGTTCTTATTTGTGATGTGAGTTTTAGTGGACCCGGAATCCATGACATTATACAAAAACTCCACAATTACTGGACCACCAGATCTCAATAACAAACAATTTTGAAAATAAGCTTCAGTGTTCAGCATTCGATTGTACAGGGTGGGCATTTTATTAGGGGCCTATGTCTTTCCTCAGAAACTACAGGGTGTACAAAAAAAAAATATAAATACAAAAGTTTCTTGGTTTTAAGCAATGTAGTCAATTATTTGAGTTTTATTTATACAGGGTGTCCCAAAAGTGCTGCACCGACTTCAAAACCAGAATTTTAAATGGGACACCTTGTATATTTTTACATTTTTGGAATCCCGGAGAAAAATAAAGGTAACTTTCATAAGAACTCCCTATTCGAATTTTGCGTAATTTAGGCAGAAATTGAGGTTATGTATTTTTTTTTTAACAAATTTATGCCCTCAGCAAATAGTGTCTTGTGCGGCTGGTAGTTAAGATTATTAAATAAAATTTTAACCACATCTTAAGAAGACTACCTCCCAACGATCTACGATGGCTAGGCGCTTTAAATTTATACAGGGTGTCTCAGATCATAGGACATTTTTTAAAATTTTTAATTTGCAATATCTAAGTTTTTTTTATGGAATACCCTATATTTGATATTTTTTTGTTAAAAAGGCTAAAAATACCTATCCATTCATATATATATATATATATACTCGTATATATATGTCCTATACCTAAACGACAAGATGGAGCTCCGTACCACAAGGGGAACAATGTAAGAGACTATTTAAACCTACATTACGTCCGTTGCATAGGGGAAAATGGAACGATCTCGTGGCCAGCTCGAAGTCCAGATCTCACCCCACTAGATTTTTTCTTATGGGGAACATTAAAGGAAATTGTATACAAAGAAAGGCCTACTACGGTAAACGATGTGCAAAGACGTATCACAGAAGCTGTAGCGCACTTAAATGAAACGAATTCTCTGTTACTAGCTTTAATTTAGGTGTTGATGTATTTTTTTTAAGATTATTCTTTGAAATTATATATTGAAATATATCGATGAAGAAGTGGTCTAAATATTTCGTGAACTATTAGATTTAGGTATAGGACATATATATATATATATATATGAATGGATAGGTATTTTTAGCCTTTTTAACAAAAAAATATCAAATATAGGGTGTTCCATTGAAAAAAACTTGGATATTGAAAATTGAAAAAAATGTCCTATGATTTGAGACTCCCTGTATAAATTTAAAGCACCTAGCCATCGTAGATTGTTGGGAGGTAGTCTCCTTAAGGTGTAATTGAAATTTTATTAAATAATCCCATATATATAATATACAAGGTGTCCTATTAAAAATTCTGGTTTTGAAGTCGGTGCAGCACTTTTGGGACACCCTGTATAAATAAAACTTAAATAATTGACGACATTGCTTAAAATCAAGAAAATTTTGTATTTATATTTTTTTGTACACCCTGTAGTTTCTGAGAAAAGACATAGGCCCCTAATAAAATGCCCACCCTGTACAGGGTGTCCGAATTTGGATGGTTTCAATAGGAAACGTCAATTTCTGAGCCAGACACAAAAAAATGAACCCCCCACTCCGAGGCTCAAATTTCTTGAAATTTTGATTAGTGCAAACTACATTTTGATATTTTCAACCGTTTAGACGCTAGAGGGCAATTCTCGATTTTGAGCAATACTGTGAAATCTTCATAACTTTTTTGCGAGCTTTTTTGTTTATAAGAATAACTGATTTCCGTAAAAACTTCCTAGAAGCACTTTTTCAAGCAGAATTCAGTGACGTTTTCAGTTTTTTTTCTATTGGGCCTCGATTTCAAGATATTGACCAAAATCCGATTTTTTTCAATGGGACACCCTATATATTAATAGCTCTCTTAAAAGCTCTGCTTTTACTGATTTCAATGATATATATTTCGATAGGTTTATCTCTAACAGTTTTCGAAAAAAAAATAATTTCGTTTTTTTCTATAAGAAACAATGTGTTAAAAAAGGTCTCTATATTTGTAAGGCAAATGAGCAAGGTCTCTTTCTAACTCATTGTTTCTTATGACAAAAACCAAAATAGTCTTTTTTCTGGAAAACTGTTAGAGATAAACCCATCGAAATTTGTATCATTGAAATCAGCAAAAGCAGAGCTTTCTAAAGAGCTATTAATATATAGGGTGTCCCATTGAAAAAAATCGGATTTTGGTCAATATTTTGAAACCAAGGCCCAATAGAAAAAAAACTGAAAACGTCACTGAATTCTGCTCAAAAAAGTGCTTCTAGGAAGTTTTTACGGAAGTCAGTTATTTTCATAAACAAAAAAGTTCTGAAGATTTCACAGTATTGCTCAAAATCGAGAATCGCCCTCTAGCGGCTAAACGGTTGAAGGTATCAAAATGCGGTTTGCACTAATCAAAATTTCAAGAAATTTGAGCCTCGGAGTGGTGGGTTCATTTTTTTGTAACTTGTTCAGAAATTGACGTTTCCTATTAAAACCATCCAAATTCGGACACCCTGTACATACCTTCTAAAATACGAGGTGTTTCTTCTTTGACTGTTCTAGAGTGTTTTTGTTATTATGTTTGTTTGTTCTTTGCGCATTATTGTCTTATGCATGTATGTGTGCTATATTATTATACAGGGTGTCCCAGCCGAGAGTGACCCATTTTGAATGCCCATAACTTTTGAACCAGGTGTGCTAGCTACCTGCGGTTTATGCCATTCGATTTCTCTTGGCCTAAAGTTTTTTTTAGTAGGTTGCAAATTTTTTTGAAACTTATACAGTGCGAGTAAAAAAAATCCGTTTTTAACATCGAAATTCTCCACAATTTCTAATAGAACACCCTGTATATCACAACGTCAAAAAAAAACTTCATGTTCAAGGTATCCATCATAAACATAGTCCCTGAAAATTAAAGTTTTAGCCGTGAAAAATCAAAGTCTAAATCTTGGTATGTTTGCAAATGTATGCAATGCTTGATATCACTATAATACAACATAGATATCAATTAAGTTATAATACATTTTCCAAGAAAATTTAACGAGTTCGAGAGTATTTTCTCTGGAACTTGTTGAACAGAGATACCCCAACAGTAACGGTTTGGTGTGCAATCTTTATTGAGAAAAAAAACAGACCATTTTTATTAATGAACCAACGATAAGAGAAACTGTATACACTGATATTTTTCCCACAGTTAAGACAGGAGGGTATCTTGGATGATATCTATTTTCAGCAGGATGGTGCCCCCCCCCCCCCCCACCTCATTCTTCTTTTATAGCAAGGGAATCACTAGATATGACACTTGGGGAAAGACGGACAAGGAGAGCTGATCCTATAGAATGGACACCTTACTCTCCTGACTTGAGAGTTCTACACTTTTATCTCTCGGGTTATGTTAAGGAAAGATGCGGTAATACTTTGCTTAAATGACCTGGAAGATCTTGAGCGGAACATTTGTAATGTCATTGAAGCGATTCTCCAGGAAATGTTACACAATGGGGACATTCACCATATTTGAATTTCATTGCTTTATTATTTTTAATCAATTGTATTAACCAAAATAAAAATACCCTTGCTTCCAGTTGGGTTTAAAATGTCCTAATTTTGTTTAAAATAATTTTCAAGAATGCTGTTTTCATCCCACATATTTAAACGTGCTGGAATGGCGCCATTGTATGACGTATATACACTTTCCGACCAATAAGAATCGTTCACAATAACTCTGGCGCACATCTTATATGCTTTCCTTGTCTAAGCTCTGAAGAGTGACAATGATGAAATTCCTTCATTCGTTATTTGCATCTTGTTCGTTTAACGCTGGTCAACATAACCTCTTGACAGTTAGACGGTGCAACGTTGCCAAACTGAGTGTCGTGATTCCTTAATACTAACATGACGTGGCATAAATCCTTTTTCAACACTAGAAAAACTGTTGTTCTACAACTAAACCCACTAACAATTAAAAAACTGCATTAATTTTATAACTGTAGTCCAAAATATACTACAAAAAACTATGTTATGCAAGGATAAAAACGAGGTTTCTAGAGGCAATCTTGGAAATCAACAATGGCAACGACAATCTGACAACGTACTTATTTGCAGTATATTTTTGCTAGTTGTAGGGACTGACGTCATATTCGGCGGGTTTTCTGCGGCGTTTGAAATGCTGCTGAATTTATATTTTTTATTAAAAATTAACGATAACTCAAATGTTCCCCAAAATAGTGCTATTAGACTTAGTTTGTGTTCTAGAATTAGAAAATAAAATAAAAAAGAAACACTAAATATCCCCATGCATTCAACCATTTACTGATCTATAAATGCCTGGAACAGAATGGCTAACATAAACATATACAGCACTTTGTATAGTTTCATGCAGTTTTTATTAACTTTTTATTAGGCAAACATAAGTTCCAAGTTTTGAAAATATACGTTTGCAAAAATACCACGATTTCGATTCTGGTTTTCGTACATGTATACCTTGAGCATGAATCTTTTTTTTTACGACGTGATATTATCACAACGCTCAAACTGCATAAACTATACAAAATTCCGTATATGTTTATGTTAGGCATTCTGTTCCAGGCATTTATGGATCAGTAAATGGTTGAATGAATTGTGTAACATTTCCTGAAGAATCGCTTCAGTGACATTACAAATGGTCCACTCAAGATCTTCCAGGTTATTTGAGTAAAGTATTACCGCATCTTTCCTTAAAATAACCCCAGAGATAAAAGTCTAGAACTCTCAAGTCAGGAGAATAAGGTGTCCATTCTATAGGACCAGCTCTCCTTGTCCATCGTTCCCCAAATGTCATATCTAGGGATTCCCTTCCTATTAAAGAATAATGAGGTGGGGGCACCATCCTGCAGCAGGATGGTGCCCCCTCATTAAATTTTATTGGAAAATGTATTTTAACTTAATTGATATTGATATCTTAGCATTGCATGCATTTGCAAAAATACCAAGATTTCAATTTTGATTTTTTATGGCTAAAACTTCAAGTTTCAGGGACGATGTCTATAGGTATATGGATACCTTGAACAATGAATCTTTTTTTGGCGTTGTGATATACAGCTATACAGGGTGTTCCATTAGAAATAGTGAAGAATTTCGATGTTGAAAAACGGATTTTTTTTTCTCGCCCTGTATAAGTTTCAAAAAAAAGTGCAGCCTACCTAAAAAAACTTTAGGCCAAGAGAAATCGAATGGCACAAACCGTAGGTAGCTAGCACACCCGGTTCGAAAGTTATAAGCATTTGAAATGGGTCACTCTCGGCTGGGACACCCTGTATTTGTAATCGTCTAGAGGAAATCATGTAGGTTTTATATCTTTGATTATTTTTTATCTTGACTATAACTTAATACCTAATTACATTTGGTTGTCCATATACCAACTTAGCATATTAGTTCCTATACATTTTTACAAAAGTATATTTTTTATTTAATTGCAGGTCAGAAGGCCATCGGCAACAGGACAGATAACTTTGACGGACATACAGTTTATACTGGAGATATCTTGCAAGCATACCTGGATACCAAACATTAAATCGACTCAACTTTCAAAATGTCTGGAACCAGAGTATACGTAGGTGATTTGCCCCGTGGTACAAGCAAAAGAGATTTGGAGCGTTTTTTCAGAAATCATGGACGCATACGTGAAATAAGCCTCAAGCAAGGCGGGTATGGATTTGTCGTATTTGATGACTGCCGCGATGCCGAATATGCGATTTATAATTTGAATAGAGAAAAGATAATGGGTGAAAGAATAAGAGTTGAAAGGGCCCGACATCGAGGTAGACATACATGGGGTGAATCCGAAACTAGTAGCAGTGGTTCGGACAGAGAAAGAACACGTAGGAGATCTCGTTTCGCGCATCCTATCCGCACAGATCACAAAGTGATTGTCGAAAATGTATCCCGGAGAGCATCCTGGCAAGACCTGAAAGATTACATGCGTCAAGCTGGAGATGTTACCTATGCAGATGCCCATCTCAGAAAAAAAAACGAAGCATTGGTTCATTTTGCAAGCCGAAAGGACATGCAAAACGCCATTGAACAGCTGAACGGCAGCATGCTTTTTGGACGGCGTATTAAAGTGTACGAAAAAAAAAGTACACGTGGAGAAGAGTCGAGCTCTAGTAGTTACTCCACGTCTAGATCTGGGGGCGGCAGATCACGGTCCTCACGTTCTGGTTCCAGAGATCGTTCCAGGTCCAGAGATGACCGAACCCATGCCGTGTCCGATGAAAATGGACATCGTTCCAGTTAGATGTTTAGAAATGGTTCTTAGTCCAGAGCGGCATCAGAAGAACTTTCCGACTACAGATAGGTTTAAATATATTTTCCACATTTTTATTATAGTTTATGTAGTAATGTTGTATTAATTTAGATTTAGTTATGTCATCGACATTGTTAGTTAAAAAAAGTCAAATTTCCTACCAACAGCATTATATTGACTTTGAAAAGATACTTTTGGTCCTTGAATCTGGGTGGATGAAAATCACGTTTTATTTTTTTCATAAATTTTAATTTTAGACTACGCAGATATAACTGACTTTTCCAGTCAGTAAAGCCCAAATAAATAAGTCAAAAATAAACTAAAAGCAAAGAATAAGATCGTGATAACCAGTAAAGAATAAATGGATGATTTTTGATGCAAGGAAAATCGTTGGCTTTAAACGGGCTTACAAAAAAAAAATTATACACTAATGCTAAATAGAACAAAATATTATGTTAGTATAAAAGTATTGCCCTAGTATTATAAAATATAGGCATACTTGTCTATTTTTTAAGGATATACATTATAAATGTGTTAGTATTAACTATAGTTGTAGTCTGCGTATCCAATGCACTTATTTTGAAAAGCTAACACATTCAGTAGGTACCTATACAATATATTTGTTTCAATAAAGATACAGCAAATGGAAATGTTATACATTTTTTATTGTAGCAAATATTTTGACTAATGCTTATGCAATTTTAGTGTTTTTTTTTGGTTAGTTTCAGTTTAACTAGTAAGGAACAAATACATCATGTTGTTTTTTTTTTAAATTTAATAAATAATTAGGTACCTGTGTCGTTACTGTGAGTAAAAAGGTAAATCTAAAACCAGGAACTGATACTTGGAGACATGCAGAAGATTTTAGAGTCTAACCTTGAAATAAAAGAACCTTAATAAGGTTTCTTGGGTTTTGCCAGACGATGTTCCTGCCGAAATAATCATTGAACATCTTCAATGGGAATCTGTCTACTTGACATGAATCTAGATAGAAAATCTTAAACAATCTTTTTGATATGACACACTATTAATGCTAACTGCTAACCAAAACAGTTTGAGAATAAAGTTAAAGGAGCTTTCTGCTTAGGTCTTTTTGAATAATTATGATGCGATACTAGCAAAAGAAACTTCGATAAATGAGAGCTTTTCCAGAACAATGAACTTGGTTTGTAGAGGTATAACTTTCATAGAGAAGATAGGTAAGCAACTCAAACTCAAAAAAATATTGATTGCTATCAAGCAGTCGCTATCTAGTGAAGACTATGTCGTTTCAAAGGATCACATCGTAGAATACTTACAAAGATCTTACAGTGAATTATAATTACAAAATATAAAATGGAAGGAAGATTTCGATTTTAGACATATTATGGTTTTGTGTGACAAAAACAAAAGGTTGAACCAGAAATTAAGGCTGTGTTCAAAATTCTCCCCCCTTTTGAAGGAATTCTTTTCTTCATATTTTATTCAGTTTCAATTTTACATAGTCGGCTAACAGATCTTCTAAACAAGGGCGGTTTAAAGGGGGGGGGGTAGAGGGGGTAATTACCCCCCCCCCCCAGACAAAGATTTTTTTTAAACACTTAAGAATAAAATTTCAACAAAAGATAAGTTCTATAAAGTAAAGCATAGAAGGCATTGTATAAATTGATAGGCTCACCAGTATCGACGTACCTACTACTATACAGTGAAATAAAAGGTATTTCATTTGAAAAAAAAGCTATGGTTGTTTGAAATATCTGGTTTTGTGTACTAGGTGTTTGTTTAAAACTGGAACACTTAGTAACTTTCTTATATGATTGAAAATAAAGGGCATGTTTAAGATGGGAAAGTTCTTGGTAAATTGTAACCTTAAGCGCTACAACGATATTTTTTTGTCGTCATAGGTTTACAGGGTGCGCCAAAAAGGTATTATTTTTAAATGGAATGCCCTGTATATTTTTGTTATCCAAATAATATATGATATGTTTGTGAAGCTAACTTTCTAAGAATTTCAAAAATGCAAAAATATACAGGGCGTTCCATTTGAAAAAATGACTTTTTTGGCGCACCTAGTATACCTATGGCGAGAAAAAATCTCATTGTAGCGATTAAGATCATTGCAATTTATCAAGAAATTTTCCAATTTAAACATGCCCTCTATTCTTAATAATAAAAAAGTTATTGAGTGTTCCAGTTATAAACAAACACCCTGTACAGTTACAGTATTGCGAACACCCTATAGAATTTTATCAGATTTTCATAGGACCATGAAGTAAATGTAAGTATACACTAACAGCCTGCAAAAAATTTAGCTTAAGGATCTCAAATGAATGAAATGTGTTGGTTTTTGTTGATACATGCATTAACACATGCAAACTGCGATTTTTTGAAAAAGTTTCAAATATTTCAAAAAGTACTTGAATGTAGAAATTTTCCTGCATTCGAATACATGAAATATGAATGTTGTTTATGAAGATAAATTATGCGCAAACTTGTAACGTCACACCGGCTAAACTCCGAAATGCCAGCCTCCCGTTCGTTCAGTCCTCAGTGAACCGTGCCCTATACTTTGAGTGGTTGCCATTCGCTCTAATGAGATCGTGGACATTTGTTTTGAAAAATTCTTACACGTGTTAAAACTGTACTTCCGAAGCCGGTATGACGTCACAGCCTAGGCGTTCGTAGGTTGTGATGGGTTCAAATTTCCGATTATTGGCTTGATTTCTATACAGTAAATAAATTCATGATCAATATTATGCAATAAATTATCAGTCGTGAGCACAGAAAGTGGGACACCCGTTTTTTCCTATTGTAAAACGGGTTCACCCAGCTATACTTAAGGCAATGACAGGAATTGTCATATTTGACAAAAAATCCATTGTAGAGAAAAGACTGATTTATGCAAAATAGACTGATTTATGCAAAATTACAAGACCTGTCAGTCGAGTGTCCCACTTTTTGGGTTAGTGCAAACGCCGATTTTTTGAAAAAGTTTCAAATATTTCAAAAAGGGTCGAGTTTTTATAGAAATTTATAGATTTGCTCACAGATGGGCACATAATTGACCCATTAGTATAGGTAATTCCTAAGAAAAAGTATATAGGATTGTTATAACAATCCATTAATGTTCTAAAATGTAAGGTGTTCCATTTAAAATAACAAAGGTCTGTCACATACCTCATTTACGGAACACCCTGTGTATATTCAAAAATATTTTAAACTACTAATGGATCTTAGAGTATCAAACAACTTTGTAATTTAATTTTTTTTTCTTGCATTATCCTGGAAGGAGATATCGTCTACTAAGTGAACACCCTGTATAACTATTTTGCCGGCATCGGGCATTCAGGTGCAAATTTGGGCGTGGCACCCTTAAAAAAATTTAGCCTCCGGCGGGGAGCCATTCGACACTTAATGATTTTCCCGTCATCCATTACCCCCCCCCCCCCCCAGAAAATCATCTATGGACCGCCACTGCTTCTAAAAATGCCTGCATTGGTTTTTATGCCTGCTACTCTAACTTTGCCATCGGAACCAGGAAACACAGCTTGTATCTTGCCCATTCGCCATTGTTTTCTTGGTATATTGCCTTCAATAATCACAACTATATCGTTTTGTTTTAACTGTTGCCCATCATCATTCCCCTTTGATCGTTTTGTTAATGTCGATAGATATTCTTTAGTAAATACACGTTTTCCTAAATGAATCTATCAGTTGCTGATATCTCTTCCAATGAATTTTAACATCACCGTTACTACATGATCTGTAAGCGAATGAATCGACGTTCGACTGTGTTATGTTATAATAAAATGGTTTGGTGTTAACCCCTCAAAATCGTCTGGATCCGAAGAGACTTTGGTCAAAGGTCTGAAATTAACGATGTTATCAGTTTCGGCAAATAGTGTTAAAAGAAGTTCATCTTTTAACTTTTGATTTTTTATTGAAGTATTGAAAGTAATTTTGACTGAACGAACTAATCTTTCCCATGCTCCCCATATGTGGCGATGCTGGCGAACTTCTAAATGATTTCATGACTTCGAAGACTCTCCGTCATCTTTGAGTCGTTTATTTCTTTGCGCAGCTTCTTTAATTCCTCTGATGCCCCTCGGAAATTGGTACCATTATCCGTATAAATTAAATTTCTTTCGGACACCCTCTTCTACTTACCATTCTTTTGATTGCCATTATAGCTGCGTCGGTAGTAAGTGAATGTGCTACTTCTAAATGTATGGCTCGAATTGTGAGATAAGTGAACAACACTCCCCATCTCTTTTCTGTTCTTCTACCTACAGTAACATATAAGGGACCAAAATAATCTATGTCGGTGTATGTAAATGGTTTAATGTCCGGAGTCAGTCTAAACTAAGGAAGCTGTCCCATCTTCTGTATAATTGGTCTAATTTTCTTGATTTTACACCACTGACAGTTTGAAAATACACTCTTGACTGAAGCTCTCTGAGATGTATTATTATCCAAAAATGTTGTCTGATTTCCAGTGGCGGACCTAGGATCTTTGGGGCCCGACGCCAAATTTTTTTTTGGGGCCCTGTCATGCTTTTTTTAGGTATTTTTCTTTTGGTGTTGGGGTGTAAAGTGAGTGTGCGAAAGTTATTTATATTTTTGAAGTTTTTAACAACCAAATATAGAAATAAATTTAATCAAAAAACAAGTTTATCAAGAAGTTAAACCAAAAAAAAATTTATAAAAATTCAGGAACTTTTTATCTAACCAAAAAGAAATACATCATGGTAGTACCGCACTGCACTGATACTGTCCGTACTCCACCGACAAGTGCCATAAATTATCTGAGTCTGGAAGACAATAGGCAATTTTTTGCGAGGATAACCAAGCATAATCTTTTGCTGGATTATATGATGTGTCATTTGTGTCATACTCCCCTAACTCCCCCACCATCAAATTCTGGGATACTCGAGGATCAAGAACACCTAATTTCTTCTGAGAGAACAGACCGGAAATCACCTTTTCTACATTTAAAATCGACGAAAAAATTAACACTAGCACAGCCTGAATCGCAAGCATTCCATTGAGGTACAGAAACCTGTATTTTTTTTTCAAATTGACGTATAAAATTGAAATAGAACCAATAGAAACATGACAATATCCTTGCGTGATGACGTCATTTTCATTATTGACCTAGGTATTTTTTCATTATTTTCATTATTAACCTAGGGAGAGAAATTCAATTTTTTCTTAGAAAAATAGATTGAATAATGTCTATTTCTCAGGTTAGTAGTAAAAAAAATACTATATTCAGGGTGTCTCACGGTGGATCGTGTATTAGACGTTAATGGAGAACTGAAAAGCGGATCATTTTGAAAATTTGGCAACCGGGATAAACGACCATAATCTACACTTTAAACATATTTTTGTTTATGCGGTGTTGCCGCTTCTACTCTAAACCAGTGGCAACTTCGCTATTTCAAATGGAACACCCTGTATGTGATTGCATGTTTGGATTCTAAGTTAAATTCTGAGCAGATTTTATGTGATATACCCTATACCTAAGTTCAACTGTTTTGGAAATATTGACAGTTGAAAATTGACTTTTTGCAACTTTGACAAGCTGTAAAACCTAAACGGTTAATTTTAGAGGAAAACCGTTTTTATATTCCTATCTTAGATTTTCATAAACTATCATTTGACACCAACTTTGAACTTAACCGGAGATTAAATTCAACTGGAATTTTTAATCATGGATTTAATTCAAAGTTGATGTCAAATGATAGTTTATAAAAATCTAAGATAGGAATGTTAAATCGGTTTTCCTCTTAAATTAACCGTTCAGGTTTTACAGCCTGTTAAAGTTGCAAAAAGTCAATTTTCAACTGTCAATATTTCCAAAACAGTTGAACTGAGGTATAGGGTATATCACATGAAATCTGCTCAGAATTTTACGTAGAATCTAAATATGTAATCACATTCAGGGTGTTCTATTTAAAATAGCGATGTTGCCACTAGTTTAGAGTAGAAGCGGCATCACCGCATGGTCAAAAATATTTTTAAAGTGTAGATCATGGTCGTTTATCCCGGTTGCATTTTTGTATCGAGCGTCCAGTAACCCGCATTCGGGGTACCCGACCTCGGCACGTATCAAGCGCACGGTAGTACGAAAATCACTCGGACTACCGTATGCTCGATACTCGCGACTCGCGCCTATAGTCTCGAATATCTTTTTGAGTTTTCCTGGCTCCTCACCATCAAGCTACTTGATAATATGTATTAGTTTAATTTTGGTTCTGGTAGTCAAATCGTAAAGCAATTTTAATTCTAGTAGTGAACTAAGTGGAATGGAAAGTAGCAAAAAACTTAAAGATCAATAAGATTTTGCTATTTGCCTAGTTATTTGATGCTGTCTCTAACAAACTATCCCAAACTAACCCTAAGGCTGTCCTTACCTTAACCTTTTGCTCAGCTCCAATTTGGGTTAGTTTTGGTTAGTTTTGTTACTTAGAGACAGCATCATAAATAATTATTTACATCTGCCTGAATCTAATCTCCGCATTTGTCAAATAACGATTGCAGGTATACAAATCCCTAAGTAAATAGCAAAAATCTTGTTAATTTTTACCTGCTTTAAAAATTCGATTTTTAAATCGTTCTAACATATTTAAAAAAATAGGCGTTTTTTTTTTGGAGAAAAAAGTATACAGATGATAATGTCATTGGAAGAATGGCTAACACAATAATTCAAAAATGTTTTCGAAAAAACGTGAAAGTGGCCTATTCTAGCTCGCCATGGTATTCTATTCATGGTAAGGTTATGTAGATAAAACATAATTTTGCTCTTACTTATTCCCTTACCTCGACTTCCTGCTTAGTCTTGAAATTAGTTCGTATTTCGCTGGAATCGACAATGTGGTACATATAATTTTCTGGCCAGTGCATAATAAATGATAAACAATTAAAAAAAAAAAAAAACTGAATTGTTGGACGCCGATCCATAATTTCGCAGAAGACTAGTATCAAGCGTACGGTAGCTTGACAATCGATCGGGAAATCAGACGCTCGTTATGAGACAGGCCTCGGTTAATACGACGTTACCCGAATGCGGTATACTGGGCGCTCGATACAAAATGCATCCCGGTTGCCAAATTTTCAAAATGATCCGCTTTTTAGTTCTCCATAAACGTCTAATACGCCATCCACCGTGGGACACCCTGTATCCCCATTTAAACCTTATTCTATGATCCTGGTGACATACACGAAAAAAGAGGTGGTAGTGACGTTTTGTCGGAAAATAAATTACCACAATAAATTACCTAGGGTGTCAAAGAAGACAAGTATTATGTCACATTTGTCAACATATTCATCAAATTAGAGGCTGAGAAAAAGAAAAATAATCTGAATAACAAAATGTTCGAAATGGAAAAGAGAAAGTTAGAGCACAGCATATACAAAAACAATCAGCAGGCTAACTCTCACGCATATCTTTTCTGCGCACGCCGCCATTTGGGGATACCATCCTGTCATTAAACGGCAGGGGCGTCAAAAATTTAGTAACTATGTTGGCAACACAAGCCTTTTCTACGTAAAAAAATTGAAAGCATCGACAATTTTACATTGTATTGCCAACATAATGTCATTTTGACTTATCTTTAAAAAAAAAACAGACTTTATATTCGTGTTGTCATTTATGGTGTTATCAGTTATCATTCTTTTATATTTAATAATAATAATAAATTAGTTATTATAAATATTATTATGTGAAAGTAATAATAAATAAGTTTATTTAAAGCCAATACGACTCTGTGACACGAAAGAAAAAATTTAAATTATTGTTAATCAGGCCCTGTCGTGTATCCCAAAATGGCCGCTAGTGATGTCAAGACCATAAATTCCTTTATTACACGGGCTGTCACTCGAGTTAGCCTGCTGATATGCTGTGGTTAGAGTTTGAAATGGAAATAGAAAGAAGAAAGTGTGCACAAGAACAAAAGGTAATAGAATTAGAAACTGCTATACAACAAGCAGAAGTCTTAGACAGTAAGACAAGGTCAGTAGAAAATTATAAAATTAGTCAAAGTTCAAAGTACACACATAAAATTGTATTTCCACCAGCACCTACAAACTCAAAAAATATTGGTTATGTAACCACATATGCAGAAAGTTCTGAAGGTGTCAAAAAAGGTAGATCAGAAGTAAACCAGTTATGTGATACTATTAACAAATTTTTATTGAAGATCGACAATATGCAAAGAAACGAATGCAGAAATGAACAGCCTGAATATAAGTATATTCTGGAAGAAGACACACAATGGAAAAGGACTTTCCATTCTTCGACGGACGACCACAGGATTGGCCTACTTTTATTTACTCGTTCAGGGGGATTTCAGCACTATGTGAGTACACCTCAGAGAAATCGGTGATTGAACTTCAAAAATGTTTAAGGGCGAAGGCAAGAAACGCAGTAGCAGGAATGCTAATAAGTCCTAAAAATTTAGAGCAAGTAATTAAGACATTAGAAATAAGATTTGGCAGACCAGTACAGATTATTGAGACTATGCTATATAGAATAAAAAGTTTTCCTCAAATGAGAGAAAATGAATTGGGCAGTCTTATTCTGTTTTCTACACACATCATTAATTTGGTCAGTACAATAAAATGGTCAGACTTTGAAGCATATTTGCAAAATATTTTAGTACTTAAAGAAGCTTACCAGACATAATGAAACTTCGCTATGGGGAGAAGAAATTTACGACAAAGGGCACACAAGAAATCTCTAACATTTTGCTGAGTGATTAGAGAAAATGGCAAATGTAGCTTGTTGTATTTTACCTACAAAAACCACACATGCAAGATTTCCAAGACAAGAACATTCACGGTCAAAACACGAAAAAGCCTTAACGATTTCAACCCGTGAATGCGCTTACTGCCTAAAAAAAGGTCACAGCATTGATAATTGTAATAAACTTTAATCCGATGATGTAGATACAAGATGGAAAGTAATTACTAATAGGAAGATCTGTTTCTCATGCTTGAAGAGTGGTCATCATATCACGAAGTGCAAATCCAGAAAATCCTGTGGAGTAGATAACTGCACACGACCTCACAATAAATTTCTACATAAGATTCAAGAAACAAGAGACATCCATAGCAGACTCAAGTGAACATCCACGGTTGAAGCGAAATCGCAATTTTTACTTAGATTTTTGATGAGGTCTGTAATATATTCTGTAATACTTTCTTCATCTCCTCGAATACGTTTAGAAAAACGATTTTGTTCAGCAATGACGTTGGACATTGGTTGTAAATGATCGGATAATAATTTAACTAGATCAGTATAGGGGTTTGCTGGATCATCTGGGCTACAAACTACAAAGATCGTACAGTATAAAGCATGCGTTAAGTGAACTATCCACTGCCATTGCCTGATGCCAGATGAGGCTTGTGAAGAAACGATGAAAAATCAAAATTTAAGATGAGAAAAATTGACTTATACATAGTCAAATCATTAGGGATGAATCACAAGGCTTTTCCACTTACAAATGAAGATCACTTCAAATAAAACTACTGAGAAATCAATCGACAAATATTGGGATTATTTTTGAATTTTGACCTCCAGACTAGTGAATGTTCCATTCTATAAACTACTATTATATTTTTGAATACGCAATTCAAGCAGATTTCCTTTCGATTTTTAAATTTGATACTTTGATACAAGTTGAATTGTTCTAATTTTTTTGAAATCCTATACATCCTGCGTAAAATATCACAAAGTCACGAGTATTTTGAACAAGCAAATCAAATTACATGATTTAATTAGGGAGCTAGCTTATTACATAGCAAATTTGTTGTTTGGTTGAACACCAATTTTTTTCAGGCTCAAAGTCCATATATGCTTATGTAATTTCAATTTCGTTGAACGCAAAATTGCAATTTTGCTGCGTTAATTAATGGACATAATTATTAAAAACGCGCTTTCGTTGAAATTTGACGCTAAAAACAATGGTAACGTCACTGACTGTGGTTTTTTTTTGCAAGTAATTTCAAGGATTTCGACTTTTCTGTCCGTTGCTGCGTGTTAATTCAATGTCTAAAAAATTAGGACAAATATATATTTTTTTTAATATCCAATATAATAAGTAGGTAGGTACATTATGAAAACTGAGCAAACCTTACCTTATATTAGTATTGATTAAAGTTATAATCGTCTTTATTAACCTCAGGAGTACCTAACACAATTACCTAGTTAAATACTTAATTCAAATGGGAACACGTCTCTTATCAAATTCAAAGTAAATTCCGTGGCTCAAAGTTCAATTCGTTTTTGGTTTGACATTGGAATCCCCTTTTCGTTTGCTCTTTCGTAATAGGCAAATTATATAAGCTGATGTTTTGTAATAATTAGATATTTAAATTTATCGAATAAGTACCTACAAGAATATATTATATTAATATTTTTTTTCTACTGACGTTTCATAATAGCAACTTTTCGATTGTCATTTCAGTTTTGAAACGACATTCTTTTAGGCACTGAGTGCGTGAAAGTTACTTTTAGGCACTCAGTGCGTAAAAGTGACTTTTGAATGCGTAAAAGTGACTTATGAGTGCGTAAAAGTAATTTTTAAGCACTAGTGCCTAAAAGTGTCAATCATTATTCAGAAATAAAAAACAACACTAAACACATATTTGAATTTTGTTTTGTATTTATTATGAATATTGAAAATGGAATTACTGAATTGAACGTTTGGGTTACTCAAAACAGAACTTTGTGTTATTACCTACTTTCTAGGATTTTAAATATTGATGCCGAATTTTGAAAAGAAAATCGCATGAAAAGTGTCAGGTGTCAAGTAAAAGCAGGTGACAAAGATTTTGGGTGTAATCGACTTATTCACATGAAATAAAATTGTGTTTTTTTTATTATAAAATGCCAGTAGAAAAAATCTTGTATACAATACGTTACGAAACGATGTCTTTTAGTCACTCGACGTGTTGTCCAACTCGGCTTTGCCTCGTTGGACAATTTTCACGTCGCGTGCCTAAAAGACGCTCATTTCGTAACTTATTGTATAAATAGCTATTTTCTACTACCGTGCGTAAAGTACTCACTTTACGCACTATTCAGAAGACGTAAAATTTCTCTTCACACACTAGTGCGTAAAGTAATTTACTTCACACACTAGTGCGTAAAGAAATGTCAATGACAAATGTCAACACTGTCAAATTACTATTTTACTGGTAAATTACTTCACGCACTATTGCGTAAAGTGAGAATACTAGAGCACTAGTGCGTGAAGAATTTGATTAAATTTATTTTTTCACACATATTTGATAGGTAGTAGAAAAATTTTTGTATGCAATACGTGCGTAAAGCACCTTTTTTCACTCATGTGATTGTCGCACTCGCCTTCGGCTCGTGCGTCAAAATTCACATTCGTGAAAAAAGGTTCACTTTACACACTTGTTGCATAAATAACTATTTTTTTTCATATACTAGATACCTACATATGGAAAAATTAGGGAAAGGTATTTCGACAACTTCCTTAAGAAGTGTTAATTATTGGTCCTATCTCGACGATTCTAGAATGTTTTCGACTACTCAGGTCGACAAATAGATTCTTTTACTTGAAAATAGAAACTAGAATTCGATTACTTTAGAACATTAAATCAATCCATCTATTGAACGACTATCTTGACAATCTATTAAATTATGAATCATTATTTAAAACAATATTTTATTAGGTATCTACTTCAGGTGCCTATACATTATGCCGCACTTCCATCAGTTTTAGTAGGTACAATTTAGTAAGTCATGATATGTATTTATCTTATCAATATAATCAAATAGTGTTTTCTATACAACGATTACAATCATTTATAGTAGTAAGTAGATACCTACTTAATTTATAGGAACATTAATAGACAAAAGTGTCAAATACATATATCCAAAAACCAAACACAATGAAGGAGATTATTGATCTAAAATTCTTGTCCGATAAATGAATTGATAATCTAATAATATATAAAATCGAGGATAAAATTATTGAATTTATGATAAAGGAAGTAGATGTCAAATGTATATCAGGAAACATTGTGAAGTAAATGATCATGACTGTTATGGCTATCAATCATGCTTAATTTCGTGAAAAATTTGCCACTTTCAGAATTTGTTTATTTTTAATAAATCATAACAGATTAATTAATTGCCAGATGACAAGCTGTTCTTATCAGAATCAAAAATAATACTCATGTTAATTGAAAGTTCATTCAGGTCGAGTATTTTTGACATTGGAATCCCCTTTTTGTAATATCTGGCACACAGACAACCTTCCAGTGTGACTTTTGCAGTAAAAACATACGATTTTATGCAGATAATACTAAACCAAACGGTTTTGCTCTCGGAATATGTATAGATTTATCTTTTTTGATCTCGTAATGTGGAAATAAATCTATTTTGACAAAAGTATACATTACTTTCCTCGAGAAAAGGTTAATGATTTTCAAATAAATGATTTATCAATTAAAAATCCCACATTTCTAATGCAATTAAAACCACTTACCAATAATAAGCCACCTTATCTCCATGTCCGTTTCTAACATTCCTATCCAACAAATTATAAGCAATATTAGTGGTGGCGCCGTCCAACCACTTAGTGAAAATAGGTCCTTTGGTCATATCGAAATTGTAACGGAAAAATCGATTGTTGTCAATCGGCGTTTCCCAGTGGAACTGTCTGGCAATTTCTCCCCAGAATTCTTCGGGATTTTCCAAGGATTTTTTGTACATTTGCTGATACTGAGTCGACGAGCTAACGAAGGCATTCTTTGACACTGATGGGTGGGGGACGAATATGTGAGCTTCCTCTGAAGGCATTTTGTGCTATGTTCTGAATCTGTAAGAAATAATTTTACATTAATTTTGTATGAAGTTTGTCATGGTATAAGAGATTGAACTGTCAATCGAATCCAATGAAGAACCAACCGTTGACCGATTTATTAGAAACTTCAGCTAGATGAATAATTGGTTCTTTTGGTTTGCAACAATCTGTACAATAAATTAATTCTATAACATTAACGTTAGCAGCTAGTTATGCATTGCATACAGAGCTAGAAATTAATATGTATGAACGAGTTATTGTAGCATTTTCCTAATTTTTTACACTGTAAAAAATTTGGTCTAAGTAACAGCTAAAGATCTGTTGAATAGAGTGGAAAGAAAATGTCAGCATTAATTCATTGCCAGGAAATAGGAAGTCGGTGAATCGATTGGAAAAAATTGGAACGTCTCCAATTCACCAATTCATATAGGGACTAGGGACTGGTTATTTGCAGACGCTGAAATCCGACGAATTTTCAAATTTTACCTGAAGTCGTAGGAGTAGGGAAACTTTGAATCCAGTAGAAGTAGCACAAATAGCACAATTACCAAGAGCTCAATAGAAATCAAAGGAAATGAACTAAATTACATGGCTCCTGATACAGGCACAGAAGTGAATGTTCCTGGCGAAGATTATTGAATCGGTTGAAAATCTCTGAAAACGATTTAGAAGCATCCACCTCAAATCAAAATAGGCAGGCAGATCAATTCAAACCTGAAAGTATTTACTAAAAATTTCATGTAAAGTCGTGGTGTCAAGGAATTTCTGTTAGATAGAGAGGCATTGATTAAACTCAGAAAAATACTTCCAATGTTTCCAAGTCCTTTAAATTCATACCACTTCACTTATGTCAATGCCTAAATGAAATTACAAAAAATCTGTTAGAGTTTGATTGCTACAGAATACGATTAGGTTTTAGGCAACTTTTTAATCGAATTTTACAATACGGCTAAAGGGAAATGAGACATTCTCACAGCATGTTTTATTTTGTAGGGATTGATTTAGCCGGTACTTGATCCATTATCTTCAAATTCTGAGAAGAAATTTTGTAATTTTGTAAAACTGTAACATATTTCAGCACACCATGCCTTTTTCAGACGGAATAACTTCAAATATGCTAATAGACATTCTCAAGGGTGGAATTTCTAATTGGAATAAAGTCAGTATTCGATAGCTTCTTTATTTGCTCAAAAAATTAGAATTGATTTTAAGTTTCACTTCTTTCGTCTCCTCATGAAATCAAACCCTGTTTTGGGGGTAGAAACAGCCTTCAATTTATACAGGGTGTCCTATAAGTCACGGTCCAAACTGAAAGGGGTGATAGAGGAGGTCATTGTCGACAATATACTATACAATTCATCACAGTTTTCAAGATATTTGAATTTTATTGATTTTAACAAACATTGGTTAAGAAAAAAACATTTGCAAAAAAACCAACGAACCCATGATTGATTTTTTTTCTTCTAATTATGAGCAGGAATGTATGAATGTGGGAATCTTGAACCGACGAATTGTTAATTCGAGCTGCAAAATAAAAGCTGTGGACGACCTTTCCGAAAAGCCAACCAAAATCATTCGCAGGGTACCTACTTCAAGAAAACCTACCGTCAACTATAACTACATTCGACGTTGCTTGCGTTCGGAGAAATCTATACAACGCTCGAAGAAAAATGCAGCCAAGTTTGCCAAAAAAGATTGAGGAAACTTTATAAAGCTTCTGCACGAGATCATTCAAACTCATAGAAATGAGCAGTTTTTACTGTTCATACAGTGAAAGAATGATTAGGTTTGCAAATTTAAAAATCAGTGTGCAAAATTGTGGAAAATTAGTAGAATAGGTATATTAAGTTTGGTAGAGCTCGGGGGGAAATATTCATTTTTTGATAGTCAATAACTTTCTCTTAAATGATGGGGTTCCAATTTTGTCAAAAATGTGTAGGGGATGGTATCCTGAACAACGTCTCACAAATTGGAGCTAATAAAATTTCCTTTTAAATGATGCATTTGTATTTACATCTTAGTTTTACCTTTTTCCAGATATGAGCCGCTGAATATGGAAAGTTGTCAAAAAAGTGGTAGCGGTTTAGGTATTTGGTAAATGTAAATATTCCTTTTGTATTTTTTTTCTTGATATTACAGAAAGAAAATAAGTTGTAGACCGAAAAATTTTCTCCAAAAGCGTGTAGATATAATTTTGCTACTTTACCCAAACCCAGTAAGTAGTAAGAGTGTTTTGAAGTTTAGGGGTAAGTTTTAACATTTCGCTAGTAAAATGCTCGTTACTTAAGTTTCGTGAGTTCTTAAAAGTTTAACCAATATGTCAGTATTTGTATTAAACTAGTAAATTTCGCAGCTCGACTTAAGATAAAGCAGTAATAAATTCTGGGGATACGGCTAATCCTTATTTTTTATTTTTTGATAATCTCTTTTTTTGTAAAAACTTTCGCAAATCTTTATTCGCTTCCTCAGTTACAAAAGTGAGTTTAAGTTAATACATCTTAAAGCAATAATTAATTATGTTCTTGTGGTCCAAAAATACTAACAGAATTTCAATTTTTGACTTCAAAAAAAAGTCAAAAATTTAAAATTCTGTCCAGCTCAATCTATACACGCGGCAACTGGAAAGCTAGGTAGGTAGGTATGCTCCAAATTAAGCAAGGAACAAGACTGGTAATGGAAAAAAGGACACAGGGATAAATCCCAAAAAAAACGTGTAAAATACGCCATCAGCAAAGATCTGAGAACATATACAGAACCAAAATCATCAAGTTTAATCAATTAGGTATTCTCAAAAAATCATCTAAAATTATATTTATGATATAAGTGCTAAAAGTGACATTTTATTTTGTGGAAAGGGAAGTTTGGCACACGACGCCAAAGGCGGGGTGTTCCATCCCTTTGAACAAAATAAAATCACTTTTAGCACGAATATCATACACTATTTTTTCTACAAACGCACTAAAAGTGATTACTTTTAGCACTAGTGCTAAAAGTAATCACTTTTAACACCAGTGTCATAAAATGGCATTTTAGACACTGACAGCATCCATTAAAAATGACACTTTTAGTGACGTTTGTAGAAAAATAACTATTATTTGTATTTTTATCATTTGTTATATTATTTCATTTTGTGTATGTATTTATATAAATGATTCGTACCTAATTTGCGTCTACCAACTCCTCAAGGGTGATGTTGTTGACTTTTTGGACATTTTATGAATCTTTGCTCACATGTTTTTCATTGAATGCAAAAGTGATGCAATTATAAAAACTTGTCTCAGTGTGTGTTCAAAATCTTGTAAATTTGTTTGGTTCTTTTAATATCAAGATGCTGGTTAATGAACCAACTCGAATTTACAAGTACTTCCTTAACTTCCCAGACTCTTATAGATTATATCTGTGTTAATTTTATTGATAACATTAACTTTAATGTGGCTGTAGTACTTTCTGGTCTTTCAACATCATGAAGCCATTTTGTTGAAAATTGTTAAATGTGCCCGAATTTAGGTCACCAGCTGCTACTTGCAAATGGAATTATATCCTGAATAGTTCTGATATGCTAAATACATTCTATTAAAAGCTAATAAAACTATTTGAAAAAAGGTTCCCTTCAAGAAAATTAAAGTACTTACTACTTATAAAAATAAAAAACCTTAGATTACAAGACGAATTAAAACGTCTCATAGAAACTTAAGATGTCTTTATGCATTAAGAAAGGTTGCTCCATTCAATAGGTACCTTTGTGAGCAGTTATTTTAACATTATACAGAACAATTTACAGACAAATTGTTGGAGATTCCAAACGAATGTATCAATGAAGGTACATAGGTTGAACAAAGCACCAAATAAACCTAGAGAAGTGTGGAAAGAGGATTCATGAACTCAAGGAAACTTCCTCTTCGCCTTCAAATCATGTGGATATTGAGCCTAATATATTAACTGATTTTACTGTAATGTGGCACCATTTTTTGAAACATTCTGTTTTGGAAACTTTTCGGCTTCAATACCCATGCAACATAATTAAAAACAACATTCCAGGAAATAAAAAATAAGTTCCGCTGGCATGTCTTTTCAAAATATATGCCATAAATTGTTTATGTCTTTGGCTAGTAATCATTCGTTCGACACTGGAATGTTTCCAACTTCTTTAAAGACCAAGCATTATCAGACCTTTCTTCAAGAGTGCTGATGCCGAAGATCCATTATGCTTGCTATCGCTTCATATTTCTTCTCCCGTCTCTATGCAACATGTTCATGTTAGAGAAATAGTTAAGTCCAAAATGATCGCATTTTTAAAGAAGCATAAAATACTTAACACGTTAAGCGCCACAGCAAAATCGCTAAACTTGTCGAAGTGGCCATTGTTTTCAATCTTGTTATTTTATTTTACTTTATTCCGCCTATAGTAGAGTGCCACAGCGCGTAAAAGTGGCTTAGTTTTTGTTCCCGTAGGCACTTTTTGGCTAACAGGGTTTGACCTTGGAAATGAATTAGGGACATTTTGTAGATTACTAACTGACTAGTCGTCCCAAATTCGTCCAAGCCTAGCCTTAAGGTCGCAAATCAAAGTTTTTTAACTAAGAGCATCCCACAATTCAGCAAAAATTTCCGTACATTTTGGCAAAAACTTATTGAATTTCCCGTACATATTAAATTTTTAAATAAATATTGAAAATGTAAATTAACATTGGCGCTTATGGGCCAACCGAAGACAGACGGCCGAAAGTCAGTTATGCATCATCTTGAAAATTATTTCATATCTCAGTTATACGTAACTCTAAAAATTTGAAGTTAGTTTTAAGATTTGTAAAATCATAGCGCTTATTTTATCAGGAGTAAGTTTTTTTAATATCTGGAATAGTTTTCGAGATATCGCAGGTTTAACACAAAATGCCAGTAAAAATTATCACTTTTTTAGCGTTATGAAACGGAGAATAGAGATAATTCGACTTTTGTCTTCGGTTGGCCCATAAGCGCCAATGTTAATTTAAATTTTCAATAATTAATTAAAAATATAATTTGTACAGGAAATTTAGTAATTTTTTGCCAAGATGTACGGAATTTCGAGCTGATTTGCGGGATGCTATTAGTTATAAAAAATTGATTTGTGACCTTAAGGCTTGGACGAATTTGGGACCGGGGTGACAAGATACGAGCCCCGCGGCACTCTACTACTATATTTTGTACAAGTAACTATATTTATATGTTTTTTTTTATTATATAGCATTTTTTTGGAAAAAAATTTAAGGCGGTCACTAGTGACCGCCGTGGCCCTATAGGAAGAATTATTGCAATTCTAGTCATCGGTCACGATATCATATCGGTCATGTTTGTGCAGGTTTTTGTGGTATGGCGCTAGGTCGCAAGTTCCCGCCTTTTTAGTTCAACTGACAGCTTGTTCATTCTCAGGCAACACACACATTTTTATTGGGATTTGTGGCTCTATCATAATGCCTGAAAAATATACGAGTGAACGTACCAAATGTATTATTCGAATGGCAAAACAGTTTATACCGAGTGAGCAAGACCTAAGCTCTGTTCCAACCGACATGAGAACCATTCCAGAACCAGTAATTTCTAGTTGCCCACTTATTTTTTGACAAGTTAAATGTTTATCCTACTGAATTGATCGACTCTGGAAATTACCGTTTTAGAATAGTTTTTATGTCGGTTGGAACAGAGCTCAAGAAAACTCCGATTGAAAACTATTTGGTTCGGTTCAGGCTTCCTGGATGATCCAGAATATATTGCAAGTGATGATTCTGATTATTTTGATGATTCTGTCAGCTCTAGTGAGCCAGAAAATGTAAAATAAAGAGGCACCATTTTATTTTTCGTATGTTTCCCACAGGGCCACTAAAATTAAAAACCTGAACTTTCGTATGGGCCACAGCGGGCAGGCTGTTCTATATAATTTAACATACTATCGGGCATCTGGCCTAGAGAACTTTGAAAATTTGGCAGCGATAGTCGGTCATTGGTGACCGCCGCCGTGGCTTACCAGGAACTACACCGATCGGTCACCGCTGACCGCCATGGCGCTTAACGTGTTAATAATGACTGCCAATTTGCGTTCCAAGCTAAGATGAATACAGGTGATGTGAGGTTTAATATTCTGGAGTTACTCTTCCTGGGTCTGAATGATGTTGATCTTGCTGCAACAGTTTTTTACGAATTCTCGAAAGTGTTCGACTGTGTTAATCGCGAATTGTTGCTGGGCTCTGTGAAGTACGCAGGAACACTTGAAGTACAAAAGTTAAATTTCACGTAATGCTCTTCTAACGCTTCGTTATAGTGCTTGAATCCCCAAATTAGCAACCCTTGTATTTCTGATTTTAGATATAGCCTGAATGATTACTTCACACCTAAAGAACAAGGAAAGCACCACCAACGTTCAGTTACAGATAAGTGGTACTTCAATGTGCTTCAATCCCCAAATTAACAATCATTGAAATTTTCAGAAATATTCCGGTTTTTAGAAATCGCCTGCTTAGTTCACACAGAGCAGGCACATTGGAAGCATCAACGTTTAGTTGTAGATAGATGGTTAGTGCTTCAATGTGCTTCAATCCCCAAATTAGCAACTCCTATATTTTCAGAGATATTTCGTTTTTCAGAAATCGCCTGCTTACTTCTCACCCAGCAGGAACATGGAAAGCACCAACGTTCAGTTTTAGATAAATGGTTAGTGCTTCGTTAGTGCATTATGATGTAGTACTTACTACCTCAGCTTTTAACAACTCTTATAGCGAATTCCATTGGTAGAACCAGTGCAGAAAAAATATATATTCATATTATCTTTCTTATACAAGCTGGTAAAAAAAGACACGAATACACTCAGTGCGCACTAACCCTTTCAATGGAATTCGCTATTATACTCCCAGAGATATTTCGACTTTTTGTAATCGCCTGCTGATTTCACCATACGAAGACCGAGAACCGAGAATATGAAGAGCATAAACTCTGGTCTGAATTACTTAAATATGATTAGTAGGTACTAATTGCTTCCTAATCCGGTTTACTCATCATCCGATAATCTCACTGGTAACTATCTACAAGATAAATTTGCCAATCGATTATCCTATTGGTCGACCAATGACTGGCCGACTAATAGGATTATAAATTGCGTTTTCATCAGTCAGATAATATACCTGATGGTTTATTAGTAAGTGAATAAACCGGGCCTTAGTTTCTCTTTTGAGCATCCGTTATATTCATGTTATCCCAAATCTTATAGATCAGTACTAGCATGTCTCCACTCTCCTTTCCATCTTCTCAATTTCATGATTTACCAACACTTTTTCCTGTATCGTCTGGATCGATTCAAATTCCAAGATAAATAACATCACTTTCTGCTCTTTGAAATAGTGATATTCAGGAGAAAGGCGTTTATTTTCAAGATAAATGTGTAACTATCAATAAAACAGTCTGTCACGTTGCAGATATTCTGAATACAATTGAGTATAGTAAAGCTGTTTGACAAAGTAGTTTTCTTGAATATTGTTGTTCTGTAGAGCAGTTCAGCTTTTAACTGATTAATTCTACAGATTGCTCTATATTAAAAAAAAATCCTTAAGGAGGGAAAGGTGGCTCACTTTAAGCAGTAATGAATTGTTGAACGCCATCACTCGAATCGCAGATAGCACTTGAGAAGCATTGAACTAGTGTATCGAAGGGACATGTGTTTCAAATCTGAAGTTTTTCTCCATCTATATTATATGCTATGTGTGAACCTCAATGGTATAAATTAAGAAGGCAAGTTCCAAACACCGCAATATCTCCAAAAATACAAGGGTTCCTAATTTGAGGATTGAAGCAATAACGAAGCATTAACCATTTATCTCTAACTGAACGTTGGTGCTTCCAATGTTCCTGCTATGTGTGAACTAAGCAGGCGATTTCGAAAATCCGCAATATCTCTGAAAATTTAAGGGTTGCTAATTTGAAGATTGAAGCACTAACGAAGTGCTGAACGATTACGTAAAATTTAACTTTTGTGCTTTAAGTGTTCCTGCCTACTTCACAGAACCTTTTGTTGCTGGGGGAGCTTTACTATTACGGTTTTAGAGGGGTGGTACTTGGTTGGCTTGAATAATTCCTTAACAACAGGAAGCAGATTGTCAGGTGTAAAGATAACAAATCAAAATCAGGTGGCTTTTATTAATCAATAATCCTCACCCCAAGGTTCAGTTTTAGGACCACTATTTCCACTATACTCTTCCTTCTATATATAAATGACCTGACTAACGTGGATATTGATGGAAAATTGACCTTGCTTGTTGATCACACCACTATTTTATGGATTGAACGTGAGTCACAGATTTTGCAAACAAAAGTTCAGAATGATGTCATGAGGTAAAAGAGTGATGTGATGCTGGATGCAAATTATTTAACATTCAATATCAAAAAAACAAATTATGTCTTGTGTGGCAATGCAGAATGACAAAATTGTTACCAAATTATCAACAAAATTTCTGGAAATTACTGACTTTAGACATCATTTTTCTGATCATATAATTGCACTTGATAAAAAGCTTTCTACGGGTTGTTACTAGGTCTATAAACCTAGCAGTCCCAAGGTGGAAAAAAACTTCGGGAACTATATAATAATTAGGTGCTTTTTAGGTGCTAATTAGGGCCTCTAATCAAAAAATAGATGCTCCTTTAGTTTTTGAGAAAATCAAAAAAAACTTTTGTATCAGAATTAGGTGCTTTTTAGGTGCTCCTAAATAGTTCAAGAAAAAATATAATTGATTATTTATTAACTGAGTTACAGATTTTTTTTTTTTAATTATTAGGGGACTGCTGGCTTTACGTTTACACGTTGGTGTGTCAGAATGGAAAAAAACTTCGGGATCTATATAATAATTAGGTGCTTTTTAGGTGCTAATTAGGGCCTCTAATTAAAAATTAGGTGCTCCTCTAGTTTTATGAGAAAATAAAAAAAAACTAAGGGACTGCTAGGTTTATGAAAGCTAGAAGTCCCCTAATAAAAAAAAAAAAATCTGTAACTCAGTTAATAATTAATCAATTCTATTTTTTCTTCGACTATTTAGGAGCACCTAAAAAGCACCTAATTATTATAAAGATCCCGAAGTTTTTTTCCATTCTGACACACCAACAAGTAAACGTCAAGCCAGCAGTCCCTAATAATTAAAAAAATATCTGTAACTCAGTTAATAATTAATCAATTCTATTTTTTCTTGGACTATTTAGGAGCACCTAAAAAGCACCTAATTCTGATACAAAGAAAAAATTTGACAAGAACATGCTAGCTTTTATAAACCTAGCAGTCCCTTAAATTTTTTTGATTTTCTCAAAAACTAAAGGAGCACCTAATTTTTAATTAGAGGCCCTAATTAGCACCTAATTACTATATAGGTCCCGAAGTTTTTTTCCACCTTGGGACTGCTAGGTTTATAGACCTGTTGTTACGGTGTTTATAGCAAACAGGTAAATTATTCAATGGCAAGATCATTGTCCTTCATCGTAAATGAATCAAATATAAGATACGGAATTCCATTCTAGAACTTTTGCAAGTAAGCTTTTGTGCTTCAGATATGATATCTTTGTGGGTTGAATTTTAGAAAACATTGAGGGAAGAGGAAACATTTTCATTTTAGAAGGGAAAGGATACTGACTTTAGTATATTGTGTTTTTATATTGGGAACAGTAACCCGAATACATAAGGAAGCATGCTGATGTTTTAAATAATAATGTTCACGATACCCGAAATGGTAATGAATTGCGCCTGCCTATAATGCCAAGATCCACACCAAACACTCAATGTGTATGAGGGTTTAAAGTTGTATAATGACCTACCTATGAATTTTAAGAGTCTATAGGTATAGACTGTTTAAAAAGTTATTTCAGGGTGTACAAGCTTGATGAATTTTACCAGAAGACATTTTAATCTGTTTTTGTTTATAAGATTCAACAAAACTTATTTTTGCAAGTTTTGTTTTTTATTTGTTGTTTGTTTTTTGTTAATCTAAGTTTCGTGTAAGTAGGACCTAAGTACTTTAATAACATCTTTTACATATTGTATTTTCCAGTCATAAAATAGCTGTTATGATGACATTCGGACCTAAATAATTACTATTTTCCACTATTTTTGTTTTGCAAACTCAGTTCCAGTTTACTCAAATACTATGTTTAAATAATTATTATTAACATCAACCAACCCAAAACTATTAATTAAAATTCATTCAATATATGAATCCTTAATTTCCTAATTCAATATTCAATTTGTTCTATAGTTCGAATTGATTCGAGGTAAATTGAGGTAGGTATTAATAATTCTTCTAAATAAGTATGTCAATTTTTTAATGAGAAATGCATCTAAATATTGACAAAGTTCACCTTAAAATTAAATTTAGTTTAGTCAGTAGGTAGACGCTTTTTAAAACAAATTTTAAGAAAGCAAAGGTTTTTTTTTTAAATTATTATAAGGAACTAAATTTTGTTTGAATTAAAATTGAATAAAAAAATTAATCAATACAAATAAATACCTACAAATGAAACTAAGTCGAGTGCAACGTCAATAAATCCCAGTGTAAACACTCCTTAACTAGGAAATAACCGCGAAAAAAAAAAATTACGATTTACCGCACGCGTTTATCAATACGAAAACAAATTCAAGGCGTTCCATAAACGCTATCGTGAATATATCGTAGGTAATATCGGTCGACTGAACGCGAATACGCCATTCGCTGGGCCTAAATCAAATTTTAGCCGCTTGCGCCGTGACGTTGGTAGAAACGCGCGCTTACGTTTTTGCTGCGATGTTGTCGACTTGATTTTGAAATAAAAGTTGTAATTAAATACAAAATAAAAAAAGAACTTGACGCTGGATAAGTGAAAGAGAAGGAATCACTAAATCAAAAAACCCTATCGATCAATTCACAAAAATCATGATTGTTTTATGAAAATCAGATAAAATGTTTCAATATCCAACCCATCACTGAAAAAAGAACTAAAAAAAAAAGTCATGACAAACTTTCGTAAGTAATTCTTTTTTTTTCCGAAATAATACACAAGTTAGAATCAATATCTTGGAATTTAAAGATCTTTTTCTATTGACGTTTCATAATAGCAACTTTTCGATTGTCATTTTAGTTTTAAAACGACATTCTTTTAAGCACTGAGTGCGTAAAAGTTACTTTTAAGCACTCACTGCGTAAAAGTTACTTTTGAATGCGTAAAAGTGACTTTTGAGTGCGTAAAAGTAATTTTTAAGCACTAGTGCCTAAAAGTGTCATTCATTATTCAGAAATAAAAAACACACTAAATACACATTTGAATTTTGTTTTGTATTTATTATAAATATTAAAATAGTTATTTATGATATAAGTGTTAAAAGTACATTTTTAAGGCACGTATGTGAAAGTATTCCTGACCACGACATACTTTCAAGAAACTGACAAGACATTTCGTTACCTGTAAAACAAGGTGCTGGTTGTATGGATTTTTTGACAAATGTCAAATTCAAGAATTTTATGTAGGAAAGATGCTTCCAATTTATTATTCATTTAAAAATCCAATTTGTTAGTGGTTATTGCTTTTTATTGCCGTTTGTAGAAAAAATATTGTATGACATTTGTGTTAAAAGTATTCTTAAGGCACTTATGTGAATTTGCGCTTCGCTCATTCTGCAATTCACATAAGTGCCTTAAAAATACTTTTAACACAAATGTCATACAATATTTTTTCTACAAACGGCAATAAAAAGCAATAACCACTAACAAATTGGATTTTTAAATGAATAATAAATTGGAAGCATCTTTCCTACATAAAATTCTTGAATTTGACATTTGTCAAAAAATCCATACAACCAGCACCTTGTTTTACAGGTAACGAAATGTCTTGTCAGTTTCTTGAAAGTATGTCGTGGTCAGGAATGCTTTTTGCTAAAAATGCAACAAAATACAGAAGAAAAAGAGAGTTGCATCGATCCTTCGACAAATATAGATGAGGCGGCCAATCGGGCTACCTCAGTTGTTCAAATTTCACCATTATTATCAATGTAAATAACTGAAAATACAAACTTTTTTTGACGTCCGCTCTCAAAATTTGATGTTTCACTTTTAACACTAGTGCTAGAAAGACTTTATGGCACTAGTGCGATAAAGTAACATTTTTAATGCTGCGGGGCGGTTACTCAAAACAGATCTTTGTGTTCTACTTTCTGGGATTTTAATTATTGATATCGAATCTTGAATAAAAAATCGCATGAAAAGTGTCAAGTGTCAAGCGAAAGCAGGTAACAAAGATTTTGGGCATAATCGAATTATTTACATGAAATAAAATTGTGTTTTTTTATTATAATATGCCAGTAGAAAAAATCTTGTATACAATACGTTACGAAACGATGTCTTTCAGTCACTCAACGTGTTGTCCAACTCGGCTTTTCCTCGTTGGACAATTTTCACGTCGCGTGCCTAAAAGACGCTCATTTCGTAACTTATTGTATAAATAGGTATTATATTGTCAAGAATTCTACGGGTCCATTATTTTACAACTCTACTAACAGCAACTTTAATCTTAATCGAACTTTTTTACAAATTCACTAATCACTATTATATTCAGCCTCGTCTCATAATAGTGCAGTCAATCTAGGCAGGTTTATGCAGGTGAGGTAGAAAAAATTAGTAACAAAGTGATCTCTGCGTAAATGAGTAGTCAAAAGGGTCCTAATTAATTCCTCAAAAATTGCACTTTGTCGCATTGGTGGAACTTGGAAAAAAATGGCCGCCATCTTGATTTTTTTCGAATTTATTGAATATTTCGGAAAGTATACATTATATCAAAAAAACTCAGGATATCTTTTTTGTAGAGAATGAAAAGTTACTTATATTAAAGGAATTTCATTGCTTTTAGCTTGAAAACAAAAAAGTTATTGGAATTTAATTTATTTAAAAATCTAGAAATTTTTGAACTTTAGGTAAAATCGCGAAATGTATGCATTTTTCTAATAAAATTCAAGAATGCCTTTTAGTATAGGTTTAAAGATACCTATATTGAAATAAAATAAAAAACATCAGTAATTATTGAAAGGTTTGGTGTCAAAGGTTTAAAACATGGTCTCCAGTTTCCAATCTTCCTCTTCCCCTACTGGGAAGGTTTAGTGATTGTTTTATAAACTATAAAATATAGAATTGAATTTATTTGAATTACTTGGTGCTCGACTTGGTGGCGCATGTTACAAAACTCAACGTCATTCAGACTTTTGCCTAAACACGTCTTCAGCAGGACTAATATTTTATTATTATCACTTATCTTATAACTTTCAGTTCTGTCTATTCCAAACACTATATAGGGTCTTAAATTCTTGATTTCTTTAAACGAAAACATACAAAAAATTCATTTTGGAAGGAAACCATTTGAAGAGACAGGACTGAAAATTAAAAAGCAAAAAAAAAGCCTGAAATTCTAAAATACAGGAATAATGATAATTCAAGAACTTGGAAAAAAAAAAATTCAACAGCCAAAAGAAAATTAAGAATTAGGAATAAAGAAGTAAGGACAGTCTGTAAATAGCATTCAGACAGTGAACACATCTTGTTTACATTCCTTTGTTAATTTGTGACTATTATTGAAATACGTGCGTGCAATGACTTCTTCAAGCGATGGCGAAGTGTATATGGAAAGTGATAGTGGAGGAAATTGGTCCACGAAAACCGGCAAGCGAAAAAGTAAAAGAAAAAGACACGAATTGCCTCAAGAAGAAATTTTTAATGTTATCATAGGCGTAATTCCCAAGCAAAAACATCAAACACAACAAAAACACCACATTCCACAACAAATATAAACACAATGAAAAACGTTCAAAGCAGCAATACCACAGCCTCCTACACTTACAAGCCATGAAGTTGGAAATGACGGCAACGTCGCGTATGGTGCTATTTTGTTATCGAGGTTATGTGTTTCTGTGTATTGCGTTCATTGTGTATTGGTGGAGTTTAGTATTTTTGTGGGTATTATTGACGAAAAAGTGGATAGAAACACCCATATATTGCCCATATTTAGTTGATACCTGTTCCTTTGTGCTTTGATTGCAAATTTTTACCAAATGGGCACAGGGAGCAAAAATGAAGGAAAGGTAAGGTAAATCAATAAAATAGTAGATTATACCACGAGTCAATAATGATAGCTATTATTCCCGAGGATTATTACGAACTGAGCCGCGTTAGCGTCGAGGGAGTAACATTCCGAGGGAATAATAGCCATTATTGCGAGTAGTATACTCTACTTTATTTACGACAAATTAATTTATTTGAGATTTTCAATGAACAAATTTCATCCGTCTCATAATTTTCAATACAAATCCACAAGCACTACACGTTTGACACTGACACTTTTGTGGAATAATGACCATTAATCCCGCTACTCGTCATTAATCCCTGGAGGAATAACATATGTCATTATACTGCAAAAATCACAAATATAATACGCACTTTATACATTAGTCGTAAATAAACAATATTAATTTTTGTGTGCAAGAGCATAGGTCTCGATATATTACCTAAGATATTCAAACTTGTTCCAGATGCCATGAAGCTACTGTGTTCCTGGGTGCAAATCGAACTATAGGAGTTCCTTAAAAACTGAAGAAATGCAAACATTTCCAAAAAAAATCTGAATTACAGAAGTTGTGAATGAAGACAAGATATTTATACCCGAGATATACCATAACGAAAAATTCTGTGGTGTGTTTTAAACATTTTGAAGAAACCGAAAAAAATAGATTTGAAACAAACAAGCATGAAGGAGTAATTCGAGAGTTCAAACTAAAACGTTCAACTCTTTAAAGTACGAAAATCAGCTCAAGTATTTGAATGGACCTGCCTTCCGAAAAAATCCCGAAGAAAGAATTAGATTTTCAAAAGACATACTGAAACTGTCGAAAATTATTCAACTATGGAAGTTATATTAGGCCTATAACGCTTTAGAATTTAGAAATATATTTATTTAAATCAATTATTTACTGTTCTTATTTACACAAATAGTTATATTATATATTGAATTACTTTTTTTGACTGTTTAGTACAATAAATGATGCATTTTTTGTCATTTTTATTAACAAAATAAAAAATATATATTTATAAAAACAAACAGCACCAGCACCACTTGCCGGTAAGATTGCGGTGTTGCCTTTTTAACTTCATGGCTTGTTAACTGTAGGAGGCTGTGGCAATACCCATACCCATATCAAGGATAAAAACACAGTAAATATACACTACTCCCCAATAATGAGGGACATCAAACAAAGAAGGTACAAATATTTATTTTACATTATTGCTACTGATAAAAATTATACTAGGGTCAAATTCCCCGACCTATGGGAAAAAATATACCCCAATGCAAAAGATATAATTCTTACCACCAAAAATGGATTACTTCTAAAAACTGACACCTCATCTGAATCTGTCAAAGCCTCACTGAATAAAAAGGTGGAGACTAGTAAAATCACGTCCTTTAAAGAGTCCTCCCCAAATAATTTACCAAAATCCTCTACCTACAGTCAGCCCCACAAGCTACTCAGTAATAATTACTGGAATGGAATATGAAATAGAAGATCAAACGGTTAGCAACTTCCTCAAAAAACACAATCTAGAACATAGATACTGCCGCAGAATTGTAGCAAAATCAACGAACAAATCAACTATGATGATCCGTATAATCACAGGAGAAGAAGAAACATCCAAAACACTTTTATCAGACAGTTTTTATTTTAGATACAAACGTTATGCAGTTATCCCGAGTAATCCACCAATGCCAGCACCAAAATCGTGCGCCAAATGCAGTTCATTTAGTCACACAACTGAATGCTGTACAACTGCAATTAAGTGCTCTAAATGCAATGGAAATCACCCAGAATCCAAATGCTCATCTCCGCTACCACCAAAATGTCGTAGCTGTGGAGCTGAAGACCACCAGGCTTGGTCATATAAATGTCCCAACAGACCTATAAATGTCCCAACAGACCCCGAGCACCAATTGAAGGGATCCCTAATATACCAATTAAATCAATCAACAAAAAATCACATGAAGTTACTACTGAAAACAAAAAATCAAGAATTCATCAACCCATAACACTACATGACAATAATATATATACATACTTGAACGAAATTAATAATCCAGAAAATACATACAGACAAGAGTTGCTGGATAGACTACGAAAAAGATTTGTTGATAGACACAATGTGGACACTGTAGCTGTGTTTACTGGAAACAGAATTTATATACTAATGTTTGATGTAGAAAAAAAAGACCATAATTCACCTACAGAGCCCACAGCAAATAATTCCCAGCATCATGTCTCAAATTAGTATAATTTATTCAAACATAAATGGATATAACCACAAGAAAACGGCAATTAACCATTTTATAGAGTGCAATGATATAAAGCTGGCAATGATTGTAGAAACCAAAACACGAGAGGATCAAAATGCCATCAGATACCATAATTGGAACATTATACAGCACAATGGAACTCAAATTCATAATCATGCCAGAGGAGGAAGTTTGGTAAAGTTACATCCCTGTATTAAACTCCACAAGGCTAACCCGCCAAGAGTAAACAACCCTCTGAACGAATGTTTACATTTCGCCATTCCTTACCTCGATGACAAACTACACATATTCTTGGCATATATTCATCCAAACTCAAGAATCGAAGAAAATATATTTACCATGTCTACCCTTTATAAATACTCACTCATTGTTGGAGACTTCAATGCAACAACAAAACCAAAAAGGAAACAGCTCTTAGACTTTCTGAATAACACCAACTTCCAAAGGTATGACACACCACCTACTTTTCTCATGCCAAACAACGTTGACGCAACCCCTGACATCATACTATACAGCAGTAATATAAAAGGCAACATCAAAAACGTGGAAAATATCACTGACCTTGGAGCAGATCATTTGGGCTTTAAAATAGACATTGACACTCATACACCAATTGTGGAAGAAGAAGAAATTTTGAGGTATAACTTGAATGCCACCAATATAGAAATAGTAAATAACATCCTCACGAAATTTACGGAAACACATGAAATAAACAAGGAAAATATAGCCAAATTCAATAAAAAAGTATCTAAAGCAATAACTGATAATACACCTGTTAAGAAAATCAAATACTACACTCAGGAACTTCCACCTTATATTATCACCCTCATTAAAAGAAAACGCCGTCTATACCGAGAATATAGGCAATCAGGAAATGTGGAACTAAAAACAGAAATTAACAATTATAACAAGAACATCCAAAAATTAATTCAGCAATATAAGGAACATAAATGGATAACTACCTGTGAAGATATATTTAGATAAGCAATAAGGGAGAAATTACTGGTCAGAGATTAAAAAATTAGCAAAGTATAAGAATACGCAGCTAAATAATAGAACTATTATAGAAAACGGAATTTCCGGAAGAAAAAGCACTTATATTCACACAACACATGGAAAAAACGTATACAGAAAGTCAGCATCTCAACTTTGATCAAAACCATTACAATTACATCGATAACTGGTGTGATAATAACATCAACATTAATTTTAAATCAAACAACGCTCAGGAATATACAATAAAAGAAGACGAGTATTATAATGTACTTCACCAAGGAAAAAATACAACACCCGGACATGATATGATCACAAGAAAACTATTAAGAAAATTGAACAGCAACATCCACAGCTATATCATAAAAATGTACTCCTTTTGTTTGCAATACGCTTTTATTCCGACAGAATGGAAGACAGGAACAATAATAACTATATCAAAGCCAAATCTAGACCACTCAAGAACAGCCAATTATCGGCCAATAACATTACTGCCTGTATCAGGAAAAAATATTGAAAAAAGAATCAAAAACAAGCTTGAACAAGAGATTGGAAATAGGATTCCCCCATATCAATTCGGCTTTAGAAACAAATGTTCTACAATACACCCCCTAACTATATTAACCAATAATATTGAAACGACAAGATTAAATGGAAGAAAAACAGCCGCCATTTTCCTAGACATCCACAAGGCCTTCGATAGCGTATGGCTCAGGGGTTTATTGTTCAAACTCAACCAATGTAACTGCCCCCTGTTTCTACTCATGTCCGTGGCCAGTCTGTTAAAGGTCAGGAAATTGGAAGTTAAAATCGCAGATAAAACATCTTATAAATTTATTCCAGAACAAGGACTCCCACAAGGCTCACCTCTTTCACCATTGCTATACAATATTTACTGTGCAGACATATATGATCAAAACACACAACATTTTAACATGGACAACTACATATTACAATATGCAGATGACACTGCACTTATTGCTCATGGCAACTCTATTAGAACAACCACAAGCAAGTTACAAGATCTATGCAATTCAACGATGCAATGGTTTTGCAAGTGGCGACTGCAACCCAACCCGATGAAATCTCATTTTATTCTTTTCAACCACACTCCCAACTACAACTCACCATATATACAATTATTCAACCACCAATTACATCCACAGCAATCCATTAAATATTTAGGAATCCGTTTAGACAACAAAATTAATTTCAATAAACATACACAAGAAACCAAGAGAAAGACTATAGCCAGAACCAGGCACTTTAAATGCTTATCATGGAAGAATGACGGAATAAAATTGCATACAAAATGTAGAATCTACAAAATGATTTGTCGCCCACTTATCGAATACGGACATGTAATCTTCCAAAACCTCAAAACATCGGCATGGAAGAATTTACAAGTTGCAGAAACATCTTCTCTTGGAGCTGTCACAAAACTAAGACATCCCAACAATCCACTGCACAACCCGCCTAACCAACTTCTGTATCTGACAACACACGTACCTACTTCCAATTCAGCAACGCATTAGTCAACTTAATCAAAAGTTCAAGCAGAAGCCAGACAATATAGCCAAAATAGAACCATACTGCATCAGAAGACTACCAGAAAGAGCAAGATACCAACACCCTGAGAGAACAATATGGGAGAAACTATCCGAAAACTAACTAAACATATTTGCTATAAGTATTATTGTATCGTTTTTCATATATTTTTTTTTTTTTTGTAACAAATACTTAATATTGTGAACAAAGATATTTTATATCCATGATTTTTGTAAACTCGTAGGCTGAAGGACCTCGGTCGATGGCCTTTTGAACTGTATTCGTTCAATAAAGATGTATTATAAATACAGGGTGGGGACTTTAACTGGAACTAATTCGCTACAGCCTTCGGATAAAATATGTGGACAAAACGCAAACACACGTCGATTAAGATTTTTTGCTTAAGATTTTTTCACATAAATTTTGTTATACAGGGTGTTCCAAGAACAGCTGTACGGTTATCCACTTCATTTTTTTAAATGGTAGCCCCTGTATATTATGACATTTCTGGATTCTGCGAAAAATTCTAGACATATTTTATGTATGTCATATACCTATCTTCAACTGTTTCGGAAATATTCACAGTTGAAAATTGACTTTTTTGCAATTTTGACCGGCTGACGGAATTTTTAATCATGGATTAAATTCAGAGTGGGTGTCAAATGATAGTTTACGAAAAACTAAGATAAAAATGTGTAATGTGTTTTGCAGTAAGATCAACCGTTTGGGTTTTACAGTCTGTCAAAGATACAAAAAAGTCAATTTTCAACTGTCAATATTTCCGAAACAGTTGAAGATAAGTATAAGACATTGTACATAAAATAGGTCTAGAATTTTCCGCAGAATCCGAAAATGTCATAATATACATGGGTTAATATTTAAAAAAATAAAGTTGATAATCGTACAGCTGTTCTTGGAACACCCTGTATAAAAAAATTTATGTGAAAAAATCCTAGGCAAAAAATCTTAATCGACGTGTTTTTGCGTTTTGTCCACATATTTTATCCGAAGGCTCTAGCGAATTAGTTCCAGTTAAAGTCCCCAACCTGTATATACAATTGAAAACGAAACAGAGGTGATTTTGGGCTTCCCAAGACATTTAAGAAAAAACCCTCGTACCCGTCGATTTTTGATTTAAGGGGGAACCATTTTTTTGGTGTTTTCACCCCCTGGGGGGCAAAGCCCTAGCGGGGGTGACAAGGGCCCCCAAAATTTTAAATGGAATGAGGGGTCGAGTGATACCTTAATTTGAAGCTATTTTTATGTAGATTATAACGCCCGAGTCTTACATCGCTACTATCTACCTAGCCATTACAGGAGCTAATTTAAGTTACAAAAACATGTTGGAATATTTTGTATTTAAAAAATGCTTCAAAAACAAAATCAATCAATTAAATGCCGAAAATGACCCAAGAAGAAAAAATCTAACGGGCCTAAATCTGGAGAACATGGGGGCCACTCAATATTGACGAGCCACTGCAGCATAGTGGGGTGACGCACAATCTGGTTCTTGTTGGAATATTAGTGTATGCATCTGTTGTCATTCTCTAGTATCTCCACCAATTCTGGATGAATCGCATCTTCTAACCACTCTACGTACATTTCTCCTGTTAAATTTATAGGTAAAAAAGGGGCCTATTATACGGTTATCAAAAATGCTAGCCCAAACACTGAAATAATCTACATCTCCATAATGCCCTAGGACGTTATTTCGCACGTATTATATCTGGAAATAGGGTTATTATTTTCAAATAATAAACTGGCACGACATAATATGTAACGGTTTTAGTTTTCCGGGACTCAAACTTTAGTCAGAGCGGACAGATAGTTTTTTTTTCTGACTGGGAAATCAATTTTCTGATTAAAAATACATACTGCATCAGGGCATAGAAAAATTAATTAATTAATTCATTAACTAATTAACTAAATTTGTCTAATAGAAAAGAAAATATATATGAGCCTACTCTGATTGGAATAGAGGAGATAATTAAAGCTCAAATAAGGAAAATAGATAGGTACTCAATTATTCATGTAATCGTATAAAATAGGTACCAAGGCCGAACGAAATAAATTACTATAGTACCAAAATAGTTGTTGAACGCAAATATTTCAAGCACCAATTTTTTTTTTGAGGAAACCCGAATTTTTAATTCCTCAGTTCGAGTATCGCTTTCTGCAGTGCTGCATCTGAAGTGTTCTCGAGGCATTTTTTTTTTGCCGATCTATTTTGTGGAATTGTGCCCTAATTGGTTTTGGGTGGCTAACGCCTTTCGTATAGCATCCTGAGCAAAAAAAATTGCTGATTTTGACCAAGCTTTTTGGGCATAAAGCCAAAAGGATTCCTCAAATTCCTCGATAGGAAATTATCACAAAATGGCCGCCTGATATCTCTGGTAAGTGTCATTGTTCTTTATCAGGTGGAATGAAAGATATCATCCACAATTCCATTTCAGGCCATTTTATTCTTCCCATTCTTTGTCTCTACCCCCAACCCCCATTGTTGTTCAACTCTCTTCGGTTGGCTACCTCAATCTATTTCCTGAAGACCGGAAAAAGAAAGAAAAGAAAGAAAACACGAAACTGCACGGATTCGCTGGCTTGGAGTTTGTTCCAAGTATTCACCATTGGCTCAATCGTGACTTACGCCCAGAACTTACAACTGGACATTTAGGTGAGTTCGTTCCATTTGTTCCAGTTGAGGTTCCAGTTTATTCCCGAGTCACGATATACCTAAGGGAAAAATACCCCATGAAAACAAAAATTTAGGAGTTAACGGACACTTATTTGTTTTAATTAATTTGTACTGTTTGGTATACTTAATCAAAATTTCCATATTGTTTACTTTTCATCTTTATAAAACCTATTTGGTACATAACTACCCGATACGTGTAAGCTGGCGCATCGATGCTAAGGTATCTCTAAATCGTTGTTCTATTAATCATCATATTAAGATTTTCTTTCGAATCTACATAATTTCAATTATAAATATTTTTATGTCTATACAATTTTAAGCTACGGAAAATACGTGAAAACTATAGGCTAAAGTGATGCCTTACCCTGTACATACAAAGTGTACCTGAAAGAATTAAATAAACCATATTTTTAATGCTCATAATTCAAAGGCTTCCGTGTTTTAATTTAGCTTGGCATTTGGATAAATTCGCTGTAGGTTTCCCGCTTCAAAGATCTATTAGCTGATCTGCATCTACCTTACTGAAGGGCATTAAAGCGGGTGGCGCTTTGTAAAATTATATTTTGTTTTCCCCACGACCACTCCCGACTAGAGATAGTTAGCTGGCATTTTCAGCCCAAAAAGGTAGATGTTCCTTGTGTTTCTTTTTCTTATACCAAGTGTTAGATTTCCACCCGGACTTTTGCCACACAGTCTAGTAATTTTGAAATCGAATTAATTAACCCCAATTCGACGGTGGCAAATTTGGCACCCAACGTTAATTTTATTCACGCATTTTCGGTCAATTTTCTCAATTTAGCTCATTTTTTTTTTTAATTTTAGCGCAAATTTTCTTGATTTGTTTCCGGCTCTTGTTTTTTTTTTTCAGAGCTGGTGGAGAAGGTTTTTTTTTCCACTGCTGTTTTATAAAGTTTATTCAAAGAAAATGAACAACATATAAGGTATATAGAGTGATTTTTTTTTTTTTGGTTTTGGTACCTACAGGATTATTGTAAGACATTTTTTTGTTTTCACATACAATAGAAAAATTTAGTTATTATTCTCATTTTGCTGTAGAGAGGTTGCAGATAATCATGCTAAATATAATCGATGCTGATGTTTATATTTATTGTGAATACTAATTTTTTTTCCTTGTTACTAAAATAGCAAATATTTAACTGGTTCAACGTGCATTCCTTGGAGGTACCTATGTAACTGGTTTATCTTTTAATCATTATCGGGGGTTATAGTTTTGAAATTAATTGAATTTCGGAAGTAAGTGAAACGAATTTATGTATTTTGTTCTTTTTATTGGTTCAGTTACAATTTAGTATTATCTATTTGATAATCGATTTTACGAGTTTTGCATATCCAAGAAAAAAAAACTATACGTACCTATTTTTTTTTTTTTTCTCTTCCCGGTTGGCGGCTTAGTAAATACAGTTTTATTGGATAATTTATTGAGCCAAGAAGGAAAATTTTTGTAATTAGTTTTTTTCTCATAGGTGGGTCGGACTTTTATTTTTTTTTGTTATTTTTTTTTTGTTTTGGTAAGTGGGTGGGGTTGTGTTTTGCAAACCCAACTACAATTATTAACTACGTTATTTTTTTTTATTTTTTTTTGTTTATTCATTTTTTTATGCTGAATATAAAGGAAAAATTCAAAGTTAATTAAATCAGGAAACAAGTCTTGCTGTATAGTTATAAGTATCATGGACGTTAACCATTTAGGAAGTGAGGAGTTGAGGTATGAACTCTACATACGCGGACTTCCTTTGTCTGGAACCTTTGCGCAAAAACGTACAGAGTTACGCAATGCATTGCGATTGGAAAAGGAAAACCAGATTGTTCCTCCTTCATCGTCTACTTACGATGTTGATAGTGAGCTTTGTTTGTGTAGAAGTAAATTAATTACCATCGAACGCGATATTAATTCTCAAAATAATAATACGGAATTTCGAAAACTCAATACACTGCTAATGCATGTGTCTTTCCGTGTTAATAGGATTCATGTTGTGACAGAAATTGATCAAATTTTGAAGGACACTCTACTGTCTCAATGTGCTAAATTAATTGGTCAATTGAACTTGGAATCCCAAGGCATTATTACTCCCAAATATGGCACTGCTCAGTCTTCATACCCATTTCAAAAGCAGGCATCTTTTGTTTCTGGTAAAGTTTCCAAGCCTAATGAGGCAGCTGTTTCAAATGATCTTATTGTCCTTGATGATGAACCACCAAATGAGAGTATCCACGAAAATGAGGACGAGGAAGATACTGAAAGCAACTCTCAAGAATCAGAACATGACGTCCCTGTTGAAGACCATAGATCGTTTGATCTCAGGCGCCCTAGAGTTTTTCCCGATTTTTTTTCAGTTTCTCAGGAGCTCTCCCATACTCACAATTCCGTGAATCCCCCCCAAGCTTTCAATAGATGGAATCCTGGGAATATACTAGTTGAGGGTTCAATCCCTGGTGGGACTTTTGGTTCTGGTTTCGTGTCTCATCCTATTGACCAGTTTCCGGAACATCGATACATTGTAACGTCATCGCACACCAACCCTCGCGTTTCATTCCGTACTTCTTCTTCGGCGCAAGAGTCACGAGCAGCTACCATTGATTATTCGAGTGCGAGTGGTAATGATCGACCGAATCAGGAAACCTTTGTTTTTCCGACTGGCCAATCTACTGCAAATAATTCTTTAAGACGAGATACGGTGAGAACAAATTCGCATTCTCATCCTAATGAGAATTTACGATCTTCAAACCCTGAATTTTCTGGACGTGTTCGATTCGACCCGTTAATAAATTGTCAACCAGATCGAAGGACTAATGTCAACGATCATTCAACATCTATTCCACTGGCCGATTTAATCAATGATCTTCAGTTTTCGCCTTCACGACAAAATTATCGACAACCTTCGTATGCAGATGTTAGTCGTTGGAACCTAAAATTTAATGGACAATCCAGCGTGAATGATTTTTTGGAACGAGTTGAGGAACTGAGGCGGTCACGAGGCATTTCGAAAGAGCAACTGCTGCGTTCTTGTCCCGAACTTTTCGCTGGTGATGCTCTGTTATGGTACCGGACATGCAATTTTTCCGATTGGGATGATCTCGTGCGTCAACTGAGAGAATCTTTTCAGCCGTATGATTACGAATTTGCATTGTGGGATGAAATTCGTCGACGAACTCAAGGAGCTCAGGAACGCGTACTTAACTATGTCGTAGCAATGGAAAATCTTTTTCGAAAACTTTCTGAGGTTCCATCAGAACGAACAAAACTAAATATCATACGCCGAAATTTGTTGCCACTCATTCAAAGTCGTCTTGCTACATATGAGATTTCCGATACTCAGGATTTAATTCGATTATGTAGGGCTGTAGAGGAAACAGAATCCCGTGTACAGAGGTTTGTTCCACCTCCTACCAATGTCCGACAATTACTAGAGCCAGAACTAGCCTATAAAAAACCATCGTATCATGCTGCCGTCTTAGATGTTGGCTCTGAAAGTACGACTTCAGGTTTCACTGACGATCCTCGAGGAGAAACTCCAATTGATTCTATTGTTGCGACTAGGACTCTAACATGTTGGAACTGTGAAGGTTCAGGTCACGGGTTTCGTCAGTGCCAACAATCGAAAACTGTGTTTTGTTATAAATGTGGCAAAAAGCAAGTGACAACTAAATCTTGCCCACGTTGTTCAAAAAACTTGCCTCTGGCAGGGAATTAGGCCGGATTTCTTGCCCCTCTGAGTCACCTGAAATGGCCAATGCTCTTGGAACTACAGCTGTTCTCAATTACATTCTTGCTCATGTCAAAGGCGACGAACGTCCTTTCTTAAACGTAAAAATATTCGGAAAAGAATTTTTGGGTTTGTTGGACAGTGGTGCCTCAAAAACCATCCTTGGCTTTTCTGGATGGGAAATACTGAAACCAATTTGTAAATTGCTACCCTCTCCAATTACGAACTGTATGGTGGCCAATGGTCAAAACTGTTCTATTATTGGACTTGTTCGTCTACCCATAACTCTTAGAGACCGTTTTATTCTTCTGGATACCCTTGTAGTACCTTCGCTTCCACACACTCTTATATTAGGTGTTGATTTTTGGAATCGAATGGATATTGTCCCAGATCTTAATGCTGGTGAATGGTGTTTCAGATCAGAGACTCATTCAACCATCCCACTTATGTCATTGCAATCCTTTGATAACCTCAGTTCGGAACAGCGCGATATACTTGATAGACTACTGGACGATACATTTTCAATGATGGGAAATAAACTAGGCTGTACAAAGCTTGTTGAGTTAGTTATAAAAACTGAATCTCCACCTATCAAACAACGATACTATCCTTTGTCTCCGGCGTTGTTAAAAACCGTACACAAAGAACTAGAGCAGATGATCGCAGATGACATTATCGAACCTTCCAACTCTCCTTGGTCGTCACCGATCGTCATGGTGAAAAAGAAGTCCGGAGATTGGAGATTTTGCGTTGATTATCGTAGCCTAAATCGTGTAACTATTCCAGACGCCTATCCGATCCCCTATGTCAGTGCGACACTCGATAAACTTCGAGATGCCAAATTTCTTAGTACACTTGATATCAAGTCTGCATATTGGCAAATTCCTGTCGCCCTAGAATCACGCCCGCTAACCGCATTCACTGTTCCATCACGTGGGTTATTTCAATTTAAACGTATGCCATTTGGCCTGACAAATGCTCCAGCCGTATGGCAACGGCTTATCGACAGAGTCGTTGGAATAGACCTCGAGAAACACGTTTTCGTCTATTTAGATGACGTAATAATATGCACATCGACCTTTGACGAGCATATGCAAGTCTTAAGAGAAGTGATGAAGCGTATCTTCGATGCTGGTCTCGTATTGAATCGTGAGAAATGCCAGATATGTAAGCCAGAGCTAAAGTATCTAGGATACGTAGTTAATTCTTCAGGTCTTTTGGTGGATCCTGGCAAAGTCGAGGCTATCCTTAAAATTCCTATTCCTACCACTGTTTCAGAGGTACGTCGGATTGTTGGCATGGCATCATGGTATCGCAGATTTGTGCCTAATTTTTCTACCGTTATGTCACCACTGACAGCTCTTACCAGGAAACATGTGAAATTTGCATGGAATTCTGATTGTGAGAAGGCCTTTCAAACAGTCAAAGAATATCTTATAAAGGCCCCCGTACTTTCTTGTCCTGATTTTTCTCTTCCCTTCTCCGTTCAATGCGACGCATCCGACTTTGGGTTAGGTGCCGTTCTTTCTCAAAATCGCGATGATGAGGAGCATGTAATTTGCTATCTAAGTAGATCCTTGACCAAAAATGAGCGAAAATATTCGACGACTGAGAAGGAATGTTTAGCCGTCCTGTTCGCTATTGAAAAGTTAAGACCCTACTTGGAAGGAACCAAGTTCACTGTAATTACAGACCATTACAGCCTAAAATGGCTTAATAGTATTAAAGACCCCGTAGGAAGAATTGCTCGCTGGTCACTCAGGTTGCAACAATACGATTTCGAAGTTATTCACAGGAAAGGTAAAGAACATGTTGTACCTGATGCGCTGTCTCGATCTGTGCCCGTCATTGATGCTGTTGGTGTCGAATCTGTCTCTTCTGGGCCAAGTACTCAACCAACTGATCGATGGTTCCGAGGTATGTGCGACAAAGTTCGAAAATATCCCAGTAAATATCCGTTATGGTGGTACGAAAATGGTTGCCTTTATAAGAAAGTTAACTGTGCATATCCTGCATTGTCTCCTTCGAAAACGACGTGGCTCAAGGTGGTCCCTGATGGAGAGCGTTCAAATATCATAAAGGCTCACCATGATCCCCCAACTTGTGGACACCTCGGAGTTTTCAAAACCTTTTCTAGAATATCAAAATATTACTACTGGCCAAAAATGCGAAAAGACGTAGCTCGTTATATAAAGCGATGCTTGGTTTGCATAAAAACTAAACCAGAACAAAAACCTCCTATTGGTCAACTTTTGAGTTCTCAACCAACCCTTACTCGACCTTGGCAGTTGCTCAGTACAGATCTTGTCGGTCCCTTACCCCGATCCTCTTCTGGATATTGCTATATTCTGTCAGTTTGTGACGTGTTCTCCAAGTTTGCATTGTTCTTTCCTTTGCGTACCGCGACGGCCACTGGAATCGTTAAATGGCTCGAAGATCATGTCTTTTTAGTCTTTGGTGTCCCGGATAACATCATTTGTGATAATGGGGCTCAGTTCCATAGTAAAATATTTAAAGACCTTTTAGGAAAATATGGTATAAAAGCCAAACATACAGCAAATTATCATCCACAGGCAAACCCTGTAGAGAGGGTACATCGTGTCCTAAAAACAATGCTTTCCAGCTATGTAACGGACGATCATAGACAGTGGGACAAGCATCTTGCGAAAGTTGGCGCTGCTATTAGGTCAGCTCGACACGAAGTTACCGATGTAACTGCGAACTTTATAATATTTGGCCGCGAGATTCCCTTCAATAATAAAAGTACCGATCCGAATTTTCTAGCCGATCAAACAAATTTTGATGCGACTGTAAGATCTAAAGCCCTAGAACAAGTTTTTCGCGACGTACAGAAGCGTTTTCAACAAGCTCATGAAAAAAATAAACGCGTCTACAATCTGAGACGCAGAGATGAACGTTTTCACTTAAATCAAAGAGTTTGGAAGCGTAACTATGTTCTTTCCGATGCGACAAAGAAGTTTACTTCAAAACTCGCTCCTAAGTTTACGGGTCCATTCAAGATCAGCAAAATTCTCTCCCCGTGGTCGTACGAGCTCGCCGATTCCAACGGACGTACTATAGGTCACTGGCACGCGAAGGATTTGAAAGCTCATCCTCCTGACGACCTGTAAACATCATTGTTTATAGGGATCGTAGGAATGTTAGGATTTAAGAAGGAAAAAAAAAAAACTTTCATTTTTTTTTTTGTTAGGAAGGGGAAGTGTTGTAACGGTTTTAGTTTTCCGGGACTCAAACTTTAGTCAGAGCGGACAGATAGTTTTTTTTTCTGACTGGGAAATCAATTTTCTGATTAAAAATACATACTGCATCAGGGCATAGAAAAATTAATTAATTAATTCATTAACTAATTAACTAAATTTGTCTAATAGAAAAGAAAATATATATGAGCCTACTCTGATTGGAATAGAGGAGATAATTAAAGCTCAAATAAGGAAAATAGATAGGTACTCAATTATTCATGTAATCGTATAAAATAGGTACCAAGGCCGAACGAAATAAATTACTATAGTACCAAAATAGTTGTTGAACGCAAATATTTCAAGCACCAATTTTTTTTTTGAGGAAACCCGAATTTTTAATTCCTCAGTTCGAGTATCGCTTTCTGCAGTGCTGCATCTGAAGTGTTCTCGAGGCATTTTTTTTTTGCCGATCTATTTTGTGGAATTGTGCCCTAATTGGTTTTGGGTGGCTAACGCCTTTCGTATAGCATCCTGAGCAAAAAAAATTGCTGATTTTGACCAAGCTTTTTGGGCATAAAGCCAAAAGGATTCCTCAAATTCCTCGATAGGAAATTATCACAAAATGGCCGCCTGATATCTCTGGTAAGTGTCATTGTTCTTTATCAGGTGGAATGAAAGATATCATCCACAATTCCATTTCAGGCCATTTTATTCTTCCCATTCTTTGTCTCTACCCCCAACCCCCATTGTTGTTCAACTCTCTTCGGTTGGCTACCTCAATCTATTTCCTGAAGACCGGAAAAAGAAAGAAAAGAAAGAAAACACGAAACTGCACGGATTCGCTGGCTTGGAGTTTGTTCCAAGTATTCACCATTGGCTCAATCGTGACTTACGCCCAGAACTTACAACTGGACATTTAGGTGAGTTCGTTCCATTTGTTCCAGTTGAGGTTCCAGTTTATTCCCGAGTCACGATATACCTAAGGGAAAAATACCCCATGAAAACAAAAATTTAGGAGTTAACGGACACTTATTTGTTTTAATTAATTTGTACTGTTTGGTATACTTAATCAAAATTTCCATATTGTTTACTTTTCATCTTTATAAAACCTATTTGGTACATAACTACCCGATACGTGTAAGCTGGCGCATCGATGCTAAGGTATCTCTAAATCGTTGTTCTATTAATCATCATATTAAGATTTTCTTTCGAATCTACATAATTTCAATTATAAATATTTTTATGTCTATACAATTTTAAGCTACGGAAAATACGTGAAAACTATAGGCTAAAGTGATGCCTTACCCTGTACATACAAAGTGTACCTGAAAGAATTAAATAAACCATATTTTTAATGCTCATAATTCAAAGGCTTCCGTGTTTTAATTTAGCTTGGCATTTGGATAAATTCGCTGTAGGTTTCCCGCTTCAAAGATCTATTAGCTGATCTGCATCTACCTTACTGAAGGGCATTAAAGCGGGTGGCGCTTTGTAAAATTATATTTTGTTTTCCCCACGACCACTCCCGACTAGAGATAGTTAGCTGGCATTTTCAGCCCAAAAAGGTAGATGTTCCTTGTGTTTCTTTTTCTTATACCAAGTGTTAGATTTCCACCCGGACTTTTGCCACACAGTCTAGTAATTTTGAAATCGAATTAATTAACCCCAATTCGACGGTGGCAAATAGTTATTTATGTATCAAGGGTACTAAGTAGATGATTATGCCCTGAGGGCGACAGTCTTACAAAGCCGAGGGCCTCTGGCCCGAGGGTTCGTAAGTCGCCCGAGGGTATATATATCTCTTAGTACCCGTGGTGCATACAAACTTTTATGTCATACCTGTTGGTTGTGAATAATAAATACCTGGGAAAAAAGTGTCACTTCGTAAATTGTCATTAGTGTGCAGAATCATCATTTTTTGGCAAAAATAATATGTTTATAAGCGTAAATTTATATTTTGTTAATAAAGAATAAGTTAATTGAAAACTGTTTTTTGCGTCTTTATGCCCGCGCGGGCCATAATGTGTACTTTATGCCCGCACGGGCATAAAGTAATGAATTATGTAGATGGTATCTAAGGTATAAAAACACAATAATGTATTGGTATGACATAAAATAAAGAAGGAGCATTTAGAATCTACCAGCAGGTACCAGTTAGTAAATTTGTAGGCTAATGTCAGTTTTTATGCCGATATTGAGTATTTATTATTAACTTTAGTGAGTTTTTTAAAGTAATAATGGTTTTCTCGCTTGCCGAAAGGGTAGAAATCATTGAAATTTACTTTTGGAGCCAGTGCGCTAATCAATCAGCGTCACCAAGACAAGCATGTCTATCAGAAGTATGTTCTGGAGCTAGTTCAAAAATTTCGAGCAACAGGAAACCTATGTAACAAAAAACGGGTTATTGAAAACGGAGTTATAAATAGAGCCACTGAGGTAGCGGTCTTGGACCAGATTGTTCTGGATCCTACTTTAAGTACGAGACAAATGTCCACAGTTTCTGGTATTAAGCGAAGCAGCATTCAAACGATTTTAAAAAGAAACAAGTTTCATCCCTATAAAATACATCTGGTGCAGGAACTTAATGAGGACGATTTTGACCGGCGCTTTCAGTTTTGTGGAATTATGAGTGAGCGAGCAACCAATGATCCGAATTTTATTTCCAATATCTGTTTTTCCGATGAATGCACCTTTTTTTTTTAAATGTGCATCGTAAATCGCTATAACAGCCGCTATTGGAACGACTCAAATCCTCGAATTTTCCATGAGGTGCACACATAACAACCTCAAAAATTGAGTGTTTGAGCTAGCATTTTTGGTAACCGTATAATAGACCCCTTATTTACCTATAAATTTAACAGGAGAAATGTACCTAGAGTGATTAGAAAATGCGATTCATCCAGAATTAGTGGAGATACTAGAGAATGATAACGGATACATGGAAAACCGTCTAATATTCCAACAAGATGGTGCGCCACCCCACTATGCTGCAGTGATTCGTCAATATTTGGACCAAAGGTTTCCAGGACAATGGATTCGAAGGAGAGGAGCTATTGAGTGGCCCCCGCGTTCTCCAGATTTAAGCCCGTTAAATTTTTTCTTCTGAGGTCATTTTCAGAATTTACTTGATTGATTTTGTTTTTAAAGCATTTTTTTAAATAAAAATGTTCCAACATGTTTTTGTAACTTTGATTAGCCTCTGTAATGGCTAGAGGTAAATAGTAGCGATATAAGACTCGGGGGTTATAATCTACATAAAAATAGCTTCAAAATAAGGTATCACTCGACCCCTCATTCCATTTAAAATTATGGGGGCCCTTGTCACCCCCGCTAGGGCTTTGCCCCCCAGGGGGTGAAACCACCAAATAAATGGTTCCCCCTCAAATCAAAAATCGACGGGTACGAGGGTTTTTTCTTAAATGTCTTGGGGAGCCCAAAATCACCTCTGTTTCGTTTTCAATTGGCCACCCTGTATATATATAGAAGTAAGGAAAAATCAAGAGCTTGGAATAGAAAAAGTTATAAGAATTTGAATTGAAAGAGGAACATTTTCTTGTTAATATTTTCCTATTATTTATGACTTATTTTATAACTTTCAATTTTCGTCTATTCCAGGCATTAGGCTCTGAAATAATTCTGAGGTTTGTCTAAAGTGTTCTAACTTGGCTTGAAGAGTTCTGGGGCATTCTAAAAGTTTTTCAGTAATTTCAAAATTGGGAAGTCCGCTCCTTTGAAGGATCCATGCCATGTTAAATTTCAATATGTTCTGACAGATTTTTAAGTATGTTAGAGCCCTATTGAAGTTCTAAAGTGAAGTTGAATTGGTTTAAAAGCATTCTAAAAGGTTTCCAGTTCTAAATTGAATCGTTATTGTTCTAAAATATCTCTGAAGTTTCTAAATTGTTCCAAAATGCTCCATTCTAATAATGCTTCTGAAGATCTCAAAATGTTTTGAAGCGCTACAGAATGCTTTTGGAAATTATATTTTGAATTTTAAGTATTTTGAACTTTCGAAAAGGCTTATTATTAAAATTCTAAAGTGTTCAAAGCATTCTTAATGGTTTCAAGTAACTTCTAAAATTGGAATAAAAACGAATTCTGTGGAAATTTTCGTAGACATCTTAAATACGGTCTTACGATGTCCACCAAACGACATTCAAGATGTCTTGCTTACATCTTTAGGGCGTCTTAAAGACATCTTGAAGACGTATGTTACAGAACCCAACGCAGGGCCGGCTTAAGGGGGGGGGCGAGGTGGGCGGCCGCCCAGGGCGGCACGATCCAGGGGCGGCAAATTCATACCATACAATGAAAAAAAAATTAGAGAAAATAAAAGCAACGACTTAAAAAAAATTCAGAAATATTAATCGAACAGCGAACTAATTATATTATAGGATAGGTGCTGAAGATAGGTGTCATATTGAACAAATAAATCAGCACAGTGGGCATTTCAACTTCTTATATAAGGTCCGAGATGATCTAATAGCACAAAAGGTACGATGGACGTCTTTTTTTTCAAGACCGTTGAACGTCGAAACGTCCGAGGACTAACATAGAACCTTGTATAAACGTTTGCTCAAGATCATTTTTAAAAATGACGTAAAAAGTCGTTCGAAATATGTTCACGAAACGATAAGTTCTAAAAGAAAAGTTTTGGAAACTACTAAACTACTGTTGCAGGACATTTTTAGAACCAATATCAGCAAACGTCTTGCAAATGTTTTTTAGGCAGGTAATGTCCATGTCCGAGTGTTTTCAAAAAGGTATAAAAAGGATGTTCTTTAGACGTTTGATTTAAGTTGTTTTTAAAACGTCAGTTAAAGAACGACAGAACATTTTCTATGGGTTCGTAAAAGTATGTTTTCATAAAAAGTCATAAGAGAGACGTTTTATAAAGGTTCCTGTTGGTCGTTTTCAAGAACATCGTTCGAAATAAAACAAGTAGTTATCCCACGTCAACACGTCCGGAAATTGGTTCGAGACGTTTTTGAGAGGTTGTTCGTAACTGTGATATTTGCTCTAAATAAAAATGCACCTTTGGATGTTCTCAGTTACTTTAACTGACGTTTTTGAAATGTTCTGACGTCCGATCAGATAATTTTTTAAAACGTTTCTGTGCTATTAGGGTATATCTACATAATGTAACTGTTAATTTTTGCCAAGAGTTTGAATTGGCGAAGGCAGAAACCCACTAGCAATACGCCACGCCATACTATACCACGCCACGCAATGTGACGAAAATGTATGCGTATATTCTTCCATTTATTTACATGAGCTTCGTACACGCCTGCCACCCCACACGTGATACCACGCCGTGGCACGCCACGTCACCTGACGTGTGACGATTTCAATTCACCAGATGATGCCCGCGCGTATTGATACGTGTGGATGTTCCCCGGCCGCCTCTCTAGCCCCGCCGCAATTTGTTTCTGTATTTATTCAATATTTTGTGGAAACAATCAAATTGTTCTTTGTCCATATGGAAGTACATAGGTATCGACTACGATCTGCCTCCAGCTCTCTCATTAATACATGGAAAGCACCATATTTTTCTCGATTCCTGTTTATTTTGTGCATCCAGAATCTTCTTTTTTTTTTGTTCTGTAAAATCAGAGCTGCAGCAGCACATTCTTCTAGAAACTAAGTCACTAGACGAACTGCTTCTATACTCCATAATGTACTCAAGATACTGATGGTACTGACAATTTTTCTGAATAAAATGTATAGAGTAAAATGAACGTGTCATCACGTGGCGTGTTACAAATTTGCACACAAACTGTCCCACGTGAACCTATGTCACATGGCGTGGGGTGGCTCTTCACTCTTCCGTGCTATTATTTTTTGTTTCTACAACTCAAGATCTCTCACATTTTCTCTAAGCGGGCCATGGGATGGGGCGGCAAATTTACTCATTGCCCAGGGCGGTAAAATTCCTAGAGCCGGCCCTGACCCAACGACTTTCAGACGTCTTCCTTTACAACTAACGCATTCTAAAGACGTCTTCAACGAGATTTCTAAAGGAAGTCTTTGAATCTCTTTTGAATATATGAACCATTATTCACTTTTAGGCCTGGTTGTACGAAATAGTGTGGCTCAGTTGTCCTCAAAATGTGAATTTAGGACATCTTATTATGGGAGTTTTTAGACTTTTTTTTTTGGTCTTCAGACGTTCAGATGTAATGGAGAAGGCAGACCTAAAAAAGACTTGGTGTGTTGTCTGAGTCTGGGTAGTTTCCTGCCCGAATGTTTCTCTTGTCATACGTGTTTTTGCTCCCTCTCAACAAAAATATTTAGATTTTTAAATTTATTGAATTTTTTTTCCATTAAATGTAGTTTTTCATTCTGCACAAAAAAAAAACATACTTTTCTGAGTTTTTTTTAGATGTTTTGAAAAATTCCATGTTGCCAAATGAAATAAATGTCAATAACTTTCTCGTTTTTTAGCTAATACTCTTGAATTTCTTTCAATATAGGTAACTTTTGATTCTCCACAAAAAAGTTCTCTTGAGTTTTTTTGATATAATGCATACTTTACGAAATATTCAATAAATTCCAAAAAAATCAAGATGGCGGCCATTTTTTTCCAAGTTCCACCAATGCGACAAAGTGCGATTTTTGAGGAATTAATAAGGACCCTATTGACTACTCATTTCCGCAGAGATCACTTTGTTACTAATTTTTTCTACCCCAACCACCTAAAGTCTGTTTTTTTTTTTTAAAGATAATTCCCCAAGTCAAAAATTTAGTAACTATGTTGGCAACACAAGCCTTTTCTACATAAAAAATTTGAAAGCATTGACAATTTTACATTGTACCTATTGCCAACATAATGACATTTTATCTTTAAAAAAAAAACAGATTTTATTTTGACTAGCCTATAAACAAATCCATGTAGTACCTCTATCTTCAGCTAGATGTCACGAATTTTAAAGTGTCACTAAAAATTTTAAAAAAATCCATCCTAATGTCTGCCCAGCGATTCTATGTCTACGGGGCAACGGTAAGGGGAATGCAGTTGTAAAAAAAATGGCTGATTTCATTCATAAAATACCCAGCTGCGTGCGGAACTTTTTGGAAGTGTTATTGTATTGCAACTCGTACACGAAAATCGACAATGACCAAACCGCCGCCACTGGATATTTCAATATAAATCGATATTCCAATGGGAGGATAAAATGACAAGAGCCCTGGTCAATAGCGAGACGTAAGGTGACGTTAGCCCACTGACAATTGCATGGTTCCCCGTGGCATCGGCAATCCTGCCAAAAACTCCACCAATCCGGTTCATCCAGGCGGGATCCTTGCCAAATTGTCAAAAGCTGATGAATTCTTTAGGAAATGTTTATTTTTTACAATAGACAAGTTTGAAGAAATCAGTTAATAAAATAAGCATAGATCTAACAACCACGTTGAAATATTTGGCGTTTTATTGTTCTCTACGTTTTGTTATTAAAAAATGGATTTTAAAATGAACTATACTTCATGCCCAGTATTTTCGCTTTTTTATAATTAAACGTGACAACATCGCACATTTACGTCCGAATTCCTTCCGTAGACTCAGAACCGCTGGGCAAACAATAGAGATGCCTATTCCCCTGTGCGTTCCCGTCTCTAATGGTACCCGTCAGTCCTGTACGTCAGTCTTTGTTTTCGTGCTAGATCGTTCACGTCGCGTCATACCGCTTTCAAAGATGTTTTGTGAAAAAAGTGAATATTAGGCCTAATTCCGTGCCTAATCGTTCGCGAAAAAGGAAGAGGAGTCGTAGTGACTCGGATCAGACGACTAAAATGTATAAATTGTTAGAAGAAGATGTTGAGGGCCATGAAGTGGCAAATGAAACAGTCGAAATTGCACAGGTACATGACAAAAAGAATGGGGGTTCCTTGCATAGAACCGAAAGCAGACTATAGGTAAGAAAAATCCGGGGATGATTTTATAACTAATTTGAATAATTCTGTTTGAATGTTTTGAATCGATCAGGGGTATCGTTTTGTTTTCCGAAATAACGAAAACTTTAGGATTTCTAACAATAACCTAGGGAAGGTTACTTGTAAAAATCATTTTCTGTTTGGGATAACAGAAAATACAATCAGCTGCAAGAGTAACTTAGGGAAAGTTACTTGCAGTGGGACACATTAATAAGAAAAATGTGTGATTTTAAACAATAACCTAGGAAAGGTTACTTGTAAAAATCATTTTCTGCTTGAGATAACAGAAATTACAATCAGTTGCAAGTTGCAAGAGTAACCTAGGGAAAGTTACTTTTAATAGGACACATTAACAAGAAAAATGGGTGATTTTGAACAATAACCTAGGGAAACTTATTTGTAAACAATCATTTTTTCTGTTTGGGATAACAGAAGATGCAACTTCTCTGTAATAGTAGCTTAGGGAAAGTTACTTTTGATAGGATACTTTTTCTGTTAGCGATAACAGAAAATAGATACCTACTTCCTAACGATAAATGATACTATGTCAAGTGTTAAATTATATACATATTTGTTGTGAAGACAAGTTTACTTTGTTTGCCTGAGTATATAGGTACTCATATATTATATATTCTATTTTATTCTCCCTTTCAGACCAAGTAGAGGATGAAAAGGAACAGGGCATTGCTTCACAGGCTGAGGTTGATAGCAGCAATCCAAAGCTACAAGACATTTTGAAAATTATGAGAGTGGACACAATCCCTCAAACCCCTTTCGCAAATCCCATAAAAGATGAAGTAGCATCACAATGGACCAAATATTAGCTTCTGGGCTCAAGGAAGAGACCAGAGACCAGGTGATATGTATGGAGTTGGGGCGTATGTCGCCTATTGGGTTGACTATAACTCAAATGATTAACGAGGAAAAATGGGAGAATAAGACTCATTTACAACTTCTCATTGATGTGGGTCACTTGTTAGCAAATGTCCATCATTCCGAATCGGTTTCCAGGAAAGAGCTGATTTCTATAAACCTGAATAGGGATCTTAAGGATACCTTATCTAATACACCAATCAATAAATTTTTATTTGGGGCTGATCTGGACAGTACAATCAAGGCCGATAAGGGCTTGGAAAAATCGGGACACCAATTAAAGATTAATAAAAAGCCCTTTACAGCGAAAGCATCTTCGTCATATAAACAAAAGAACCAGGAAAACTTCAAGAGCCGCTTTTCCCGAAAATACGGAGCCAAGAGAAGCGGGTATTCCAGTCGGGCTCCTGGGACCAGCAGTCAGATGCAAACTGCTCAATACCAGAAGAGGAGACAAGAGAGAAAGAAGAAGGGACATCGTCGTAGATATTAGAAGACCAGTTCGGTAAATACTGTGGTAGATTGCGGCTATTTGTAAATAGATGGCAGGATCTATCCGTTCATCCAAGAATGTTGTCTATATATCAAGGGTCTCTCTATACCGTTTATCAGAAAGCCCATTCAAGAAGTTGTGCCCAAAGAAAATAATTGGTTAGAAAAGAAAATTTTTAATATATTAAACTTAATGTATAAATTATTGCAAACAGGGGCAATATCTAAGGTCGATCATAGTGTGGACCAATATATTTCAAACATTTTCACAGTCCCAAAACCAGACGGATCCCATCGCCTGATATTGAACCTAAAGAAACTAAATAACTTACTTGTAAAAAATAACCATTTTAAGATTGAGGACAACAAAGTTGTAGCAAAACTTATTTCTAGGAATTGTTTCATGGATAAAATTGATTTAAAGGATGCTTAGCACCTAATACCCATTAAACAGTCTCACCGTAGTTATCTGCGATGTTTAATGGTGCATTATACCAATATAATTGTCTACCCTTTGGGTTGAATTGTGCACCCTTAATTTTTACCAAAGTGTTGAAACCCGTTGTAAAACTTTTAAGGGAAAAACAAATAATTTTTGTTGTGTATTTGGACGTTTTTCTAATCATAGGAGAGTCCTGTGAAGAATGTGAATCCAATATAAGGACGGCAATAATAAGCATATTAACTCATCTAGGTTTTATAATTAATTATTCAAAATGTTCTCTTATATCAAATCAAGAATGTGCTATTTTAGGTTTCATCTATAATTCAAAATAATGACCATATCTACAGATAAGAAAAATAGGATGCTTAAAAAACTTTATAAATTTTCAAATTTTTTGTTGAAAAATAAGCAGTGCAAAATTAGATATTTTGCAAAATTTTCAGGAGTCCTTGTATCTGCCTCTCCTGCCATTAAATATGTTTTTTCTATATACTAAAGTAGCCGAGCTTCAAAAATATTTAGCATTACGAAATTTCAACGAAAATTATAATGCAAATATGAAATTAACAGAACAGTTAAAAGACGTCTTTGATTGGTTTATTGAGAAAATACCAAGTTCATTTAATAATATACGAGTTAGCAGCTACATCTTTGGCAGTTACCAAGTGAAATCTTTACAGATGCATCCAACTCAGGTTGGGGAGTCTTCTGTAATGGTAAAAGCAGTTTTGGTTACTGGTCGGTGAAAGAACAAACCTTTCATATCAACTATTTGGCTTCATTTTTTGGATTAAAATGTTTTGTATCGGAATTATCCGATTGTAATATCATATTATGTCGTATAGATAACACCACCACTGTAGCAACCATTAATAGAATGGGTAGCGTTAGATTCACCAACTTAAATAAAATAGCTCGAAAAATTTGGTATTGCTACATTAATATAAATGATAATATAAAGGCAGATAGGGCTTTGAGACAAATCCACAAAAAACTGAGTGGAGTTTGGCCAACGATTCATTCCAAAAAATTATTGAATTCTTTAGCAGACCATCTATAGATCTATTTGCGAGTAGACTTAACAAAAAATGTGATAACTTTGTATCCGGGGTGAGAGATCCAGAGGCATTTCAGGTTGATGATTTTACCTTGCACTCGGAAGACATATATTTGAATGCCTTTCCGCCTTTTTCAATGATTCTGAAAACGCTGCATACAATTATTGAGGATAAAACAGAAGGAATAATGGTTTTGCCAATCTGGACCTCTCAACCATGGTACCCCGTTTTCACATCTTTGTTAGTGGGTGATCCCCTAACTCTTGAGCCTGATAAATATTTACTTTCCTTTAACAGAACTCCTCACCCCCTTGTGGCAGCACCTTTTCCTGGCAGTAGGGAAAGTATCAGGGAGGCCCTACTGAGGGGCAATGTACCAATGGACTCCTTGGATATCTGCTTGTCATCCGTGACACCTTCAACACTGAGGCAATATAATTCCGGACTAAAATTATGGTGCGAGTTCTGCCAAACTGTAGTTTCTTTGACGTAACAGTTCCATATATTTTAAAATTTTTAACACTCCAATATAAAAACGGAGCTTCCTATGGGACACTTAATTCATACAGGTCTGCCGTAGGCCAAATAGCTGGTCCTGAAATGGGGTTGGATTTCCGGGCAAAAAAGTTCTTTAAAGGTGTTTTCAGTACCAGACAACCAATGCCAAGGTATGAAAACACATGGGATCCAGGTTCGTAGTAGATTATTTAGAGTACTTGACAACGAACAAATTTCTCTTGGAGTGTTAACGAAGAAGTTGGTTACCAATTACAAACATTGAGAATGATTGATATTAATAATATTTTGGTTCAGGAAAATAGGATAGAAGTCAAACTTCCTTTTAGAACCAAAACATCAGGCATTAATATAGTCAGCCCTTTCTTGTTCTCTCTTTTTTATACGCCAGATCCCAATGTTTGTGTAGCAAGGACTATGTTAAAATATTTAAATGTAACCAAGCCTGAGAGCTACATCGCAAACTTTGAGCAGGTGGATTAAAAATGTTTTAAATAGAAGTGGCATTGATACTGAGAAGTTCAAACCACAAAGTACATGACACGCATCAAGGTCTGCAGCAGTCAGAAGGGTTGTTAGTTTTGATTCCATAAGGCTAGCTGCAGGATGGACAAGAACTCTCAGACATTTGCAAAATTCTACAATCGACCGCTGATTAGTAATAGCGAATTTGCAAACGCAATTTTCAACACGTAGCTTATGTTTTTTGACAAAACGCGATATTATATTTCGGGTTTGTTTTGCATTTTCTTTTTTGATGATGTATCTTTAGTTTATTATTATTAATCACTTAATATTGATGCTTCTTGTTTGAACAAATTGAATTTGTATCAATAAATAAATGCGTTCTGCTTTAGTTGTTGCAACTTCTTTAAACATCTACATGGATTTGTTTATGAGACGAGGCTGAGGCTGAATATAATCTTAAGATCAAACGAACTTACCTAAGTGATGTTCGATCCTGATTATATGAAGGCCTCGTCGAAATAAACAAAGGTCCCGTCCCACCCATGTTTCCGGCACCAGGAACAAACCCGGAATTGTTGCAACAACAACTTAAAAATTGACTGACGGGTACCATAGAGACGGGAACGCACAGGGGAATAGGCATCTAGGATTGGGAAATTTTTTAAATTTTTAGTGACACTTTAAAATACGTGACATCTAGCTGAAGATAGAGCAGGTACTACATGGATTTGTTTATTTCGACGAGGCCTTCATATAATCAAGATCGAACATCACTTAGGTAAGTTCGTTTGATCTTAAGATTATTGTTGTAAGGGGTTTAACTGTTGAGTTAGTTATTAAAGTAATTAGTGTCAGAGTGTATTGTTACGTGGAATAAATTATTGCTGTGTTAATTGGACTTTGATTTTTGGAATAAACAAAACGAACCCAAGATTTCTGTCAGGCAATCCAAAGCCGTGACAATATTGGAAATTTCATATTTTCTTGGAAGGAAAATTTGTTGCCAGCCGTCAAACTTACGAAAATCATCTCTCAAAAAATATTGAAAATTTCATATTTTCTTATTTTTTCTTCAGACACCTAGATGGTGTTTCACGTTCAAATTCGAAATATGCTTGTTTAAGGGATGCTTTATCATCCCTCAAAAGGAAAATTCCTTGCCAGCCGTCAACCTTACGAAAATCATCTCTCAGAAGATAAAATATTGAAATTTTCATATTTCTTATTTTTTCTTCAGACACCTAGATGGTGTTTCACGTTCAAATTTGAAAACATGCTTGTTCAAAAGATGCTTTATCATCCCTCAAAAGGAAAATTCCTTGCCAGCCGTCAAACTTACGAAAATCATCTCTCGGAAGATAAAATATTGAAAATTTCATATTTTCTTATTTTTTCTTCAGACACCTAGATGGTGTTTCACGTTCAAATTTGAAAACATGCTTGTCCAAAGGATGCTTTATCATCCCTCAAATGGAAAATTCCTTGCCAGCCGTCAAATTTACGAAAATCATCCCTCGGAAGAAAAAATATTGAAAATTTCATATTTTCTTATTTTTTCTTCAGAAACCTAGATGGTGTTTCACGTTCAAATTTGAAAACATGCTTGTTCAAAAGATGCTTTATCATCCCTCAAAAGGAAAATTCCTTGCCAGCCGTCAAACTTAGAAAATCATCTCTTGGAAGATAAAATATTGAAAATTTCATATTTTCTTATTTTTTCTTCAGACACCTAGATGGTGTTTCACGTTCAAATTTGAAAACATGCTTGTCCAAGGGATGCTTTATCATCCCTCAAATGGAAAATTCCTTGCCAGCCGTCAAATTTACGAAAATCATCCCTCGGAAGAAAAAATATTGAAAATTTCATATTTTCTTATTTTTTCTTCAGACACCTAGATGGTGTTTCACGTTTAAATTTGAAAACATGCTTGTTCAAAAGATGCTTTATCATCCCTCAAAAGGAAAATTCCTTGCCAGCCGTCAAACTTACGAAAATCATCCCTCAGAAGAAAAAATAATGAAAATTTCATATTTTCTTATTTTTTCTTCAGACACCTAGATGGTGGTTCACGTTCAAATTTGAAAACATGCTTGTTCAAGGGATGCTTTATCATCCCTCAAAAGGGAAATTCCTTGCCAGCCGTCAAACTTACGAAAATCAATTCTCGGAAGATAAAATATTGAAAATTTCAAATTTTCTTATTTTTTCTTCAGACACCTAGATGGTGGTTCACGTTCAAATTTGAAAACATGCTTGTTCAAGGGATGCTTTATCATCCCTCAAAAGGGAAATTCCTTGCCAGCCGTCAAACTTACGAAAATCATTTCTCGGAAGATAAAATATTGAAAATTTCAAATTTTCTTATTTTTTCTTCAGACACCTAGATGGTGTTTCACGTTTAAATTTGAAAACATGCTTGTTCAAGGGATGCTTTATCATCCCTCAAAAGGAAAATTCCTGGCCAGCCGTCAAACTTACGAAAATCATCCCTCGGAAGAAAAAATAATGAAAATTTCATATTTTCTTATTTTTTCTTCAGACACCTAGATGGTGTTTCACGTTCAAACTTGAAAACATGCTTGTTCAATGGATGCTTTATCATCCCTCAAAAGGAAAATTCCTTGCCAGCCGTCAAACTTACGAAAATCATCCCTCAGAAGAAAAAATAATGAAAATTTCATATTTTCTTATTTTTTCTTCAGACACCTAGATGGTGGTTCACGTTCAAATTTGAAAACATGCTTGTTCAAGGGATGCTTTATCATCCCTCAAAAGGGAAATTCCTTGCCAGCCGTCAAACTTACGAAAATCATTTCTCGGAAGATAAAATATTGAAAATTTCAAATTTTCTTATTTTTTCTTCAGACACCTAGATGGTGGTTCACGTTCAAATTTGAAAACATGCTTGTTCAAGGGATGCTTTATCATCCCTCAAAAGGGAAATTCCTTGCCAGCCGTCAAACTTACGAAAATCATTTCTCGGAAGATAAAATATTGAAAATTTCAAATTTTCTTATTTTTTCTTCAGACACCTAGATGGTGTTTCACGTTTAAATTTGAAAACATGCTTGTTCAAGGGATGCTTTATCATCCCTCAAAAGGAAAATTCCTGGCCAGCCGTCAAACTTACGAAAATCATCCCTCGGAAGAAAAAATAATGAAAATTTCATATTTTCTTATTTTTTCTTCAGACACCTAGATGGTGTTTCACGTTCAAACTTGAAAACATGCTTGTTCAATGGATGCTTTATCATCCCTCAAAAGGAAAATTCCTTGCCAGCCGTCAAACTTACGAAGATCATCCCTCGTAAGAAAAAATATTGAAAATTTCATATTTTCTTATTTTTTCTTCAGACACCTAGATGGTGTTTCACGTTCAAATTTGAAAACATGCTTGTTCAAGGGATGCTTTATCATCCCTCAAAAGGGAAATTCCTTGCCAGCCGTCAAACTTACGAAAATCATTTCTCGGAAGATAAAATATTGAAAATTTCAAATTTTCTTATTTTTTCTTCAGACACCTAGATGGTGTTTCACGTTTAAATTTGAAAACATGCTTGTTCAAGGGATGCTTTATCATCCCTCAAAAGGAAAATTCCTGGCCAGCCGTCAAACTTACGAAAATCATCCCTCGGAAGAAAAAATAATGAAAATTTCATATTTTCTTATTTTTTCTTCAGACACCTAGATGGTGTTTCACGTTCAAACTTGAAAACATGCTTGTTCAATGGATGCTTTATCATCCCTCAAAAGGAAAATTCCTTGCCAGCCGTCAAACTTACGAAAATCATCCCTCAGAAGAAAAAATAATGAAAATTTCATATTTTCTTATTTTTTCTTGAGACACCTAGATGGTGGTTCACGTTCAAATTTGAAAACATGCTTGTTCAAGGGATGCTTTATCATCCCTCAAAAGGGAAATTCCTTGCCAGCCGTCAAACTTACGAAAATCATTTCTCGGAAGATAAAATATTGAAAATTTCAAATTTTCTTATTTTTTCTTCAGACACCTAGATGGTGGTTCACGTTCAAATTTGAAAACATGCTTGTTCAAGGGATGCTTTATCATCCCTCAAAAGGGAAATTCCTTGCCAGCCGTCAAACTTACGAAAATCATTTCTCGGAAGATAAAATATTGAAAATTTCAAATTTTCTTATTTTTTCTTCAGACACCTAGATGGTGTTTCACGTTTAAATTTGAAAACATGCTTGTTCAAGGGATGCTTTATCATCCCTCAAAAGGAAAATTCCTGGCCAGCCGTCAAACTTACGAAAATCATCCCTCGGAAGAAAAAATAATGAAAATTTCATATTTTCTTATTTTTTCTTCAGACACCTAGATGGTGTTTCACGTTCAAACTTGAAAACATGCTTGTTCAATGGATGCTTTATCATCCCTCAAAAGGAAAATTCCTTGCCAGCCGTCAAACTTACGAAGATCATCCCTCGTAAGAAAAAATATTGAAAATTTCATATTTTCTTATTTTTTCTTCAGACACCTAGATGGTGTTTCACGTTCAAATTTGAAAACATGCTTGTTCAAGGGATGATTTATCATTTCTCAAAAGGAAAATTCCTTGCCAGCCGTCAAACTTACGAAAATCATCTCTCGGAAAAAAAAAAATTGAAAATTTCATATTTTCTTATTTTTTCTTCAGACACCTAGATGGTGTTTCACGTTCAAATTTGAAAACATGCTTGTTCAAGGGATGATTTATCATCCCTCAAAAGGAAAATTCCTTGCCAGCCGCCAGCCGTCAAACTTACGAAAATCATCTCTCGGAAGATAAAATATTGAAAATTTCATATTTTCTTATTTTTTCTTCAGACACCTCTAGATGGTGTTTCAGGTTCAAATTTGAAAACATGCCTGTTCGAGGGATGCTTTATCATCCCTCAAAAGGAAAATTCCTTGCCAGCCGTCAAACTTACGAAGATCATCCCTCGTAAGAAAAAATATTGAAAATTTCATATTTTCTTATTTTTTCTTCAGACACCTAGATGGTGTTTCACGTTCAAATTTGAAAACGTGCTTGTTCAAGGGATGATTTATCATCCCTAAAAAGGAAAATTCCTTGCCAGCCGTCAAACTTACGAAAATCATCTCTCGGAAGATAAAATATTGAAAATTTCATATTTTCTTATTTTTTCTTCAGACACCTCTAGATGGTGTTTCAGGTTCAAATTTGAAAACATGCTTGTTCAAGGGATGATTTATCATCCCTCAAAAGGGAAATTCCTTGCCAGCCGTCAAACTTACGAAAATCATCTCTCGGAAGATAAAATATAGAAAATTTCATATTTTCTTATTTTTTCTTCAGACACCTAGATGGTGTTTCACGTTCAAATTTGAAAACATGCTTGTTCAAGGGATGATTTATCATCCCTCAAAAGGGAAATTCCTTGCCAGCCGTCAAACTTACGAAAATCATTTCTCGGAAGATAAAATATTGAAAATTTCAAATTTTCTTATTTTTTCTTCAGACACCTAGATGGTGGTTCACGTTCAAATTTGAAAACATGCTTGTTCAAGGGATGCTTTATCATCCCTCAAAAGGGAAATTCCTTGCCAGCCGTCAAACTTACGAAAATCATTTCTCGGAAGATAAAATATTGAAAATTCCAAATTTTCTTATTTTTTCTTCAGACACCTAGATGGTGGTTCACGTTCAAATTTGAAAACATGCTTGTTCAAGGGATGCTTTATCATCCCTCAAAAGGGAAATTCCTTGCCAGCCGTCAAACTTACGAAAATCATTTCTCGGAAGATAAAATATTGAAAATTTCAAATTTTCTTATTTTTTCTTCAGACACCTAGATGGTGTTTCACGTTTAAATTTGAAAACATGCTTGTTCAAGGGATGCTTTATCATCCCTCAAAAGGAAAATTCCTGGCCAGCCGTCAAACTTACGAAAATCATCCCTCGGAAGAAAAAATAATGAAAATTTCATATTTTCTTATTTTTTCTTCAGACACCTAGATGGTGTTTCACGTTCAAACTTGAAAACATGCTTGTTCAATGGATGCTTTATCATCCCTCAAAAGGAAAATTCCTTGCCAGCCGTCAAACTTACGAAAATCATCCCTCGTAAGAAAAAATATTGAAAATTTCATATTTTCTTATTTTTTCTTCAGACACCTAGATGGTGTTTCACGTTCAAATTTGAAAACATGCTTGTTCAAGGGATGCTTTATCATCCCTCAAAAGAAAAATTCCTTGCCAGCCGTCAAACTTACGAAAATCATCTCTCAGAAGATAAAATATTGAAAATTTCATATTTTCTTATTTTTTCTTCAGACACCTAGATGGTGTTTCACGTTAAAATTTGAAAACATGCTTGTTCAAGGGATGATTTATCATCCCTCAAAAGGAAAATTCCTTGCCAGCCGTCAAACTTACGAAAATCATCTCTCGGAAGATAAAATATTGAAAATTTCATATTTTCTTATTTTTTCTTCAGACAACTAGATGGTGTTTCACGTTCAAATTTGAAACATGCTTGTTCAAGGGATGCTTTATCATCCCTCAAAAGAAAAATTCCTTGCCAGCCGTCAAACTTACGAAAATCATCTCTCAGAAGATAAAATATTGAAAATTTCATATTTTCTTATTTTTTCTTCAGACACCTAGATGGTGTTTCAGGTTCAAATTTGAAAACATGCTTGTTCAAAAGATGCTTTATCATCCCTCAAAAGGAAAATTCTTTGACAGCCGTCAAACTTACGAAAATCATCTCTCAGAAGATAACATATTGAAAATTTCATATTTTCTTATTTTTTCTTCAGACAACTAGATGGCGTTTCACGTTCAAATTTGAAAACATGTTTGTTCAAGGGATGCTTCATCATCCCTCAGAAGGAAAATTCCTTGCCAGCCGTCAAACTTACGAAAATCATCTCTCGGAAGAAAAAATATTGAAAATTTCATATTTTCTTATTTTTTCTTCAGACACCTAGATCGTGTTTCAAGTTCAAATTTGAAAACTTGCTTGTTCAAGGGATGCTTTATCATCCCTCAAAAGGAAAATTCCTTGCCAGCCGTCAAACTTACGAAAATCATCCCTCGGAAGAAAAAATAATGAAAATTTCATATTTTCTTATTTTTTCTTCAGACACCTCTAGATGGTGTTTCAGGTTCAAATTTGAAAACATGCCTGTTCGAGGGATGCTTTATCATCCCTCAAAAGGAAAATTCCTTGCCAGCCGTCAAACTTACGAAAATCATCCCTCGTAAGAAAAAATAATGAAAATTTCATATTTTCTTATTTTTTCTTCAGACACCTAGATGGTGGTTCACGTTCAAATTTGAAAACATGCTTGTTCAAGGGATGCTTTATCATCCCTCAAAAGGGAAATTCCTTGCCAGCCGTCAAACTTACGAAAATCAATTCTCGGAAGATAAAATATTGAAAATTTCAAATTTTCTTATTTTTTCTTCAGACACCTAGATGGTGGTTCACGTTCAAATTTGAAAACATGCTTGTTCAAGGGATGCTTTATCATCCCTCAAAAGGGAAATTCCTTGCCAGCCGTCAAACTTACGAAAATCATTTCTCGGAAGATAAAATATTGAAAATTTCAAATTTTCTTATTTTTTCTTCAGACACCTAGATGGTGTTTCACGTTTAAATTTGAAAACATGCTTGTTCAAGGGATGCTTTATCATCCCTCAAAAGGAAAATTCCTGGCCAGCCGTCAAACTTACGAAAATCATCCCTCGGAAGAAAAAATAATGAAAATTTCATATTTTCTTATTTTTTCTTCAGACACCTAGATGGTGTTTCACGTTCAAACTTGAAAACATGCTTGTTCAATGGATGCTTTATCATCCCTCAAAAGGAAAATTCCTTGCCAGCCGTCAAACTTACGAAAATCATCCCTCGTAAGAAAAAATATTGAAAATTTCATATTTTCTTATTTTTTCTTCAGACACCTAGATGGTGTTTCACGTTCAAATTTGAAAACATGCTTGTTCAAGGGATGATTTATCATCCCTCAAAAGGAAAATTCCTTGCCAGCCGTCAAACTTACGAAAATCATCTCTCGGAAAAAAAAAAATTGAAAATTTCATATTTTCTTATTTTTTCTTCAGACACCTAGATGGTGTTTCACGTTCAAATTTGAAAACATGCTTGTTCAAGGGATGATTTATCATCCCTCAAAAGGAAAATTCCTTGCCAGCCGTCAAACTTACAAAAATCATCTCTCGGAAGATAAAATATTGAAAATTTCATATTTTCTTATTTTTTCTTCAGACAACTAAATGGTGTTTCACGTTCAAATTTGAAAACATGCTTGTTCAAGGGATGCTTTATCATCCCTCAAAAGAAAAATTCCTTGCCAGCCGTCAAACTTACGAAAATCATCTCTCAGAAGATAAAATATTGAAAATTTCATATTTTCTTATTTTTTCTTCAGACACCTAGATGGTGTTTCAGGTTCAAATTTGAAAACATGCTTGTTCAAAAGATGCTTTATCATCCCTCAAAAGGAAAATTCTTTGACAGCCGTCAAACTTACGAAAATCATCTCTCGGAAGATAACATATTGAAAATTTCATATTTTCTTATTTTTTCTTCAGACAACTAGATGGCGTTTCACGTTCAAATTTGAAAACATGCTTGTTCAAGGAATGCTTTATCATCCCTCAGAAGGAAAATTCCTTGCCAGCCGTCAAACTTACGAAAATCATCTCTCGGAAGAAAAAATATTGAAAATTTCATATTTTCTTATTTTTTCTTCAGACACCTAGATGGTGTTTCACGTTCAAATTTGAAAACATGCTTGTTCAATGGATGCTTTATCATCCCTCAAAAGGAAAATTCCTTGCCAGCCGTCAAACTTACGAAAATCATCCCTCAGAAGAAAAAATAATGAAAATTTCATATTTTCTTATTTTTTCTTCAGACACCTAGATGGTGGTTCACGTTCAAATTTGAAAACATGCTTGTTCAAGGGATGCTTTATCATCCCTCAAAAGGGAAATTCCTTGCCAGCCGTCAAACTTACGAAAATCATTTCTCGGAAGATAAAATATTGAAAATTTCAAATTTTCTTATTTTTTCTTCAGACACCTAGATGGTGGTTCACGTTCAAATTTGAAAACATGCTTGTTCAAGGGATGCTTTATCATCCCTCAAAAGGGAAATTCCTTGCCAGCCGTCAAACTTACGAAAATCATTTCTCGGAAGATAAAATATTGAAAATTTCAAATTTTCTTATTTTTTCTTCAGACACCTAGATGGTGTTTCACGTTTAAATTTGAAAACATGCTTGTTCAAGGGATGCTTTATCATCCCTCAAAAGGAAAATTCCTGGCCAGCCGTCAAACTTACGAAAATCATCCCTCGGAAGAAAAAATAATGAAAATTTCATATTTTCTTATTTTTTCTTCAGACACCTAGATGGTGTTTCACGTTCAAACTTGAAAACATGCTTGTTCAATGGATGCTTTATCATCCCTCAAAAGGAAAATTCCTTGCCAGCCGTCAAACTTACGAAAATCATCCCTCGTAAGAAAAAATATTGAAAATTTCATATTTTCTTATTTTTTCTTCAGACACCTAGATGGTGTTTCACGTTCAAATTTGAAAACATGCTTGTTCAAGGGATGATTTATCATCCCTCAAAAGGGAAATTCCTTGCCAGCCGTCAAACTTACGAAAATCATTTCTCGGAAGATAAAATATTGAAAATTTCAAATTTTCTTATTTTTTCTTCAGACACCTAGATGGTGGTTCACGTTCAAATTTGAAAACATGCCTGTTCGAGGGATGCTTTATCATCCCTCAAAAGGAAAATTCCTTGCCAGCCGTCAAACTTACGAAAATCATCTCTCGGAAGATAAAATATAGAAAATTTCATATTTTCTTATTTTTTCTTCAGACACCTAGATGGTGTTTCACGTTCAAATTTGAAAACATGCTTGTTCAAGGGATGATTTATCATCCCTCAAAAGGAAAATTCCTTGCCAGCCGTCAAACTTACGAAAATCATCTCTCGGAAGATAAAATATTGAAAATTTCATATTTTCTTATTTTTTCTTCAGACACCTCTAGATGGTGTTTCAGGTTCAAATTTGAAAACATGCCTGTTCGAGGGATGCTTTATCATCCCTCAAAAGGAAAATTCCTTGCCAGCCGTCAAACTTACGAAGATCATCCCTCGTAAGAAAAAATAATGAAAATTTCATATTTTCTTATTTTTTCTTCAGACACCTCTAGATGGTGTTTCAGGTTCAAATTTGAAAACATGCCTGTTCGAGGGATGCTTTATCATCCCTCAAAAGGAAAATTCCTTGCCAGCCGTCAAACTTACGAAAATCATCCCTCGTAAGAAAAAATAATGAAAATTTCATATTTTCTTATTTTTTCTTCAGACACCTAGATGGTGGTTCACGTTCAAATTTGAAAACATGCTTGTTCAAGGGATGCTTTATCATCCCTCAAAAGGGAAATTCCTTGCCAGCCGTCAAACTTACGAAAATCAATTCTCGGAAGATAAAATATTGAAAATTTCAAATTTTCTTATTTTTTCTTCAGACACCTAGATGGTGGTTCACGTTCAAATTTGAAAACATGCTTGTTCAAGGGATGCTTTATCATCCCTCAAAAGGGAAATTCCTTGCCAGCCGTCAAACTTACGAAAATCATTTCTCGGAAGATAAAATATTGAAAATTTCAAATTTTCTTATTTTTTCTTCAGACACCTAGATGGTGTTTCACGTTTAAATTTGAAAACATGCTTGTTCAAGGGATGCTTTATCATCCCTCAAAAGGAAAATTCCTGGCCAGCCGTCAAACTTACGAAAATCATCCCTCGGAAGAAAAAATAATGAAAATTTCATATTTTCTTATTTTTTCTTCAGACACCTAGATGGTGTTTCACGTTCAAACTTGAAAACATGCTTGTTCAATGGATGCTTTATCATCCCTCAAAAGGAAAATTCCTTGCCAGCCGTCAAACTTACGAAAATCATCCCTCGTAAGAAAAAATATTGAAAATTTCATATTTTCTTATTTTTTCTTCAGACACCTAGATGGTGTTTCACGTTCAAATTTGAAAACATGCTTGTTCAAGGGATGATTTATCATCCCTCAAAAGGAAAATTCCTTGCCAGCCGTCAAACTTACAAAAATCATCTCTCGGAAGATAAAATATTGAAAATTTCATATTTTCTTATTTTTTCTTCAGACAACTAGATGGTGTTTCACGTTCAAATTTGAAAACATGCTTGTTCAAGGGATGCTTTATCATCCCTCAAAAGAAAAATTCCTTGCCAGCCGTCAAACTTACGAAAATCATCTCTCAGAAGATAAAATATTGAAAATTTCATATTTTCTTATTTTTTCTTCAGACACCTAGATGGTGTTTCAGGTTCAAATTTGAAAACATGCTTGTTCAAAAGATGCTTTATCATCCCTCAAAAGGAAAATTCTTTGACAGCCGTCAAACTTACGAAAATCATCTCTCGGAAGATAACATATTGAAAATTTCATATTTTCTTATTTTTTCTTCAGACAACTAGATGGCGTTTCACGTTCAAATTTGAAAACATGCTTGTTCAAGGAATGCTTTATCATCCCTCAGAAGGAAAATTCCTTGCCAGCCGTCAAACTTACGAAAATCATCTCTCGGAAGAAAAAATATTGAAAATTTCATATTTTCTTATTTTTTCTTCAGACACCTAGATGGTGTTTCACGTTCAAATTTGAAAACATGCTTGTTCAATGGATGCTTTATCATCCCTCAAAAGGAAAATTCCTTGCCAGCCGTCAAACTTACGAAAATCATCCCTCAGAAGAAAAAATAATGAAAATTTCATATTTTCTTATTTTTTCTTCAGACACCTAGATGGTGGTTCACGTTCAAATTTGAAAACATGCTTGTTCAAGGGATGCTTTATCATCCCTCAAAAGGGAAATTCCTTGCCAGCCGTCAAACTTACGAAAATCATTTCTCGGAAGATAAAATATTGAAAATTTCAAATTTTCTTATTTTTTCTTCAGACACCTAGATGGTGGTTCACGTTCAAATTTGAAAACATGCTTGTTCAAGGGATGCTTTATCATCCCTCAAAAGGGAAATTCCTTGCCAGCCGTCAAACTTACGAAAATCATTTCTCGGAAGATAAAATATTGAAAATTTCAAATTTTCTTATTTTTTCTTCAGACACCTAGATGGTGTTTCACGTTTAAATTTGAAAACATGCTTGTTCAAGGGATGCTTTATCATCCCTCAAAAGGAAAATTCCTGGCCAGCCGTCAAACTTACGAAAATCATCCCTCGGAAGAAAAAATAATGAAAATTTCATATTTTCTTATTTTTTCTTCAGACACCTAGATGGTGTTTCACGTTCAAACTTGAAAACATGCTTGTTCAATGGATGCTTTATCATCCCTCAAAAGGAAAATTCCTTGCCAGCCGTCAAACTTACGAAAATCATCCCTCGTAAGAAAAAATATTGAAAATTTCATATTTTCTTATTTTTTCTTCAGACACCTAGATGGTGTTTTCACGTTCAAATTTGAAAACATGCTTGTTCAAGGGATGATTTATCATCCCTCAAAAGGGAAATTCCTTGCCAGCCGTCAAACTTACGAAAATCATTTCTCGGAAGATAAAATATTGAAAATTTCAAATTTTCTTATTTTTTCTTCAGACACCTAGATGGTGGTTCACGTTCAAATTTGAAAACATGCCTGTTCGAGGGATGCTTTATCATCCCTCAAAAGGAAAATTCCTTGCCAGCCGTCAAACTTACGAAAATCATCTCTCGGAAGATAAAATATAGAAAATTTCATATTTTCTTATTTTTTCTTCAGACACCTAGATGGTGTTTCACGTTCAAATTTGAAAACATGCTTGTTCAAGGGATGATTTATCATCCCTCAAAAGGAAAATTCCTTGCCAGCCGTCAAACTTACGAAAATCATCTCTCGGAAGATAAAATATTGAAAATTTCATATTTTCTTATTTTTTCTTCAGACACCTCTAGATGGTGTTTCAGGTTCAAATTTGAAAACATGCCTGTTCGAGGGATGCTTTATCATCCCTCAAAAGGAAAATTCCTTGCCAGCCGTCAAACTTACGAAGATCATCCCTCGTAAGAAAAAATATTGAAAATTTCATATTTTCTTATTTTTTCTTCAGACACCTAGATGGTGTTTCACGTTCAAATTTGAAAACATGCTTGTTCAAGGGATGATTTATCATCCCTCAAAAGGAAAATTCCTTGCCAGCCGTCAAACTTACGAAAATCATCTCTCGGAAGATAAAATATTGAAAATTTCATATTTTCTTATTTTTTCTTCAGACACCTCTAGATGGTGTTTCAGGTTCAAATTTGAAAACATGCTTGTTCAAGGGATGATTTATCATCCCTCAAAAGGGAAATTCCTTGCCAGCCGTCAAACTTACGAAAATCATCTCTCGGAAGATAAAATATAGAAAATTTCATATTTTCTTATTTTTTCTTCAGACACCTAGATGGTGTTTCACGTTCAAATTTGAAAACATGCTTGTTCAAGGGATGATTTATCATCCCTCAAAAGGGAAATTCCTTGCCAGCCGTCAAACTTACGAAAATCATTTCTCGGAAGATAAAATATTGAAAATTTCAAATTTTCTTATTTTTTCTTCAGACACCTAGATGGTGGTTCACGTTCAAATTTGAAAACATGCTTGTTCAAGGGATGCTTTATCATCCCTCAAAAGGGAAATTCCTTGCCAGCCGTCAAACTTACGAAAATCATTTCTCGGAAGATAAAATATTGAAAATTCCAAATTTTCTTATTTTTTCTTCAGACACCTAGATGGTGGTTCACGTTCAAATTTGAAAACATGCTTGTTCAAGGGATGCTTTATCATCCCTCAAAAGGGAAATTCCTTGCCAGCCGTCAAACTTACGAAAATCATTTCTCGGAAGATAAAATATTGAAAATTCCAAATTTTCTTATTTTTTCTTCAGACACCTAGATGGTGGTTCACGTTCAAATTTGAAAACATGCTTGTTCAAGGGATGCTTTATCATCCCTCAAAAGGGAAATTCCTTGCCAGCCGTCAAACTTACGAAAATCATTTCTCGGAAGATAAAATATTGAAAATTTCAAATTTTCTTATTTTTTCTTCAGACACCTAGATGGTGTTTCACGTTTAAATTTGAAAACATGCTTGTTCAAGGGATGCTTTATCATCCCTCAAAAGGAAAATTCCTGGCCAGCCGTCAAACTTACGAAAATCATCCCTCGGAAGAAAAAATAATGAAAATTTCATATTTTCTTATTTTTTCTTCAGACACCTAGATGGTGTTTCACGTTCAAACTTGAAAACATGCTTGTTCAATGGATGCTTTATCATCCCTCAAAAGGAAAATTCCTTGCCAGCCGTCAAACTTACGAAAATCATCCCTCGTAAGAAAAAATATTGAAAATTTCATATTTTCTTATTTTTTCTTCAGACACCTAGATGGTGTTTCACGTTCAAATTTGAAAACATGCTTGTTCAAGGGATGATTTATCATCCCTCAAAAGGGAAATTCCTTGCCAGCCGTCAAACTTACGAAAATCATTTCTCGGAAGATAAAATATTGAAAATTTCAAATTTTCTTATTTTTTCTTCAGACACCTAGATGGTGGTTCACGTTCAAATTTGAAAACATGCCTGTTCGAGGGATGCTTTATCATCCCTCAAAAGGAAAATTCCTTGCCAGCCCGTCAAACTTACGAAAATCATCTCTCGGAAGATAAAATATAGAAAATTTCATATTTTCTTATTTTTTCTTCAGACACCTAGATGGTGTTTCACGTTCAAATTTGAAAACATGCTTGTTCAAGGGATGATTTATCATCCCTCAAAAGGGAAATTCCTTGCCAGCCGTCAAACTTACGAAAATCATTTCTCGGAAGATAAAATATTGAAAATTTCAAATTTTCTTATTTTTTCTTCAGACACCTAGATGGTGGTTCACGTTCAAATTTGAAAACATGCTTGTTCAAGGGATGCTTTATCATCCCTCAAAAGGGAAATTCCTTGCCAGCCGTCAAACTTACGAAAATCATTTCTCGGAAGATAAAATATTGAAAATTTCAAATTTTCTTATTTTTTCTTCAGACACCTAGATGGTGTTTCACGTTTAAATTTGAAAACATGCTTGTTCAAGGGATGCTTTATCATCCCTCAAAAGGAAAATTCCTGGCCAGCCGTCAAACTTACGAAAATCATTTCTCGGAAGATAAAATATTGAAAATTCCAAATTTTCTTATTTTTTCTTCAGACACCTAGATGGTGGTTCACGTTCAAATTTGAAAACATGCTTGTTCAAGGGATGCTTTATCATCCCTCAAAAGGGAAATTCCTTGCCAGCCGTCAAACTTACGAAAATCATTTCTCGGAAGATAAAATATTGAAAATTTCAAATTTTCTTATTTTTTCTTCAGACACCTAGATGGTGTTTCACGTTTAAATTTGAAAACATGCTTGTTCAAGGGATGCTTTATCATCCCTCAAAAGGAAAATTCCTGGCCAGCCGTCAAACTTACGAAAATCATCCCTCAGAAGAAAAAATAATGAAAATTTCATATTTTCTTATTTTTTCTTCAGACACCTAGATGGTGTTTCACGTTCAAACTTGAAAACATGCTTGTTCAATGGATGCTTTATCATCCCTCAAAAGGAAAATTCCTTGCCAGCCGTCAAACTTACGAAAATCATCCCTCGTAAGAAAAAATATTGAAAATTTCATATTTTCTTATTTTTTCTTCAGACACCTAGATGGTGTTTCACGTTCAAATTTGAAAACATGCTTGTTCAAGGGATGATTTATCATCCCTCAAAAGGGAAATTCCTTGCCAGCCGTCAAACTTACGAAAATCATTTCTCGGAAGATAAAATATTGGAAATTTCAAATTTTCTTATTTTTTCTTCAGACACCTAGATGGTGGTTCACGTTCAAATTTGAAAACATGCCTGTTCGAGGGATGCTTTATCATCCCTCAAAAGGAAAATTCCTTGCCAGCCGTCAAACTTACGAAAATCATCTCTCGGAAGATAAAATATAGAAAATTTCACATTTTCTTATTTTTTCTTCAGACACCTAGATGGTGTTTCACGTTCAAATTTGAAAACATGCTTGTTCAAGGGATGATTTATCATCCCTCAAAAGGGAAATTCCTTGCCAGCCGTCAAACTTACGAAAATCATTTCTCGGAAGATAAAATATTGAAAATTTCAAATTTTCTTATTTTTTCTTCAGACACCTAGATGGTGTTTCACGTTTAAATTTGAAAACATGCTTGTTCAAGGGATGCTTTATCATCCCTCAAAAGGAAAATTCCTGGCCAGCCGTCAAACTTACGAAAATCATCCCTCGGAAGAAAAAATAATGAAAATTTCATATTTTCTTATTTTTTCTTCAGACACCTAGATGGTGTTTCACGTTCAAATTTGAAAACATGCTTGTTCAAGGGATGATTTATCATTTCTCAAAAGGAAAATTCCTTGCCAGCCGTCAAACTTACGAAAATCATCCCTCGGAAGAAAAAATAATGAAAATTTCATATTTTCTTATTTTTTCTTCAGACACCTAGATGGTGTTTCACGTTCAAATTTGAAAACATGCTTGTTCAAGGGATGATTTATCATTTCTCAAAAGGAAAATTCCTGGCCAGCCGTCAAACTTACGAAAATCATCCCTCGGAAGAAAAAATAATGAAAATTTCATATTTTCTTATTTTTTCTTCAGACACCTAGATGGTGTTTCACGTTCAAACTTGAAAACATGCTTGTTCAATGGATGCTTTATCATCCCTCAAAAGGAAAATTCCTTGCCAGCCGTCAAACTTACGAAGATCATCCCTCGTAAGAAAAAATATTGAAAATTTCATATTTTCTTATTTTTTCTTCAGACACCTAGATGGTGTTTCACGTTCAAATTTGAAAACATGCTTGTTCAAGGGATGATTTATCATTTCTCAAAAGGAAAATTCCTTGCCAGCCGTCAAACTTACGAAAATCATCTCTCGGAAAAAAAAAATTGAAAATTTCATATTTTCTTATTTTTTCTTCAGACACCTAGATGGTGTTTCACGTTCAAATTTGAAAACATGCTTGTTCAAGGGATGATTTATCATCCCTCAAAAGGAAAATTCCTTGCCAGCCGTCAAACTTACGAAAATCATCTCTCGGAAGATAAAATATTGAAAATTTCATATTTTCTTATTTTTTCTTCAGACACCTCTAGATGGTGTTTCAGGTTCAAATTTGAAAACATGCCTGTTCGAGGGATGCTTTATCATCCCTCAAAAGGAAAATTCCTTGCCAGCCGTCAAACTTACGAAGATCATCCCTCGTAAGAAAAAATATTGAAAATTTCATATTTTCTTATTTTTTCTTCAGACACCTAGATGGTGTTTCACGTTCAAATTTGAAAACATGCTTGTTCAAGGGATGATTTATCATCCCTCAAAAGGAAAATTCCTTGCCAGCCGTCAAACTTACGAAAATCATCTCTCGGAAGATAAAATATTGAAAATTTCATATTTTCTTATTTTTTCTTCAGACACCTCTAGATGGTGTTTCAGGTTCAAATTTGAAAACATGCTTGTTCAAGGGATGATTTATCATCCCTCAAAAGGGAAATTCCTTGCCAGCCGTCAAACTTACGAAAATCATTTCTCGGAAGATAAAATATTGAAAATTTCAAATTTTCTTATTTTTTCTTCAGACACCTAGATGGTGGTTCACGTTCAAATTTGAAAACATGCTTGTTCAAGGGATGCTTTATCATCCCTCAAAAGGGAAATTCCTTGCCAGCCGTCAAACTTACGAAAATCATTTCTCGGAAGATAAAATATTGAAAATTCCAAATTTTCTTATTTTTTCTTCAGACACCTAGATGGTGGTTCACGTTCAAATTTGAAAACATGCTTGTTCAAGGGATGCTTTATCATCCCTCAAAAGGGAAATTCCTTGCCAGCCGTCAAACTTACGAAAATCATTTCTCGGAAGATAAAATATTGAAAATTCCAAATTTTCTTATTTTTTCTTCAGACACCTAGATGGTGGTTCACGTTCAAATTTGAAAACATGCTTGTTCAAGGGATGCTTTATCATCCCTCAAAAGGGAAATTCCTTGCCAGCCGTCAAACTTACGAAAATCATTTCTCGGAAGATAAAATATTGAAAATTTCAAATTTTCTTATTTTTTCTTCAGACACCTAGATGGTGTTTCACGTTTAAATTTGAAAACATGCTTGTTCAAGGGATGCTTTATCATCCCTCAAAAGGAAAATTCCTGGCCAGCCGTCAAACTTACGAAAATCATCCCTCGGAAGAAAAAATAATGAAAATTTCATATTTTCTTATTTTTTCTTCAGACACCTAGATGGTGTTTCACGTTCAAACTTGAAAACATGCTTGTTCAATGGATGCTTTATCATCCCTCAAAAGGAAAATTCCTTGCCAGCCGTCAAACTTACGAAAATCATCCCTCGTAAGAAAAAATATTGAAAATTTCATATTTTCTTATTTTTTCTTCAGACACCTAGATGGTGTTTCACGTTCAAATTTGAAAACATGCTTGTTCAAGGGATGCTTTATCATCCCTCAAAAGAAAAATTCCTTGCCAGCCGTCAAACTTACGAAAATCATCTCTCAGAAGATAAAATATTGAAAATTTCATATTTTCTTATTTTTTCTTCAGACACCTAGATGGTGTTTCACGTTCAAATTTGAAAACATGCTTGTTCAAGGGATGATTTATCATCCCTCAAAAGGAAAATTCCTTGCCAGCCGTCAAACTTACGAAAATCATCTCTCGGAAGATAAAATATTGAAAATTTCATATTTTCTTATTTTTTCTTCAGACAACTAGATGGTGTTTCACGTTCAAATTTGAAAACATGCTTGTTCAAAAGATGCTTTATCATCCCTCAAAAGAAAAATTCCTTGCCAGCCGTCAAACTTACGAAAATCATCTCTCAGAAGATAAAATATTGAAAATTTCATATTTTCTTATTTTTTCTTCAGACACCTAGATGGTGTTTCAGGTTCAAATTTGAAAACATGCTTGTTCAAAAGATGCTTTATCATCCCTCAAAAGGAAAATTCTTTGACAGCCGTCAAACTTACGAAAATCATCTCTCGGAAGATAACATATTGAAAATTTCATATTTTCTTATTTTTTCTTCAGACAACTAGATGGCGTTTCACGTTCAAATTTGAAAACATGTTTGTTCAAGGGATGCTTCATCATCCCTCAGAAGGAAAATTCCTTGCCAGCCGTCAAACTTACGAAAATCATCTCTCGGAAGAAAAAATATTGAAAATTTCATATTTTCTTATTTTTTCTTCAGACACCTAGATGGTGTTTCACGTTCAATTTTGAAAACATGCCTGTTCAAGGGATGCTTTATCATCCCTCAAAAGGAAAATTCCTTGCCAGACGTCAAACTTACGAAAATCATCTCTCGGAAGATAAAATATTGAAAATTTCATATTTTCTTATTTTTTCTTCAGACACCTAGATGGTGTTTCACGTTCAAATTTGAAAACATGCTTGTTCAAGAGATGATTTATCATCCCTCAAAAGGAAAATTCCTTGCCAGCCGTCAAACTTACGAAAATCATCTCTCGGAAGATAAAATATTGAAAATTTCATATTTTCTTATTTCTTCTTCAGACACCTAAATGGTGTTTAACGTTAAAATTTGAAAACATGCTTGTTCAAGAGATGCTCCAAAATCTTTCAAAAGGAAAATTCCTCGTCAGCCGTCAAACTTACGAAAATCATCCCTCGTAAGAAAAAATATTGAAAATTTCATATTTTCTTATTTTTTCTTCAGACACCTAGATGGTGTTTCACGTTCAAATTTGAAAACATGCCTGTTCGAGGGATGCTTCATCATCCCTCAAAAGAAAAATTCCTTGCCAGCCGTCAAACTTACGAAAATCATCTCTCGGAAGATAAAATATTGAAAATTTCATATTTTCTTATTTTTTCTTCAGACACCTAGATGGTGTTTCACGTTCAAATTTGAAAACATGCTTGTTCAAGAGATGCTTTATCGTCCCTCAAAAGGAAAATTCTTTGACAGCCGTCAAACTTACGAAAATCATCTCTCGGAAGATAAAATATTGAAAATTTCATATTTTCTTATTTTTTCTTCAGACAACTAGATGGCGTTTCACGTTCAAATTTGAAAACATGCTTGTTCAAGGGATGCTTTATCATCCCTCAGAAGGAAAATTCCTTGCCAGCCGTCAAACTTACGAAAATCATCTCTCGGAAAAAAAAATATTGAAAATTTCATATTTTCTTATTTTTTCTTCAGACACCTAGATGGTGTTTTACGTTCAAATTTGAAAACATGCTTGTTCAGGGGATGCTTTATCATCCCTCAAAACGAAAAATCCTTGCCAGCCGTCAAACTTACGAAAATCATCTCTCGGAAGAAAAAATATTGAAAATCTCATATTTTCTTATTTTTTCTTCAGACACCTAAATGATGTTTCACGTTAAATTTGAAAACATGCTTGTTCAAGGGATGCTTTATCATCCCTTAAAAGGAAAATTCCTTGCCAGCCGTCAAACTTACGAAAATCATCTCTCGGAAAAAAAAATATTGAAAATTTCATATTTTCTTATTTTTTCTTCAGACACCTAGAGGGTGTTTCACGTTCAAATTTGAAAAATTGCTTGTTCAAGGGATGCTTTACCATCCCTCAAAAGGAAAATTCCTTGCCAGCCGTCAAACTTACGAAAATCATCCCTCGTAAAAAAAATATGGTTCCAGCACGTACCAGTAGAGTTTAACTGATCCACTACATATTTATTTGGTACAATCCATAGACATGTACAATCGGGCCTGTTGCTATAACTGGCTATACATTTTTCACACAGTCATGAATCGTGATCTCCTTCTGTTTTATCATGTGTAAGTTTAGTAGTCAGAGATGTGACAAATTTCCAAGATCTTGTGCATTATTTATTGAGGTTTCATGACTTTTAGGGACATTAGATTTGTTCATCTAGGTACTGTCTTCACCAGAAGTCACTGGGGCAGCGTCATATTAGCTCTTCTACACTCTATAAAATCTATTTTCGGAAAAAATATACTGTATCATAATACTATTATATGATTTTTAGTGTGAAATTAATATTTGTCAAACTATGAATAAAATGAATAGTCCAGGAGATAATTATGAATTATTTTTGTCCTAGATACTTTTGGTGATGATGGTACATACATTTCTGTATTTAGATGGACAATTCAAGTTAATGGGTGTTTCAGTTCCCTAGTGTGCTAGTGCATCAATAGGTTAAGATAAAAACCAAAAACATAATAAAAACGACTTTTATTTAAACAAATATTGTGATCATATACAGTTTTTTTTATACTTAAGCTACAACCGGTCTTTTTGTCTTACAAAAGGCCCGGCATTCGATCCTCGGTCCAATCATTTTCATTTATCCTTTCTTAACAAGCACATTGAGTGAAAGTTATACCTAGACAACGATCTAAAGAGAATATTCACTCGAAAAGTTTGCTCAAATTATTTATTAGATTATATAGTTTCTATAACATTTTGCCACATTCGTCTTTATCCTTTATCAAAATCTGTTCCTTTAAAACAGACAGTATGTTTTAGTATATCAAACATGGCAAATTGTCAACAAACTATAAATACCCATTTCAAAAGTCTTTTCTCTGTAAGCTCATCTAAAACCACGTTTAAAGCTGTTTCGAATTGTTTAACAATAAACCCGAACAGCGATAAGGACGTGCAGATTAGGCGTTACGCTTTTTTAAAAAATAACTATCTAAACAATAAAAAAAAATCAAGAATGAGCCGATTGTATCACCTACATTAAAAAAAAAAACAACTCTTACGCTCCAACATAGTTACTCACAAAGTGTTTAATATAGTGTATACAGTCTATGTGAATTGCAATGTATGATTAGAGATATTTGAGTAATTCCGATAGTCAGGAGGAGGAATTACAATTACACTATATCCATCACTCATTTTTCGAAGTCGCCATTTGTGGCACACCATAAGCATTACTTTATTTCCCTATCAGAGTTACCCATAAACTATCTCTAATAACAGTTAAAAGAAAGAATCTTTAAATTCTAATTCTACATTAAACACTTTGTTCGCTAACTCTTATTTCTTTACAATCACAGGAATTACTATATCGATAATAGTTAATTATTATAGTAACAAATTGTTATGAGAATAATAAAAATCTGTACAAGTTTGACAAAAAATTACCTAATGAATATTTTATAATATATATTATGCTTATACTTGATAACCTAAACATAATTAGTCTACATTTCATGTTTTTCTGTTGTTTCATGGCACCATTTTATTTGTTATCTTTTGAAACATAATTTAGAGTTATTCATTGCCTCTAAGTAATCAAAAAGTTTCTGAAATCCCTCAAATTTGTGTTTATAAAAACTATGTATTTTTTCCCTTTACAAAAGATTTCAATAATGTGCCAGAAGTTCAGTTTCAGTAAGACTAAAAACCAAAAATCAGGTTTGGTTAAATAAATTATTTTATAGAATAACCACCAAATATTTACACTCATGTTCAGGAGAAAAAAAAATCGCGCTAGTAAAAGTAAGTGAATAGTATCAAAAATTGGACCTTCTTCGTTGACTAATTAGGTTCGAAATTAAACAAATGGTGAATCTTTTTTCACTAATTCCTTTATCAAAAATCCTCAAATTTCATTTGGTTTTTGTCCTATTTAGAAGGATGGATTTTGATTTTACGAAAATTTATCACATTCACTTTGTCAAAGCTTTCCGAATACTCAACAAAATTTAACTTAATATTAGAAAAGAAGAAAATTGCAACTAAGAGGCCCTTCACGTCGCGTGGTGATGCTGGTGTCTCATCATGTCTGCGGTCGAGGATAGATATTGCTCTTCTAGCTAGAAAAAAATAGAATAAAATTAAATATTGTTTTAATCAAGAATCAGTTAATGGTGAATTAAGAAACTCGAGTCGATAGTGAGACAAGTGAGCTGTGATTTTGTTTTGTGACTACTTAAGCGGGATTGTAATTAAACGAAGTTTTGTGATAATGCTAGTATCGTCGTGATTTTTGTGTTATTATCTTAAGAGTAGCATCAATTTAGATTGATATTTCAAGGAAAAAATCCAAAAAGAAGCACTTTTAGGTCAAACGTCTGTAACTAGCGAAGTACCTCCTATCAGAACTAAACTTGATGAGGTTTGGCAGGCTGTTGAATGTTGTCACTATGATGTTATAATGCTTTCGAAGTCCTTGTCGGAGTCCTCCCACCTTGGGGAACGCCAAATTTCTATTTTATGTGAATTTCTCTGGGATCTTACTGATTCGACCACTTATTTTCGTAGTAGCTATCTTTTTACATTGTCACAAATGTTTATGTTATTATAGGAACTCGTATCGTCATCCTTCATAATACACATCCTGATAAAATCAGGTCCTGAATCTTCTTCCCGATTACTAGTTTTAACTTGTAGTTTGTACATGAAAAGTGTCCTTTCCTATTTCCAATGGACAGATCCGCTGTACGGGCTTAAAGACATTTCTATCTCTGCCACGAATGAGCCTGATAATTCTTTCAAGAAGCCAATCTGTTCTCTCTTGATTTTTTACTAAAAATACTATATTGTCAAACGATGTGTTCTTCTTAGTCGAAAACAATTTTAACTGTCCCAGGTACTCGCTCCTAAATCTTGCCTTCAGATTCTCCTTTAGCTTGAAGGGGGTGTGACCCCAAAAAACCACTTAAATGAAAAAAAAAATTCTAAGATCTCTCGTGAAAATCGTACTTAGTCCTATATACAAAATAATCTCCGAGAAAATTCCTTGTGAAGATAAATTATGCAGGAACTTGTGATGTCACACACACACACAGTCAACGAAGAAGCCAAAGCCAAAAGTGTTCTCGCAAAATGGACATCATACATTGACATGACAATTATTCAAATGTTCCGACCTTATGAGCCGGATACAGTGTTGCCAATGACCCGATAATTATCGAATTCTACCATAATTTTGACTACGATTCAATAATCGATAATGACAAGCTAATCTACCATAATTTATTGAAACTACAATTTTAATATAGATTTTTCAAATTTCTAGTTAAAAATTAAAAATTTATTAAAAAATTGAACGTGGTTGTTGGTTTTGAGTGTTTTTACTGATTTCCAAAATATGGCTCTTCGAAATATTTGAAAATCGAATTCCCATGCATACCCCTTTGGAAAAATTCGAATTTTTAAATTTTTAGATTTTGCAATGTTTGACTCTACCAATCAAAAGAGGAGATCAAAATTAGCGAAAAAGCATTTTTGCAACTTTGTTTTTAGAGTTTTAAAGCCTTGTAAAAAAATATAAACGATTTTTGCAATTTTTGGGCTCAAAAAAGTTCAATAATCTTACAATCTTTCACAAAGTTGCTAATTACTCGGTTATTATTGTCACAAATATAATGTAAAATTATATATTCTGAATTAGAATTAAATTATCTTTAAGATAAAATAAGATTCAATTCTATATCTTAAATACTTCTGAAGATATTGAGGCTCAAAGTTGAAACTTTGTCTCAAATTTTGCAAAAGATTCCAGGCGGATTATCTTGAAAACAAAGCCCTTGGGCTTGGAGTCTTAAATAACCTTTTTTGTAGCCCTTATTAGGAGCTACAATTGGGCAAAAGATTCATGCCAATAACTTCACTGGTTTCCAAAATATGGCTTTTTGAAATATTTGGAAATCAAATTTCCATACATACCCCTTTGGAAAAGTTCGAATTTTTAAAATTTGTTTTTCGATTTTTGGTTTCACCAATCGAAAGAAGAGGTTAAAACTAGTAGAAAAGCATTTTCGCAACTTTCCTTTTTGGGTTTTATAGCCTTGTTAAAAAATGAAAACGATTTTTGCATTTTTTGGGCTCAAAAAAATTTCAATAATCTGATATTCTTTCACAAAATTGCTGATTACTCGGTTATTATTGTAACAAATATAATGTAAAATTATATATTCTGAATCAGAATTAAATTATCTTCAAGATAAAATAAGATTCGATTCTATATCTTAAATACTTCTGAAGATATTGAGGCTCAAAGTTGAAACTTTGCCTCAAATTTTGCAAAAGCTTCCAGGCGGATTATCTTGAAAACGAAACCCTTGGGCTCGGAGTCTTTAATAACCTTTTTTGAACCCCTTATTAAGAGCTACAATTGGGCAAAAGATTCATGCCAATAGCTTTACTGGTTTCCAAAATACAAGCATTTGAAATATTTGAAAATCCAATTTCCATGCATACTTCTTTGGAAAAGTTCGAATTTTTAAATTTTTGGATTTTGCAATTTTTGACTTTACTAATCAAAAGAGGAGGTGAAAATTAGTGGAAAAGCATTTACGCAACTTTGTTTTTATGGTTTTAAGGCTTGTAAAAAAATGAAAACGATATTTGCAATTTTTGGGCTCAAAAAATTTCAATAATCTGATATTCTTCCACAAAATTGCTAATTACTCAGTTATTATTATAACAAATATGATGTAAAATTATATATTCTGAATCAAAATTAAATAATCTTCAAGATAAAATAAGATTCAACTCAATATCTTAAATAATTTCGAAGATATTGAGGCTCAAAGTTAAAACTTTGTCTCAAGTTTTGCAAAAGCTTCAAAGCCGAAGTCTTGAATAACCTTTTTTGAAGTTCTTATTGAGAGCTACAATTGCCAGAGTCCCAGCTAGAACCCGAAAAATAAAAATAGAGATAAAAATTCAAAAAAGTCGACAGAAACTTTTTCTGATAATTTTTCTTGGAATCTGATAATTTTGTTCTCAAATCCTGATAATTTTAAATTTGACATCTGACAACACTGGCCGGATAACCATCTTGTGTTTGGAAGGACGAACCAATGGTAAATAGAGATTCTCGTCATCAAAACGACCCGCTATCTTGGTAAGAATCTTAATCAAACCATACTCATCTAAAAATGGACACAAACTAGAGAGTTTCTCATCATGATTTAATAAAGGAAAAACTTTCTTCTTATATTTATTAATAACTGCCTTTTCAGCGGCATCCATTTCTTTACCAGTCAGGTTACCTGAATTATTCTGCTTTATACAATTGGAGACAAATCCCATGACCCATCCAATCGGCCGAACATTCTTGATGAAACTTGAAATATATATGTGTGAAATTTTTTGTTCGCACCGAAAGCGACGAATTTACCTTCAGTCTTTTTTCTTCATTCACCAAATCTTCATCACATAGATATTTTGGATTAAACCATTTGCTAACTGGTTTCTGAAGCCACAAAGAAAAGGACCCTCTCATCCTCTTCCATCAGCAAGCTTCTTCCTAAACCTCTTGACGAAAGATCTGCTGGATTTTCATAACAACGCACATGGAACCAGTGATCCTTATCAGTCAGCCATTGAATTTCCTTTACACGATTCCATACAAAGGGTTTCCACTGTTCTTCCCGCGTAATCCAAGACAAAACCGTCTAAGACAACGTGTGAAAGCCTGGCACCAACCGTCGCTGCTAGCAATCCTAGTCTTCGTCTGTCTTTCTTCAGTGGAGCAATACTACTCTCGAGTGAAAGAAAACATTTCCATCGGTTTCTGATCGTATAAAAATAGCTATAGCATATGCTTCCCAACTGGCATCACAGAAAACATGCAGACTGCGACCCTCAGCGTTTTCAGTATTGAAAAACCATCTTCATCTGTACTAAGTATGGAAGCTCACCTATTCACCTGAGAAAATTAACTCCAACTTAATCTCCTACTTCAGTATCCCCGCCTTATCTTAACTCCCAAATATTCTGAAGCAATAATTTGGGATATAATGCAATTGGACTGGAAAAACCAATTGGATCGTACCATTTGTGAGCACTAGATAAACTCTTCCGTATCTTTTGAACACTGAGATGCTTCACCCAATCCGTAGAAACTTGAAGTGTGTCCAAAGGTGTTTTCTCACGTCTCAAATATTTTAAAACGTTTTTCAAAACGGTTAAAACAGTGTCACATGACGTCATAACTTCGCGACGCCATAAAATGGTTGGAAAACGTGGATTAGATTGTATTTCGGAACGGTTTGAACCAATTTTGAGGTGACGTCATTGGTTCATCACGAGAATATACTGTTTCAAACCTGTTTTGAACCAGTTTTAAAAAAGTGAACGCGAGAAAACAGCTCAAGTCTTTGTTCCATAGAAGCCCCAGAACTGGAGAGCGACAGTACGCATACGCAACGCCATTTGTCCTCTCTTGGATACTCCCACCCTCTAAGATCGAACTGGCCTTCTTTTAAAATGATTGTAGCTTCCTAGATGAACTGATCCAAATCGCCTTCATCCTCAACACTAGCTACTGTTGGGGTGAACAATTCCAACAGATTAAGTTTCTTGAATACACTAAGTTCTTGTTAGGTTAGATTGATATAGGTGATGTATTTTTTGTTTTAGAAAAAAGAACTATAGTTGAACCAAATCCAAGCGGCAGTAATGACATAACTGGTCATTTCCATTACAACCTATCAAATGTCCTCCGTGCATGCGCACTGGTTCTGGTAGGGCGTTTCAACCAATAGGGAGGCTGGATTACCAGCTGGTGTTTGTTTACAATTTAGGTTATTAATGGCCATTTCCACGGCTATAACTTAAGAGATATTTGATCTAAGTGGAGCTTTGAATGTGGTTTTTGTTTCTACAAGAATCATATTCAAAGCTCCACTTAACACGTTCGCTGCCGATGGCGCACATACGCGTCATATCGGCTTATCCACACCGGCCGGCGACGCCAATGTGCGTCTAGCCCAGTTGTGATTTGCCAAGGTCAATACTTTCTCGGCTTTCGGAGTGGATGCATCGTTTTGCGTCGGCTTATTGGAATCATCCTACCACGTGTTCCTGCACAAACGGATTTCGACTAATCTATAAATAAAGCAAGGCATGGATGGTGAAACTCCCGGGCCAAAAGGCAGTATATAGTGTCGAATAATCCTCGGGCTTTAACTCAAACTGACTTAGAACACCTGCTGAAATGTTCAGGTAATGATAGTAAACCGTTTCAAGAATCGGCCAGTGAGTACGAACCTTCATCGGATTCAAGTAGTGACAGTATTAATGGGGTTTTTGTTTTTTTTTTCTTTGTTGCTAGCTTCGAAATTATAGTGACAATCATTTAAATAAATAACGTTATAAGATGTTCAAGAATTGATTCTCTTAAGTATGACGCGCATGTGCGTCATTAGGCATTGGCGGATAGTATGACAGTTCAGGGGGCAGTGACGCCATTATGATTAGGTTATTTTATCAAATTTGGTCTATGAATAACACTATAGTAGCAAGTAACACTTATATTGTCATCTAAAATAAAAACATGTCATCGGATTTCGGGGCCAACTTTGAATAGCTTTCGGCAGCGAACGTGTTAAATTAAATATCCCTTAAGTTACAGTCGCAGTCGTGCAAATAGCCGTCAATGTCATTACTGCTGCTTAGATTTGGTTCAACTATAGTAATCTTTTCTAAGTGACAGTTGTTATTATTATTGTTTTATTTGTTTTTAAAATAGAAATATTTTTACATGGCTTTCACTGTTCTTGGAAATTTGCCTGTTTATTTTGAATGCTGGAAGCTAGAGGACACCAAACTGGTTAATCCATAGTTCATTCTTGATTCTTGGTCTGTGTGGAAGAACGTAGATAGTCAAATGCTACTACATTATCAACATAGAATATCTTGATCAACTTCGAAATAACATGACAGACAGACAGACTCACCGAAAGAGATCTATGAAATGCATAATGCATCTCGGAAATGGTAATCTAGTACTGCTCCGAGTAAAAAAGAAGTGCATGTAATTCCAAAAACTACTATAGCATGTCAAAAATTTTACATATTTAGATTAACAGCATCGCACCAAACTTCAAAAAATTCCTCTCTGACATGGCGAAACCAATTTGCAAGAATGCTTTTCTAATATCTGCAATGAAATAACACCGATTTTGTCTATTCTGAATCGTTGCAATATTGCCAGTATCAGTTCAATTAGGTTTACACCATTTTCTTTAAACACTGAATACTTTTCGGTGATATTCTTCAGGCATACTCGATAGATATCGTGATCAATAGGTTTCTTGCATGAATTTTTTTTTATTTGCTTATTGGAAAGAGGAGTCAAAATTAAGCTCAACTGTATTTTTTTCCGATTTTTTTCGGACTTGCAAAGGCTCTAAATTTCGAAGTTCAAATTAAACCAATCTTGCTCTGGCAGTCACTTCTTACCTCTACTAACAAGGTCTGCAAAAAAAAAACATCCGGATAGGTGTGATTTGATACACATTGTTCAGCACTTGTCGAAGAACTGGGAGCAGGCATTTCTTTAGAAAACATTTCTTGATGATTTGGACACATAACTTTTAAGTGTCTTCCTCGGCATTGCACTACGTACAGGTCAATACTCAATTTCACTCTACATCTACGAGCAAAATGCCTAAACTTTGAGGGTGTCCCTGATCACCCGGATCTTCCGATTGAATTTTTTTTTATTAGCCCGGAATTTCCGGATAATTATTATGTTATTATTCGTCCGGATTGTTTTTTTACTTGTGTACCAGTTTACCAGTAGTTTAGTACACTTATATCCAGTATTAAATGAACTGTAATGAAACTAACCAAAAATATGCAAACTAGCCCAAACTAACCCGCCCACGTAATGCGAATTAGTCCTTGCATGTATTGAATTTAGAAAAAAAACAGAGCGCTTTGCGAGCTTTGCTATTAACCAGTAGTCCAGTATAGTTCGTCGATTTTTAACTGATACTTGCGGTATGAGGAGCGAGGGGGTGTTTAGTACACTTATAACCAGTATTAAATGAACTGCAACGAAACTAACCAAAAATATATAAAACTAGCCCAAACTAACCCGTCCACGTAATGCGTACTAGTTGCATTGTCGAAAAAATTCAAATATCGAATTTCAAAAAAAAAAAAAAATTATCGGATAGAGGAGCAAAAAATACGTCAAAAAGTTAATTTGACCCTTCTCGCTGCGGCACATCTTAAGGCCGAAAAAAAATAAAAAAGGAAATTTCGATTTTGATCAGAAAAAAATTGTGGGTATCCGACACGAGACCACTTTTTCGCCTATAATAACTTCGCTATTTCTTAACCGATCTTTTCGAGTCATATCTCATTTGAAAGAGGATGAAATTACCTACAAAATATTTTTTTTATGGAGTTTTCAGGCCGTTTTTGTCTTTGAGATATTGGCCGTCAAAGTTGAAATTTATTGTAATTTTGTTAAAATTTTCGAGGTCGATTTTCTCGAAAACGGTGCCCCGCGAAGGGATACTTCTTATAGGCTTTTTTGTAGTACTCGACGAGATCTATAAGTTTTACATTTTCTCCCAAGCTTTTCGTTTTCGAGTTAGGACGGTTTGAAAATAAAAAAAAAAAATCGAAGGCTTATACCCTTTGAATTTTTTTGTCGAAAAAATTCAAATATCGAATTTCAAAAAAAAAAATTCTATCGGATAGAGGAGTAGAAAATACGTCAAAAAGTAAATTTGACCCTCCTCGCTACGGTACATCTTAAGGCCGAAAAAAAATAAAAAAGGAAATTTCGATTTTGATCAGAAAAAAATTGTGGGAATCCGACACAAGACTTTTTCGCCTATAACTCCGCTATTTCTTAACCGATCGTTTCAAGTCATATCTCATTTGAAAGAGGATGAAATTATCGAATGTAATACCACAAGAGGTTTCAGGATTACCAGGTAATACTTTTACCTGTCACGAAACGCGTTACGCAGCAACACCACGACTCCGAAGGAAGAGTGGTGTTGCTGGTAACGCGTTGAGTGTCAGGTAAAAGTATTAGGTAATCCTGAAACATCGAGTGGTATTCAAAAGGTTATACAACGAAATAAACTTAAATGCTTCATTAATTTGTATTATTATTAATGACAAATGCCACCAAGCTCGATAATCCCGAAAGGCTTATCACTTGTTAAGCCTCTCGTGTCATATGGGAATAATGTACAGTGAGTTGTATAATCGAATATAATACCACAAGAGGTTTCAGGATTACCAGGTAATACTTTTACCTGTCACGAAACGCGTTACGCAGCAACACCACGACTCCGAAGGAGGAGTGGTGTTGCTGGTAACGCGTTGAGTGTCAGGTAAAAGTATCATGTAATCCTGAAACATCGAGTGGTATTCAGAAGGTTATACAACGAACTAAACTTTAATACTTTAAAATTTAAAAAAATTTCTATAATAGAATTTGCCATAAATGCCACCAAGCGTGATAATCCCAAAAGGCTTATCACTTTTAAAGCCTTTCGTGTCATATGGGAATAATGTACAGTGAGTTGTATAATCGGGGATAATACCACGAGAGCTTTAAAATTATCTGGTTCATTTTGAAGCTCAAGTGGTATTTAGAGGATTATTTCACGTATGAGAATGCAAAATATATGGAAATAAATATGTGTTAAACGATTTGAACATCTTACCAATCAATACAAATAAATGGTTGCTATCAGGAACCGTTTGTTTGTATCAAAAATTAGCATGACAACCATGTATACAATAACATGGGAGAATTATCGCTGTAATTCTCTCTAGTTAAACAAATGGAAAAGAGAATTTTCGCTGTAATTCTGAAAATCGTCACTTGTCTTATGGGATTTCTAACACATGAGTGGAATAATCGGGGATAATACCACGAGAGCTTCAAAATTACCGATAATTTTTCACGATTGCGTGTTTTCTATAATTTCACGAGTCCGTAGGACGAGTGAAATTTGCAGAGAAAACACGCATGAGTGAAAAATTATCTGGTTCATTTTAAAGCTCAAGTGGTATTTAGAGGATTATTTCACGTATGAGAATGCAAAAAATATGGAAATAAATATGTATTAAACGATTTGAACATCTTAACAATCAATACAAATTTGCGGCTGCATCACCGAACTCCGCTACGCGTCGTTCGGTGAACGGCAGCCGCGTGCGGAAAAATTCATTTTCCGCACTTGTTAGGTAAATAGCTATTTTCAGCACGCAGCTGCCGAGTGCGGAAAAATATTTTCCGCAAGTGTTAGGTACAATATTTTTCCTACAGGCGTAAAAATGTAAAATTTTTCTTTTTTTTTTTGACAGATCAGTGCGGTAAAACTTTTTATTTTCAACCACATATGTAATGTTGACATTGCAGGTTTTTCAAAATCTTGAAAGTGTCACATTTCTGGACTTTGACATTTATCGGGACGGTAATGCATATGCCTGCCTAGGACGGAAAAGCATTTTCCGTCCGGGACGGCAAATGCTTTTCCGTCCCCATTTCCCTGCTCGTTCCAAATTGATAATTTTCATACAGCTCTCACATATAATAATAAAACCACATGTATTACATGGAACTTATTAAATCTATTCACTTATTTACATTAATTGTTAAATTAGCATTGTTGTTTATAATGGAAATCTTGAGACCATCCTGTTGGAATTGTGTTTCGTTTGGAACTATTATCTCTTGCGCTTGCGGATGAGTTTCCGCATGTGATGTACTTGTGGATGCACTGGACAACTGAATACCTTTGGAAGTAGAGGATAGCATCAGAGCAGTCTTACTTTTGTTCTCCAAAGATGCCTCTATGTAGCCTTCAGCAACCGTGCTCGATTTCCACCCTCCCAGTCTTTTGAGTTGCAATAGATCGGCCCCGTTGTCAACCAATAAGGTTGCGGAAGTACGACGAAAAGCATGCCCTGTAAAAGTTTCAATTTTTGGAAGCTTCAAAAAAGCAGCTATTTTATGTGGAAATTTTGAGATTGAATGATAGCCAATTGCTTGGTTATGTAATTTCCCATTTCGCCATTGAACAAATAACCTGTCATTTTTCAAATTTTTCCGCAAAGTGAGGTATTTGTGGAAAATAGCAACCCAATCTGGATCGCTTATGATAAACGATCGACTTGTGTAAGTTTTTGTGTGTGGAATTTCTATAGCGATCTTTCCTTCCAAAACGTTGACGTGCTCCATTTTCATCTTGACTAGTTCATCGCTCCTACATGCACCCGACACACCAACAATTAGCGCTACCTGAAACCAGATAAAAATAAAATGGGTAACCTAGCTATAGCATACAGAAAATCATTTTGATTTTCGCATTTTTATCTTCTTTGTATATTTTTTGAAGACCTACCTTGATGCTAATGAATTCTTCAGCTGCCTTCGTGAGGAACTCGTTAATGTTTTCTCTGGAAAAAACGCTCGACTTTTTCGGCTGAAAGCCCAGATTTTGCCGCTTCAAAAAAGCTATAAGTTTTGCGTAATTGGAGATATCAACTTTCTCTTTCAATTTAATCATGGTTTTCAACATACTGTAAGTCGACCATAAAGTCGAAGGCTTCTTTTCCTTAGATAATTCGCCAAAATACGCCAACAAAACGGTCTCCGAGGCAGTATTTCTCGTTCCTTTCTGGCTACACCATGCTTCGAATATTTGAAAAGCCTTTTCGTACCGAAATTTGCTTTTTGCTGGAAGCAAACTCTCTCCAATCCTGTCTGCTGCTTCTTTTAATTCAGGTGGGGTACAATCCATCGCTTCATCTTCACTTTCCGAAATCATTTCTTTGGGGAGAACGGGGAGAAATCTAGTGAAAATCTATTATTTCCGCAAAAATACTGAGCGAAAACTACCGTCGTTAAGGCGTTGTTGATCTTATCTATGGTTGTTGATTTTGCGGTTTCCTGTGGTTTCGTCTTTTGTTTTGGCCTTTACAGGGCCTTTGAGATCGTCAAAATTGATGACATTGACAAAAAAAGTGAAATATTTTTTTCTAAGGCCAGTTTTACACTATATGAAAATTTCGTATAACAGAATCTTTAGTTTTTGCATCAGAAAATTAAGGGTTGAAAATAAAAAAGTATACAAACCTCGACGGAAAACTTCATTTCTGTCTCGAGGTTGAGTTTATCTCGACGCTTCGCGTCTCGATAAACTATAATAACCTCTCGACCAGCAATGAAGTATTTTCCGTCTCGGATTGTAATATACTATTACCTACGAGCGTGCGGTAAAGTGCACTTTACCGCATAGTGTGCGGTAAAGTTAACTTTACAGCATAGTATGCGGTAAAGTAGAATACAAAGTGTGCGGTAAAGTAGAATTTGATATTTATAATAAAAAATCCTCTCTTTTTCAGAAAATGGATTTTTGATCATTTCTAAATCTTATCTAATTTCATTAACTCATCTGATTCATTAGTTAATTTTATCAATGCCTTTTTTTGGAGATGTAGATGCTCATAGGTAAAATTTTGTACCTAACACATGCGGAAAGTGCCTTTACCGCCCTGCAGTAAAGTATCACTTTCCGCATTTGTTAGGTAAATAACTTTTTCTACCGACGTTTCATAATAGCAACTTTTCGATTGTCATTTCAGTTTTGAAACGACATTCTTTTAGGCACTGAGTGCGTGAAAGTTACTTTTAGGCACTCAGTGCGTAAAAGTGACTTTTGAATGCGTAAAAGTGACTTATGAGTGCGTAAAAGTAATTTTTAAGCACTAGTGCCTAAAAGTGTCATTCATTATTCAGAAATAAAAAACACACTAAACACATATTTGAATTTTGTTTTGTATTTATTATGAATATTGAAAATGGAATTACTGAATTGAACGTTTGGGTTACTCAAAACAGAAGTTTGTGTTATTACCTACTTTCTAGGATTTTAATTATTGATGTCGAATTTTGAAAAGAAAATCGCATGAAAAGTGTCAGGTGTCAAGTAAAAGCAGGTAACAAAGATTTTGGGTGTAATCGACTTATTCACATGAAATAAAATTGTGTTTTTTTATTATAAAATGCCAGTAGAAAAAATCTTGTATACAATACGTTACGAAACGATGTCTTTTAGTCACTCGACGTGTTGTCCAACTCGGCTTTGCCTCGTTGGACAATTTTCACGTCGCGTGCCTAAAAGACGCTCATTTCGTAACTTATTGTATAAATAGCTATTTTCCTACAGCCGTGCGGAAAAATCGATTTTCCGCACTGATATGCGTGCGGAAAATGAGTTTTCCCGCACGGTGCGGTAAAACTTTTTTTTTTGACATATCAGTGCGGAAAAAGTTTTTCCGCACGGCTGTCAGTGCGGAAAAAATTTTACCGCACTGATATGTAAAAAAAAAAGAAAAATTTTACATTTTTTCGTCTGTAGGAAAAATATTGTACCTAACACTTGCGGAAAATATTTTTCCGCACTCGGCTGCATCACCGAACTCCGCTACGCGTCGTTCGGTGAACGGCAGCCGCGTGCGGAAAAAATCATTTTCCGCACTTGTTAGGTAAATAGCTATTTCCGCACTGACAGCCGTGCGGAAAAACTTTTTCCGCACTGACAGCCGTTTTTTCCGCACTGATATGCGTGTAATATAGCTATTTACCTAACAAGTGCGGAAAAATATTTTCCGCAAGAGTTAGGTACAATATTTTTCCTACAGGCGTAAAAATGTAAAATTTTTCTTTTTTTTTTTTGACAGATCAGTGCGGTAAATTTTTTTCCGCCCTGACAGCCGTGCGGAAAAACTTTTTCCGCACTGATATGCGTGCGGTAAAAGTTTTACCGCACCGTGCGGGAAAACTCATTTTCCGCACGCATATCAGTGCGGAAAATCGATTTTTCCGCACAGCTGTAGGAAAAAAGTTTTTTTTACGAGCGTGCGGGAAATGGCTCTTCCCGCACGATTTGCTGTGCGGGAAGACTTTCTTCCCGCACCGGTGCGGGAAGAGATTTCTTCCCGCACTCAGTGCGGGAAGAGTTTGAAATAATCATTGTGACATGGAATTGTTTGTATTGTTGATACACCTGTACCTGTACCTTTACCTTTTTATAAATACCTTTAAATACATTTTTAATTCTACCTTCTGCATAATCGCATTTTTTTTAAATTAAACTCTCGTAACATCAGCTTTAGTATGCTCGTAGAAAAAATATAGTTCCTAACTCTTGCGGGAAGAAATTTCCGGCACTCGGGCGCTTTGCACCCTCGTGCCAGAAATTTCTCTTCCCGCACTCGTTAGGAAAATAGCTATTACCGCACCGTGCGGGAAAATTCATTTTCCGCACGCATATCAGTGCGGAAAATCGATTTTCCCGCACGGCTGTAGGAAAAATATTATGCGTGGCGGAATCCTTTTTTTGATATTGAACCTGCTTGATCGTCCGGGAGAAAATACAAAATTATAACGGCGCGGCGCCAGCGCCAGTACACTGGGGCCTGGAGGGATGGGGAGTGATGATTGTGTCATTGCAGGGGTACACATGGTGTATTATTTTCCGGACGAATAATAATAAAATAATAATTCGGAAATTCCGGGTTAATAAAAAAAAAAAAAATCGACCGCAAGTTCCGTAACATTATCCACACTGAAACTTTGAACATAAGTGACAGCATCTATTCCGAGTGAGAATTCATTTCTTCTTAGGGATAGGCCATCTCAATGCTTCATCGCAAGTCCAGGCAGCGGGTGCATTTTTACAGAACATACACTTTACATGATTTCTGTTCAGAAGTTCAGCTCCGGTGAATGGTATTTTCTTATTCTCTTTTCCCGTCTCTTGCTACGATTTCATCGAACTTAGTTTCTGCCAGCGTGAAGCGGACTTTATTTTCGACTTCTTTCTTAAGGAAATTCATTAGCTTATGCGGATTCAAATCATTTGCATAGCTAGAACTTCTCTGCCAAGCTCGGATGAGTTCAGCATCAAGACGCGATTCGACCTAAGGATATAGAATAGCTGCACAGGTATCTGAAGTCACTCCAAGTGTCTCCAACGCACGCAGTTATGACTCAATCCTATCATAGAACGAAGTCAGAGACTTTTTCTTGTTCACATAAGCTAGAAATAACTTCAAAAGTTCCCTCACGTAGAATTAATTCAACTAGAAGATCACTGGTCTCGTATTGCATAATTTAGAAACTCACCAATATCTAGAGAAGGCAGTGAATTTGTGTCATTTTCCTTCGGATTAAGTAAAGTAATTTGCTTTCGAATGAGTCCTTGTTTTCATAGTAGTAATAAATAAATAGTAAAAGTATGTTCCGCAATGAATCAAAATAGTGTTAGTAGATAGTCAAAGCGGGTTCTAGCATCAAAATCCGACCATAACCTCAATCTTTCATTCTTGACACGTGGTGGATGCGCCGCCGTTGACACGAAGGTGGATGCATCGTCGGCGCCATCTTGTCAAACGTCATGGCGCCATCTAGCATACATAGTGTGAAGTTCGTAATACAGGATGCTGTAGTTGGGACCCGTAGGGCTCCGCCCCCCAAAAAGGGGGCCCGTAGGGCTCCGCCCCCCCAAAGGGGGCCCGCAGGGCTGCGCCCCCCAAAAAGGGGGCCCCGGATTTTAATATGGGTACCAGAAAAAGGGGTGGGGGGGAAATGTTTTCCCGCCATCTTGTCAACCGTCACCTGTCAAACGTCATCTGTCAAACGTCACCTGTCAAACGTCATCTGTCAAACGTCATCTGTCAAACGTCATTACGTCATAGCGGGAGTTTTGAGTCGTTCCTGATTCTGTGATGACGTCATAGCGACCTGGGTCACGTCCGTGGAGTCATTTAGAGTACATAGTGCAAAGTTTGATTCAGGGTTCGGGTTCTGTGATGGAGTCATAGCGACCTGGGTCACGTTCGTGGCGCCATTTAGAGTACATAGTGCGAAGTTCGTTTCATGGTTCTGTGATGACGTCATAGCGACCTGGGTCACGTGGGTTACGTCAGTGCGGGTCCGTGGCGCCATTTAGAGTACATAGTGCAAAGTTCGATTCATGGTTCGGGTTCTGTGATGACCTCATAGCGACCTGGGTCACGTCCGTGGCGCCATTTAGAGTACATGTGTCAAGTTTGATGTGTCTTATAACAGGTGATGTGGTGGTGACGTAACTATGAGGGTCCAGCAGCTAGCTTCATGTTGTACCTGGTAGAGGGTGTTCGAACTCAAGGATGATACACACATACAGGATTGCTCATTGACCTCGTCTGTTACCATTTACGACGCCATAACTAAGTCATCAGCTGTTTAAACAACCTACGTCAAGGCGAGAAATAACATGCTGCTTACGTCACAACTGGTGATTTAACGTTGGGGAGAGAGTGGATTTGTTCCACACAGGCCTTATGAGGATAGGCTATCCTGTAGTAGTAGTGTGTATTATCCTTGGTTGGAACCAACGTTTGATGGGAAAGGGGCCTCGTTTTTTATTAAAAACATACATTTTTTAAGACAACGATTTCAAAAAGCGAATATTTTCCATCAATAAACTGCTTAATAATATGATCCAATCATTTTGGTGGTACGTTGTTACGGGATTAATTTTCTCCCTAAAATAAAGGTACCTCCATCTACCAATCGAGTCAGTAAGGTTCATAAACACTCACGCAGTTTTCAGGATTTTATTTTCACAGTACCACCTAACAATAATTGTGCTTATTTATTTAAACATTTGACTATAAATAATAACAGTTCCCTGCTTTGGTCCAATTACAGATTTCTGCTTTCCCCTTCCTCGATGGTACCATGGTACCCAACCTAAAATTGTGACACTTAAAAATTCCCTATTTGGACACCCATGCTTCCGAAAGGGATAGGTTTTTTTGGTAGAAAGAGGGCAGCTTTTTGAAGAGCACGTTGTGAGCTTCCTCTCTTAGCGCTTTTGCTGATTTTACCATAAGTTTTGAGTCCCTAATTGGATCCCCTTTGTGAGTTGCTGAGATTAAAGCATCACAGTGCCACTAGGCAGATTTTTGGTCAAATTTTAAGGGTTTAAACCTCAAACTTAACCGTTTTCCTTTGTGTGCTGTATCTGGAAAAGGTCAAAGTATTTTGGTAAGTTCTCGTTTCCTACTATTTCTCTTTTGCTTACCCTGTGTGAATATATATATTTTCGTTTCAGGCCTTTTTGTTTTTCCTCTTATTCTTTTCGTGTTACACTGCTACTGTTGTCTTCACCCTTCATCGAATGCTTGGCATCTCCTTCGACAATCTTAAGTACTGATTGCCCACCAACCACCTCAGAACTCAAGAGGACCTAAATCTCCCCATTACCTGCCAACCAGAAAGATTTTGAAGGTTTCCAGACCTCACTCCAAGTCAGAAGTCATCCTGGTCTCTGTAAGACTGGTAACCAACACGTATTTGAGGATTCAATCTGTAAGTCAGTCTGATCATTTGTGTGTGTTGTCCTGGGTCCTGAAATTATATGGTTACACTCCAGCTGAGATAAAGAGTGACGTTCTGTAGCCAAAATATAAACTTACGTCAGTTTCGCGACGTAGCACTGTTCAGTGAAGCAAGGGCTAAGAAATTCCATAGCTGGATAGAGGCCTATAATAACCTTTAAGAAATTTGTTGTTTTATTTTTGCCTATTACAATTATTACCTGATTTATCCATCCTTGTATAACTTTGCACTTTAAGTAGGTACACTACTTTACGCCTAATTTAACATCGGGATAACTGTACACCGGGAAAATAGGCCTATTTCGAAGGTAAACGACTATTGATTTGTACATTGATTTTTGAGATCTTTAATGACTAAAATAAGGTTATAAATTTTTAATAAAATGGTAGGTATAGTATGGTTTTAAGGCAATAGAATAGGTAGTATTTTTAATAATTTACTGATAAATATTGCACCTTTTTTTGGTATATTGTACACTTTGCATTTTTGGAAGAGAGTATATAAACCATATCAGAGAATATTTGATTTCGATTATTTACATTTCTTGTCCCTTTTACAGCTGACTTTGACTGCATTTGCGAATCGACGAGTCCTCGCATGCTAATAGGTGATTTCACTTATTGATGCCCTGCTTTTTGTTCTCCTTGCTTTCCTGTGTTGATTTAATTACTTTGTATGCTCTAGGCTGTTTCCTGTTTTATTATTTTTCGCATTCAGGAACCAATTTACTTTAGGGCTGAAAACAGGTGGCGCTTTTAGTTTTGACCCAGACCACTCTACCTTTAATCTGGCTAGTCGGAGCTGCCCTACAAGTTGGTTTCCTTTCGGCCACCTTCAGGAGTTTTATCATCCCCTCCAATCTTTCACCCCTTTCCCTTCTTCAACTCTTTCTTCTTTTCTTCTTTCTCCCCCTTTTGCAATAATCGCTCACGCAACAAATAGGCAATCTCATCACCCGTCATGTAACAAATTGGCGCCTGTCAACGGGTATTTTTTTTTTTTTGCTTATTGGTACAGAGCGTTTATTGTTTTGTTTTTTTTCTGGAGGTAGCAATAAAGCAAATTTGAGTTGGTGATTGCCTTGTGACTTGTGTGCGATCAAGACAGTGGCAGGAAAGGATTTTATTTATTTATTTTTTTATTTTTTCTCTCTTTCTACAAGTTTTTTTTAAATTTTCTCTCTCACTCTTTCATTTGATTTTTCTGCTGCTTTTCCCGAATATATTTGGTGAAATATATTTTGACGGGCTTTCATTATTTTTTTTTTTTTGTTTTTTGTTTTTTTGTTGTTCGATAGGTCGGGTTTGTGGTTTATACGTAGACCGGTTTATTCCTTTTTTTTTGAATTTTTTTTTTTGGTTCTAATCCACTCCGATACAAAAATTCACTTGTTTTTTTTCTCTCGAGTGGAACAGCATAGACAGAATAAAATGGAAATTAATTTGTTAGGTGCTGAAGAAATTAAGTACGAGTTAGCCATTCGCGGTGTTCCAACCACAGGTTCATTTGCACGAAAGCGATCTGCGCTTCGCGATGCTTTACGACACGAACGCGATGGTGAGGTTCCTGCCCCGCAGACTTCTTGTTTCGACAGTGAGAGCGAATTCTGCATATGCCAGGGTAAACTTGAAATCTTGGCCCGTGATATTTCGAATCTTGACAACGAAAATGGAGACGGCGAATATCGACGTATATGTACTCTTCTCACTCACACGGAAGCACGTCTCAAGCGACTTTCATGCGTATTACGCACTGAACGTGAAACCCAGCAAGAATTCATAGAACGTTGTACGGAGCTATTCAATCGCCTAGTTATGGCCCGCAATTCAACCACTTCCATGATTCAATCCCAACCAGTCGCTGAAAATCAGCCGTTCAGTCAGGCAAATCAGAATCTTCTGGACACCGACAATCCTATGCCAGGTCAATCGGATGTACCCCTTGTTAGACCCAGTACTTCCGATTTCGTGACAAACCGCGTATCACAGGATCCCGCTGTGTCTCATGACCTAATAGCCCTTAGTGATGATGACGATCATAATTCCGAGCAGGTAACTTCCGCTGCGACTGAGAATATTGCAGTCTCACGTCAAGCATCTCAACCGATTCCCTTGAATCGACCCCCACCTCGTCGAATCATTCCGGCACCCCGACATCTTGATTTTGATCACACGTCCGTAGGATCACGTCCATGCAGGCGACTCTCTTCTTCTAACGAGGAGTCGAATCATCCTAACCATCCCATCGTCAGGATCACTAATGCCACCGAAAATCCTGTAGAACAATTTCAACGGCAACGGTTTCGAGAAGCTCCTTCTGGTTTAGGTTCCAATTTTGGACCAACGGTCAGAACAAGTCTTCCTCCGCCAGTTTCTGTCAGATCTCAGTACGCAGAGATCAGTGACCCTGCTTCGTATCGACAATTTTTGGCTGAGCAGCCATTGCGTCAGATACGGTCATCTTCATATGCTCAACCATCTTCCTCTTCGAGGCCTCAATCTTTTCCCATCAATCCTCAGTTCAGACACGATACATTTACCAGACCACCAGATCAAGCGAATGTTTTACCGTTAACGTCACGGAGACAGTCCCATGTTCAGTTCGAGGATGAATATCCCGGATTCTCCCAACAAGTTCATCTTGATTCCACTCGCCCCAACGAAACTCTGAGCCATTCCAATCCATATGTAGATCTTGGAGAAAGACTGGACAATTTTGAGTATTCTCCTCTCCGTGGCGGAGATCATAGTCGCTCATTTCTATCTCCTCCCTACAACAAACGTCAGGATGTATCTTCTTGGGGTATTCAATTTAACGGTCAGACGAGCGTGACTGACTTCCTTGAGCGCATCGAAGAACTTCGTGTTTCACGAAACGTATCAAAGGAACATCTTTTACGTTCCTCTCCAGAACTTTTTACTCGAGATGCACTGTTGTGGTTTCGCACCGGTCGTTTTGCTAGTTGGGATGATTTAGTCTGTCAATTGAGAGAAGCTTTTCAACCATATGACTATGAGTTTGGACTCTGGGACGAAATTCATAGACGGACCCAGGGTGCTCAAGAGCGTGTTATTGGCTTTGTGGTGGCTATGGAGGCACTTTTCCGCAAGTTACCCACTCTACCTTCGGAGGGTACTCGGCTTCAGGTAATTCGTCGGAATCTTCTTCCACACATTCAACGACGTTTGTCAACTGAACGGGTGGAGACGCTTCAGGATCTCCTACGCCTGAGTCGATCCATTGAGGAAACCGAAGCCCGTGTCCAACGATTTGCCCCACCCCCAACGAATTATGGCACTCTTCTAGAACCCGCTCTTGCTTATCATAAACCGTCATCTCGTGTCGCTCTCATTGATGGACCGATAGAACCATCACCCCTTGACGATCCTGATCTTGTTATGGACGAACGTCTCGATTTGGCAGCCATTCAACCCTCCTCGCTCACTTGTTGGAACTGTCGTGAAATTGGTCATAATTTTCGCCAGTGTTCAAAACCTCGACAAACGTTTTGCTTTAAGTGTGGTCATCGAGATGTTATCTCTAGAGATTGTCCCAAGTGTTCAAAAAACTGCCAATCAGGAAGGCTAAGCTAGACCCCTCGTCTTCCTGTTACTCTCAAAATCCCGGGGTCGACAAGAGTCGCGTCATCTTGGACTACGTTTTGTCGCATGCCAGAGGTGACCTACGACCTCATTTGGAGGTCCTGATATACGGAAAGCCCATGTTAGCTTTATTGGACAGTGGTTCCACTCGCACCATTATTGGATCCAAGGGCTGGGACATTCTTCGACCTTTCTGTCGCGTTAATTCGCAGGCTCAATCCGACTGTATTGTCGCCAACGGCGAAAGCTGCCGAGGAATTGGATCCACCGATCTACCTATTCGCTTGCGAGACAAAGTAATTTTGCTCGAGGTGCTGATCATTCCTTCGCTTCCCCATTGTCTTATTCTGGGCGTAGATTTTTGGTCAAGGATGCAAATTGTCCCTGATCTCTACTCATCCGAGTGGTCATTCCGATCCAATGTCAGTGAGGTTCCTAGAGTCAGCGCCATACATTCCAAAGAGTCACTTTCTCCCGAACAGCGTATTATACTTGACAATCTTGTAGCAAATATGCATGCTATAACTATGGGTACAAAAATTGGCTGTACTGAGCTAGTGGAACTAGTCATTAAAACAGAGTCTCCCGCCATCAAGCAGCGCTATTACCCCTTGTCCCCAGCTCTACAAAAGGTAGTGAATATTGAGCTTGACCAAATGTTAGCTGACGACATTATCGAACCGTCGGACTCTCCCTGGTCTTCGCCAATAGTGATGATCCGAAAAAAATCAGGAAATTGGAGATTTTGCGTGGATTATCGGTCCCTGAATAAGGTCACTACTCCAGACTCTTACCCTCTTCCGTATGTCAGCTCCATTTTGGATAAACTCCGTGATGCCCGTTTCTTAACCACCCTTGACATCAAGTCGGCTTATTGGCAAATTCCCATCGCCAAAGATTCTCGACCGCTCACTGCATTTACTGTGCCTTCACGAGGTTTATTCCACTTCAAAAGAATGCCGTTTGGGTTGACTAACGCCCCAGCAGTATGGCAGAGGTTGATTGACCGGGTCGTTGGTGTCGATCTTGATCCCTATGTGTTCGTCTATCTCGACGACGTGATTGTTTGTACGTCAACCTTTGACAAACATATCGAGATTTTGCAGGAGGTCATCGAACGCATTAGACGAGCTGGTTTGACGCTGAACCCAGAAAAATGTCAGGTCTGTAAGTCGGAGCTGAAATATTTGGGCTACGTCGTCAATTCAGATGGATTGTTGGTAGATCCTGAGAAGGTGGAGGCCATTATCCGAATTCCCCCTCCCACTAACGCTACTGAGGTTCGGCGTATCATCGGCATGGCGTCTTGGTATCGACGTTTCGTGCCAAACTTCTCCACGGTCATTGCTCCTCTTACGGCACTAACTCGCAAAAATACTAAATTCGTTTGGCATCCAGAATGCGAGGCAGCATTCAAGTCCATAAAAGAGAATTTGGTGAAGGCTCCTGTACTATCTTGCCCTGACTTTAATTTGCCCTTTGTCGTACAGTGCGACGCTTCCGATTATGGCCTGGGAGCCGTCCTTTCGCAGGTTCAAGATGGTGAAGAGCATGTCATCTGCTATCTCAGTCGCTCCATGACTAAAAGCGAGAGGCGATTCAGTACAACAGAGAAAGAATGCCTTGCTGTGCTCTTTGCTATTGAGAAGTTGAGACCGTACCTGGAAGGTACGAAATTTACTGTTATTACCGACCACTACAGCCTCAAATGGCTTCACTCCATAAAAGATCCAATTGGACGTATTGCTCGATGGAGTATCCGTATGCAGCAGTACGATTTCGACGTTGTCCATAGAAAAGGTAAAGAGCATGTTCTTCCAGATGCTTTATCCAGAGCGGTCCCTATCCTGGATGAAATACAAATTCCCGATTCTGACACTTTATCCGATCGTCCTTCAGACTCGTGGTATTTGGGTATGTGCAAAAAGGTTCAACAACAGCCCACTAAATACCCTCTGTGGTGGTTCGAAAATAATAACTTGTACAAGAAAGCCCGTGTGCGTTATCCAGCACTTTCTGACCCCTCGCAAGTTTGGCTTCGTGTCATTCCCAGAAAGAGTAGGTCCGCCATCATCAAGGCAAACCATGACCCCCCTGAATGTGGCCATTTGGGAGTATTCAAGACCTTATCTAGAATTTCTCAAAAATTCTACTGGCCCAGCATGCGCCATGATGTTGCAAAGTACATCCGCCATTGTCATGTCTGCCTTCAGACTAAGCCTCAACAGCAAGCCCCAGCTGGCAAGATGCTCAGCGTCATTCCAACCACGTCTAGACCCTGGCAAATTATAAGGGTTGATCTCGTTGGGCCGCTGCCTAGGTCTTCGTCTGGGTATGCGTACATATTTTCCGTGTGCGACTTGTTTAGCAAATATGTTTTGTTTTTCCCTTTGCGCACCGCTACAGCCCCTGCCGTAGCGAAATGGTTGGAAGACTATGTCATTTTCGTATATGGAGCTCCAGAGAAGCTCATAGCCGACAACGGTGTCCAGTTTCGCAGTAGGTTATTCCAGAATCTGATGGTCAAGCACGGCATTCAAATCAAGTATACTGCCAACTATCACCCTCAGGCGAATCCCGTCGAGCGTGTCCACCGTGTCCTCAAAACCACTCTCTCAGCTTATGTGGCGGACGATCACCGTCAATGGGATAAAATCCTCCCCAAGGTTGCTTGTGCTATCCGGTCTGCTAGACACGAGGTTACCGATTTGACCCCCAACTTCATAATGTTTGGACGTGAAATTCGTTTGCCTAGTAGAGATGAACCCCCCTGCAACCCAGATCTCTCTAATTTTTCCCAAGGGCAGGATCCCCGTGTGCGAGCCAAAGCTCTTGAAACTGTTTTCGCTGATGTACAAAAACGCCTCCAGCAGGCTCATCAGACCTCTAAACGCACTTATGACCTGCGAAGGCGCAACGAAAAGTTTCAACTCCATCAAAAAGTCTGGAAGCGGAATGTGGTTTTGTCGGACGCAACCAAAAACTTCACTTCCAAACTTGCCCCTAAATTCACAGGTCCGTTCACCATCACCCGTGTTGAGTCACCTTGGTCCTTCGAACTCACAGGCCAAGACGGACGGAAAATTGGCATATGGCACGCCAAGGATTTAAAATCACATCCCCCAGACGATGATGCTTCTCGCCTTGATTGAACCCATTCACTACGACCAACTTTAATGTATTCTACTTCGGTTTAGTTTTCTTGATGCGTTCTTCAGTTGTGTTGCCACCCTGCCAAAGAAAAAAAAATCCTCTTGATTTTTTTTTTTCAGGAAGGGGAGGTGTTGTTACGGGATTAATTTTCTCCCTAAAATAAAGGTACCTCCATCTACCAATCGAGTCAGTAAGGTTCATAAACACTCACGCAGTTTTCAGGATTTTATTTTCACAGTACCACCTAACAATAATTGTGCTTATTTATTTAAACATTTGACTATAAATAATAACAGTTCCCTGCTTTGGTCCAATTACAGATTTCTGCTTTCCCCTTCCTCGATGGTACCATGGTACCCAACCTAAAATTGTGACACTTAAAAATTCCCTATTTGGACACCCATGCTTCCGAAAGGGATAGGTTTTTTTGGTAGAAAGAGGGCAGCTTTTTGAAGAGCACGTTGTGAGCTTCCTCTCTTAGCGCTTTTGCTGATTTTACCATAAGTTTTGAGTCCCTAATTGGATCCCCTTTGTGAGTTGCTGAGATTAAAGCATCACAGTGCCACTAGGCAGATTTTTGGTCAAATTTTAAGGGTTTAAACCTCAAACTTAACCGTTTTCCTTTGTGTGCTGTATCTGGAAAAGGTCAAAGTATTTTGGTAAGTTCTCGTTTCCTACTATTTCTCTTTTGCTTACCCTGTGTGAATATATATATTTTCGTTTCAGGCCTTTTTGTTTTTCCTCTTATTCTTTTCGTGTTACACTGCTACTGTTGTCTTCACCCTTCATCGAATGCTTGGCATCTCCTTCGACAATCTTAAGTACTGATTGCCCACCAACCACCTCAGAACTCAAGAGGACCTAAATCTCCCCATTACCTGCCAACCAGAAAGATTTTGAAGGTTTCCAGACCTCACTCCAAGTCAGAAGTCATCCTGGTCTCTGTAAGACTGGTAACCAACACGTATTTGAGGATTCAATCTGTAAGTCAGTCTGATCATTTGTGTGTGTTGTCCTGGGTCCTGAAATTATATGGTTACACTCCAGCTGAGATAAAGAGTGACGTTCTGTAGCCAAAATATAAACTTACGTCAGTTTCGCGACGTAGCACTGTTCAGTGAAGCAAGGGCTAAGAAATTCCATAGCTGGATAGAGGCCTATAATAACCTTTAAGAAATTTGTTGTTTTATTTTTGCCTATTACAATTATTACCTGATTTATCCATCCTTGTATAACTTTGCACTTTAAGTAGGTACACTACTTTACGCCTAATTTAACATCGGGATAACTGTACACCGGGAAAATAGGCCTATTTCGAAGGTAAACGACTATTGATTTGTACATTGATTTTTGAGATCTTTAATGACTAAAATAAGGTTATAAATTTTTAATAAAATGGTAGGTATAGTATGGTTTTAAGGCAATAGAATAGGTAGTATTTTTAATAATTTACTGATAAATATTGCACCTTTTTTTGGTATATTGTACACTTTGCATTTTTGGAAGAGAGTATATAAACCATATCAGAGAATATTTGATTTCGATTATTTACATTTCTTGTCCCTTTTACAGCTGACTTTGACTGCATTTGCGAATCGACGAGTCCTCGCATGCTAATAGGTGATTTCACTTATTGATGCCCTGCTTTTTGTTCTCCTTGCTTTCCTGTGTTGATTTAATTACTTTGTATGCTCTAGGCTGTTTCCTGTTTTATTATTTTTCGCATTCAGGAACCAATTTACTTTAGGGCTGAAAACAGGTGGCGCTTTTAGTTTTGACCCAGACCACTCTACCTTTAATCTGGCTAGTCGGAGCTGCCCTACAAGTTGGTTTCCTTTCGGCCACCTTCAGGAGTTTTATCATCCCCTCCAATCTTTCACCCCTTTCCCTTCTTCAACTCTTTCTTCTTTTCTTCTTTCTCCCCCTTTTGCAATAATCGCTCACGCAACAAATAGGCAATCTCATCACTCTTCATGTAACAACGTCTTGGGAGCAACACTGCGTTACCGTCAAATTCGACGAGTATTTCAAATCCATAGCTAAAAATATACCACATCAATTGTATCGATTACCTAAGTATAAGGGATATTTACTTACTAGGTTAAAATAATAATTTCTGTGCAATAGTTTTATGATCTACCTTAATTTGTATAGTTTATTGGTTCCAGTAAAGATTTGCAATTATTTTGAGGTCTGTATCGTAGAAAATATTGGGAACTTTCACTTTATACCAGGACTTATAATTTTCTCAGCGTTTTTGATCATTTGTTATAAAAAGACAGGCCTTGTTGATTGATTTCAAATCCATATCTAAAATATTCATAATTGTATCGATATCAGTAGGTATATAAATATATTCACTTACTTGGTTAAAATGATAATTGTTGTGCAATAATTTTATTGTTGTTGACGAGTCTCAAACAAGACTGAAAGAGATTAATTATTATAAAATCCGATTCAAACCTCGAATTAACAACATAACATACAAAAAACGCTGTCAAAATATTGGGAATTTCACTTTCTATGAGGCTTCAGGTCTTGTAATTTTCTCAGTGTTTTTAATCCTTTGCTATAAAAAAACAGGTCTTGTTGTTGATTGATATTGGTATATAAGATATTTACTTACTTGGTTAAAATCAAGTTAATTGTTGTGCAATAATTTTATATTTTCCACTGTTGACTAGTATGAGCGAGACTGAAAGAAGCTTGTTATTATAAAATCCGATTTAAACTTCGAAGTATCACATACAAAAAACACCGCTAAATGCAAACGCTTAGTCGGCAGTTTTTTTATCTGAATTATATCAGGACCATTCGCAGAAGCCGCCCGAGAAAAACAACAACACATTTTAAAAATAATTTTTTAGTTTAAGGCGTAATTATTAAGTTAGATATTAATATGTCCATTTTTATTTTAAAAGGTGACAAATTCAAACAATTTATCAAAATTTAAAAGAATAGATTTAAATTAGCATCGTTGACATTGTATGAGCCAAAAACCCTATGCAATACAAAATTTCAGTGGATACATTGTTACCTGTAAAAGATGAGGATTCAATTTTTAATCTTTGTATAAAAAACGCAGCATCCAGTACCAGTACTTTGAGCCTAGATTTTCAAAGTTTAGTTTTTTGTGCGATAAGTGCCGGTTTCAAAAAACTGTAAGTACTATTTTTAAATATCTAAGTGATGTAGGATAAATCATGCCCTGAGACATATTTTAAATTAACACAAACCTCGATTTTTTAATTATTTTTATTCTCATTAACAAAAAAACATATTGTTTGTTTTTAAAAAATACCGACAACCCTG